>CM036255.1:15627500-16227500 GCA_020698575.1 Bostrychus sinensis
TCATCAAAAAATATCTTCCATATGTTATTATAATATGCACAACATTGAAAAAAGCATTGTGAGAATGAAGTATAGTATTTGGTGTTGGGAAATGAAAGTGCAGAGAAAACCCTGTGACTGAACAAGGTAATATATTGTATTATATTTTGGAAAACGTCAAAATTGCCTTGTTTTCTGTGTAACCTGTGAATTTTAACCATTCACTAAATAATGGCTTTTGTCATTCCCCACAGCTGGTCTATTCTTCTAGATGCTAATGTGGACACAGTGGTAAGTGGCGACTCTAAAAGTAAAGCCTGCTTGTGTGTACTGCACTGACTCACTCAACACACCTGGGACTGAAAGGAAGGAGGCAGAGGAGGGGTGAGGGTATGTTTCATTTTTCCTGCATGATCCAGGTGACAGGTGCTGGTGCAGAAAACAGCAGCCCCCACAGGGTTTCACCTGAGGGGGGCGCCGTCAGTGGGGAACAGGTGGGACTGGGTGGGTGTGTACACTAGGCATCACACATCAGCAGCATTTGGGCTTGTGTTTGTACTGTGCGCCTTATGACAGTAATGCTCCATGACAGAATGATCACACCCTTCTCCCCACAGCTCCTCGTCTCCCAGCTCCGCTCTGATCCCTCCGCACCCCCCCTACCTCGCTAAAGGAGCTGTGTGCTTTCACATATGTCAAAGTCAGTTTCCCTGTGGGCAGCCGTGCTCCTCTGCATCGCCTCAACTCTCCTCCTCCCCGCCTGCCTACATCCTCTCAGGAGTGCAACAGCTAAACTAATAGAATACATGCAGCAAGCAGCATTATGGACAACATAGGGTGACAACGTTAGGACCACAGAAGCCATATGTAACATTGAGTCACTACACTGGAGTGATTGGAAGCTTTATATTAAAAAAAATAGGGTAACGCTGCAACCACCATTCAGTAAGGAGTTCTGTGTAAGTGAATTTCCCAATGCCATTTGCCATATTGAGCATTTCGCATTGCCAGGTGCCCTATTCATCTCCCAATTACCCTACTTTCTTTCTAAAGTCATATTCAGAATTGGAAAAGATTCAAAGTGTTACCTTAGCATTGGTTCATTTGTCTTGCCCTTATTCCTGTTAAGCTGGGTATACACTGCACCGTTTTGGTCGTCTCAGACAAAAGATTCTTAAGTGTAGGAAAAATTGGCCTTCGTAGCTCAACTTCTTAGCGTGAAACAGGAACAAAGATCACAGAAAGAGCCGTCTTACTACCAAAGATGAGCTGCAACAGATATCAAGCCTTATTCCTTTTTAATGTATTTAGTTTTTCACTCACATCAAAACTTCTATAGCAACCAGCACTAGCTTCCAACTCACCGGCGCTCCAATGATGCAAACACTCTGTGCCTAGAGCCGGAAATGTTGTCTTGCTGACTTGTTCGAGCCATAATTCAACATTTGAACCATTGTGAGGTGTGAATAAGCGGTAGATTTACACATTAAGCAATGCACCTTCCATAAATCTTTAAGCCTCTTGAGGGGGTGCAAGTGGTAACAATCCCAGCAACTATAAACTGACAGACATCCATTCACTCTCACATTCATTCACTGGGGCCATTCAGTGTCACCAATTCACCTAACAGATGCAAGCCTTTGAGTGGGAAGGACATGCAGACCTCACTCAAAGAGATTGTGTTGGCCAGGTCAAAGATTGAATCCATAAGGTGCAATAATGGATGAGTTAATCCACAGTAGGTCCATAATAGTTTGCTGACACTTGTGATGATGAGTAAATTAATACAGACATCTTTGGCAATACAAAAATAATGTCTATTCTAACAGGATTGGATAACAGACCCCCATACTTTTTATTTAATCAAATAAATAGCAATATGCATATGCTAAAAGCCTTTCTGCAGGAGGGATAAATTCCTGAGTGATCACGTTGCATACCTTAATCTTATAATGACAGCATTCAAGCTTGAAATTATTATTTATACCTGTGTTTCCTTGTTCAGTTAAAATTATCACGTGCTAGTGGCTTGAAATAATTTAATTTATCTTCACCGCTTTTTATCATGTGGATAAATTCAATTGAGACTCAATATACCATTTAATGAGTTGTTAAGGCTTTAAGACTCTGCACTCTCTATTTCAACTCAAATTGTCTCAAATCCAGTCAGTTACTCCTCTCCTCTCCATCTAGCAAGAGTCCCGCTCATTTAGCCAGTTCGTGGACCATAAAGCATCTCACCTGCACCATTTCCACTCAATTACTCCATCTAAATCACAGGCACAGATAAAGACTCTCAGAGGCTAGCTGTCTGCAGGTGCTCGGTCCGACAGGTGCCACAGCATAAATCTCCCGCTCTTCTTAAACGGCCGGCAACACATGGCTTTATAAAAGATACTGAAGTGTCCTAGACAGATGGTCTGCTGGGTATAACCATCACAATAAGCCGTAATCATCACAATTAAATGAAAAAAAGAGCCTGTTTACTCTTTACTGATTACACTGAATCTGTGTAATATATTTTGCTTCTTAATCGGCCTACTGAGAGTCACTTTTACATGACTGATTTTTACATATAGTGCTATATACAAGTGCATCTGAGTAGGTTTGAGATGCACTTGTATATAGCACTTGTAAAGGTGACATGACAAGGCAAAGGTGAATTTATAAATCACAAAACAACAGTGACTGTTATCAGTTCAGTTCAGTTTATTTGCCGTTTGCAGTATAAAAAAAAACACACAATAGAAAACAGTTGCAAGGAGCTCAAAGTGCACAGTCAACATTTAAACAGACAAAACACAAAAAAACAAGCCTGAAAAACAACATATGGGCAGATCCTAAAAACACATAAATACTAAGAAACAATAAAAACACTGTATAAATAAATAACAATAAAAGGAGGTAGCTAAAACAGTAAGGCGCATGCCTGAAGTATTTCAAAGTGCATTGTTCAAAGTCATCACAGCTTGTGGAAAAAAACTTTTAGCTTGATGAGATGTAATGCATTTAATAGAGTGATATCCCTGAGGGAAGGAGGTCAAACATCTTGGTAGCAGAGTGGCCAGAGGGATCATTGATAATCTGTAAAGCTCTTGTTAAAAGTTTAGATTTGTAAATGTCCTCCAGGACTGGGAGGTCACAGCCTATTGTCCTGTGAGCAGAGCCAACCACTCTGTTTATGGATTTAATATGCACAGCACTTATAGGAGTAGTAGTAAAAACCTCTGTTGCCAGAGAAAATCTGGCATCCCAACAATCATCCAATACGTTATTCAAACTAGAAAACTTTCAGAGATCACAGATAACATCAGGACCACCTTGTTGTTACTGGTGGTCAGAACGTACTGTGTTATGACCATCTTCCTAATATGCTGCCCCATATGTAAGAAACTGCAGTGCACTGTGTATTCGAATACCTTACTATCAGAACCAGCATTAACTTATTTAGCAGTTTGAGCTACAGCACGTGTGCCCTTGGACCACTTTTGATAGAGTCTGACCACTGCAGACCTGGACCACCACACAAGAACTGCAGTTTTGGAGATGCTCTGAACCAGACACCATCACAATTTGGCTCCTGTAATACTCATCCCCTACAAACCCTTATGCTTGGTGTATTATGTATTGTGCTAATGGTATTATCAGTGTGACCGGTGAATTTTATCCATCCACTAAATATTGTGTTTTGTCATCCCACTTTTCAATTGTGTCCTAAATCACAAGCGCAGATAAAGACTCAACTGTCTGCAGGTGCTCGGGCAGCCAGGTGCCACAGCATAAATCTCCAACTCTTCTTTAAACGGCAAACAACACAAGGATTTATAAAAGGTTCCAAAGTTCTCGTCCTTGAGCGCTGGTCCGTCAGCTTTGAGGGCCCGTGGTGGGTTGTGTGTGATGCGTGAGGGATTGAATGTGTGAGCGGGATGACAAAGAGCCACAGAGGAAAGACAACAGAGAGGGGGTCAAGTCGAGGGCCTGCCGCTGTGCCTCTAATGTAATTGCCTGGACCACTTCATCATAAAAGCAACACTTTTGTGCAACGTTGGCTTATCTCCTAGAACCAGCACTCCACCCACCAGCCCCTCCATCCCAGACAGAGAGAGGTGCACCGGGGATGGGCTCCGGACCCATAAATAAACAGCAGCACAGATCAAACTGTCAGTGGCACAGGGAGAAGGCACACGCCACTGGCTTTATGTTAACAAAGGCAGATCTGATGGTGATGGATGACATGATGATAACGCCTGGCGTACTGGTTTATAACAGAGGACACAGACCATCTCCTGGGATGTACTTTTAGTGAACGGCTGTTTAGTGCAGTAGTGTGAGGAAACATGACTTTCAGGGGCAATAAAATAATAAGAAAATCTGGATAAAAATTAATTGGAAGTTGGAATATTTCACTGTTTTGTTTACCTCATTAGATCAGTTAGTAGATCCAAATTCAGCCACAAGGAGTCACAAGCCAGTGTTACATTTGTGTCAGTCCCGAGATAAATGAGAGGGTTGCATCACAAAATTTATATGTGAATCACTGCACACTAGGCGGGAAGTGGTTTGTTGTGGTCAGCCCAGGAAAAGTCAGAAAATAGAAGAAGAATCAGATAATGTATGCCCAACCATGGCTGACCACCAACTATATTTGACTAATGTGTTTCATACCACTCTAAGCTCAGTTTACTTTCTTGGCCTGACTGCTTTGGAAGAAGAGGGTTTTGGCATAAAGGAGTGTTAACTTGATGTTGGTCAGATGCCAGTATTCAACTTCAAAACAAAATTGGCAAGAAGGAGCGTAAAGCACAGCCCAGAGCGTCTTGGAGAAATGAGGATCATGTGAGTCTAAACTTGATCATCCTCTTAAACCACAGAAGATGGACACTGCAACCTACAGAACTGACTCTGTTCTAATGTTTTAAGCCTAAATTTCAAGTTGAATCAGCAGCGTTTTCTGAATGTTGCATTGTTCCGGAAATAGAATCTTATAGTTAAGAGGTAATCATTCTATCCATTAATCTCACAATGGTGCAGGCCAAAAAGTTCAGATTTGTTCTTTTACTGACCTCTTGTGGCTGAAGTAAGTATATTTCATTGGTACAGAATCCTTTACATCCTTACTAATCCTACTGAAAACTAAAAACACATTATTTCTTACTTTGCCCATAATTGACCTTTCTTGAATGTTTATAAACATCTAATTACTACTTTCTTGTTAACAGACAACATCACACCACCCAACAAACACTGATAAAAACCTTAATCTAATTTGCCGTCTTGTCTCATGTTTATTTATTATGTTTATCACGTTTATTCTGGAATGATCACATGTACAGCTACTTTACTTTGAATATAGTACCTTACATTTCACATTTAATGTCTAAAACACTGCATGAATAACCATGAGCTTGCTCCAGACACACTTTCACTTGTTAATTTGCACAGGGGTTATTTAAGGAATGCCCCGTCGAGTCCAATGCCGTTGTTGACAAAGACTTGAGTGGACAGCCTGAGGAAAGTTTGTGTGTGTCTTGCTGTTGTGCCTCTGTGAACAGATAAGCAAGCCCCTGGTCCAGTAGCTATGTGGCCAAGCATTAGCAGTAAGCTTGCTATGTCTAAAGGATTTCTCATTTCGTATATCTGCACCCTCACTGACACTGTCCAATATAAATCCATGTGTACATTGAAAACGCATGCATCAGGTCGAGGCAGAGTCATAGTCATACTTTACTCACAATTGCATGTCTATTTTTTAACTCAGCTGCGAAAGATATGTTTTTACAGTGTTGGTTGGTTTGTTGGTTTGTTAATCTGTTGGCTAGAAAAATATGGCAATTACTCCAAAAGAAAAGCTTTTATAATTATTCTGTATTAGTTAAAGCAGTGGTTCTCAAACTGTGGTATGGGTACCACGAGCACAAGCTTTTTCTGGTGGTACACAGGAGTCTTTTGCTGTCCAAGCCCTGATGTAGGTTAATTTAGAGATTTTTTTTTGTTTTTTTTTACTTTCTACTTTGGCCCTGCTTTAGTTGGGAATAGTTCTAGTTTGGACTTAGTTTAGACATGGTTTAGCCCTGGTTTAGTCCTGGTTTTGATGTGGCTTAGTCCTGGATTACTTTTGGTTTAGACATGGTATAGTCCTACTTTAGACATGGTTTAGTCCCAGTTTAGACATGGTTTAGACATGGTTTAGTCCTGGATTAGTCCCGATTTAGTCCTGGTTTAGCCCTGCTTTATAGTCCTTAATTAGTACTGAATTTATCCTTTTTAGAAATGCTGGTTAGAAGTCCTGGTTTACTTCAGGTTGGGACATGGTTTAGTCCTAGTTTTGTCCTGGTTTAATCCTTAATTAGTACTGACTTTGTCCTATTTTTGATCTTTTTAGACCCGGTTTAATTGTGGCTTAGAGCTTGTTTTACCTGGGTTAATTCTGGGCTCATTTTAGCCCTTTAATGGTACTTGTAAAGCCAAATATTTTCTGAGGTGGTACTTGGTGTGAAAAGTTTGAGAACCACTGAATTAAAGGACTCATGTTCTTATTGAAAACACAAGGCTGAATCCAAGTCCTAGTTATCCCTCTACCACTGCTGTTTTGTGCTTGTTAAGTCATATCAGCGTGAAGTAAGTGACAACTACAATGTTCCCTCAGATCATCTGCATTGATCAATTTCTGACTGCTGGAACACGCTGAGGGCAGATTGATTTATGGCAGGGTTTTTCCATACCAATACCCCCCTCGGCCACTCATTTGGTACGCGCCAAGTTAAAGTTGATCCGTATCAGCTCAAACCGAGAGCCCCGGCCCTCCTGCTCCTGTGATCTCTGTGTCCTTATTGATCCGTCTCTCTCTTTGCAAAGAGCAGGACCGGCAGGCTGTGAAGGCTGCATAATTGTGCACATCCTTGCCTTTGTGCTGACACAGAGATCGGAGGTTACAGATGGAAAAGTCTCTGAAATGATAAAGTACACTATAAGACCGATAGAGACCTGGATCTGAGAATAGTGGACAAACAAGAGCATTTCTCTCGGCGCAAGCACTTAACTGCCTCCGATACTAAGTCTTTTGAAACACCATGTCACACGTTTTATATCTCTTTTAAAATCTTGCCTCTTTGGAGATCTTATGATATTTGGGAAAGAATGCAGCCTAAATCTGTTGCAGTGTGCCTAGTGAATGAAAGAAAATACTTCTTTTTATATCATTATCTAAGTTTTTTTTTTAATCCATCCCCAAAGAGTCACAAGTCTGTGTACTCTTTATGCCAGTCCCAAGGCCTGGATAAATATACAGCTATTGCATTAGGAGGGCTTCTGATATCTATATATATAAACCTATGCCAAATTATTATGCCAGTCACTGCACGCTTAGAGGCATTTAGTTTGCTGTGGCGACACCAGAAGGAAAGGTCGAAATGAAAGAAGTTTTTTACTTTTCTTCATATAACAATTTCCAGTTTTGCTATTAAAGGTCCCCTATTCTGCTAAATGAACTTTTTTGAGCTTTAATTCATATTATAATGTTGTTTCCACCACAAAAACATACCTGCCTGGAGGAGCATTTTGTTTCATTCACATTTGTTTGAGTAATCCTGTTTGCTCGCTCATCCTCTTCTAACGATCTAAAAACGCTCAGTCTCACAGCTCTATGTAGAAACATGAAACCAGGTACTGCTCCTGCGTGTTTCTAAAACCCATACACCGTCACCGGACTCATTCTGATCATTTCAGTGATTAAATTGCTGCCACTATGAAGCAGTCAGCTCATTTATCTATTTGTTAGCATCACTTTGCTAATAGTTGTGCTAAATAGCCATTTTATGTTCTGTTAATTTCCCACCACTGCCAGCAGGGGGCGGCAGGCACCTAAGCCTAGCGTTCTCTGCAAATTGAAAGTAACAGCTCCCCAAAAGAAGACATTTTCCATACATGTACAATAGTTATAAAATGTGAAATACTAATGCAAAGGTGTCCAGAATTATATATGAAAAAAAAAAACAAAAAAAAAAAAAAACATAATATTGGACCTTATTACAGTGATTCTCAACTGGTGGTCCGGTACCCAAAAGTGGGTCACGGGGAGGTGCATATAGTTCCAGTGTCTCTTCTTTGAAACCTAAACATTGTGTTAATTACAACCCCAATTCCGAAAAGGTTGGTATACTGTAAAATAAAAATAAAATATCATACGATACATACTTACTATAAAGCAGAAACAACTCGGATGTTGAGAAGATGTTTTACATGTTCCTAAAAAAAGTAATAGTTAATTTTAAGTACTGGCAACACGTCTCAAAAAAGTCAGAACAAAAAGCAACTAATATGATAAATTAGCAATTGGTCTCAAGTATCCATGCATTAAAAACAGACATTTAAACTGTACTGGAAATTGAAAAATGTATGTACACAAAAATGTATATAAATGTTATCTTTATTGAGGACTCTGCATGCCTTCAAATGTAGCAATTTCATCTTAAGGCCAACAAACAAAGATTTAAAAAGGTTTTGCTATTCACCAATCACCTTTTATTCCCATATATCGACATATTGTTTGGCATCATGAAACCTGCAGTAAACAGGCGTACAAAGAGAACAAAAATAGAATATTGAGTTTATTTTGAGACATGCTTTGATTTTCCCAGGTAACATGTAGTGAGCTGAAGGACGAGTACAGTTTTGCATGCTTTGTGTTTTCTCAAGGACAAGCTCTCCGACTCTCCACTGACCACACTCACAAACATCCCATTATGAATACAATAGGGTCCATCACGAGATCAATTCTCCTATATCAATAAGTCCCCCAGTTGCGCCATTATCCAAATTTGTTCCTACTGTATGTTTTATGATGTCTGTTTGTGAGTCATAGCAAAACAAAATACTTGTAAACAGTATGACAATTCATCAAGCATCAATTTCATTTTAATGTAGTGTTATCTCCGTCCAGGAGGTTATGTCAGTGTAGATTTGTCAGTTGGTTTGATGGTCTGTTTGCAAGATAACTCAAAAAGTAATGCAAAAGTTCAGGAAAGATCTGTAATGGGACAAAAAGTGTGTGTTAATGGATAGAGCATTTACCCCTGAACTAAATTTTAAAGTCTGAGTACTATAGCTGTTACTACTGTGAGATAGGGCCAATCCCTGGTGGGGGTCGGTGCTGTTGGAGTGCTTCTAATGATTCTTTATTTTTTATATGTTTTGGTGATTTGTTGAGTCTAAAATGCACATTACATCATAAATAAAAATATAGAAATGAACAGAATTCTCAGGAATTCTCCTAATAACCAACTACACATACACAAGTTGGCATATCTAATTAAAACTAGCACCAGCTATTTGTCATGGAGACCAGAAACCATGTTCACTGTTAAAAACAAAACAAAACAGAAACAGTAGTACATGGGCTATTACATTGTAAGTAACTATTCAAGTTATTAAAATGTTAAATTATTTTTTCCTATTTTTATTCTCTAAGCGAATACACAATTTTATTTCAGATGAAAGTTGGGTAAAAAAAAGTATTAATATTAGCTGTAGTACTGCCAGTAGTAGTAGTAATAGTTGGCATAATAGAAGCAGTAGCAGAAGTAGTAGTGCCAAGTACTAATGAAAACTTGATGCTGTCCTCTTCAGTTATATTATTATGAAGTAGTTGTACTATTACTTAAGTATAACTATTCTAGGTGGCCACTTGCCTTGCAGGTGACCTGAAGCACGAGCCCTAACTGACAGTTGGGCTGAAAATACCATGTCACTGATAAAACACTGGTTATTCTCTCATAAAGGCCACCCTCCATTGTTTGGGTACATTTTGTTTAAGTTATCAAAACAAACCCTCCACAAATATGCCTTATGAATAATGGAATAAAGCCAAGCACTCAGCCCGCTTCACATTCAGCCATTTTTCCTAACAACTAATTGTGATTGGCTGATTAGGACAATTACGGAGATAACAAAAAATCCAATCAACTATGGACATTAACGTCACTCCAATACGTGAGTTGTCTGGAATAACAGCAAAGTCATTTAGGCTTTGGACCAGTTCTGTGACGTACAAAACAGCAACAGAGAAAACAGGGCACATGGCTATGGACAAAAATATCTGTACATAAGTGGAAAGTAACTAGACACGTCCCTTACTTGTGAATACTTTTAATTGAGTACAGATTTTGAATACTTCTTCCACCTCTGATTATGCAGCAAATGTAACCTTTACTTCTTTGTTGTTACTCCATCCAACCAATCCTGCACCATTTCTTTAGTCTTTTATCCCTCACCTTCAGGCCAGCTTTAGCACACAGCAGACAGCATGTCTCTCTGCACAGATTCTGCAGGCAGAGGAGGTCTGGGCTGCGCAGATGTTTCCTGAACCAGACACCTAATTTGGCAGCAGCTGTCGGCCCATCACAAAAGAGCACAGACTAAATATCAGCAGCTTTTTTTATTTCCATGTGTCCTTCATGTTGCCTTCTTAGTTTTCTTAAGTACAGAATGGAGTCTTCCCAGGACACTAGGACACTTACATTTTCAGTGGATTGGCCGTAAATATTATTATCATGTTCTTACCTTCCTGCCAAATCCACAACATATTTTACTTTATTTATGCCACACATCTTTTTGAGTTTGTTAAGTCTGAAGTTATATTTCCCTCCTGACTTTGTACACCATAAATATGCTAAAAGTGATTGTGCTACCATGCAGTCATGTTTTTGTTGTTGTTGTTTTTTGTTTTGTTTTTTTGCCTTTCCTCTGCATAAAAGTATCCAATACACCGCCCTGCATCAGATTTGCTGAATAGGATCTGAGAGTTGTTTCAGATCCAGATTCAGTCCAGATGTGCTGTTAGTTTTGCTCTAGAATATCACAGCTTTTCACAAACTCTGATGTCCCCTGTAGAGCTTTTTTGCCTAAGATGGACAAACATTAGAGCTATTGCCAAAAAACACTGCTACCAACACAGGAAACTCTATCTTCAAGTACAATAGGTGGGCAACATTTATTACTTTTCCTCTGATTAGTCCTTATATGAATGCTAGGCACACTTACATGTACACAAAACTCCTGATTTCAGGGATTTCTTATGACCAGTGAAAGACGGAAATGCAACAATGGCAGAAAATTACAGACGTTATAAAAACAAGCATATTCTGCATATTTTGGAATGAAGCGTGTTGTCAAGGACAAACCATGGGCTCCTCATACAGTGTGCCGGGCTTGTGAATAGATAGATAAGTAGATCATTTTAAAACCACTGCTCATTGAGAAGGTTTTTCATGCTCCACACCATGCCCCAGATTTAGAGCAGGGCGCCTCACAACACACCTCCCCAGTAGAGCACCATGCCCACACGCTGGCGGAGGTCAGGCGTGTGCCATTTGCAAGATTGGGCCCTAAATGAGTAAAATTATTTTTTGACCTTGGTGGCAGTAACAGTAATAGTAGTAGAGGTAGTGATGGTAGTAGTGATGGCAATTATATCAATATTAATAGTAGTAGTAAGAGTAGTAGTTATTGTTGTAGCAGTGAAGGGAGTTTTTTATATTTTTACTCAAGTAACAATGAGTACTTCTACTTGAGTGATAATATTTTGAAGAAGCAGTACATTTATCTGAGTACATGTTAGACTGCCACAATAATTTGGCTTTATTTATATACTATATTATATATTCTTCTCTTAGCATGTATTGTCTGCTGACCCTGTCTAACTACTGCACATGTAAAAATCACTGTGTTTTCCAGAAGGAAGCAATATTAAGGCAGAGAAAAGAATGGGGGTAGAGCAGAACAAACTGGCATGGGGCGTAATGCATTCTGAGCACTTAGTCAGCCAAGAATGCCCAGCAACTAAATACAGAGAGGGCGAAAAGACCAGCAGGCAGGGGCCACTTTCCCAAAGCAGCCTTTCCAAAGTATGAGGAATAAAATAAAGCAACATTTAGCCCAAAAATAACAGTCCATTTCGTGCTTCCCTGTCACTTTGGCTCTGCATCAGCCAGCTGCTTTATTTTACTCCTCAGCCAACTCTTTAGGGACACAGACCTACCCAAGTGTCTCAAGGTACAGTGGTTTGAACCAGATGACAAACAGGAGAGATAATCTGACTTGACAGATGTAGTGAGCACTCTGTCTTTGCCAAATTATGATTGGGGATGACCCAGTGTGAAGGTTAGAGGTGCAGTCTTCACTTTCTTGGGAGTTGAGAGTGTGACCTAGGGATCCTTCTAACTTTTTATTTTTTTTAACTGAGCAACAATATTTTTGACCCTGGTGGCAGTAATAGAAGTAGTGGTAGCAGTAGTGGCAGTGATAATAGTGCTGATAAAGGTAGTAGTATGGTAGCAGGAATCTTAATAGTAGTAGTAGTAGTAGCAGTTCATAGTAGTAATAGTACCTGCAGTAAGTACTTTCTAGTGAACCCCTTTTTACTTTTACTCAAGTAACATTTTTGTGAAATAATTTTACTTCTACTGGAGTCCAGCCACAGTGAGTCACAGTGTACTCGTTGTGCCTGTCCCAAGCCCAGATAAATGGAGGGATGTAAAAACCACAATAGGAGGCATATAATAATGCAGTGGCGATCCCAAAAGGGAAAAGCTACAAAGGGAAAGAAGAAAACTCTTACTTCTACCTTTGGATAATAAGTACCAGCAAAGCTAACTTAAGTTTGAAGGGGAGTCTTGGTGTCCCCCCCCCCCCCCAAAAAAAAAAAAATGAGTGCAGATGCCATTACCTGCATTTTAATGCATTTTAACAGACCAATAGTTGCTTTCCTATCATAATAAAGCAACCCAATCTGAGACTAATACTTAAGAGCAGTGCTGTGTATTTGCACAAAAGTACAATCTTTGGTTATGCAATTTAGACACCTGCCCTCTTTTGGAATTCAGCCAGGTTTTTGCTGTTTATGATTTGTATGTGCATATATACCGCACCAGTTATGTAAAACATCCTCTGTACTGTGACCCAAATAATAATATCATCTATATTTTTGGTCAAATAAGCAGATAAATTAGACTGCAGATAGACCTACATGTTCAAGAAATGTCAGTAAAATATAAATATTACTGGAATGGTTTCAACCTTTGGAGCTGAACTTATTTTCGCGTGTTGTCACTGATGGAGTGTTAATTAGCCGCGCGTATATTTAATCTCATTAACTGTAGTAAGACTTCATCGGTTTGTATCTCAGTGGTTACTGGACATATCCACATGAAACAAAAAAGCTCAAAGTCTCCTCTGTCATAATGGTTTCTCAGGTCTCTCTGATGTACCTCTCTTCTGTTCAGTAATGGCAGTATTAGCAGCAGTAGCATTACAGTTGTAAAGCTGTAGCTGTAGTAGATGTAACCTTCCTTTACATTCAGTGCGTTTGTTGGGAATTTTGAGGCGACAGTAGCACAGTAGGTTACACAAATCACCCCCCAACTGGAGGTTTGGAGGTTAAATTCCAGTGCTGTCCATCGCATACTGCCGTTATGTCCTTAAGCAAGACACTTCACCTACATTGCCTACTCCCATCACAGTATGTATGTATGTATATGGTTTATTTATACAGGGACAACGCACAACAATACATTAACCTCGAGAAAGTCACAAGGAGAGATGCTTGGTGCCAGGTTCTAGCAAAAGAACGCTAATTTCCACCTGTAGTCCCTGGACAGGTTGATGTTATTAGAAATAAATAACAGAGATTGTTGATTAATGATAAGTAGACTAGTCAGTAAATAACAGCAAACATACAGCAACATGGGTCAAACACAGGATCAATCTACAAACATTACACTAAAACCACAACATCCAACCTTTTACTCGCACACACACTCTCTCTCTCCCTCTCCCCACTGTCACTCACTCTGTCAGGAGTACAATACAGTCACACACACATACACACTTTGTATTAGGCATAGCGACATTCATCCACACACACACATTCATCACTAATGAGTGCACACTTGCTTTGAAAATAGCCATTCCTTTGTCAGGCGTGCAAACGTTTGGAACCTGGTACATGTAATGATCTCTGTTGGCAAACTATTCCAATGACGGCAACAAAAGAGAAGGCTGATTTAGTGAATGCGGTCCTACATTTAGGAACCCTGCACTCTCCCCTGGAAGCTGAGGGTGTGTCTCGAGCTGTCTTTTCGGAGCTCAGTGTGATAAAGCTTCTCAAAGAAGGAGCAGTGGAACCATGAATCATTTTAAATAGTAGGTAAATATTAGCGTATGTTATAAAATTTTCAAAATTCAGAAATTTATATTTAGCAAGAATGGGACAGTGGTGATACTGTCGAGGTTTCTTATTGTGAGTCTTAAGGGCAAGTTAATATAATGATTCAACAGGTCTGAGAACTGTTTTGCACGCCTGCGACCAGCTAGTCACACAATAAAGAATACGTTACAGCATCATTGAGTTTAAATACATGTTCGATGCTTCAGTAGTGAGAGACCCCCGTATATATCAAAAATTTGACAGGTTGAATTTTAGAAAATTACAAAAATTTTAACATGAGTTTTAAATGTCAGAGTTGAATCTAAAGTGACACCTAAATATGTAAATTCATTAAAATTTTTAATTCTTTGTATAATTGTATAATATTTATAAAAAATATCTGGATAATTCAGTAATTTACATCTGTTTGTAAAATACATTGCGACACATTGTCTTAGCTACATTTATTGTAAGACAGGCGCTCTGTAGCCAGGCAGCAAGGTTTTCATTTCCATTGATAATCTCAAGGCCACCTCAGCTTCATCCTTCCCATGAGTGAACACAACAGTGTCATCAGCGTACATGATGATCTTAACATCACACACTGAGGGAAGATCGTTTATGTAAAAACTAAAAAGCAGCGGCCCTAAAATAGAGCCCTGGAGCACTCCCATGGTACAATTTTTGAGAGGAGATAGTGTGCTATTTACTCTCACACACTGCTGCCTCCCACTCAGGCTAAGATGCAATCCAGTCCTTTGTATGTTGGGAAAGTCCAAAAACCCCAATTTACTCAGCAAGTTTCTGTGACTCACAGTATCAAAAGCCTTGCGCAAGTCAAGAAAGACAGCTCCCATTACCCCTCCATGGTTTAAGCTAGATTTTATTTCTTCAAGGAAGTAACAGCAAGCCGTTTCAGTGGAAAAGTTCCTGCTGAAACCAAATTGCAAAGAACTTAATAAATTATTTGCATCAAGATGTTCTATCAGCTGCTCAGCTACAACCTTCTCATAGACCTTGGAGATGGTGGGGAGAATACTAATGGGTCGATAGTTACTGACCGCTTGTTTATCTCCCGACTTGTGCACAGGCGTTATAATAGCAAGCTTTAGAAATTCTGGAAAAACACCTTCTTTGATTGACTGATTTATTGCTTTTGTGAGAACTGAGGCTAGCATTTCATTCTGGCTTTTAAAGAATGCACTATCCAGCCCATACAGATCTTTTGCTTTGCTGTTGTTGAGCTTTGTGATAACAGTTCTCACTGTGTCATCATTAACAGGTGTCAATCTGAAAGTTGATGTATCACATACAAATTGCCATACACAGTATGTGGTTGGTTGTGACAGAAAAAGCATCTGGTGTAAAAACTTGCCAAATCACTGTGGGACTGGTTTGATGTGACAAGATTTTTTTCTTTTTTAGGTAATTCATTTTCAATTCAGTGTAACTTGAGTACAAATTTTAACCACCTCTTCTAAAAACAAAATTTATTTTTTTGGACTGTTTTCACATGCAGTTGGTGGTACTAGTAAACCTGGAGGGAATGGGAACTACCAATTTTGTTTTTGCTTTAGTATTTCAAGAACAGCTACGGCTTTCATAACCGTCTCACTGTGCACCATATGAGAATAAAAAATCATTTAGGATTTACTTGAAAAAGGAAATATTGATAGAGGTGCTTTCAGAGATTTTTCTTCATAATTTTGAATGTAAAAAGCTTAGACAAAAAGAAAGTCCTTAGAGAGTAGCTATCCCGTATCTAGTGTTTTGACAAAGCAGTAGCAGGAGATATTAGCTTCCTGCTGAGACAGAAAGGAAACCCAAATCAAACTAAAGCATGAGAAAATTGGCAAAACATTACTTTTTAAAGAGAAATAATAGCATGAGACCTGGGCAACTTATTTCTACTCATTTATTTATGTTACCAAACAGAGTACATAAGGTTTTTTTAGACTGAATTGGGAAGCTGTCAGCCAGATGTCCGCTCGCCCTAGCTAAATGTCTGCTTATCAGGCTGGATGAGGCGCAGCACTGGTGACATTATGTCTCAAATGTCGGAGCCTTTGCAGCAAGCAAGAGCGATCTTAGAGCAGCGACAGGCCATCCTTACTCCACTGCTTCAGAGTTACCAGAGAGAGAGAAGTACTAGACCTGGGCTGGCCTTCTTTGATCCACAATTTGGAGTTGGAATGTCTACAAGGTGGGTCCTAATTTTTACTTTACTTTACACTTAATACTTTACTTGAGTACTTTTACTTCTGCTTGTGTAATAATATTTGAGTGCAGCCTGTGAGTTTTTCTTCCAATTTTGGAGAATATATCTTAAGTGAAGCAGCATCTTTAGAGCCATACACAGGGAAAAGGCTTATATTAGCCATTAATACTGAAGACAGGCTGCTCAGCTGTGACTGAAGTTCGTGCCTGTGGTTAACCAGACTATTTACAAAGTCTTCCACTGAGACAGACTTTTATAGTATTTGTATTAAGCGGTTAACATTTGTACTAACAATCATCTAACAAGTGAATATGTCAACTAAGAGCCAGCAGGAGCTCAGTTGGTAGAGATGTTTGCCCACTAATATAAAGGTTGGTGGTTTGATCCCCACTACGGGCACTGCATACTGTCTTTGTGTCCTTGGGCAAGACACTTCACCCACCTTGCCTGTATGAGAGTGTCAGTGTGGACTGTGTTCGGTGGTGGTCATAGGTGCAAGTAGCTTACCTTCGCTTCAGTGTTACTGAGAAGTGAATGAATAATGCAATTGGAAAAGAGACAATATAAGACTGATACATTATTTTTAATTTTATTTTTATTATTCAGAGCAACCAGTTTGATTTTAGTTATATCAGGACATAAACACATTTTTCCATTCATTTATCTTCTTCCACTTATTCCTGTTAGGCGTTGTGAGTGGTTGAAGCCTAGAAACAATGGGCCTTAGGCAGGGAACACCAGAATTTAAGAAAATAATGAAAATGTTTTATTGAAAACCATGTGCATTTAGTGAGGTGACATTCAGAGCTCTTTGAATGTTACCCACAATACCAAAATGGTGTCATTTTGAATCATTCTTTATCTGTGAGAACTTCAACCTGGAGCTTCATGGACACTTCAGACATTCAGATTTTAATTTGGGCCTTTCATCACAACAGCGCTCCAATTCACAGTGCTTTGACCGTCAGAGAGTTTTTAGATGAAAAACACATCACAGTGCTTCCCAATCAACCCTTCACCCCATAAAGCTATAGTCACTTTTTTCAAATTTGCAAAGATAAAACCTCTTAAGATCAATACGATGTTTCAAAATTATTTCTTGTTATTTTCACTAAAATCCAACCTGCTTACATCAACAAACCTACATATAAATCATATTGTGGCAGTGTGCAAAGAACCACTATGCAGACTTTAAGAGTACAATGTTTTTATGTAAATTTCTTCCAAAAACATGATTGTCTATACTGGACACAGCTCCTATGTGATTTTGACAGAGCATCATTACAGGAATTTCTCAGCATAGTGGGCTCTAAAGTGGACACTTACTTCAAGGACTCCATATACGTTAAATACTGCGAAATGTAGCTGTGGGCTTTTACCCAGCCCTCACCAAGGACTATGGGAAATAGTAACAAATGTGTGCACAAAAATCAATACAAATGCAGCCTTGTTAAAAAAAATAAGTGATCTGCTCACACTTACTTGAATACTTGAAGTAAGTGGAGTAAGATATAACGTCCAGACCTAGTTCTAACAGGGGATGTTCAAGTTCAGGAGTAAATGCCTAATTCATTAAGCCACAAAGCTCTCAAATCTCACAATGGTAAATAATTCACAAAATATTCTTCCCCTTACTGCCCCCTTGTGGCTGGAGTTAGTGTATTTGGTCCTACCTAGCAATGATTTTTTTTTTTTTTTTTGTGAACCCAGATGGTGATCCACATCCATACCAATTATTTTTTGGTCTATTACTGACAGTTTAAAGAAAATCCAAGGTAATGAGGGTAAAGCTGTGTGTTAAAAGAAAATAATTGCCTCATAAAGCCAAATGTGTATCCTCTGCTGAACTTTAAAGAATCATTTGATGGATCTACTCCCTTTGTGAAACGCAGAGCTCCAGGTTACTCTAACACAGTATGTTTTTACTAAAGTCAAAGCAATCTAGGTTAATGATCATTACAATTTCAAGAGAAATAAACAATGGTTAGCACTTAGTCCATTTCCCTTTTTTCCTCAGTTAAAACTGCAGCAATAACTATGTTGTATTCTATTTTGTTTTGCCATTTGCTGCTAATTAATCTAAATTTGCCACAAACAAGCTGATTGCTAGGATCAGGTGCCTTACATTTACCAAGACTATTAAACTCAATCTTGTCAGGGATCAATTGAATTGCAAATAGCAGTGCTAATAGCATTGACGCTGAAAGCAACAATGCAGCACTAGAGTGTTATCTTGGGAAAATCATGGTCATGGTATGACTGTGTAAGAACCTGGTGATGTATTAGAATAAAAGGTGTTTTAGTGAGTGTGGGAAAAAAGAGTGAGTGAATGTTGTTGAACCAAAAGTCCTTTAAGAAATACAAAATGTATTATTATTATTATTATTATTATTATTATTATTATTATTATTATTATTATTATTATTATTATTATTTAATGTGTGTGAAAATTTCAGAACATGTAAAAAAATGTTGGTGTGGGTTCAAATCACTGTTTAGACCAAGGGGTGTTTTAAGAGAATCTGTACCATTTTGAAATACAGACAAATGATTAGTTTTACCATTGTGAGCTATAAGGGTTTTGAGGCTCAGTAGAAAGATTTTATTAATTAAGATGTATCACTGTACAAAAATAAGCAAGTATTTGTGTTCCCTGATACACTTTTCCTTGTTCATAGCCCTTCTTAAAAACCTGTCTAAGACTTTTGGTCAGTATGGTATATATCAATATAAATGACACAGTAACAATGTACTGTTTTTTTTTGTTTTGTTTTGTTTTGTTTTGTTTTGTTTGTTTGTTCAGGCAATATGGTTTTAGGAAAACCTCACCTTATACTAGTTTACCACTATGCACACAATCTTATGAAATACATTTTATTTAATAATCACAACACTGAATATTCTAACTGTATCTGTATTTCGCCATCAAAATGCTTTTTTCTGAAAGAAACAGTCTTACCAGGATTTTATGACAAAATACATATTGTCAAAACTCTTAACCTACTACTTTTTCAGTAGTAGCAGGATAATGAGTAGTATATAAAAGAAAATAAAAAGACTAAAATCTGCCTCTACAAAAACAACAAATTAATAGATTTGAGTATAGCAGATTAAAAAAATCACAGTATTTTCTTGAATGTATCTTTTCTTATACTCCTGGTCTCTGTTATTAAAATATTTTTAAGACCTGACTACGCCCTCCTCATTGTTTTTTCTTCCTTAACCACCTTGGGACCCTACTCTAGTGCATTTTTTCATCCTCAATACAAAACCATTTTGGTGCAACCCAATTATCTCTTCCTTTCTGCTGGATCCTCCTTAAAGGTGTTAGAATGTGGCCCATGGGTATTGATATTTTAGAGATGTATTGGCTGACATTTTATCTAATCGAAGTATGAGATTTAACTTTTGCCACCTAATTGCTATTGCTCTTTTGCTCCAATACAGATAATATTTACTGCATGTAACAGTACCAGAGTGTCTGTACTATTATTCTGTATTGACCATCGCTAGGTCCAACTGTATATGTACTGTGATAAAATATATGAATATTGATTACTTACTGTGGTAACGTGTCAATGCCACAATGATGCATGAGATGTTCTTTATACAGTGTGTTACTAAGAAAGAGCGAACTATGTCACTAGCACCTTGTTAATAAACCAATACACAAGGACAACAGAGAGTATAATAAAAGTGCATAAGGTTTGCATGCATAAGTATCGGAAAATGTAGCTATTGGATGGCAACAAAATGGATAAAGTGGAAGTGTTCAAGCTAAAGTGCTGTCATTTTAACATAATATTACAAAAAAAAAAGTAAAAGTACAAAAAACAAAAACAAAAAACAAACAAACAAAAACAAGTATTACGCTTTTGCACAACAAAACCTACGGCTTCTGGTGCAGCCTCTGCTACAATTACAAGCACGACAACAGCTACTGCTATTATTATTATGTCTGCTAATACTATTACTTGAGGAAAAGTATCTGGTTAATTTCCACTAATGATAAAATCCATTATGAAGCATGCAGGCAACCACACTTTTATTTTATATTTCTTATATTAGGTATTTAATTATTATTTTACTATAGATTAGACATAGCAGATAATGTTACCAAATACCATAAATACAAACAATATACAAATAGCACTTAATATTAATGTATTACAGAGTTGGGTGAAGTGGTAAAAATCTGTGTTCAAGTAAAAGTACTCTTACTTAAGTAAAAGTAGTTTATAAGTAGTAATAAAAAGTTAAGGGCAGAGGATGTTGCCTACACAATTCTGTTTGCTTATTTATTTGTCTATGTTTGTGCAGCCCTTTGGTTTGACTATTGCTATAGTGCTTTTGGGTTAAATAAATACTTTTAAATTGAAGTCTACTTGAATAGTTAGTGCTCCCCTTGTTCAGCAAGGAGATTGTGGGTTCCATCCTTGGGCTGACCAGCTACAGTCTCTCTGAGTAAAGTCTGCATAGTAGTATTGCACTAGTATTACTAAGTATGTTTATTACTTGAGTAACATTATCCAGTTACTTTTCACCTCTACTAATAAGCATGCAAACAGCAACAGAAGTGTTTTAATGTCCACATTCTTCTGCTTGCCTAACACATTTTAGTGCTCTAAGTAGTATGGATTAGATATGTGCTGCCAAAGAGCAGAAATACATAAACAATATTCAAATTAAATAGGGACTTGGCTGCTTCCTTTTTCCATCTGAACCCTGCAGAGTGTAACAACCTGTGGCGACTTTAATGAACTAGCCATAAAAGCTTTTTAATTGGTGCTGCCTCAGTACATTGCCTTATACTTTCATTAATTAAGTTGCAGTGAAGGTTGTCTGTTGGCATGGAGCATGTGATGCGTGGGCCACAGCGCTGGTTTGCAGTGTATACTCTGTGTTACTCACTGCTATGGCACACATACACAAACATGAAGAGCCATGTGGTAGATACAGACAAATAGCCTTGAGTCAAGAAAGTTGTAAATTGCTCCCATGGTACAGGCAGCTAGAACACTTGGATTTTTTTCCATGTGTATATTAGAGAGTCTTTATAATATCATCGAGAGGTTAAATGCACATCAGCAACTAAATTTGGGACACTAGCCCCAAGGTGGCACCACGGGTGATTAGCATTCCAGGTAGGAGTATGAATACGAATGGGTACATAAAAAGTGTAGACTGATACTTTTTATTGGCAGTGTAGTACAATGGCTTTTAGGCTTTTTTGAAATATTAAACCTTTTCATTTTGATTGATGCCCCTTTCAAAGGTTTTCACCGTCATCATTTGTTCCAACATTATACAAATACAGTTCCCAAAACACAGGGTTGGGTTAAAGTAGGCTTACAAAGATTTTATTGCATTGACCAAAAATTGCTGTCCAAAATTAAAGATATAGGTTTTCTGGTATAGTCCATAGGCAAAAAGAAAACAACACAACAACACAAGTATGAGCGGAAATCTCAGAAATCTCCAGTCTCGTGAGAGACACATTGCAGTTAGCAAGCTAATAACAGCTTTATTTCTTGATTTTCGTCAAGACAGAGCCAGATAGCTAAAAGCTATAACACATTGACCCTATCTCACAATGATAAATATGTAGTGCTTAAATGCGAGATCAGGAGTAATTGGTCCAACCATTTACCCACCACCTCACAATGTTAAAAAAATCTTCTAAATCTAATCATTTGCTCCTTTACTGACCCATTGTGGCTGTAATATCTGTAGTCCTATCTCACAATAGGACAGTCCTCTAAAAGAATCTTAGATCTTGGCAGTTAAATATTTTAGTTAGGACACAAAAGAACCTCAAACAGAATCAAAAGCTATCTACCTTACCTAACACTGCTAAAATAAACCAGGATGTTGGGTCACAATGGTTTCAGCCAATCAATATATGGGTCCTCTGAAAAAAAGTTTTTATCATTTCCTTCACACATATAAGTAAATGACTCTGTCTGCTTAACCATTTCTCCGGTGAATTGCTGTTGTTGACATTTACTTCCACTGACCCACTCCTGATACCAGCGTGCCACTGAGCAGTGTTTTTTAGAGATGACGATGCACATGAATGTCAAAATGGAACATTTCACCTCAGGCCCGTGCCCTGTAAATAAGACGACCTACTGCTAGCAGCCACTGACACAGAATGATCTGGAAGTGAGAGTGGGAGAGCAGTGTCCAACTCTGATGCTACAGTGAAGTGTAGAAGGGAGACTCAGATCAAATGTTAAACCCTTTCAGAGCTGGTATATGGACTATGGTCTACTGTCTCTGCTGTGTCAACTGTTTATCTACACAACAGAACTAACAAGACTCATTTAAACTGGCTACTTAATAACCAACATTCATTTCTTCTAACTTTTACTAACTCCTCAGTATTTTTCTATTACTACACTAAAGCAGATGTAAACCAGGTAAAAAACAGGACTAAACCTGGTCTAAACCAGGACTAAACCTGGGTCTGGACCAGGCCTAATCCAGGACTAAATCAGGTCTAAACCAGGATTAAACCAGATCTAAACCAGGCCTAATCCAGGACTAAACCGGGTCTAAACCAGGACTAAACCAGGATTAAATCAGGTCTAAACCAGGACTAAACCAGATTTAAATCAGGTCTAAACTAGGTCTAAACCAGGACTAAACCAAGACTAAACCAGGATTAAACCAGGTCTTAACTAGGTCTAAACCAGGATTAAACCAGGTCTGAACCAAGCAAAAAACAGGACTAAACCAGGACTAAACCAGATCTAAACCAGGCATAATCCAGGACTAAACCAGGATTAAATCAGGTCTAAACCAGGACTAAGCCAGGTCTAAACCAGGACTAAACCAGGAGTAAACCAAGACTAAACCGGGATTAACCACATAAAATACTCTAAACCAAGACTTATTTAGCAAAAGGACAGGGCTAAACCAAGACTAATCCAGGTCTAAACAAGAACCAAACCAGGATTAAAAAGGACTAAACAAGGTCTAAACCAGATCTAAACCAGAACTAAACCAGGTCTAAACAAGGACTAAACCAGGAGTAAACAAGGACTAAACCAGGACTAAATTAGGACTAAACCAGGTCTAAACAAGGACTAAACTGGCCTTCAACACGATGGACCTCATTATTTCTGAAACCCTGTGTATGACCCTGCTCCTACTACAGATCACACTTTTAAAATTATTTCAATAAGTTTTATCAAAAGCATGTAAAAATATTACTGCTTGAAATTAAAATTGATGATATTACTCAGGGTAAAAGTAGTCCACGAAATTATTACAAACAAAAGTTGATGGAGGACAAGTACATTGATTACTACTACTACAAAACCTTTTAAAAGCCGTTATATAACGGTTGAGGGCAGAAAAGCGGTGGTTCTTGGAGATAGCCTGCGTTTCTGGTGTGTGTGAAATGTATATCTATGTCCACGTATGTGCGTGTCTGAGTACTACGTGTGTTAACAGTGTGAGTCAGGCGCCATGGCGATGGATTGAGGTGTGACTAATGTGCTCGTCCACCTGTGAAATGAGAACAGGGCAGAGGGAACAGTCTGAGGAGGAGGACCCGTCCTGCACACATCAGGACCGCCACAGACACCAGCTGACACTTTATGACAGTCAGATAGTCCAAACACACGTGTGGAGTCTGAGCCCCCCGCCAGCCGGCTTCTCCGCTTCTCAAAGCCTATTCTTCAGGCTTTATATTTGAAGATTTCACTCGACGTTTAGCCTCCCCAGACAGAGCCGTTGTCTTTAGGGCATGAAAAGTGTATGGGATCTCTACAACTGGAGGGCTTAGAAGTAAAAACACTGCCATCACAGGAGAAGCAAGAAGGGGGCCTACAATTTATCTCACACTTTCCAAAGAAATGAGTCCTAAAAGCCTAAATTGTCATACTTAATGACATAGCCTCACACCTCAAACAATTTCCATTATATCTTCTTGGACCAGTCATTTTTGTGGATTCTAGAAACTTAGAATTGATTTTATTTTGGGTACCACATGTATCACTCATACATTTCACTGAATGCACTTCGTGATGCTACCCTTGCTAATTATTCCGGAATTGGGACTGGCACAAAGGTGACCTTCCACATGACATGCAGGAGAACTAACCCTTTCACTGACAAAAAGGGCAAGTTTTTTTTTTTCTAACATTATTTTACTGACCTGTCTGGAACAACTATTTAAAAATATGTTTTACTATGTCAAGCAATTCAAACAATATTCAAGGTTAAATTTAGCTTAACATTGAACATTATACTTCTTCAAGACCCACTTTTGGAACTCACCATATTTAGTATTTTATAGCATTTATACTATATAATGGGGCCTATAGATATGCATCTCTGTTACTACATACACAATACTCTAAGGATCCAACAACTTCAACTATAAACATTTACATTATGTCAAGTTTAGATTCTTGTGTGCCATGCAGCACTTATTCTGAATTGGCCATCATCTCCTGTAGTTTTAGCTTGTAGTCAAAGTCATCACTTCAAGTTCAGCAGATCTGTTACCCATAGCAACAATCACCTATATTACAGTGTATGCTTCATATGCTCTGACTATTCCATAGAACGATGGTGACTCATCTTAGATAAATCTTTTTCTTCTCTCTGTCTCAACCTGAACTCATGGCAGCTTGTGGGGGTGCTAGCTTCAACTTTCATGGTGTTAAAAGTGCAGAAGGAGAACGTCTGGGAGGAAAAAAAAGGTTGCGCAAAGTCCATCTGTTCCCTGTCAGGTATTCTAGTGTGTGTGTGTGTGTGTGTGTGTGTTTTGGATCTCTTACAGATGTCCAAAAGCCACTTAAGGGTGATAATTTTCCTCTGATTACTTTAATACGCTACAGTTCACCCATCTTCCCTGTGATTTTCTCAATTGCTTGGCAGGACCACACGCTCCATATGCCCGCTGACTGTCAGGATGCCGGGCTTATCACTGTAGGTGCTAGCAGATAAAAGGGGAAATTAGAAGATTGGGGAAGGGTCATAGAGAAAGACAAGCACAGGGAAATTGTCTCTACTTTATAAGTTGTGGATATTTTATTCAATTCTCCCTTGACATCATTTGACATTCTTCATGGAGTTGCATTGTGTTTTCCGAGCTGCTAAACCAAAGCTGATAAACAAGGATGGCAAATTACACAGACAAAGTTTGGAGACAACCGGAGCCTAGAACGAGTGGGGCATAATTAATAAATCATATTTGTTCATACATAAGTGAGTGAGGGGTGGGGAGGACTGAACGAAACGTCGCTCACAGATTTCCAACATCAATATTTAACTTGTGTAAACAGATAACAATACACCTACACAACAACAACAGACTGTTATATGATTTTCTGAGTCTATGTGGACACCTGAATGGATTAAACTCTTTGTATTGCAAAAACAATGCATTTTAATTTAAGTCTCAGCCTATTCTCTTTTGTAGTGCACATAATAAGTAAAATACAAAAATAGTTTGGTCTGATTTTATACAAAATGTACTTATTTGTCATTGAGAATTAGTTTACAGAATAGACTAGCAATTGATTTTGTGATATGTACTTACTCCATGGGTTCTCTGCTTTGGCTTCCTCCAACCATCCAATGAAATGGATGTACATGGTAATTCATTCATTCATCTCCTTCTGCTTAATCCTGGTAGAGGTCACAAGTGGCTAGGGCCCATTCCGGCAACTATGAGCCTTTGGTGTCGTACTCTGGACAATGGTCACTGATCACGCAGGGGTGACACTGAGAGATACAATACAGAGACAGAGTACCATCCCATCTTGCATTTCATCTTGCAATTCAGATTCAACAATACACTACACAGTACATGCATGGAAGTCCGGAGTCCCTGGAAATAAGCCAAGGTAACACAAGGGGGCAGGCAGAGTCCACTCACAGAGACCGCAATTGGCCTGTATGTGTTGGTCCTGAGACTAACTGGCCATTGTCTAGGGTGTTCCTCACTTCAGGCCGTTAGATGTTGGAATAGAAGAAAATTAATAGATACATTTGTTTTGTTTTGTTTTTTCTGAGGAATGAGTCACTTGTAGGCTAGTAGATGTGACAACAAATACAAAAGTAGAGTTATTGAAGTTTATGCCAACATAGAAAAGATGGAGTGGCAAAGTGACACCATTGGACTTGAAAATTTGTCATATTTATTTCTGTCACACTCTCTTCAGTGACAGACACAATGACAAACACTGCATTGTCAAGGTAGCAAGCAAACAGATGTCTATTCAGCTGTCCATATACTTCAGCGTGCATGTTTTTAGTAACTAAATCAACCTGGCCTAAATTTATTAGCAAGGAAAGTAGACTACCACCATAAATGTTGTTTAACATGTAGGCTGAGTGATTATGGTGATACATAGACCAGTAGGATTTATGTGATTTGCTTTTGTTTGAATGCTAGGGCATATTTTTGACAATTTCTTTGGATACATAATGGCTTGTTAATTCTTAGGTGACTACAGTGACAAATTAAGTTGGCAACAAGCACTCTGAGCGCCGCCTGTAAGCAACATAGCGACACCAAAAGTTGTTAGCGTAGATGCTGCCATACAATTACCATAACAGGAAAACTATCTGTTTGTTTTACTCACACAGTAGTTTGTCACATCGGTCATTGCTATGATTGGCTATAACAAGTTATGGCATGGTCATTAGTTGGTGCTTCATCCAATCACCATTCTCCTATAAGATATTTTACTATTGGGTTTTGTGAGGAGCAGATAATCTGATTTTAATACATGCTGTGCTTTTCTTTGGTATATGTTGAGATATACTGTATATCATTGACTTTAGTGTTTCTGTTGGTCTCATTCACTTAGGTCTTCGCTCAGCTTCAACCTTTCACTTAAAATGGTCATTTTGCTTCATAACTTCAAACTTTATGATGACAAAACAAAAGAGGCCAGTTACCTCACCCGGTACGCCGCAGTCGGGGCCCTACCGTGGAGCCAGGCCTGGGGATGGGGCTCGCTTGCGAGCGCCTGGTGGCCAGGTCTCTCCCCACAGGCTGGGCCCACCTGAGAGGATGACGTGGGGCCATTTTCCCATGGACCACCTGCAGGAGGAACTGTAAGGGGCCGGTGCAAGGAGGATCGGGCAGTGGTCAAAGGCAGGGGCCTCGGCGTCCCAATCCCTGGGAGCTGAAACTAGCTCTGGGGACATGGAATGTCGCCTCGCTGGGGGGGGGGGGGGGGGCTGAGCTTGTGCGGGAGGTTGAGCGTTACCGACTACAGATAGTCGGGTTCACCTCCACGTGCAGCTTGGCCTCTGGAACCCAACTCCTTGAGAGGGGCTGGACTTCTCTTCTCTGCTCGTGGTGAGAGGCAGCAGGCTGGTGTGGGCTTGCTCATAGCTCCCCAACTCAGCCACCATGTGTTGGAGTTTTCCCTGGTAAACGAGAGGGTCGCGTCCCTACGCCTTTGGGTTGGGGAGAGGTCTTTTACTGTTGTTTCGGCTTATGGGCCGAACAGCAGTGTAGAGTACCCGGCCTTCTTGGAGTCCCTGGGAGGGGTGCTGGAAAGTGCTCCAACTGGGGACTCCGTCATTCTACTAGGGGACTTCAACGCTCACGTGGACAGCGACAGTGATACCTGGAGGGGCGTGATTGGAGGAACGGCCTCCCTGATCTGAACCCGAGTGGTGTTCTGTTTTTGGACTTCTGTGCTAGCCACGGATTGTCCATAATGAACACCATGTTCAGGCACAAGGGTGTCCATTGGTGCACGTAGAATCAGGACACCCTAGGCCAGAGGTCAATGATTGACTTTGTTGTCGTGTCATCTGACCTTCGGCTGTGTGTCTTGGACACTCGGGTGAAGAGAGGGGCAGAGCTGTCAACCAATCACCACCTGGTGGGGAGTTGGATCTGCTCTGCGAAGCAGGAGGCCGGACAGACTCGGCAGGCCCAAACATATAGTGAGGGTCTGTTGGGAACGTCTGGCAGAGCCTTCTATCAGAGGAGACTTCAACTCCCACCTCCAGGAGAGCTTCAACCAGATCCCGAGGGAGGTAGGGGACATTGAATCCGAGTGGACCATGTTCTCTGCCTGTGGAGCTGTGCCCATAAGGTCTCTGGTGCCCGTTGTGGCGGCAACCCATGAACCTGGTGGTGGACACTGGAAGTAAAGGATGCTGTCAGGCTGAAGAAGGAGTCCTATCAAGCCTGGCTAGCTTGTGTGACTCCTGAGGCAGCTGATGGGTACCGGCAGGCCAAGCGTGCTGTGGCCCAGGTGGTTGTGGAGGCAAAAACTCGGGTCTGGGTGGAGTTCAGGGAGGTCATGGAGGAGATCTATCGGTCAGCCTCAAATAGATTTTGACAAACCGTCCGCTGCCTCAGGAGGGGGAAGCAGTTTTTCACCAACACTGTTTACAGTGGGGATGTTGTCGGGCAGTGGAAGGAATACTTTGAGGATCTCCTCAATCCCACTGACTTGCCTTCGATTGAGGAAGCAGAGGCTGGGGACCCAGAGGTGGACTCGACTATCACCCAAGCCGAAGTCACCAAGGTGGTAAAAAAAGCTCCTCGGTGGCAAGGCACCGGGTGTGGATGAGATCCGCCTTGAGTACCTCAAGTCTCTGGATATTGTGGGGCTGTCTTGGCTGACACATCTCTGCAGCATCACGTGGCGGTTGGGGACGGTACCTCTGGACTGGCAGACCGGGGTGGTGGTCTGTCTTTTCAAGAAGGGGGGCCTGAAGGTTTGTTCCAACAACAGGGGGATCACACTACTCAGCCTCCCGGGAAAGTCTATTCCAGGGTGCTGGAGAGGAAAATTCGGCCGATAGTCGAACCTCAGATTCAGGGGGAACAATGCGGTTTTTGTCCCAGTCGTGGAACAGTGGACCAGTTCTACACCCTCTATCAGGTCCTCGAGGTTTCATGGGAGTTTGCCCAACTGGCCCACATGTGCTTTGTGGACCTGGAGAAGGCGTTCGACCGTGTCCCTCGTAGCGTTCTTTGGGGAGTGCTCTGGGAGTATGGGGTCCTGAGGCCCTCTGCTCAGGGCTGTCTGGTCCCTGTACAACCGGAGCAGGAGCTTGGTCCACATTGCCGGTTGTAAGTCAGACCTGTTTCCAGTGCATGTTGGAGCCCGGCAGGGCTGCCCTTTGTCACCAGTTCTGATGATTATTTTTATGGACAGATTTTCTAGGTGCAGCCAGGGGCCGGAGGGAGTCTGCTTTGGAGACCACAAGATTTCATCTCTGCTTTTTGCGGATGATGTTGTTCTGTTGGCTTCATCAAACCAGGACCTTCAGTGTGCACTGGGGTGGTTTGCAGCCGAGTGTGAAGCGCAGGGATGAGAATCAGCAGTTCCAAGTCCAAGGTCATGGTTCTCGACCGGAAAAGAGTGGCTTGCCCTCTCCAGGTCGAAGGAGAGTTCCTGCCTCAAGTGGAGGGGTTTAAGTATCTCGGGGTCTTGTTCACAGTGGATCAGTGTAGCGTCTGCAGTAATGAAGTCGTGGTATCAGTCTGCTGTGGTGAAGAAGGTCGATTTACTTTCCTACTCACACCTATGGTCATGATCTCGGATACAAGCGGTCGAAATTAGTTTCCTCTGCAGGGTGGCTGGGTGCTCCCTTAGAGATCGGGTGAGGAGCTCGGTTACCCAGGAGGGGCTCGGAGTAGAGCTGCTGCTCCTCCACATCAAGAGGAGCCAGCTGAAGTGGCTTGGGCATCTGTTTCAGATGCCTCCGGGACAAAAATTTGTAATGTGCAAATTTGGTACCCTGGGGAGGTGTTCCGGAGGAAGCCGGCCCCAGGGAAGACCTAGGACATGCTGGAGGGACTACGACTCTTGGTTGGCCTGGGAACGCCTTGGGGTTCCTCCAGAGGAGCTGGAGGAAGTGGCCGGGGAGAGGGATGTTTGGGTGTCCCTGCTTAAACTGCTGCATCTGTGACCCGGCCCCAGATAAAGCGGAAGAAGATGGATGGACTTCAAACTTTGAGTCAGACATAATCACACTTCTCTGCAGCCTCCTACTTCTTCTGGTAATCTACCTCCATCATTTCTATTTCATGAGAAAAGAGCTTCACTATTGTAGTACGGTCTACGTTATACCTCTGCATGACTGGATGCCAATTCCCATTGCTTCTTGTCAGTTAAATGTTATTTTCCCACAAATTCTTTTACCTCAGGCTCAGACTTTCCACTGATATCACAGACAGACCACTAAACCTGAAAACAGTATGTGCACACAAAAATATAAACCTATGCAATCCCAGCATTCCCACAAGACTCCGAAGGGTAAATAAAACTCTCCCTCAATCCCATTAAAGTTCACTATTTAATTATTTCTATTTTCACCTCTTTTAAAACCCTTAAAAATGTTTTAAAATGTTTATCTATACTGATTGTAAAATAAATAAATAAATAAAATAAAACACTTTCCTAAAGTTTTGGAAAATGAATATTAAAGGATTCAAGAATTGAGTATGTATAATTAGGGAAAAACTTAGCTCCAAATGAGGAGGAGCACACTTGTATTCCTTTGTCAAGTTTAGATTCTTGTATGCAGTTTTAGGGCAGTTGTGAAGCAAGTTGTTTTTTGTTTTATTATATGATATGACCCGTTTCCAAAGTGATCAATTAATTGAAAATATTGGGCTGTTCTCATGGTCTAAAAAAAGATTTGTGTAGACATGTAATGCGAAATTTTGGCACCCATAAAAAACAATAACTTATGCACCTTAGAACATATTGGCAAACAGACTTTCATAGACAAATCTCTAAACCTGAAAACAGTACGCACACTAGTAATATAAACCACAATTCCCACAAGATTCGAAGGGGTGACAAAAACTTCCTAAATAATTCAATAAAAGTTTCCATCAATCCCATTAGAATATGATGGAGTTCAGCATCTAATTATTTCTATTTTCACCCCTTTTAAACCTTGCATTAGCATATCACAAAATGCATATTCAGTGTGCATCACCTGCTGTGAGTAGTTGGCAGCCAACATGAATCTTGTCTTCATTAGCTAAAAGACAATTAATCAGCTGCTAATATTGTATGTGCATATTTTTTATTTGGTGGGTTTTGGCACTGAGTGGATCTGAGGTCAGGGTGATCTGTCACACAGCCAGTCCGAATGACTAAGCAGCTTGTGGGCTTAAGTCGTCAGAAGTATGGTTTTACAGCGATAATCCGCGTACAAACTAGGAATTAATGTTTCAAGGTTAAAACGAGTGTAGTGTGCCAAATAGCTTTTTCTCCATTTTGAGCATGCCATTTTAAAAGAACACTATGTGGGAGTTTGATGTATTTTGTGGTAAACAAACTCAATTTGTCACTCTGCAGTTTTTTCTTTTCTTTTAGTAGACACTTCTTTTATTTATGGAGCCATTAACATACCATGACATAAAGAAAAAGAAAACATCATTGAAAATAGATATGGCTACGTGTAAGAAAGGATATGATAAATACTAAGATATAAGTATTTACCATTACTTACATTGCTCAAACCCTGCAGAGATACAGTATCTCATAAATTGTAAAGTGAAGTCACAACAAGAGGTTGAAAAGAAGTCATGTTTTTTAAGAATAAAGAAGAACAACATGTCTGCCAACTGGGCCTTCTCCGAATCCCAAAGAGTAAGAAAACAGGACAGGAAAGAACCAAAACCAAAAAGGAGTAATATAGTCATTTCTTACATCTCCGGCCAAAACAACATCTCGATTCATTTCAATCCTTTTAATACTCTCAAACAAGACTGATTCTTCCCAAGGACAAAATTCCCATTCACAAACAGAACAATGTTGTGTACTCTATCCACTGCAGTGAGAACTGCAAGGAACAGTACATTGGAGAAACCAAACAACCTCTGCAAGAGGTTATACCCCTGCAGTCTGCAGTACACCTCTTCTTGAAGGACACAAACCTCTTCTTTGAGGTTTACAGTGAGGTCCAAATCTTAGTCAGAAGAAAAGGATGGTTTGAGGGAAGAGTCAAAAAAGCAATCTTTGTCAAATAGAAGAACCTTTTTTAAACAGAAATGGTGGTCTAAGATCCAACCTCCCATCTGTTTACAACAGTATATTAAAAACCAGACAAAAACAGTTTCACTCAGGTCATTAACTTCAGAAGGAGCTGACCAGGGTCACCCCCAATTCACACCAAAGCAGCAGCATGTAACAGCAGCGTCACATCAGACGTGAGTGAACTGCTTTGTGTTTTTATCAATCTGACAATTCACACCGGGGGCGTCTTACATGCGTCTTAAGAACGACTTGCTGCAACGCTACTGCTCATTAGGTTGGAGTTCTGTTTTTTGAGCATCTACCGGGCTATCTGCAGAGCTACAGCCAGGAAACACAGGAAACAGGCACCAAGTGTCAAAATAAACTTCCGCTACACTTTCAAAATAAAGGCTCACTGAAAACAGCGGTAATGTAAACACTATGCACCGAGAAGTTGATTCTTGAGGGAGAGAAATGTAAGGTAATTTGCAATGCCAAGCAGCCATTTTACAAGCACAACATGCAGAAGTAGAAGGTATAGGGCTCTGTAAAGACAACTTTCTCTTCACACAGTGAGTAGTCTGTAAAACTCAGGGGGGAGAGCCACTTGAGCAGCGTTGCAGCAGCAGCTCTGACGCCCTCAGTGTGAATTGATGCTTTTAAACAGTATGTGCGTAAAACGACCTGCTGCTGTGATGCTCTCGAGACGTTTTTGGTGTGAATTCAGGGTCAGGAGGGTTAAGGACTGTCCCTCTCACCCCTGCTGAGGACAAAGGACTTCTAACAATTCAAAACTATTAAGAACTTCTCCTTCCTAAGAGCATATAAACCAGCTCTCTTACCAGTTTCATTTCAGAGTTGAGAAACCCTCTTGAATAAAATGTGAAATGCCTTGAACTTTAACAAACAAGTCCAGATGACTCATGTTTAACCTTTTATTGTGGATAACTGAGAATCTTTACAGACATGTAAACTGAAGTGTTATGGGAGGGGTGTGAAATGTAGTAATCCTGTTTGCAATTTTGCCATACAAAGTGCCCAAAGGCTTTTGTTTGTTGCAAGTATTTTAGAGAAAAGAAGATAACCATTACATTTCCAGTAAAGATCAGTAATGTGGCAAAGAAAAAGGTTTTTAGTTTAGCTTTAGAACCCTTTTAGATGTGGGACTCTTGAAGACTAGGGGTCAGTCAGAAAATACTAAGTTAGTTTTAGTTCATTATGAGATATGCAAATTTTAAGGCTCAATGCATACAGGATTTACCCCTGAACTAGTAGATCAACTAGTAGATCAACTCAAAACCTCACATTGTGACATAAGCATAACCTACTGAAGTGCAAAGATATTATGTTTCATAACTAAAAAATCGAGGTCTAGTAAATCAAATGACCAGACATATTAAAAGTAAATAAATAAATCTGTTAGATCTATACTATTGCAAACCTATGAATAAATTATTATAATCCTTGAAAGGTATGTTTGCAATACATATTAATGGCCAGAAGAATTCTTCGGAGTATACCTTGAGCCACCTGAGGATTTCCAGACATTTTCTTTGACCATTAAATCAAATACAGAAAAAAAAATACACAACACAGAACATATAATTACAGTGTATTCATATTGGAATTAAAATACTCGAGAGACGGTGTGCACAGCGTTAACCAGTGAGACCTCCAGATGACAGTTTAATTGCAAGGTTAGCCGTGAAATATTTGGGAGAGAAAACAGCAATGTGCAAGTGTGTCCTCTATAATGGATATCAAAGAGTAGAAAAAGCGAATTAGGTCTTGGCATTGGTATTGACACAGCCTTAGAATAATCCCTGCTACTTAGGATAACAGTCAGACACTAAATACACCAATCCCACTTCCCTCAGCGAGCAGGGCAAACTAATGAATGACTCGCCTTTGCATATTCACCATTATAATTGAAGTTAGACAGAGAACATTTATTTTTATGAAGGGCCATAAACCACTGCTGCACGACCCGTTGTGGCTGGCCTAATAAACATTTGGAAGAAGCAACACCGGAATGGACGGGCACACTAACACAGACGAACACACTGGTTTATTACCACACTGAAATCCTTAAAGAACTGTGAGTATAATTTCTGGAAGGTAAAACGGAAAGTTTATAGAGGAGCTAAAGCAACCACAAGTGAGGATTTATAAAAGAGGAGGTGTGGAGAGGAGCAGACTTTCAGAATTATAGGTAATCCCCGGAACAAAGGTGAGGAAAGTTTCAGTAACCTATACGGATAGCTAGAATCTATCTATTGTGAATCTATTGTGCTGGGGCCTACTCACTGTAAACTTACTTTCATAAAGTCAAACTCAGTAAATGTGCTTGTTTTTTTTTCACAGTTTTTGCCTTATTTTCCTCCCATTATATTTCCCTTGCTCAGCTTTATTTTTGTTTTCCTCTCTGTGTATATGTAAAATGTAAAAGATATTGCTGCCTTGTTTTTTGTCTGAATCAAAGTCCAAGTCAATGACAGACAAGTCCCAGTCAAGTCCCAAGTCCTACACTTTCTGTTTCAAGTCCTTTCAAGTCTTTTAAATTCTTAGGACTCCAAACTTAATTTTTGTCACATTTTATATTGTTGAATTTTCCCTCATGTCCCACCTTAGAAAAATAAATGAACAGATGGTAAATCGTTTGCTGTACTATTTGAACACCCTAAAACTAGAAGAGGCCTACACAGAAAACTGGGTTTCTGAATGCTTTAAAAGTAAAGCCAAGTTCTTCAGGATTCATGCAAGTCTCTCTCACACTTCTCCACATATTCACCTTTAGACCTAAGCTGCAAAGGGTTATTTATTATTTTTTTAAGTTTTTTAATTTCTTTTTAGTTTTTCTTAAATGTAATCTGCAACTGAATGCCTCATGTCTGTCTGGGGCGAGCTGTTCTCAGCTGTGAGGAGGCCACAGAGGCAGCCTCCTGACGTTAAAACTCAATACAACAGATACATCCAAAAATTGCAAAGCCCACCCACCTTACAATACTGTATACATGCATTTCTTTTTTCAATTTTATCTTATTTGCGACTTAATATTCTTCCAGCATTTTGTCACACTAATTAAGAAAGGTCATACGATATATGAAGACAAGATGATGTTATGTTTAGAAATGAAGGTTATTTACAGATTAAATCATTTTTGATTCTAAATTAAATTGTGGTCTGTCTGACAGCACTGAGAGACTCTAATATTCTAACAGATTCGATTGCGCTCCTAGTCTGGAGTGTAATAAGCTGTTGCAGTCCTTTTCAATTGACACATTTCATTATAATTTGTAGAGAATTCAATATGTTTCCTTAATAAGAGGTTATACTCTATTTGAAGTGCTTGGGAGGTTATGTAGAACTCCCCTTAGTGACCTTTCCCTCAGAGTGTCTCAGATTGCCTGAAAATGAAGTCAATGGATGGACAGGGGGATTTAATATTGAACCACAAATGGCTAAATGGAAGTATTGATACACTTCCTTATGGTTATATCAATATTGCTATGTGTAATTGGTGTAACCTGACAGTGTACATGCCATGTGAACACCTTGTAAATGATCTTTTAGTAAAATGCACATAATGACCTGTAGTAAGGGCAAAATGAATGAGCTTGTCGTTTAAAATTGAGTTTTCTTAAGCACAGTATTGAATTATGCTCTTCAGCACAGTTGTGGATTTTAAAAAATGCAGAATTATTTATTCAATTTATTAGGACAACATCCCTGACAAAAATTGCAGTAAAAGTGATTTGTCACAATACATCAACAAAATTCTCTTCAAAATTCTCAGGCAGAATTAATGGAAAAGTGATTTCTTAAATGTCAGCACTGTCTCCATTTTTTCAACTTATCTAAATATGGTTTAGAATGTTTTTTTCTGTTATGATTTTCAGATGTAACATACTATTTATTTATTTAACTGGGGTTGGTTTTGCACAGTAAATCAAACCTCACACAGGTCTGGGTTTCTGTGTGGAGCCCTTCCACCATAGGAATTTCCCCACACTTTTCCAGTAGTGTTCAAATATGAGCATGCATAAATGAGCTGGTTATTTGAAATGGAATGTCCAACCTTTTTTTTTTTTTTTTTTTTTGAGAGACACATACTAAAATATATATATATATGAGGAGCCAGTAACTAGAGATGATCACACTATTCCTCTTCACCATAGAAAAGTCCCATTCAGCTGCTGCCTTTCCTTCAGAAGCCTCCACTGTGAATCAGTAACATGGTAGATAATTTGGCAAATGTTTTACTCCGGATGCCTTCCGTCCAGGTTTAAAACCAGGAAACAGAATGTATAAATATCTTTTGGTGCCACCAACTCCTAATTTCCATCATTTCGTTCCTTAATGCCAGATCCACCTTAGACAAACATTTGGCCCAATTAAAGAATGAAGCCTCTGGGCCAATAAAACAATGTCTACAGGCCACATTTGGACCCTGGGCCATAGTTTGGACACCCCTTGGTCAAACAGTCAAGTTTATGCCTGCAGTTCTCCAGGATATTGCCCACATCACTTCCTTAAAGCACAAATACAGCTTACGCCTCCTGGTATCCATACAGAACAAGTAAACCTGGATGAAATTGTTTACACTTTATCTCGAATATGAGGGGAAAAAAAATCCCTTCATGTCACAATATGCCAGAATTTCAGGAGAATATATGCAAACAAACTGTCCAAATGCTATCTGCTTTGAGAGAAATAACAATCAGATAATCTTCCGCTACATTTCTGTGAATTTGCTTAAACTCTAATAGAAACATTTGTGGGACCAGATTGAGTAGTTAATACATTTGTCAAGCAAAAACAAACAAACCACCCACATTTATACCTCCCATGGAAACACACACATTCCTACACTGTATTTGAGCACACGCACCCACACACATATGGAGTTGTTCTTTTATAATGGCTTTGTGTCAGCATATAACGGATGTCGGTGAACACCACCATTTATTCCCATCTCCAGCTCGCCTGTGCCTGTCCAAACAACAGCGCGAAACAAAGAATGGAAAACAACACAGGGGAGACAAACACATCAATCTGGCAACAAAAGACACACACATATGCACACACAGACAGATAGCCCCTTACACAAGATGGAGACATATTGGAGATTTTAACTTAAACATTCATCGACTTGAGGAGAAGGGGGAAAAAAAATGTACCTTTCGCACATGCATCTGAGCCACTTTATAGCTGACGATCAGTGCAAAAAGAAACACAAACAGTCTGGCTTGTTGTATTCAAAACAAAAGAAGATATGACATAAAGAAGTGATTCAATCAGCTGTCGGAATGTGGTGTCTCTGAGGTGGGGTGCCCCGCTGAGACAGAGTGAGCCTGTTGCACGGAGAGGATCTTTGATTGGAGACGAAGCTTAATGGGGCTAGAGCACTGGTACGCAAACAGATTGGAAAAAAGTGAATGGGATTTCTGCACTAGCTTTTCCTCATGACTGCAGTGAAGTTTGTAAATGCATTACCTTCAAGAAGTAAAGATTCAAAGCGGTCCACAACAAATTGAGGTAAAAATATACAGTATACACATAAACATAGCGACTATATATTGGGGTTTATGGACTCTATGGGCAATTCACAGAAGAACACTGGTCAGGAAAATTTAACAGTCATGCATTTACCAATTCACATTCACACTCTCTCTTGTAAAAAGAAAACTGAACTAGGCTACATACTCAGAATCTGTAGCAACCCTGTTAGGCCAGCAAGGGGCGCTGTGCACCCAGCTGACAAAGTCGTTATACATCAGAAGAAGTCACAATTCCAATCTGCAACTTTTATTACGATCTTAAAACACTGTAGTTTTCTGGGGCAGTGGTGATAAAATCAATAGAACCAATAACAATTTACACATGAATTATTATTATTGAATTATTATTTACACATGAGTTTATTATTACAAAATGTATTTTTTTTTATCAGTTGGTCTGCACAATCAATTGGCAACCTACAGCTACACTATATTTCCAAAAGTATTAGCTCACCTGTCTTTACATGCATATGAACTTAAGTGACAACCCATTCTTAATCCATAGGGTTTAATATGACGTCAGCCCACCCTCTGCATCTATCTATGTTAGACATCTATGTGTCTGACGTCCAACATCAGACACTGATGTTGGACAAGAAGGCCTGGCTCGCAGTCTTTGCTCTAATTCATTCCAAAGGTGTTCTATTGGTTTGAGGTCAGGAATCTGTGCTGGACAGTCAAGTTCTTCCACACCAAACTCACTTATCCATGTCTTTATGGACCGTGCTTTGTGAACTGGTGTGCAGTCTTGTTAGAACAGGAAGTGGCCATCCCTAAACTGTTCCCACAAAGTTGGGAGCATGGAATTGTCCAAAATCTCTTGGTATGATGAAGCATTCAGAGTTCCTTTCACTGGAACTAAGGGGCCAAGCCCAGCTCCTAAAAACAACCCCATACCATAATCCAAATTCAAATATTTGGGTGGGTGAGCGAATACTTTTGGAAATATTTGGCCAGATTTATTAAAGGTTTGCATGCACACTAAATGAAAAAGTCATGCTAAAATTGGAGCAAACCCAGGCACAGCTGAGATTTGCGTCTCTCACAGAAGTAAATTCAGCGCAGTGCAGATTTTGCTCCTGTGACTCAATAAATCTGCAAAACAAGGCGTTCTCGCCAGAATGTGCAAAATTCAAGGCATGGAAAATGCTTTGCGGTCACTGTTTGATTTATCATGAGTACGGGAGCTAAATCTGCGTGAAAATTTAGCATGTCTGAGAAGCAGGTGCAAAAATTTTGCGGAGGAAAGAATGCAGCTTTTAGTGCACAGATGGGGCATTGAAAATAAGTTATAATGCTTTAAAAGGGCTCATTTACAAAGATACAACAACAATGTGTTGACTTGAAGTCAGAGGAAACAAAGAGACAGACTTTACCTGCGGCACTTGATTCTTTCACACTCCCCTGAACTTTAGCCGTTTACAGCTCCTGTCTCTGGGCTTTAAGTCTGTTCCACGTCCTTTTAAATCCTTAAGATGAAGAGTGTTTAAACATTGCATAAAGCCTACGCGATGAGTGTCAGTGGGCCACAGTGGACTGAGGCTGCACTGCTGTTTAATCTACAAGCAGAGGACACTGAAAATAATTTAAATTTTTATATTTACGTGCTCACCATCAGCATTGCATAAAGCCTACTTGCTACATTTTATAGGCTATGTGTTTGAAGGGTTACTGGCTCTGACAGACAGCGAACAGGACTTTACCTTTCCTCAGTCTCTCCACTGTGGGAAACTCAAGTCACGTGACTGTGGTCAGTGCCAGAATCTTGTAAGACAAGGATTTAACAAGGACAGACTACGCAAAGTTAATAGAAGAAAGTGAAATGCATTGCAATAAAATTATTATTCTTCAAAGACAACTACAGTCAGTGTAGTCCTGTTATAAGGCTGGACTCTCAGATTAACTTTTGTGTTGCATCACTGTAGGAAAGATGCAGTCGGAGCTGCCAGAGCAGTTCTGTTCCTGTTATTAGTGCATCTTGTTCTCATGCAAAATTCTCATTTACATATCAGATTTGCAGCAGCAATTACTTGCGGACTTTCTCTTCATATATCACACACAACACACCCACAAATAGAAAACACTATTTTTCAATCTGCACTCGAAATTTAGCATCCGTCTTAGTAAATCTGGCCCATAGTGTATTTAGGTGTGCAGCAGTTCCATCAGATTCACACTCTGCACCAGTGCAGAGCCGCAGGCACAACCAAAACCTCCTCAGCCGTTTAAAAATGCTAATGAAATTATACCAATAAACTGCCCCTTAGATTCACCAGTTCACTGAAAAAGCTCTTGGGACTGAACGATTCTGCTGCAAGGGATTGTTGTAGTTCTAGCTAAAAAAATACAACGTGAATAAACAACACTGTGAGAAATATACTTGTACAATATATGTTATTAATGGTTATCTGATGTGAACCCAACCTTAGTGCTTCTAGTGCTTTAAAAACATCATGACTAGCTTTTGGCATAATGTGTGCATTGCGATAAGTTATCTCCGCATTACCCCATTGCCATAAACTGTGCTATGCAAACAAGCTATGGGGGTTACTGTACGGTGCAAGATAATACCTAGGTTTGTTTTAAAACAGGACACTTCTGAATAATTTTACAATGTGTATATCAAATAGCTGGTTAATTTTGAGCTAAACCTAGTTGATTTTACTCCAGACGCTCTTTCTGACACAACCTTCTTCCTTTATCCAGGCTTGGGACTAGCACAAAGAGTACACTGGCTTGTGATTCACTCTTGTGGCTGGGGAATTCCAATATACCGGATGAAACCATTTATTCATGCCCACATTAGGACAAAAACAAACTGCCTTCTGTTTCTTTAGCAAACTGCTGAACACTGCAACAGAATCCAAACAAAGAGAATCTCTCCCTAAACAAACAGTTAAACAAATGCAGTCCACACACACTCATTTGTACCATTAACTACTGCAAGAACTCATCCAGCTAACATCAATGAACTAGAGCTAAAGCCAATCATGTCCCTGTGTGGCAGCCATTGATTAAAGGCCCTAGTTAGCATGTACAGCCCCTCATATGTTTCTGTTGTGTCATTGATAAGGGCTTTGTTTCCACATTCACTAAAGGGAGTCTGCTAATTAAAAAGCAATGACAAATCCAGATTCTGCAAACAAAGGCATGGTCCCACTGTCACAGATTTGCATAACTGCTATTTGTTGTTCCCTTTTTATAGTTTAGTTTGTACAGTGTGGCTTACAGTAAGAAGTAAAAGAGAGTTTAACACTGAATGCAAATAAGTCTGAATCTGATCTGAATCTGACTCTGAATGGAGGTCTGAGCAAGTCACTTTGAGACAAATTAAGTGGATATTTTCTTGAGAATAACAGAAGTGAAGTGAGCAGAGAAAGAGTCTAAAAGGGTGGCTTAACAATGGACAGAAGCTAACTCAAACCATAAGCCCTCTCTCAATTCCCTGGGCATTTAAAGATTGAGAGTAAAAATTGGCCCATGGAGAACAATGTGGTACACTGGGTTTTTGACAATGAACTAACTTTTGAAAAGTTTAATTGTTTCAGGCTGAACTTAAAGCTTCACAGAATTTGGTAATCAGATGACAGGCAGGGACAAGCCTGGAGCACTACACCTTATTGTCCACAACATACTTTGCTGTCAAATTCCATAAACATTGGTTTTAAATATATAATTTGAAATGACTTAGTAATACGGTACTCAGTAGTGGACAAAGTACTCAATTTCATTACTGGAGTCAAAGTATAGATCCATCCTGGTCAAATATTACTCCAATACAAGTAAAAGTTGCTCAGATTCATGGTAAGAGTCGGCTGAGCTGAGGCACTTGGTCTTCCTCAATCTGCCCTGAAAAATTAAAGTTAAAAGTTACTGTTGGATAGTAGTTCAACAAGAAACACCTGAAGCTGTTTGGTGCTTGCCTGGAAATTCCAGACTCACCGCTGTACCAGCGGATGAGTCTGGTCGCCATAGAATCAATTCAATTTCTAGCGCGGAGCAAACGGCGCGAGTTAGCCAATCAGAAAATGGCGGACGTGACGTTAACAAAGTGACAAGAAAGCAAGCAACGCGAAAACATTGTTTTGTTTTTTTTAATAAAGGCTTCTAGTGCTGCAAGCTGCTGTGGTTTTAATGACTCGATATGTTTTTGGTCATTTAAAACGGAATTTACCGCTGAATGAAACAAACCCGGCTCCTCAGTGCGCCACCTTGATTGTTGTTGTTGCGGACGCTGCTCGCGAAGAACACGTGACTTAAATAAGCAAATCAAAATGCACGGTACGGTTGGGATTTGAGTAAACCACTGCCGACGGCGTGGTGACTGATATTTCTCTGTAGAATAATACAGAGACATATCAGTCTGGATTTTCCAGGCAAGTTTGGTGCTGCTGTTTTGGGCAATGCACATCGCAATATGGTGTATTTCTGTTATTTATTTTTATTAGAGTATATATTTATGAATTTAGCTAAGTTTTGAGGTCAGCTGTTCCTGTTGTTTTTACTTTTTAATACTAAATAAGCCCTACTTTTTGTTAGGGTGTTTCTGTGTATAAATAAAAAAAAGTCTGTGTTTATGTGCTATGTGTAGTAAAGTGGTTCTGTAGGTAAGTCAGTTCATTTTGCATCAAAAGCATCAAAATCTTTGAATGTATGTGTGTTATATATGAGTACTCAATACAAATCATCAGTCAAAACTGCGCTAAATATGACTGAAACATAAAAGGTTTAAGTGGTCAAATGAAGAGCCATTTGGGAGCCAAAAGAGCTGGCTCTTTTTGGTGAGCCAAGCCAAATGATCCGGCTCACTGAAATGAGCCAAAATTCCCATCACTGAACACTAGGTATTAGTGATTTTTTTTTACCATTATGTGACTAAATTAAGTATTGCCCATGAACCAGAGAACGCCAAGTTCCAGTCCAGTCCTTTGTGAGCTAGGGTCAATGCCTTGGGAGAGATCTTCACTTCAGTGCTTCTAGTTATATGCTAGGCATAACAGTGACAGTGCATATATTTAATGCCCCTTTAAGTGCACATTACCACATACAGTTAGCTCATTGATTGCAATGGTTCACATACTAACTTGAGAATTAGCAGCACTAATCAAAAACCTAATCAGCCTTTTCTGATATATTCTTCTTATGGGGCCATTAAGACCTAAAGAGCAATTAGCATGTTGTTGGACTGATAATTCTTCAGACAGGGAGCTGCTTCGACATAGAGACATATGTTTGTAATTACAGCTGTGGGACATTCCGATCTGCTGTGCTCAGTCAAGCATCGCCACAGAGGGGACTGGTGCAGGTTACAGGGGTTACCTCCCATATCCTTCCCTCCTCACGACTGGAGAAGCCACTTATTAGGAGATCCTGAGCTGTCACTGCATCCACACTTGCTCTCCGTTGTGTGTGGCGACAACACATTCTGTCACCGCTCGTAGTTATCTCACAGTATCTTAACCTCCGAGCAGCCTTGCCGTACAACTCCCTGACTACACCGATAATTAGCCGTGGGTACAGAGCCGGGGATACATCACACAGAAAATGGGGACACATGTTGCTCGGAGAAGAAGAGGAAAGATGCTTACTGCTGATAGATTACCGGGAACCTGTGCTGCCTTGTATTTTTAATATTCAAAGCATACTCAAGAGCAGCATGCGGCGAGGAAAGAGCACAGCCTAGTCATATCAAGCACCTCATTCAGGGCCACAGCAGGAAGGGGAAAGAACTGGAGCAGCGGTGTAAGTTAAAAGAGTACAGTAATTCTATTTTTAAAGTACCAGGTAGGACTATAACTCTACATCTCCCAATGTGGAGATATAACAATATTTGACCTCATAAAGCTTAAATGTACTGACCAGTGTTGAACAGATATGCACTATGCAGATTTCTTATTATTCCATTTTTGTCTTTGCTTGTAAACATCATATCTAAATGTCAGAAACTACCTGGAGAACTCAGAAAGAAAATGGGATACTGTTGCATGTATACACAATATACTGGTTTCTGACCTCTGCCAAGAACTGTGCTTGTGCAAACTCAAGAGTCACAGCAAAACGAACATGGCGTGAAGAACATTGCTCAACGACTCAAACTTGTAACTGTGCTTTAAAAACACAAATCTAGCCAGCGGTATTCAACAAACAGAGCCATCTGCTTAACAAGGGTTATTACGCCTGTGTCTCTCCTGCTGCTTACTAAACTATTGTTACACCACAGTGAGGTCAGCCCTATGTTCCCACAGCACTTAGTTCCCACATTTTTAACATTTAGAGTTAGGGTGTGGGAACATAGAGCTGTGGGAACATAGGCACACGCTCCCGCTGCAGCTGCTGACAGATGCCACCGTAATCTTTGCTGTATTTTTTGTATGGCATCTCCTCATGCACTGCAGCTGTAGCTCCCTACAGTCAAAATAGAATGTATTTGGATGTTGTTTGTCCATTTATTGCCAGAAATGTGGTAAATAAGCAACTTTGCCACAGCACAGTTTGCTCCTGTGTGCATCAGATAAGCACCAGCCCCTCACTCTAATTTGTCATGTCTGCAGGGGCATGAGTAGTTTTATCTGACTGCATTTAAACATCATATCCCAAATACTGTCATGACCAGGATTATGCTCATTACCAGGATACTCAAGGGCATGTAAACACTCTCATTGTTTAATCTGACAAAGACCTCCTAATGGACATGAACACAGTATTTTGAATGCCTGATTTGCTTTACCTTTAGAAAAAAACATGTCAGTGTCTTTGTGTAGAGATTCAAACCAAGACTCGATGTAGTGTTTCATGTTTGTAATAAAAGGCACACACTTTGATTTTACACAATGCACCACAGCAAACATTTTTTTCAAGGTTTCAGAATATTCTATTGTGAGTCTGCACTTACTCATAAAGCGTGTTCTTCTCGTCAATCACCGTAAAACACAGGCTTCTCTGGCAGACAATGGATTTGTCACATAGACACAATGTCCTTGTATTTGAAATGTCTTCATCAGACAAGCCGAAAGAAAATCACAAGCTTACAGGTGTGACAAAATGCAATTTCCCTGCAATGAAGTAGTTTCAGGATATAGTTCTGCATAACAAACGCTACCTGTAAGTAACCATGGCTAGGTGGTGATAATTTACATTTGCATAAAACATATTTTTACTTTTACGGCACAGTTTGGAGGAAAATTTGTCCTGGAAATAAAAAATAAAAAAACAAGAAAAGAAACAGATCCAACTAACCAACACAACCCTGTACTAAAATAAAACTTTTATTCCAGGAATATGTAAAAATGTAAAAATATTTTGAGCTTGGTGGCAGCAGTAGAAGTAGGAGTAGCACAGTAATAGTAGCAAGGTTAGTGCCAGTGATTGTACAAAGAGTGGTAGTAGTACTTTCTACTTAACTAAACTTTACACTCAGTACTTTTTTTCTTATACCCAAGTAATATTTGTTGAGTTGAGCACTTTTACTTCTACATGAGTAACAATACTTTTACTTGGGTACAGATTTGGAGTACATCTGCAATGATTTTTTTCTGCTTTGTAAGAATTTGTAGCATTTTGATGTTACCTTTAAAATGTACTCTGATGGTATTTATTCTTATCACTTAATGGACTTGTGCTGTGATGTGACAGTTGTACACAATTGATCCTAAAAAGCTACAATGCAATCACTTTTCCATTTGAACATTGTACGTCGCATAAGCAAACACTAAAAATGACTTTCAAGTCCCATGTCCCGGGGTGCCCTTCTCTTAAGTGCTGCATGATGCCTGCACTGAATTATGACCCAGACATCCGGACCCCCCCCACCCCCCCACCCCCCACCTCCCCCCGTCCCCCCACCCCAACACCACCCCCTCCCCTTTTAGTCGAAGTTGTTTAATCACGCTAGCAAATGGGGACTGTCTGGCACTGGGCCCATTCACAATGCCCTCTATAATCAACATTAAAACTCTCCTTTTGAGAAATGCACTTTTAATCTTGATTATTGTTGATTTCTCTCAGCTTCATCTTTACTTCTCTTACTGATTCATTCAACCTTTATTTTTACTTGAAAGGTTGATGAGGGTGAAATGATGTCGAGACAAAACAAAGAACAATCACAAACTCATAACAGTGAAATTGCAGTTGTAGCACAGTTATATAATAAATTATGAAAGCGTAATTGGAGGGCAGTTTTGGAAGACAGCATAAAAGCAAAAGGCCATAAAATGTGTAATGGAATCTGGTCATATAAGAAAGTGTAGCTCAAAGTCTGTCTGTAATAACTCTTTCTCTGCACAAGTTGGTGTCATCATTTTCGCCGATATGCTGTAGAGCAGACGTGTCCAAAGTGCAGCCCGAGTGCCAGTCATGGCATGAGCTGAGGTTTTAAACAGCCCTCAGATTTGTTTATGGTCTGCCAGTACATCAAACAGTACTTTCAGAGTCAGTAGATTAATCTGTACATTTGGGGTCTCTTCTACTACTCTCAAGCTGGATTTAACCCTTGCATTTGTTAATCTAAAATAAATTCAAGTCCGAGTGTGCAAAGGAAAGACTAGGTTATATTAACTATATACTTCTTACTTTTGAAAGAGAAAAACATATAATAAAATACAACAGTGAAAAATACTATAAAAAGAACAGTATATGGAATTCTTGGACCTGTAGGTTACACTGTAAAAATTATTTGTCTTGTTCATTGGATTGTGAGCAGATTTCATGTCATGATTTATACAAATGATATAATGTAGATGAGATAAACCATTGGTTCCTACAGTGAGGAAGTTTACTTCTTACGTCAGTTCACAAAAAAAAAAAAAAAGTGGAAAAAAACTGTAACTGTAAAAAAAAAAAAAAAAAAAAGTGGAAAATTTACAGTAAAATACTGGTAGCGGTAGTCACCAGAATTTTATTGTAAAGAATTTGGTGACAGAATAAAACTTTTACATTAAATGAAAAACTGCATCACTTTTTCTGCCATGTCTATGTGACTCACTGCCTCATAAAAATGTGTTGTTTTATAGTACTGTACTGGAAAAATTAAGTTAATTTAAAATAAAGTATCATACTGGCAAGTACGGTGGCCCAGAGAGCTCAACAAATTACAAAAGCCGAAACACACTTTACAAAAAAAAAAAAAAAAAAACAGCCGCGCTGAAAATGAGCAGCTTCCTGCTGAAGAGCTTCTGGTGCTACATGTTCCGGTGCAGAAAAATTGTTGTTGTAACGTCGTGTGGGTATTTCTTTTGGTAAAGTGTGTTTCTGCTTTTGTAATTCGTTGAGCTCTCTGGGCCACCGTAGGCAAGAGATTTTTTACAGTAAAATTCTGGTAACCACAGTTGCCAATATTTTACTGTAAATTTTACAGATTGTACGAAGTGCAAAAAGTGTGAAATATTTACAAAAGTAGGCCAATACAAAGTACTATATACTTTAGACACGGAACCTCATCTAGAGTATGTCCTTTATATACACATTATTCTTTAATTTACCAACTAGTGATGGGAGTATCGATATTGCTGTATCGATATATCGATACTCACATAATACTTATTTGCGTATCAAGTACTTGAATAAAGTATCAATACTAATTAATGCATGTAAAATAAAAGCACATGCATCACTGGAGGGTTACTTACTCCAGTGTTTTGTGACAAAACTCCCCCAAACAGCAGCATTTTGGTCTGGTCCTTCCATGTCATGTGACAAGAAGTTAGTAATTTTACTACTCTGTGCACTTAAGTTATTTATTTTATACTGTGCACATTAAAACTGTTAAATGACCAGTATTAGTCATGGGATTTGTCTTCAAGGGTAACAATTTTTGAATGAAAAAATGTCACCCATAAGAAATCACGAGTATTGGGTATCGGTATCGACTAAGGGCCTATTTACACGACAACGCTGGCCAGGAAAACGCAACAGTCCTGCTGCCTGCAATTTGCATTTACACAACAATGCTTGTTTTGCCTGAAAATGACTGTTAATTGTAGTTCCCATGTTTGTCCAGCAAACGGCGCTGTGGGCCTCGCAAACGCTCTACACCACACAGAGAGTAACTGCAGAAGAAGTGATAGCTCCATTCTGAAACTTTCCAGCTACTTTAGGATCTTGAGGTTTTTTGTAGCCATTCTCATAAAGTCGATCCTAAAAGTAAGTACTTGTGCAGATATTACTGAAAGTTACTGGACTAAATATGAATGTATGAGACATAAAAGCCTTGTTTTTTGCACTCGCGGGTCCACTGACACATGGCTTACACTCATCCAATCACTGTTCAGATTGGGGTTGTTACGTCATTGTTTCAGCAAGCACGGTGTTTTCACAGTTTACATGAGAGCGAAGCCACTGGAGCGGCTCCCCGCTTTGAGACCAAAACACCTCTTCCAACGTTTTCAAACCTTTGTGAATTCAGAAAATGGGAACCCCATCGTCGTGTAAATGAAAGGCCAAACCACAATCAAACCTTTGCGGATTTGGCAAAAGGCATTGTCATCTAAACGGCACCTAAACTCCCTCCAAAAGTAATCAGTATCATATCGAATCTAAACAGTGTGGCATCGTCCATCACTATTACCAACCAATACAATAAATCTAACTTGGAAATATGCGTTGAGATTATAAAACAAAGTTCATTCAGATCTCAGTGTTGATTGTATACAGTATATGAATGTTTTAGACAGGAGCTGAGGACAAATGTAACATTGACAAATCCCACATTATTGACTCTGACTATATTGAATTTCCAACTCTTGTGTTTATGACTTCCACTTCCTATCGGTCCTTCCAGCATTCCTCGTCATTCTTCCACTAAGCGGATGAAAGGCGTGTCCAATCAGCTGCTCACAGGAATCATTCCAGAGTGCAATGAAAAATGGATTTCTGCTTTATGGATGTGAAGGGTGGGGGGTGTAGATGTATGGCTATGTGTGTGAAGGTTCAAACCAATCGATAAAGCATTAAAACCCTGAGTAGAAGGGAAGCTTGATGATTCACCTGGTTATGGTTTGATTCAATTTGGAAAGGCCAACGTATTATACCACCACCACCACCACAGTTATGGCACTGACAATAAAGGTCTACTGTTGGTTAAGCCAACACTTCATAGGAAAATAAATACAGAGAGAAAAAGAACCCTGAGGCTGAAGATTCATTCATTATTTTGCAGTCTGAAATTATTTGTCTATAAGCAGGGGCCAGGGAGCTTTAGGGGCCCATTAGAGTGGGCCCTTGTTCATCAATCAGTCCCTCTAGGATATCGCGATGTTGCAACTGCAACTATTAACGCAACTTCAAGGAAACCCCGCAAATTCAGCACTACCCTGCAACTTTGTCCAACCTCCGCACCTTTTCTGTAACTTTGGCTAATTATCACTGAGGTTTTCTTTTAAAACTTAATTTTGCTGCACTTGTTGCTGTCTGTGGGCCGTCCCCTGTTCCGAGCAGGCAGTTGCTCTCTGTCTCAGCAGCAGCACTCCGATAAATGCTGGAGGTTGGGTTGAGCCACAGACAAAGCGACGTGGAGGTGCGATGCGGAGGTGCAGCGCACTCAAAAACAGAGCAGCACAGATTTGTGACGCTGAGGTGTGACACAGAGGGTGCACTCACAGAGCAGCACAGAGTTGTGACGCAGAGGCGCAGTGCGGACACAGGGGTGCGCTGCCGAGATCGGGTGCACTCATAAACAGAGCGGTGCGGAGGTGGAGCGCAGAGGGTGTACTCACAGAGTATTTAGACAACAATGAAGTTTGAGGTCATTGTTCTTTAAACAGTTAATGTTGCAGGCTAATAACCTTCCTGAAAACCTATAGCACAGTAAACTTTGTTCTACAGCACACAACAGGAATCACCAGAGAAGATTTGAGTGGAAAAGAATCAGAATCAGAGGCAGCGTAATAGTCCCCAAAAAATAGCCCAATAACACAGCAATATCATTTTAAAAAGAAGGTATGCTTGGCCTGTTCACATACAGGTATTTTTAATTAGATTAATTACCATCTCATCATGTTTAAAAACAGATTGTGTTAATTTTTATAATTCTACCTAATATTTTTAAGAACAAAACTCAAGTAACAGTGTATTTTTATCACCTCTGGTACTTTTTACTTGTGAATTATAAACAAAAAAAATCACAACTTTTAGTGTAACTTTAAAAAAAAAATCCCAGCAAAATTGGGCATTTTAACCTGCAACAATCACAAAAATGGCCTGTGAAATCCTAGAGGGACTGATCTATGGTCAAGTCTGTGTTTAAAATATCCATAATAATTAGGAGCAGCACATAACTATTACAGAGGTGAATTGTTAACATTATTTCAATTTTAAATCCTGTTAAATTTGTAAACTCAAATGAAAAGAACAAAACAAAACACAAATTGTAATAAAAAAACTAATATAGTTTAACAAAATTGTCACTAAATATTCATGAATAAGCTGCTGTTTTGGACAATATTTATACAGTGCTTTTCATGGCACCCACAGCTCCATTATTCATTAACTCCACAGTGTGTTGGTGGTGGCAGGCTTCCTCTGTAGCCACAGCTGTTGGTGATGTGGCAGCACAACAACAGTACGTATGTATGAACAGTATGAACTGGGAGGAGTGGAGACTGAACTGCAAACCTTACAGTTACTGCGCCATTTTCAGATCTTGCCATAGACTGAAGTCTTTCTGCCCACTACAGCCACAGGTTACCCTGGCAGAGTGACAAAAAAATGCAGAGTCTTGGCTGAGTGGAGATCAAGGCACTCCACAGGTCCAGTTTAACCTGAGAAGCAGCAAGTCAAAACCCTGTTGACATTGTGACAGGACTGGAAGGAAGAGAGATTGAAAGCTAGTAAAAGAGACAAGATCTTCAGGATAATGTTTTCTTGTTTTTTTTTTTTTATCTGAGCTTGTGTGATGCAAGCTCTCCCCAGAACCGCAGACCATATAATAACATAAAAGAAATGTATGGCAGTGTGCAAACCTATCTGACAACAGGCTGTTGAATGTGTTAAAAGTGTTATTACTCTATCTTAAGTACTGGAATGCATCATTAGCATAGCTCAGGGGTAAATGTTCTGTCTATTGAGTCACAAAGCTCTTATATCTCACAAAGGTAAACAGTCTCTTACTGGCCCCTTGTGGCTGGAGTTAGTATCCTCTGAAAAATCCCTATCTTCCATTGGAACAGTCACTTACTTGCTTCTGGGATTAATCCTAGTGACTGAATGCTGGGAGGTTGAGTTGGTCAGTAAACACGCCAGCAGCCACTCCTGGCCAGCTCTCCATTAGGGACGGGAGTGCATTCTGTTTTTACACAATCAATGCCCAAATATAATCAAGTTTCATGTAGTGCTTTAGGATGCTAGAGCAATCCATGGAGAAATGGAAGAGATTGAAGATATATGTGTCCAGGTATTGAGGTAGACAGAGATCCCACCTCGCCAAATTACCTCCATACTATGCAACCATCCCAAACACTTTGTCTAAATATATACAGCTATACGCACACGCTTACGATTCAAAACTCGCACACAAAGCCATTAAATGTCACATCCTGTAGCAGATTATATCACTGAGCAATTTCGTGCTCCCTGGCATCATCTGGAAGAACAAATCAGCGAAAAATAAAAGCCATATCGAACAATTTGAGAATGGGGAAATCATGGGGACAGTCACAAAGCTCTATAATAATGTTTAGAAGAAGCACCAAATAAGCTAGTACAGGCTTGTAATAGAGCTGGTAGAAAGGATAATGCTTACTACACAGTTCAGTGCTAGAAATAGTCTGAGAACAAAAATGAATCAAAACAGCCATAATAATCCATTAACCTTTATTATATATTACCTCAAACAGTGCAAGTTGCTTACCTAGCCTCCAAGTGAAGAGCGATTGTTTACAACCCTAAAACAAAAAAGTTTGGATGCTGTGTAAAATGCAAAAAGTAAAATTTGCAAATGTCATATACTCATAGTTATTCACAAAAGAACATCCACACTGAGATATGTTACAATTTAATGAAAAATAATGGCACATGTTCAATGTAATGGCAGCAACAGATCGACACAATGACTTGTGGAATTGGTCTTGATCCATGCAGAACAGAACCGTTACATATTTTTCATCAAAAATTTTAATGCAGTGCCACTTGAGGTCCTGAAAATCAGGAGCATCCAATACATCAAATTCTAATAATACAGACTGCTTTTCTGAAATTCTCATTATATACACACACTATTTCTTTCTGAAGTGTTGACAACAAACATAACTAGTTGCAAAATGTTTTCTTACAGTAAAACTTTCTTTTCCAGCTTTTTGTTTCACAAATCACAAATTTTTGGATACGCGTTGCTGCCATTAAACTCAAAATGGGCTAAGATTTGTCATGAAATGGTTAAATAGTATCATATCAGTATTGCAGTGTATATGTTGTTTATGTTCTATTGGAAGTAAAATGTTTTTATACATTTTGAAAATCCCTGTCCCTTTTTAAATTGAGGTTGAATGTTTTCTAGACTGAATAGTTACAATTTTAGTTTCTACTTGCATGTACAGGATTATGATTTCCCCTACCTTCCACCTGTTTCACACACCTACAGTATCTGCATCCATTAGGGAAGTGTGTTGGCATGTCCCACTCCCTCACATCTGTCCACACACATGCTACATTCTGCACAGGTAAAGTGAACTTGGACTGATCCTTTAGCACTTGTGTCTTATGTTTGTCACATCACAGTTAAATGACAAAAACTGATGTGGGGAGTAGAATTTTTTTCTAAATATAAATTATTATCAGCACACAGTTAAAAGGTTAACGAATTACTAAAACAACAATGAACCACGGGAACAATTAACATGCCCATAGTATTGGACTAATGTATTAAAGGCTCAACTAAAACAATAAATAAAACAAACAACATTTCATTCTTTCATCTTCTTCTTCTTCTTCTGCTTCAGAAGCAGGGTCAATGGCCAGTAAGTCACTACTGAGACATACACAAATAAAAACTATTCACTCTCACATTCATTCGATTTTAGAATTGAGATCAGTCCTTAGTTCATCAATGCATGCATGTCTTTGGATAGAGAAGGGAGTACCTGAAGAGAATCCATGGTAACACATGCAGACACAATAAGTAGATGGTGGCCATTTTTGTGATCAAACTCACAAGCTTCTTGTTATGAGGCCAGAGTGTTAACCACTCTGTCACTGTACACCCACACCATTTAGTGAACTTATTTTTCTTAAGCTCAGTATAAAATGATGCTTGTATGACAAAGGCCTAACAGTAATCCTCCCTCACATCAAACAGCCTCTTAGTCCAGGTGTGTCTTTTGTAGCAAATGTGATGGATATTCTACGCCTAAGTGCACAGTGCACATTACTCAATTTGTGCACATACACATAGCCCCACAAAGGCATTCCAGTCCACACAACAACAAATTTATCCAACACATGCTGGAGCTGTGATCATTGGTTACAGAGTCATACACGCATGCACAAGCAGAAAACACTGGCTCTCATCTGTGCTGCAATTCGCAACATATTTAAAACAACACCTGCCCACAAAACACTCAGCAATCTACCCACTGCTGGGGCTACACCTTAATTAAAAGCATGCATGTAATGAAAAGCAAGCAATGCACACACATGTGTATCTTAGTCACACAGAAATGTATGGCAGATACAAAAGTACAAAAGACTGAACAGATTTAACCTTGTGAAATTATTTTCAATTCAACCATTGAAGAGTCAGCTACAAATATAATGTATTTTGTATAAATGCACAAGACTCACCTTTCTACAACTTCATACTCTTTACCTATATTGCATGTGTTAACTGTGTTAAACTGTGTTCAGTAATGTAATGTTTAGTACTTGAATGCATTCATTAGCATCATGGCACTGAATCACTGTAATGCTAATGGATTCGACCAGTTTAGGGGTAAATGTTCTGTCCATTGAGTGAAGAAGCCCCTATATCTTACAAAGGTAAATAATCCACTAAAACCAATAATTTGATGTTTTTTTTTACTGACCCCTTGTGGCTGGATCTAGTATCTTCTGGCAATATCTTTGTTGCAATGGCTCAAAAAAAAAAAGTTTTCCTTTTTAAAATGTTTGGCTCAGATCCACTTTGTAACACTCTAACATTCAAAGATTATCTTCTTCCACTCGTTTCCCTCAGTTGGCATTTCAACTATGGGCCTTAGGCGGGCACATGCTAGAGACATACACTGACCATTTCTTCTCACATCCATAAAGTGGAGAAGATCTAGAGTCACCAGTCTGCTCAACACATGCATGTCTTTGGATGGTGAGAGGAAGCCAGAGTACCTGGAGAGAACTCCTCAAGACTCCACTCAGAGTTGAGATGATAGTTGGCTGACCTAACATCCTTGCTGAGACAGGAGCGCTAACCTCTCTTCCACTGTGCACCCAGCCTGACTTGTTGCTTATTATAGTTGCAAAACTGTAATCTAGACCACAACTTTTACAAACACTACACACAATTCAGGAGGGCTGAACTGAACTCAGTCTAAAGACCAGGTCTTGACCCAGTACAATTTAAAATTACCCTCAAATCAGGTAACGTGCTGTTTGGCCCCTAATCAGCTTGTGTTTGTAATGCGTCCAGTGTGTGACCCTGTCGAGAGCATTTCAAAGACTGGAGATCTGGAGTAAACTGGTTAAATCTGAGCCCTGGCCCTTCTAATGGACAATCAGGACTCCATATCTGTCTGACATTTTCCTCCAGCCGATCAGCTGCTTTGTCTATGTGGCGCTGTGATGTTGAAGCCCGTGATTATGGCCTGACCTTTTACTCGACACTCAGATAAACAACACAAAAAGCTGCTAAATAAGAGCCTATCCACACTCCACCTTCTCCTCATCACATCTAGGACACACAGCAGTGTTTCTATCAGTACCCGTTACAGTCGGGCAGCCAAATAGTCTCCAGGTTTATTAACTCATTTCATTGTCACAGCTGGAGCGAGTCTTCCAGGCAAATGCACCCCTTTCTCCTCTTTGTCTTCATTGCAGTTTTCTGATTTAATCTTACAATGTACTACACAGCTCTTCATAGTTCACTAAACTCTGTATTTTTTATCTAGCTATTGACTAGTGGCTATTTTTTGTTTGTTTGTTTGTTTGTTTGTTTGTTTGTTTTAGGTAAACTGGGGGTTAAGGGGACATGCAACTATTACTACTACTGGTCTTAGATGCAGAACCTTCAGATTGCAAAGGCAGTAAGGTCAAAATATGTTTACTCATTCAGTACTCAGCAAGCCCAAATTGACTTGGATGCAAGGAAATACAATGAGTGATTCATAGCAAAAATAATGATCTTTTTTAACCCTATTGAACATTATTGTGTATAGGCCTATTTAAAAATGAAGAATGTACAACAATAAAATGGATCTTTGATAAGCAAATGTTTTTTGACATGGTATAAGGTGTGAAAAATTTGAGAAACTGTACATTAGATTCAACATGTTGCTTCAATAAAAGTGTCTAGTTACTTTCCACTTTTGCAGACTGATGTAATTGAATGTCTTTCCCTCATTTTAAGAGTATATGTAATATGCATGGTATTACTAATGTGCCAGTCACTGTTCATCTAATAGCTCCACCTGAGCTACACGCAAGTCCTATATAACATAGTTTTAACTTTGTATTACTTTTAGGCCCTAGTAGTTTGGGTTAACAGTTAATCTGACTAAAGTTGCTAGAGTTATATCAATCTGGAATAACTCCAACTGAAACATTTGTATGTAGCTAAACAACAAACCTCTATGACAGTAAAACAACACAATAAAAATGTTGTTAGAAGATTTTTGCTGTTTTTGTTTATGTATAGCAGCATACATTATGCAATACTGCCACACCATGGGCCCGGGCTGCCACTGGTCCAGACCCAAACGAATCAGCGGGAGCATGACAAGATGGATTTCATGAGTTTGTGAAATCACACATTCCATGACAATCCAGCTTGCTGTACAAGATAAGTTAGAAGTAGGAAGTCCTCAAAAGCTCTGATTTGACTTGCAGATCAAGCTAGCAAATAACAATCTTCATATTAATGTAATAAATAAGCATTAGTCACAGCATAAATAAGATGCAGTATACTTACTAATTACTTCTGACAAAACTTCATACTATAATTATTCAACTTTATCATCTATACATGACTCGTACTGAAGTAGGAGTGACTTGTGACTTTTCATGCATTCACAAAACAGGACTTTTTTGCTTTCTGATCCCATTAGTTCCCCTTGCTGTTCTTCATTTGTGATTCTTGCTGGTGTTCACACCTCGGTGGTGGCTCCTCTGATCCTAGCTGATTCTCACTTGCCTCTATTCTCTCTCGCTCATTGATTTCCTACAATTTACATCTGCATCCTAAATCAGAGTGATTCTCCTGCTGGTGAATAATCATATCTGGCTGCATGTACAGTCATTAACACTTTGTACAACAAATAAAGTCAATCAGCCACATCGGGGCCCTAATTGCCACAACAACTGCGCTTTACGGAGACAGCTGCAATACTTCTCAATGAGTTAGACAAATAAAGTGCCCCATTGAACTAAGTTATTACACCTCAAGGTAGATTAAGGATAAATAAACCAAGCATCCACAACTGTTCTGTAAGAAACTTTAATTACTGTAGAGCTTGTGGGAATGGGAGAGAATTATAAATAACTCCACTTTTCCCTGAATTAGCTTCATTAAAACTGAAATAAATCATTCATCTTCTTCCACTTATTCCTGTTAGAGGCTTGCAAGAGCTTTTCTCAGAAACTATGGGCCTGAGGCAGGGCACACAATGGCCAGTTTGTCACAGGGATTGGAAACATATACAGACAGACAAAACTATTATATGTTGCTTTTTATAAGAATGGTATCATAGTGTCTGCTCAAGATTAGACAGGTTTGAATGTCTTTGTTGCAAACTGTTGCTGAAAAAGTGGATTGGTGTATATACCAATGTATACATATATATATATATATATATATATATATATATATATATATATATACATATATATATATATATATATATACATATATATATATATATATATATATATATATATATATATATATATATATATACATATACATATATACATATACATATATACATATACATATACATATATACATATACATATATACATATACATATATACATATACATATATACATATATATATATATATATATATATATATATATATATATATATACATATATATATATATATACATATACATATATGTATGTATGTATATATATATATATGTATATATATATATATATATATATATATATATATATATATATACATATATATATATATATATATATACATATATATATATATACATATATATATATATATATATATATATATATACATATACATATATACATATACATATATACATATACATATACATATATACATATACATATATATATACATATACATATATATATATACATATACATATATACATATACATATATATATACATATACATATATACATATACATATATACATATACATATATACATATATATATATATATATATATATATATATATATATATATACATATATATATATATATACATATACATATATGTATGTATGTATATATATATATATGTATATATATATATATATATATATATATATATATATATATATATATATACATATACATATATACATATACATATATACATATACATATACATATATACATATACATATATATATACATATACATATATACATATACATATATATATACATATACATATATACATATACATATATATATACATATACATATATACATATACATATATACATATACATATATACATATATATATATATATATATATATATATATATATACATACATACATATATGTATATGTATATATATATATATATATATATATATATATATATATATATATATATATACACATACATATACATATATATATATATATACATATATATGTACATATATATATACATATATATATATATAAAGGTTGTGGGTGCAATTCTCAGGCTGGCTGACATGATCTCTGAGTGGAATCTGCATGTTTTCTCTGTCGTAACATTTTGCAGATTCTCCAGCTTCCTCTTAGCCTGGTTAGGGTTAGGGTTAACTAATCTAACTTTTTATATTCTATACAAAGAAATTAGCCTTGTACCTCATGGTATGAGTTTAATTTCTATAAGTGGAACAAGCACAGGTGGAGTAACCAATTGGAGAAACAAAGGGTGCAATGTAAGCAGCAAGTCACTGACCTGTATTCAAAACAAACATGGTGCTTATGAAGATTTGTTGTTGGTTTTGCAACACCAGTATACGTTGTATTATTTGCAACTCCAAATTCATTTCTGAATGCAGACAGCAACAAGAGCCAGTTGTTCAAAGACTGTACAAAGAAAAAGTCACTTTATATGAATGTGGCTGTTACGTCGGATGTCAACAGGACTTTACGGTTGTCAAAATGGCAACAAAATTAGGAAGAAAAAAATTACACAGATGACTTCAGCAGAATCAACAGGTGAGCACTAAACACCGTTAATCAGATGAGAGAAGTTATTTAGTCATTTTTGATAAGAGATTATCTTCCACTTTTGTAAGACTTGGAAACAGCTCCCTATGGCTGAGGTTGCCCTTGGAGAATGAATGTGAGAGTGAATGGTTGTCTGTCTGTGTTTGTCTCTGTGTCAGCCCTGCTTGTCCTGAGTGTACCCCATCTAAAGCCTATAATTGCTAGAACAGGCTCCACCCCCCTGCAAATACAATGTAATAAGTGGAAGAATGAACATTTGGACTACTTCTAATATAACATGAGCATGCATCTGCCTATGTTCAACTTAACAGCGGTGTAAAGTGTTGACTCTGAATGTTTTGGTCTTCTTCGGGGAGGTTGTTACATTCTCCATTAAGCTTTCATCTTCACAGAGCTGCTGAAGTAGTGATAAAATGACACCTATTTCTCTAAAAAGCAATATCATACTGAAGGGATGCATAGTGTAAATCAATAGACCACATGCACTTATGTGACAGGACTGATGCCAGATAAATGTCCACTGAAAATAGGACTATGGACTATTTTTCATAAAGACAGAGAATCCAGGTTGACAGTGAGCTGGTCAAAGGGCCCTTGAAAAGAAAAGGACATGTCTCTACAGTCTATTGTCTGGGGAAATGTCAAAGGCGTTTTTATTATATGAAACACAGTATACCTCAGTGTCTGTCTCACCAACATGTGGCCACAAAGAACTCAGACATGCTTGAGGAGAGCTGGGAAAAAGGCATGTATGAAAAAGACAATAAATGGTCTTTTGTTGTTGCTGAAATGCATCATATTTAGCTCACAGATTCTTCCAAGCTGGGGCCCGTGGCATCATAATCATCTTAATTCAGCCTGCATCAAATGAATTAATATCCTTATGGTGCCTCCACCAGGGATTTGTCGCTGGTCCCATCCCAAAGTAGGTGGCACAATTGGCAACAAGAATGCCTGGATTGTGTTAGCATTAAAAGCTAAGAAAAATCCAACACAAAGGACTGCCTCAAATTAATTCCAGCCTTAGAGAGACAAACACTCATCTTCTGAAGGCAGTGTTTCTGTTGTGATAAAGAGCAAGAAAAAAGGGCACTTCGAGTTTTTGAGTGTGTTACAGATGCCTCCCAGAACGTTGGAGTGTTTTATTGGCTGTAAATGACCCATAAAGACCCCCTTCACCTCCTCTGACCCCTGACCTTACATTGTCATAAAGGCTTTCTCAGAGCTGGTCCAGTCTAGTTAGTGTCACTCAAACAGTGTCTGACATGTCAATCTCCCCACACACACAGTTAACATGCTTCAGTTTACATGCTGTTACACCACAGAGCCTGGATCAAGGCGTTGTAAGTGTATTCTCTATAGGTTTGTGGAATTTGTCCTTGCACTCAAAGATCCTGGGTCCCAGTGCAGGTCTGGGCATTATATTTTAATCATTGTGAGATGGGACTAATGCCTCGGCGGAGGTCTATGCTTTCCAATTGCTTCAAGTTTAGTGTTTTGATTTACACAGAACATAGATAAAATGGCATAGCAAAAGAAAATAATTTATGACCCAGTGCAGATGATGAGATGACTTTTGATGTTGCCTAGTGAAAGTTGCAGGCTGTGAAGTTAAAAATGTATGCTACATCTTTGCAAGGTTGGTAAAAGTTCCTGTTGACGTTGCCCTTTTACTTATCCATTAATGGCTCTATATGCAATAAATTCACAGGCAAAAATAGTAAAGTAAGCTTACATGCACTGACTAGACTAATTATGGCTATTTCAGAAAATGTTGGCTAATAAACTAAAGTAGACTTTTCTGAGGGAGTAGTAGTTTTGTACCTGATGTTAGAGTTCGTTTTTTGATACCTTTGTATGTTAAATAAATAATTTCAATAACCTTTTTATTCTCTGGGAGTCCTTTGGGTAATGATCTGCCTCAGTGCACAAATCCTTGTGCCACAAATGAATGAGAGCTTGAGGCTTTGATGCTGGTGCCAAGACTCTGTACCAGTCCACGTGCACACAGCCTGCCCAAACGAGACAGTAGGCAATTACAAATGCTTGTAGTGCTTGACTGACTTTAATATTTGATCGAGGTTGCAGAATTATGCAGTCACAGGCATATAAAATGCACCCTGACAAAGGACACTGGAAGATAAAGTGACAAACAGATGGATCAGTTTTGTATAACGTTTCCACTGCTGACCAAACTCATTACTCTGCACTTTATGAAGCAGATGCATTTGAGGCCGGTTCACAAGTTATTTGTAAATACACTGATGGGCTCTGTATTCACTTATAAGCTGGATGAGCACAGTTATTTATTAGAACAGCTACAAAAACACATCTGTTAGTCTGCATAATAAAGCTGTTAAAATCTGTGTATGCAACAAACTCTCCTAAATTGAATCATTATATTTTTCTGCATTATGAGGATATGTTTTGGCCAGCATTGGTTTGTTGGTTAAGTGGTCTGTTAGAGAGGAAATTATTTGTTTTTCTTGTGGATTAAGATTTTTTTTTTTTAAGGATTCTCAAGCATTGCAAGAATGGGCCAAAGACATGCAGCAGCCACAAGAAAAACTAAGTGGTTTTAAAGGATTCTTTACAATTGTGAGATAGATGGGTAATGGGTATGAGTATTAACCCTTGAACTGGGAAATTCAAGGCTTGTGTCCAGTTCTTATACCATTAACACAGATAGACAGGGCCTAATTTTTTGATTAATTATTTAGTATTTTATATTTATTGTCATTTAGAGCAGAATAAAGATCAGGGAAAGAGACAATAACCGGAAGAGACTGGCCTGTTAGGAATCCAACCAAAATTACTCTGCTATGTGGTAGGCGCTCTACCAAACCACATACCACAGAGCAGCAGTAGCTCAGATGGTAGCGCTGTTTGTCCATGAACCAGAAGGTTGGAGGTTCAAACCCCACTCCCGTTATTGCAAACTGTTGTTGTGTCCTTGGGAAAGATACTTAACTCTACACCTTTCTATGAAAGTGTTTGTCAGTGTGAATGGGTGAATTGTTCCTCAAAGTGCTTTGAGTGGAAGAAGAATAGAGCTAGATACATTTAACAGGAATTCCCCTGATCTTTCTAGTGTTATACATGACTAGTTCCAATGTGAATATGCTGTAATGGAACAATAAACATTAGATATGGTTTGAGAAATAAAGCCATTCTTAAATACAGAAGATAAAACTCATCCTCAGTAAACAAATAAATAAAAAAATATATATGTGAATATTTATAGTACCCATGATCATTTATTTCAAGCACTGGACATGCAGGTCATTTTAGTGTTCTTTTTTTTTTTTTTTTACATCTGTCATTCAGCTTTAAGTTGTATGAGCATTCTCAGTGAAATTTGTATATAAACAGCAAATATAAAAGATGATTGCTACAAATGTTAGGAGTATAAGCTTCAGGCTACTGATTTAGTTCAGTTTGACTTTCATTTCAGAAACATTTCTGAGACTATTCCTATTCCACAGTGAAAATAGGTGGAACCTAGGCAGTGATTTGCATTGTGCTACACCTCTGTTTGTTCCTGTCTTCGTCTACGTTTGTCTCTGGAGATGCTCGGCCAGATTGTGTCCCTTGTTAGGAGCCTGTTGTTTGTGGAAATCTGCGGCAGGTGGCTATGCATGCTCTTGTCACAGTCTGCCTCAGGCCTAGTGGACCCCTATTAGCCAGCGCACATTCAGAGCAGGAGGCTTCCACCGTTTAATAGAGACGTGGGCCAAAAGGACTCACTTCTACCTTTTCTCCAGCTGACTCTCGTTCCCTCTCATGGGACATATTTGGCAGCCCAAAAATATACACAAAATACTACAGATGGAGAAAGGTATTGTGAATATATTTGGTGAATGTGCTCAAGTTATGTAATTGCATATAAATTTAACAGGAACTACAGTCGTAGTCTTGGGTCTCAAAAGCCTGTTGTTTCAACCAATGCCTTATATGCAAATGCAAATTTAACAAAACTAAATCTTTCACATTTTATAACCTCCACCAAGAAAGACATATTTCCACTTTTGTTGGTTTGTTTGTTAGCAAAACAGTGCACAAGTTATATAATTTTTGGGTTTAGATGAAATTTTGAAAGAGTTTAAAGTGCCTGACAGGTTGAACGACCCATTTCACCATAGCATAGGCACAATCTTAGTATTTATGATTTTGCTGAAATCATGAAATGTATTTAATAGTCTCTAGTCTGAAGTTAGGAGACGTTTTTGTGAGAAATTTTACTTCCGCGTTGAGAGCAGCTGCGAGCTATGACATCACAAGAGGTAAACAAACTACTACTGTACAGTTATACTGTTTAATACTGTAGGAGCATGGACGAGATAAACCGGAAAATCTCTTTCCACAAATAAAATATGGACCACAACCAGGTCAATCTGATTCTGTCTGACCTGAGAGAGACCAAGAGCTTGGAGTCAGAATGAAGCTTTGGGTCAGAATGAATGAGGACAGCGCAGGAATCTCAGTGAGTTTTGCTAAAGCTAATGTGTTTGGTCACAGTAATTAATGTTACTCACTAAATCAAAACAAATATGGAAATTGTTTCGATTAGTATCCAATCAGTGTGTGGTTCATTTTTTTTTTTTTTTTTTTTTTTTTTTTTATCATGATTAGCCGAAGCCGCTTGTGGTAGCCAGAAACAGGCAGCTGTGGCTGTGTGTGTCCCCGGGAATAAAGTGACATAGACTCCACTCCTCGCTCATTCTCCCTCTGTCTGCCTGTCACAGCCACTGTGTACTTTTGAATAGAACAGAAATTTAGCTTTAGGAGAGGAGCAAGTCCGAAGCTTGTAGCTCTCATGTAGTGACTTTTCCAGAGGTTAAACCACCATTAAACCACAGTCGTGGACCGTTTACAAAATCAACCTCCTAACTATTAAATTGTTAGGAGGTTGATATTAAGTGGAGCAGATGAAGTGCACTGAATATGGCGTGCAGTGCACAGGGGAAGAGCAGGGAGAGCAGCGCAGGTGATCGAGCCCATATCACTTTATCCCTACGGGACATGTGCAAAGCTGCGGGGCTCTGACTGTGCTGTTTGTGGGAATCACAATTGGCTTACGGTGTTATGGTAAAATTAAAATATTAAATAAGCAAAACAAATGTTGTTGTCACTTTTATTTAAGTGTTTTTTGTGTTGGTGAAGCCCACAGGACTGGAGCCTGTCCCGAGGCTGTTGCGCTAACATTAGCATGTCGCTGTGGTCCCGCTTGGTCTCTTTCTAAAGCCTGAACTGGTTTATATCCACGGCCAGCCGGGTTGCAAGGCTTGTTGTGTGCATTTATTGAGCCCACGCCAGCTCCTGGGAAAGCAAAGACCACCGTCATTGTCCCGGATCCAAGTCCCAAGTCCAGTTCTAAACTTGGGCTAAAGTTCTACTTCTCCCTCCATCAACATCATATTTGATAAGGCACACTTTCCAAAGAGAAAGCACAAATTTTGACTTTTTCTGTATAATACTGACAAATGGTGCTGTAAAATGTGCAGTAACCCTTTACATGGGTATTAACATAGCAGATTAATTATGAAAAAAAAAACTGTCAACTGCGCTTAAAGGACAGGCTAAGGAAGAAACTGTTTTTGCATGGGAATTTGGGAAAAATTATTCTCTACCATTTTGATAAAGGGCCTTCTACAAATTAGTTCCCTTAATTTGTTCCCTTAATGAAATGGAACAAATTAAGGGAATTAGTTTTTAGTACCTTCTGTACCATTGTGAGACATGACAGCTTTGTGGTTCATTGAATAGAGCATTTGCCCCTGAACTAGGAGATCTTTAACTCAAAGCCCATCTTTATAATGGTAAGACTGGGCTAATGATTTGGCAGAAGTCTGTGGTCTAGTTTGTCTTATGCATCCTTCTTCTGTGGAAACACATGAATACTTACTCCCTCTTATTAACATTTCTTTACTACTGCATGCTTTTTAAAAGTAAGAACTGATCGTTTAAACCTACATTTCACACATAATTTATACTGGAATGCCTTCTGAATACATTTGAGCATACTTGTTGAAGTTTGAAGAAAGTACCAGAATGTGTATCTATTCTAGCAATAGCCCTGTCTGCAAGAAAATAAAAACATAAATTCAAGATATGGCTATCCAGCCGGTGTACTTTTTGTGCCAGCCCCAAGCATGGATAAATGGAGAGGCTGTGTCAACAAGGGCATAAAACACATCAAGTCAATTGGTCTCACTTGGAAGCTGATGTAGCAACCCCGGAAAGGAAAAACTGAAAAGAAAGAAGAAGAAATAGAGAATGGTGATACATATTGGCAATGCTGATAACTGATAAATGCTGATTTACATTGGACTAAGGCTATTTAATGGGAAATGTTTAAGTAATAGTATAGTAAGTAAGTAAGTAATAGTGATGGTAATAGTAAAGTCATCTGTCTGACTGGCTGAAGAAAGAATGTAACAACGCACAAGCATGATGAGAAGCAGAGTGCCAGAGGTTAAACCCAGCAGGAGAGACAGCTGATTGGCCAGGTTTGAATGTTACTCTGAGATAAATGGATTCATCTGTGCCTTGGTGCCAAACATGCAGCAGCAGGTGATTTACAAGCAGCCACTTGACACACTAAATCTATGGATCTCTGCAGGAAGATGGCAGTCGTGTGGCGTAGTGAAATCAGAACAGAAAAACAAAAGCCGTAAGAAACGTCCTTGAGTTCCCGTTCTTGGCAGTTAGGGAAGGCAGTGCATTTGTGATTAATCTTGCTCAATAATGCGCCTTTTTGTGAAGAATTTCTTTTTTATGGACCACATTTTCTCTTGTATAAAGACCCTCAATCAATCACCATTAGCATACCTCTTGGCTCAAGTTCACTTGATTAATTAAATTCAATAGCTCTAGTCAAAGTTTCATGTTGTGCTATCTACCATCATTCATTGAGAATTAAAAGCTTTCAAACTTCAATATGCAGCATATTAAACTGTACAGGGCAAAAGTAAGCAGAGTGAAAGAAAGGAAACTCAACATTTGGGACTGCTGTTATTATCATTCTGACTTTGTTTGCTCCAACACACACTCACACACAGACCTATGGCTGTGGAAAAAGGTTCAGCAGATGGTAAGTTGCAGCAGGTGGATTTCTCTTACATCTCCCTTCAACACAACCTTCAGTGTGGGAAAGAAAGATAAAACTGTGGCTAAATAAAAGCTAAGTGCATGTTAAATCAGCTGCACCTGTGAATCGCAATGGCATTGAAAGCTGCTTTAGAATTTATTATTGACATACTTTATAAATCCATTTATTTATATAAAAAGTTGTGGTGAGGTAATGAAGGTGCATCTCAATAAATGAGAAGATTATGGAAATGTCAGTGTGTTTTAGTTGGAAAAGTGTGATTCTCAATTGTGAACTAATGAAATAAATACACCTCATGGTATTGTAGATTATTGATGTACACCATGGTAAAGACAAAACAAAAAGGAAAGCCACAAAGGTAGACTGTCTTGTGACTCCTTATGGTTGGAGTTTTAGCATCTGGAATCAAACCAACCACTATATCTATAAGGAACATATTTAGATATTGCATACGTATTAGAAATGTTAATAATAATAATGCATTAGATTAATATAGCGCCTTTCTAGATACCCAAAGCGCTTTACATTGCACGATTCATTCACTCCTCAGTCACACTTGGTGGTAGTAAGTGACTTTTGTAGCAACATTTGGCCTGGGACAGACTGACAGAAGCGTGGCTGCGCCTACAGCCCCTCCGGCCACCACCAAATGCAGCCACACTGACACATTCATACATGGTTAACAGATTAATTGTCATTAAGGCTGTGCTTGATAATTAATCATTATGTGTTAATAATTAATCATTATGCTGTACAGTAGAGCAGGAGTTCTCAAACTTTTTGGGTCAGGGACCCCTTACAGGAGAGAAAAAATCCCATGGACCCACTTATAGCATCCTCCGCTCCTGATCCACAGGTGCGGAGTTGTGATGCGTCACAATCATCAGGAGTTTTAAATGTCCTAAAACCAAATATAAGTGAGGGTAATTTTCCCAGGTTGTTTCTTTTATTGCCATAGTGGTTCCCATTAACATTAATGAATGTTTAACATTACATACGCAAACAAAATTAATCATTATAAATTATTATCAATCAATTAAAAAATAAAATAAAATTGCAGACCACCAACCCATCAATGGTCAAACCCAGTTTGAGAATGGTGGCAGTAGAGTACAGTACAATCTGAGAACCTGCTGTGATGACAGAGCAAAGCTGCACATAATGTATTGTGTCTGCACAGGTTTGTTTAAACCCATGTGATAGAAAATTTGCTGTTAATCTTAATTAGTGTGTGCTATTAATTATGTGTGTTTATGACGCATCGCTATTACTGCAGTATCCATGAGTTGTGTGAGTAGCAGTCGCATATCAGAGACTACTCTTTTTTTCTTAGAGCTGACACACATACGTACACTGACCTACAAATATTCACTCTTACATTTATTCAGTTAGGTGAACTGGTGACTCAAAATTGCCCTAACAAATGCATGCCTTTGGACACTGGGAGGAAGCTGTAGTGTCTTTGCAGACTCCCTTCACTCAGACAGATCATTTAACCACTCTGCTACCATTCACCTGCCGTTACAATCAAAATAACAGCAGTCAAATGCACAATTCACAAAATAAGATATAGACAGATTTTGACTGTAATTTGTTGGTTTATTAGTATATAAAACAGCTGCAAAGCCGACCTGTGATAAACAGAGCAGCTTGAACACAGCCAACAACAGACTGTGACTTCACAAGCCCAATTTGTAAATGAAAGCCTAATAAAGCCTAAGGACTCTCTGGAATCCATTATAAAACACTTGTATGGCATTATTACTCACTTGGTGTAATTAATATAAATGGAATGAGGTAAATACACTGAGAAAATGACCTTTAAAGTCTGTTTAAAGCACTGTAAAGTGAGTAAGAGAGGACCAGGCAAAAGACTGCACAAGGTCAAGTCTGAAGGAGAACCAACATTACTGAAGTGAGAAGAATGAATTACATGTAGGTTTGGGGTCGCAACAACTCCATAAAAAAAAACGCTACAAGTAAGTTTCTTAAAGTAACTTGAAAGAATGTATTGATTGAGCATGCCCAATCTCTCCCTGGGCATGCTGTTCGAACGCCTAGTGCCTTTGATGGAGTAAGACTGATAGGCTTTAGTTTTCAACTTTGGAACAAGAAAAACACAGAAGTAGCAGAGTTAGACTTGATCAGAAATAAGGTGTGACAGTCACAGGGCACTGCTGCAAGGGCCCAACAAAATATTCACTTCCTTACAGGGATATTGTTAGTAGACCTTAACTAATCCAACAAGCTAGTGTACTTTCTGGTGCTGGATAAACTTGGATAAATGGAGGAAAAGCTTGGAAAAGTGGAGGAAAGACATCTGGCATGAGACCAGTGGCAATTGCTCATTGGCAACAAGAGAAGCTGAACTTCCCCTAAAATTTCATAAATGGTCCAATATGCACTGTTGAATTTCATAAAATTACATATTAAGTTATATTAAAAGTGGCTAGATTACATTTAATTTTGCGAGTTTAGCTTGGTTCTGTGACACAATCCTCCTCTCACTTCAGAGCAGCTCAGACACTGTGTAAATCCCTGTTGACCTGAGCTTCAATGGATCTCAATAGAGAGGAAAACAAATGTTTCTTTTCATTGCAAAAATGCAACACGGTAATTGGATAAATGCACCCCTGGATGCTCAGCGCCTCTGTGAATCATTGCAGTAGTGGGCGTGCCATGACACTGGCTGATCGATGACGAATGGCAGAACTGCAGGAAGATTTTGACTGATAGTCCAGTGAGCGCCAATAGTGCAGTTCACCCCAGCTTCACAGCATGGGATGAGTTGTAACAAGAGAAGAAACAGTCCTGTGCTGAACAAGCTGTCTGGAGTTTAAAGCAAAGTGATTTAATTTTTTTTTTATTTTTTTTTTTGGTAGATATTTAAAAAGCAGTTTTTAAAGTTGAAGACATGAAGACATGATTCAGCCAGTCTGGATGAGTGAGAGTCTTCACAAACACGTCTGTACTTTCTACACACTAAATAACAAACTGTTATAGCATTGTAGAGTTTGCATCTTGTTTTAGTTTTGTTTGTTCATTCAGTGTCAGTGTTGTAGGGAGACTAGCCTGATAGTTAGTCGAGGATTAAGGTATACTTTACTTGTGTTGATGTTTTGTGCTTCCCCTGTATTAAAGACCAGCAGCAGCCGCTGTGTGAGGCATATGCCAAATTAATACACAGAATAAATCACTGCATGCTTGGAGGCAGATGAGTTAATAATTAACATAAGTTAATAATATAACATAACCAGTAACATAACATTAATCAGAAATGCTAAGACTTAGGTGACTTGGGGCAAAGTTGACCCAAAAAGCGTATTTATCCACAGAGGAAACAATAAGATTTACTTACATGTATTTTGACAAACCAAAGGTTTTGATAATAAATCAATAACTGAGTGATCTGTTTACCATGGCACAGGTGGCTGCATGGGAAACAGGAAAACATTGAAGAACAGATGTTCCAAGCTGCAAATTTCTGCTTGGGGCAGTTGGTGAAAGGAAAGTCTGGCCTATGTAAATTTTAAAATGGTGAATGTGTGGAAAAATGTTTTGGGCTCAGCCACCGGCAGGTCTGTGTATAACCCCTCTGTGACAGAGAACAGAGACCGAACAGGAGCTCACATAAGCACTGGGTAGATAATGTGCATGTTTATCTCTGTCTCTCTCTCTTACAAAGTCTGTCAACATTAACTTTTAAATGAACCCAATTTAGTTATGTGTAACAAAAAAATTACATTTTCTGTGTAAAATGTCCTATTTTGTCCCTTCAGCTTCACACTTGACTTGAATATATACTCTCTTTGCAATGACACAATGAACTGCTAAATTCAGACCCATTTCTCATTGTTAGAGTATAGGTGCCAGAAATAAGTGGCAAGAATAAAACTTTTGGGTAGAACAAAAAACAATCAATATACAAATAGAGAGAGTAGACTTCCACTAAGGCATTACAGTTCCAAAGTTACAGAACTGTGAGAAAAATTCAGACCATACCAAAAATTACTGTGTTGTTCCCTTCTTCATTTTTGATAATTCTTGAAAATTTGCTTGTGACATTATGTTATGTTGCTATAACAGACGAAAGTGGCCTTATCTCGCAATGGGAAACAACCTGGATGCATATGATGTTTGTCTTTGGCCAATTCATCCAAAACTAACCACAGATTTTGAGTTATGTTAGTCACAAATAAATAAAAAACAAATAAACAAAGCCAACAAAAATCTCCTTGGTGAATAAAAAAAATTGTGTTTTTTTCAAGCCTTTAACAACAAACTGTTGCTCAGAACTTATTAAAAGATGTGTGAGAAAGAAAAGCATGCGTAGCAACCTCACACGAGAGTCATTTGGCTGTGGCGTTGGTTATAGAAGTGCTGGAGTGGCTCTTGACATTACAGCTTGTTGAGAAAGCGTTATCTGTGGTTAACGCTGGGCACACTTTACACAGAAGCAGCTGTACCAGGGTGCTCTTGGCCTTTCACACCCACTCCGTCACCCCAGTTTAAATGTCACGCCGACATTAGCTTCTGAAGGCCGGGGTGGATGCAAGCGGTGGGCACTCAGCTGGGGTCCAGGCCCTAACATACACACACAAGTTCACAACCACACAAAGTTTCAAATGTACTATATATTGTCTAAATTTACACAGCACCTGGCAACCCACTTTTCAGGAGATGTGGAGATTTATGAGGTTTTTCTTGATGGGTAGCTAAAAGTAGGACTCCCTGGTACGAGTTTATAAAAATTTTATGGACTAGTACTCAATTTGTTTTTTTTTTATTACTTCCTGACAAAAACTGCAGTAACAGTACAAAATTGCAATATAAATAATCTCTGAAAAGAAGACTATGACTATATTAATAAATATTTTAGTAAATGACAACCTTCAGCTAGCACCAGTGTCCAATCCCACATTTGAATACATGTATCTTGAACAAAACAAATGCAGCTATAGATCAGAAATTTAGAAAATAACTAGAATCACTTAGAGCACTGGTTCCCCAAGTGTGGGCCGGGTCCACAAAGGTAGTGCGGGCAGGCTCCCAGAGGCTCTCCATATTAACTACATAAAAAGAAGTTGAGTTTGAAATGAATTACAGTCATATGCTTGTTGAAAAAAATTACTTTAAAACAATTTTTAGCCAACAGTCAGTGTTTTTTGTAACGTTTTATAGAAATATATGGAGAAAAACATGACATAGACTTGAGAAGCTGCATAGTTATAGGGGGTCCGCATGGGATTTTTGGAAATGTAAGGGCGTCGCGACACTCTTAACTTTGGGAATGGCTGACTTAGAAAGCACTGACATCCTCCAAGGCACTGTCCCTATCTCGCAATGATTACATAAGACTGAACACGAACCAGCAAGAAGCCATTGAACCGCCAAGTCCTTTCATCTCATAATGTTAAAGAATCCTTTTTCTCTGGAATTAGTATCTTTGGCCCTGTCTTGCAATAGAACAGAATCTCCACAAAGTTTCCACATCCACACCAAAAATGAATCATTTCTTAAGAAGATCATTACTAACCTGTCATCAAATTGCACCATTACTTTTTTAAGTCATCTTGCCAACCAACGCCAGGAAAAACATTTCTTGCTTGGTGGAGATTCATTTATTCATCTGTTACTGCTTATTCCTGTTAGATGTTATGGATGACAACTATGGGCCTTAGGTGGGGTCATGGGCAGACACACCATAGAGGTCACAGAGGTCCGGACTTCAGTATTTTTCTATTGCTAGACTTAACCAGATCTAAGCCAGGTCTAAACCAGGCCAAAAACAGGACTAAACCAGGACTAACATAGGTATAAACCAGGGATGAACAAGGACGAAACCAGGGCTTAACCAGGACTAAACCAGGAACAAAATCAGGGCCTAACCAGGACTAAATCAGGATTAAACCAGGAAAAAAAAACCACTCTAAACCAGAACTTATTTATGAAAAAGACAGGACTAAACCAAGTTTAAACCAGGTCTAAACAAGGACTAAACCAGGACTGAACCAGGTTTAAACAATTACTAAACTGGCCATCAACATTATGGATCTCATTTCTAAAATCTTGTGTACGACCATGGGTGGGGTACACCCTGGACAGTGGCCAGTTAGTCACAGGGCTGACACAAAGACACAGACAGACAGACAACCATTCACTCTCGCATTAACTCACCAAGAACTGATTTTAATCCATTTCCTCTCTATTTGCAGAATGATGTTCATGGGACCACTCCCAGTCTATTCCTGGGCACATGTCACAAAGCCACTCACATGTAGAGCCAGCCTGTCATGGGTCATCTGCTTGCCACCGGTTCACTGTCAGAGAGGCTGCACTGGTCTGGAACAACACAACACCAAGTCCCCCACACATACAGAATAAACTACTGCTCAGTCTTTAGAGCCACTACGGTGGGGCATCATCCCTCACGGAGCGCCTGGCACGTCATAAGTCACCTGCTGAAGAGGGTGGGGGGGGCTCGAGATGGAGCGATGAATGAGGCAGGGACGGGAGGGGGAGTGCCGAAGCGGGGTAACCCAATTTGTTAGTCATGGATAAATAGAGGTCTGCGAGGTAAATCACCGCGGAGAGAGCAAATGAAATAAGGATGGAGAGGGAGAGGGGCAGGAGGAGCCGCGTGTGAGAATAAACAACCCGGGATAATGTAAATAATGCCAACCGGGCCCACTGGCGAGAGGCTATATTTCAATATTGAGCACATATAAAAGTTACGGAGATAAATCAGAAGTGCTGCCGTACTGTACTTAAAAAGCATAAATCAGTGTGATGAAGCAAGTGGCCTATTTTAAAGATACATACAAGAATATATAAGAATCTATATTCTACTTACAGCATAATCTCTACTTTCACAATTAAATAATATATTACAACTTTGGTCACTAATTAGCAACTACATGTAGAGCATGTTGTGTGAAAAGACTTTAATTGGCTGTAAAGAAAAATTAATTAAACAGCAGTTGTGTGGGAATAACACTTTTAATTCAATAAAGACGTTTGTGAAAATACAGTACTTTAAACTTTATACAACTTCAGTGATCTGAAAAAAATATATATAATATATATTATATTCATTATCAAACTCTCATACCAGTGCTTTTCTAAGCATTAGACAAAAAGTCCACTACTTTTTGTACTGGATTTATGTTGATACCAAATCTACTAAAAAGAAGAAATTAAAATCACTGCCAACATCTTTGCAATATGCCATAATATAAAAACTAAAAATAAAGTTCTTCCACTAAGTCAAGAAAGTACATGTTGTTTTCTTGTGCCTGTGATTGAGGTAAGAGCAGAAGGGCCTGGAACACAAGCCTGACGCTGAAGGAACTGCCACATTCAGTGATCTGCATGAGCACCACCTGCCTCAGTGCAAGCTTTGATTTGTGAAAATTACACAACAGATGCAAAACTGTTCATTTCTTACACACATACATAAAAAATACATCAACACTTTTTCCTTGATTCATTTTCTGAGCTATGACTAACACCACAGGCACAAGGGTAAAACAACGGCTCATTTATAGACTCTTTAGGAAACTATGTGGCCAAAATTCATTGCATTTTGCTTTTCTTACATATACTGGAGTAAAAAACACAGAAAAGGAAATGACCAGTTAATACACACATGTACAATACGTTTGCTACACTCAATGCCATCTATGTACTGCTACTACGCTACTTTACTAACAAGTAAAGATTCCAACATCTAGTGCTTTTGAACATACAGTATATAAATGTTTTCCAAGGCACAGGCATATAGACCACATAATATGTGTACTTTATTCCACTGTGAAGCTGAGCTCACATTAACAACAATCTAAAAATAACTCAGACCTGTACAGACCTGCCACTCTGACAGCTTTTTTAAAACCAATTATTTTATAATGAATTTAAAACTGCTCAGTTTTTTTTTTCTTGGAAAAGAGGAAATTGTGTAATCATCTAATAGTGCATTGTAATCATCTGTGTAAAATGAGACTTTAACATGTCATATAGGCTGTATTATAAAGGATTTTTAATAGTGGTGGGACTCGATTAAAAAAATTAATCTACTTAATTGAAGGCTTTGTAATTAATCGCGACTTATCGCATTTTATATCAAATAGCAATATTTATGTCAGAAATAAAATATAGGAGATTTTGTATTCTGATGTATTTTAACTTGATTTCAAATTAACACCACAGTCAAATTGAGCAGTATTCAACGTTGGGCATTGACTTCTGTCTCCCGTGCACGTTGTAACACGGGGCGTGCCTCTCTCCTCTCTCTCTCTCTCTCCTCTTCTGTGCTCTGCCTGTGACCTCCTCGTGGACCTGTCCCCTCTGTCCTTCCCGTCTGAACCCAGTGGACTTCTGTCTCGTGTGTGCGTCAGTGCGTCACTCAGCTGTGAGAACCATCGGAGATACGATGAGTGTTTGAATGTGAAAGAAAAGGAGTGCTGCCGGTGCTGGTGTTCTGTCAGGTGTGGATGTCCAGCCCCGGTTACTGTGCGCCAGAAACTAGGACACTGAAAAAAATTCTGTGATGTCATAGACAAGTGCGATTAGTTGCCCTCATTTTTAATCTTCTGAAACGTTCCCGAAAGGGATGTTCCATTGAATGTTGAGAAATGACTGACAGAGAACTGGAGAAAGTCTCTTCTTTAGCGTTAGATACGTCTTGATACACAAACAGTGCTTAAAAGAAAAACATATATTTAGGTAATGACCAATTTACACTGACTATGTTTTGTGAGTAGGGGTGTAACGATACGTTTTTGCAACAATATGATATGTATCGATTAGAAGTGTTTCTATATGATTCAAGAACGATATTGGAATTTTTTCTAATTTGGAACGATACGATTCGATATGATTCAACACCTTTGTATCGATAACTGATACAGCAACTTTTTGCCAAAAATCATCACTTTACTCTCAAATGTTGCACCGCGGCCGCAGTTGATTATGTCCAGCAGACAGAGAGTGAAGAAAAGTTGAATATAACATTTTATTTAATTAAAAACACAAAATTTATCTCCAAAAAGCTGGTATCTGGTTTTATTTTAACATACAAATTTCAAATTTTGATATTTCCAATATTATCAATCAATACTTGTGTATTGATGTTCACTTCTTAGAAACAATACGATTCGATACAAAGTCATGTGTATTGATGTAGATGTATCATAGGAAAAAAAATTGATACAGTTACTGTATCGTTACACCCCTATTTGTGAGCATTATGTCTAATGTACGACCTCCGTAACAAATAGACATCAATAAAGTCATTGTGTGAGTTCACACCAGCTGCGCTGCAGTACGTGTCCATGTCTGGCACTTCAGTAAAAATGCACAAGAAATTTATTTTTGACAGATTCTGCAGCCCTCATCCAGTGGAGGATCCAGTATTTCAAAATAAAACACTGTGTACAGACTCTCGCTATAGGTAACTAAGGACACAGGGTCACAAACAAGATTGGATACCATTAAAACAGGAGGAAAAAGTTCTATACACAGCCTCAGTCATAAAAATTGACAATGCAAGACGTGCTGTTTAATGAAGTGGAAATATATGCTTGGTCGCATCGGACAAATGCTAAACCCAGAGCTTAAAGTTTAAGTTGCTCCAAATGTTGGTTTGATGTCATGTAATAGTGTTTTAAGTTTTTACATTTGTTAATACAATAAAAGCTGGAAGGTAGCTATACTGTTGTTTACTGTTGTTGCTGAGTGGTGGGGTAACAGATTTTGTTGTTACAGCACCCGGGACAGCATTAGGACAAAATCAGATGACTCAACTTTTTTATTTATAAATTGCATTTATGTCTAACCTTGAAAGAACTGTCATTCTAAAAATGCATATAAAGATGTTTATGTTTTACCAGTTTCCCTATTGGGAAACTTTACTCTAACTTTCCTTACCAAAAAAAAGAAAAAAACATTATCATAAGAGAATTTGGTACGTTGGCTGCTAACCCTGAAGTTACTTTATACTAAACTTTCAAAACAGTCACTGCCCTCCTGTGCCTGTGTGGTAGAAGTCTTGGGAAACTTGTACTTTATGTCCTTCAACTTTATATTGGACTTAAGGAGCTGGGCCGAGCTGGCGTGAGCTCAGTATTTCCGCGGTTCACCAGTTGGCACAGTATGCAGAGATACTTGTGTTGTGTTCAGATGTATGGGCAGGGGAGTGTGGGCTCTGCTGAGGTCCACTGAGGGTACACCGGAGAGTACAAGGAGTTCATCGCAGGGCACAGAAGAACAGTGTTTGCTCTGTTGGGAATTATCAAGATTTTGACTTACTTCCAAAATTACAGAAAAAAGACAAACACTGAGAGGAGGCACACTAGGCACAGAACAGACTAACCAGACAAACTCACTGACCAGGCATAACATTATGACCACTGACAGGTGAAGTGAATAACACAGATTATGTCTTCATTGCGGCACCTGTTGTGGGACATATTAGGCAGTAAGTAAACATTTTGTCCTCAAAGTCAATGTGTTAGAAGAAGTTTAAAAAATGGGCAAACCAAAGACATTAAGCCAAGTTTGATAAGAGACAAATTGTTCGTCGACAGAGCCAGAGCATCTCTAAAACAGCAGCTCTTCTGAGGTGTTCCTAGTCCGCAAGGGTCCTTATCTATCAAAAGTGGTCCAAGAAAAGAACAGTGTGCACTGGCGTCAGATAATACACCTGGGCCTGTGTGGTCTGAGCCAACATGAGCAGCTCAAGAAGTGAAGTGAAGTGCTGAAGAAGTTACAATTACAGTTTACAATTTTAATGATATCTTGGTTTAAAGGAAAAGCACATAACAGATCCCTGGGCCAACTCACCATCATGGGCTCTAATTATAACCAGAAAATCTCTACAAATAATATAATCCATATTGATGCTTATCAAAAGCTCAAGCTCCCAAAGCAATAAGGGGGATTGATTTGGAAAGAGGAAAATCCTGAAAAAAAAAGATGAAAAATGGTTGATAGATGAAATACAGTTTCTGCAGCTAACCGCAAGCTATCTGAAGCAGGAATGGTCAGGCTACAGTAGATAACCACTCAGTCATGAGAGCAGCGCCTGCAGGTCAGAGGAACATACCCCAGTAGTGCTATAGGGGTTAAGCAACACGGTGGAACACTCATTTTCTGACGCCTCAAGACTCCACTCTTAGCTTTGCTTTGGCCATTTGACTGTGAAATTATAAGCTAAGGCACTAGAAGCCATTATATGTGAGCTGTAGTGTAGCCGATGTAAAATACTGATACTATCCTCATGTGTCACAGGCCTTCAACCTTATTGCCTATTCCTCACGGTGTCAAAGATGTTATCGAACTCAACCATTTCATCTCTTTACAGCCACTTTCTCTTCTGCACTGAGACGCCGGGTTTCTTTGCACTTTGATACCATCTCACGCACTATTTCATTTGCTCTAAGGATCCCACCAGAGTCTCCCATGTACACAGTGCAACATCCTAAAGCTTTCAACTTGGTGTTAGTGGAGTGGCCCAACAACTGCATTAAGTGGTGGCATGGCAAGAAAAGAGTGATTGTTTTGGTTGTATTTGGAGATAGAAGTTTTCTGTTCACGTACTGAATTGACTGAGGGCCAAAAAAGTACACGAGCAAAAATGTTTAAGTTTTAAGTTAAGGCAGAAAAACAAATTAACAGCTCAAAATTGTCACAACTACTAGTCTATTTAGCTTATATAGATCTTTAATAACAAGCAACAAAAGTGTATGAGACAGAGGACCAAGAAGCCTACATCGATTTCCTTTTGCAACACGATATAGATCCAGATGCAAACCCATGGACAAAAAGGAAAATTCTACAGATACAGACAATCTACAGACAATAGAAATAGTTCATAATAGTTATTTGGAATGCCATTGTTCATTTGTTGTAATTCATGTTAAAAATATTAAACTAAAGAGCAATTAGTGCACTGTCAGCATTTGGTTTCCCTGTCTTACCTGATTTGAAGGCTTATTTGGATGTTCCAGTACATTATGGGTAGTGGAAACTGTTCCTTAAAATCAGTAGTTGTTTATTTCTTAGCTATTTGACAGCTGAAAAAGTAAGATTTGGTTGCTTTCATTGTAAGTTTTTTGTTTTGTTTTGTTTTGTTGGGATTTTTGTACTAGTTGGTTTCCAAAAAATAGGCCTAGCTTTTGTCATTTGCCAGTTTTACACAATGCGATGTGTTATTGTAATAAATACAGCAGAGACACAAAACCTGGCTCGCAAAATTGAGTTTGGCTTGCTATTTATATGTTAATGTAGTACAGTATGTGTCCCTGCATGTAGTGGGAAGTAGTAAGTTGTGTAGATTAAGAGTTTGGAAATAAAGCTGATATGTGACATTGTGCTTCCACAGTTGATCACTATCACAATGTAGTAACCACTTTCTTTACATAAAAATGCATACCTTCACATTAAAATATGGGGTCCTCTTGTGCCATTTACCAAACATCAGGGCTTCACATACATTTTTTTGCTCACTTGCCAGTTCTTTAAAGGTTACTAGCCATTTAGGTTTTTCGCTAGCCATAGTTTAGATGTTAAAATACTGAAAGGTACATTTTAAAACAGTAATATATCATCATCAAAAAGAAAGTGTTTTTTTAAGACTTTAAAAAATCGATTTATTTGTGCTTTTGCTGTTTTTCTTTTCTTTTTTTCTCTTTTTTTTTTTACATATTTCCAATTAAGACCCCCTGAAGAGCTTATTTTTCTGTCTAAAAAAATTCAAATAAATAGAAAAAATATATAATCCAACCAGACAAAGTGGCTAGTGAAAGTGAATACTTGCCAAAATAGAAATCTATCCACATTTGGACGGTTGGATAGTGTTAATGTGAAGCCCTGCCTGACATCCAAAGACAAATGGTGGCTTGTAGCTAACAAAAGAAAAATAAAAAAAGAACATATTAATGGATGGTCATTACGAGAAAAGACAGAAAGTACCTAATGCTGTCTTGCTTATCAGATACTCTGTGGTTTGCTTGTGGTAAGATTTTCTGCTTGATTTGCTGTACACTGCCCACCAACTGACTAACCCTTTAGTATTTGACAGACTGAAAACTTAAAAGCCCTTTGAAATGTATCTGAGCAAGGAAGAAGTTGTTTTTAGAAATTTAATTGAATCAAACCACACATGTTTCTGATGCTGTAAGGATTTGAGCCACAGCATTATGACCAGTGGCTCCATAAGCAGACCATGCATGCCAACAGTAATCAAGATGTGATACACTAACTATACACAAGTTCCACAAGCAACCTGTTCAGATATCCCAAATATATCATGTTCAGACTCAAATCCCTCTGGACATGCCCTGGGTCATTTGCTTTGCTCTGACCTTTCTTGTGCGCATAAGAAATAGTCATGCAGAAACAGCACACAGTCTCTTTCTTTCACACACATACAGAAAAGTGGAATTTATTGTTAATGCTTGATAGTTTAAGTAGGTCACAGATGTAGGAAAAGTAAAAGTTGGGTTGTGGTTCTTTGAAGAGAAAACTCTCCTGTAACTTTACAATGCCTAAAAACAGGAGAATAATGCATAAAGATGAAGATTCAGAAGAGAAAACTGTTGGGGATTATTTAGATAACTCTTTACATAACTATTGTAGTCTTTATTAAGTAAAAACGCAGACATTTGTCAGCTTTGGTGTCATAGTTTGATTTGTTGCCAATGCCAGAACAAACAAAATTAAATCATTATCAAACAAATGCAAAAATACATAGATAAATAAATTAAAGAAATATAAATGGACAAGTTAACCTGACTCAACAGAAGGTCTGTCACACAGAACCATCTAAGTGGGCTTCAACAGAAAGCATTAGCAACTGGGAGGTACTTTCAGATTAGAGCTGGGTATTGTTAATAACCTCACAATTCAATTTGATTCTTTAGGTTGCAATTCAATTCAATTTCATTTTGATTCAATATTGATTCAAATGCTTCAATATCAATTCAATAATGAATAAATACACAAATAATTAAGTACCAGCTGATATTTTTGCAGTATTTCTAATGCTGCGTTCACACCGGACGCGTTTGAGGCGTCTGGTTTACATGTTAAGTCTATGTAAACGCGCGAATAGAGCGGCGCGAATTGAGCATTGAAGTGTCTGATGCGTGAATCAAGCGTCTGACGCCCTAGACGCCTGAGTTGAAAAATCAGAACTTTGGTGAATATTCGCGGCGCGTTAACCAATCAGGATCTAGCTCCCGCAGTGACGTGGGAGGATGTAGAAAGCGGAGATCCATCAAAACAATCACGGCGGACTTATCGAGGCTGTCAATGTGAACCTGGAGCTATAAGCTACAACCTACAGCAGCTCTGCTACTTTTATAAAGACAGCAGTTAAAAAGACAGTAACAAGATAAAGAGGGGACCTTAACTTTAGCGTGTGCTGAGCTGAGCACATTGAATTAGCAGTTACTGCACTCCCCAAAACAAAAGTAAAAACAGTCTGTGTACTGAGTGAAAAAACTCCTCCATAATCTCCGCTCTGCTGCTGGTGTTGAGTGTTTAAACTACAGCAGTAGAGTCCTGCAGGACATGTCCTCGCACTGACACAGGAACACAGGTGAGCAAACCGGCATGGCCTCAGTTGGAATTAGCCCTGAATGAGCGGCCATTACCCTGGCACAACAGACTCATCCCCATGATGCGAATTCACGTCTGAACACATTTGTTTTGACGCGCAAACAGAGCGAATTGGATGCACGAATAAAGTGTCTGACTTCAAAGTGTTCAAGCGTCCAACTAGACGCATCTGACGTGAATTTGACGCCTCAAACGCGTCCGGTGTGAACGCAGCATAATGGTCAAGAACAAACTGACCCCAACAAGTGTTCCTGTCATGGTTTATTTATGCAAATATGTTCGCACTATGTGAATCATGCCAGGGTGTTGCTCACAGCGCCCCCACTGGCCTGGGGGTTGAGCAGATTCATAGGATTTTCTAAATTGATACTGATATCAACATCCAAAATTCGTTTGTCCCGGCTTCTAGCAAGCTTATTATTAAAATTAATAGTGATAGATAATGGACAGGAATATAAACATTTACACTGCACTTTATGGCTGCTGTTTCTAAACTTATATTTATGTTGTTTTTACTGTGTAATGCAACACACATTGGCTGTGTGTTGCATTATTTATTACCTGTACTTGTGACGGCTGCAGCATGAGTGGAATAGCCCAAGACAAATTTGCCTCATGTGGGATAATAAAGTTTTTCTTGAATCTTGAGTCACATTCATTCACTCTAGGTAAATTAGACTGACTAATTCTCCTAACACACACACACACAGGAGAACAAGCAGACTCCATCTACAGAGGTCGAGAACCCACAGTCTTCCTTGCTGAGAGGCAGGAACGCTAACCACTCTGCCATCTTGCATCCCATTACACATTTCAAATAAATATCATTTATGTAACGTATTGATGCAGCAATTAATTCATTAATATGTTTCTTACTGCTTATCCTCTTCAAAGCTGTGGTGTGTGGTTGTCTCTTCCAGCTATGGGCAGGAGAAAGGATGCAGAATTAAAATGCTACATTTTCAGTCCTACATATAAACTGTATTTCGCACTAATTATAAACGCCTGAAGGGAACTGTGTTAGGTGAAAAGAAAGCTACCACGAGGGAAACAATAATACCTGAAAATCTAATATATGCTATATTTGTAAATAACAAGCAGTGCTGTGAGGAGGTACCAAGAGAGAAGACTGTGCTACAGAATATACACATGCAAAGTAAACAACTACCTTGGCGGTTAGTGATAATAACACAGCTCCTACCAGGTGGCTTGAATTATGTTTATTTTAGGTTTTTTTTCTGTCTAACTCCATTTTGCTCACTATCTTAGCAGCTGCCTCAATGTTTAAAGTAATGAAGCATTAGGAATTCATGAGAAAAGCACATACAAACAAGGTAAAAGGGGTGAAAAAAAGGATCTAAAGCTGTGTGGAAGATATCACCAGCCGACCAGGTGGATAGGCAGCTGCGAGCACGCTCTGGAAACATTTCACCAAAGTCTTCTTCCTCACTTCTCACAGATCCCAGAAGGCAGGCTAGATTAGACAAATCACAGTGAGCGCAGAAAGGCATTAGTCATATCCCAGAGTGGGCCACTCCTGAGTGGCACTGGAGAGGCGGGTATCATGGCGGACATGAGAAGTCACAGATGAAGGAGCGTTTGCAGCGTGCACCTGGATCACTCAGATGCATCGGAAGATAAAAGGACGAAGTGGAAACAACAGCACACATCCCAGTGCAATAATTTACATATGCAGGAATTACATTGTGTGAATAATTTCAAATGTATTTCCATTAAGGGCATGAATCAGATTGGTATGTAGTGATTTTAATAATATTGTTAAAAAGAAAAAATGCTTTTTTGTGTGTAGTTAAGGAAAAGTTCAATTAGTATAATGTAATAGAAAAAAACAATAACTTATGAGGCCTTGTAATCACCTTAAATATTGTTTTAACTATACATAAAAAGGTGAAACATGTTTTAAAATACAGTATATGTAATAAAATCATTTAATACTAAAAGCACTCAGACTTCCAAGTTATTGGTTCTAACTCGTAATGGTAAAGAGGTCTCAAATCTGAGCTTTTCTAGTTTAGCAGTAGATGCTTTGAGCCACACAGCCATTATATCTTGCAATTCTACTGAATCCTTAAAACAATCCTAGATCTAGCCAGTCTTTCAGATCCTCACCAAAAAATAAAAATGTCTTTGTTTGCTCATTACTGACATTTCCTGCAATTTTCATCACAATCTTACCATTACATTTTGAGTCTTGCCAACTAGCAGACATAAAAAATAACAATGGATCTGTAAAAAGTGGGTCACAATACAGACATAGAATTGGGTCCTACAATCAGATCAGTAGAGAAAAATCTGCCTAGAACATTGTAAAGTCTTCTAAAAAATACAGAGAAAGTGTCTACAAAAGCACTGGTGATGTCTCCTCACACAGAAACACTGTACTAAGAAGAAAAAACAGAAAAAAGGAAGGCAGTAAAACAAGAACAAATATTGGCAAAATGTTCGCACAGTGTAACAAGGTCTGTTTATCAGAAAAAATCTATTTTAAATCTTACTTTGCAGCCATTGATGAAATGTGAAAGTAGTATGTTATATTCTTTTTTCTTTGAACTAGTAAAACAAAGCTGGAGATGGTCAGTGCACTTGAATGAGCCCAGCTGAGCTTTACAGGCTTTACAGTAAAGTGGAGCATGGTGTGTTTTTGTAGTTTGGCATGGGAGTGAACTGTTTAACTTTGGCAATATTTCTTAGTGGAAGAAAGGCATGATTGCACAAGCTCAGTCACTTGTGACTCAAAACAAAACTTTGAATCAAAAATTACTCCTAAATTACAACCAGCGAAGAATCATTAAGCTGCAAGAAGTTTCATTAGAGAAAGATTTAAAAACACAACTTTGTGTTTAATTTGTGAAAAAACAGAGACAGGCAGGACAGTAAACTGGAGCATTCTGATGTGAAAATAACATAGCTTATTCTTTCTGTATATACAACCTACATTTTAATAAACAAGTTGGGTCAGCAGCTCTTGCATTGTGGGGTGGAAGCACATCTCTCTGAGTGCAGACCTCTGTCAAGAGGTACATGCCTCATCCATTTAGCCACAAAGTCGTAATGTCTTACAATGGTGAGAATCCATTAACCCCTTCACGCCATATGTCACTAATTCGCAACGTACCATTTAATCCAAGACTGCTGCAGAAATAATGCATGTTTTCCTTTGATGCCTGTTCAGGACATACTGTGTTCAAATGTGAAAAGTGCAATGTTCACCTGTGCTTAAACAAACACAACAACTGTTTACTGTTCTATTATTCTAATCTGAACACACAATTGTTGGAAATGAATTCAGGCATTAAGGGGTTAAACAAAATATTTGTTACTTTGCTGACCACTTGTTTTTTGGAGTATATTTGGCCCTATCTTACAATGGTACATATTAAAAGTCATTCAAAGATTTCTTCCACCAAAATCTATTACTTGTTGAGTTATCTTGCTTTCTGATAGTGAAGAGGCTAGTTCCCCGGTTCCCAGTAGGTCAGGGGTTTGATTCTCACATGTGGGTGAGATAACACTTACCTGTCCCAAGTCTGGATAAATGAACAGGGTTGGGAAGGGCTTCTGGTGTGAAATCAGGTAAAGTACCAGTCAACAATTGAGCAGGTTTTGGAGAGCTGTTCTCAACCCACCTCTAAATTGTCTATTTGTATAAGTTTAATATCGATCAATAAAAACTTTTATACAAAAATACATCCTCCCATGCTTTTTAAACACGTTACAGCTCTTTCTAACTGCAAGATCTGTGACCTTACATCAAAGTAATACGAGCTGTACTCACCATTCAGTTAGCGCTCTCATATACTCTCAATCAGAAAAGGTACTTCAATAGAAGAATACAACTTGTTCAGTCTGGAATTGTGGACTTTTACCCCAGAGACACTTGTCAATGTTTCATGCTCACTATCCTTGTTCGTCTAGCCTTAGTCCAACCCCATCTGTCTGAGCATGGAAAATAAATAATAGAAAATCCAAAAATAACGGCGGTGGAAGACAGCGGCTTGTACAAAGAAAAAAGCAGAAACACGGTGTGAAAATGAGATGTGGAGGCTGCAGACTTTATAGGTAATATATAAAATAAAAGGTAAGGAGGAGTGGGCCATAAATGTTAACGGTCTCTCCCTAAATCACTTTCTAGTCCTTGTCAAACTTTTCAAAGCACTTGTCACATTAAGAGCTCCCATTTTAAAAACACGGTCACCATTTTGACTCCGTCAGAAATTTTCCATAACAACGTGGCTACACTTTTATCCACTTTTTTGTTGATGAAACAATGAATGATTTATCAGAAACACAGTGCAGGGATGACTCAGAGTGGGAGGAGGTACAGAGAAGACTGCAGTGCTCCCAGGAGACTCTTCACAAGGGACTGCTTAGCCTTGGGCCTACCTCTAAACACTGACCATGAAGATACAGCAACTTACAAAGAAAAAGTGTGAGGCATTGATGCAGATACAATAAATGTTTTGGAGGGTTTTTTTTTTTCTGTCTTACATAAATTCTAAGAAATCAAGTTAAAACAAAATTAAATGTTTTTTTTGTTTGCTTTTTTTTTTGTTCTTTTGTAATACCAAAGTTCAAAATTGGGTTTATTTTCCATTTACATTGTTTGTTTTCCATCCCTAAGCTTTCCAAGAAAAATAGCATTCTATCACTACAAATTACAAAAAAAAAAAAAAAAAAAAAAAAAAAAACATAATTTGTCATGTACTTTTGTGACAGGTTGTTAAAGAGAAAAGGTAAATCTCTATATTTACACATAGGATGTTGTTGTTGGGCCCCCGGTGTCTGTTAAGGTTGGTGACAGTAGAGGGTTTACAGAGGCAACTTGATGTGTTGGTTTTCTGTGCAAACCAGTTCTTATGCCAAAAACAGTCAGCTGATGACGTCCTCCATGTTTGTTTATCTGCTGAAGTGACGTTTGATCACAGAAGTTGGCAGGGGATCTCAAGTCTGAATGTGCACAGTGAAATCATTTCCTAAAACAGAAGATGTGTGGTGTTGTTGTCTTCCTGAATGATCTGGTGTGTGCATTCTGAAGGTTTTAGAATTAGGTTAAAATTTTCCTTATGTCTGTGGTCTCAGTTTCAAAGATTTTTAAATCCTCTAGTCCTGGTCTAAAAGGATAGTCAGTTTAAGAGATAGTAAAGTAACTAGATGCTGTAATTGTACATTTACTTGATTACATTTCAAGGAAAAATATTTTACTTTTACTGAAGTAAAGGTCCCAGATTAGATTTCAGATTTGGAACAGTGTAGTTGTACCTAAAGTAGAACAACTAATAATTTTGTTGACTCCTATGGCAGTCTCTAAAGGAACAGTACATTTACTTGCATTAAGATTAAGCAAACCTTTTTCAGTAGCCTATAGTGTCTCTTTACCCATTTTTCCTTTACTACTCTGCCTTTCTGAAATGCTTTTTTATACCCACTTAAGTTAGCGTTAATGTCCCAAAATGTTTACAATCTGCTATTCAAATTCAACATGTATTATTTTTCAACATGTAGTATAATGTCTCAGTTTCAACAATAATGTTCTATTGTGTATAAAATATGGTTTCATGGGAATCAGGTTTAAAAATAACCTGCTGTATTCATTTTGTTGTACGTATTTTAGTCCCATAAATTATTCTACATCTAAGGAGGTACCAGAAGCATTAAGCAAAATTGCACCAAAACATACGTAGAAATAGTGTTGCCTGAAGCACACCTTTCCGGACACTCAGTTTCCACATGCACTCTACTCTGTTATTGCTCAACCCCAGCACGTTCCTATCCTTTTTACCATCACCATTACCATACCTTTGATCGCTCTCACCCTTCCTTCTCTCCCCTTCATTACTCATGCATCTATCTCCCTCTGTCTTTCTTTCTTTTCTTTTTTTTTTTTACTTTGTCCTCGTCAGCAGTTAGGAAATGTTCATTTAACAATTGCCTTAGATGGAATTATAACGGTAAAAGGAAGATGGCTTTGAAATGGAAATCAGAGTCACGGGAGGCCCTATAGTGAGAGCTCGGGGTTGGTCTCACGGTTCCCGGTGACAGTCTCATATTCTACCTGACATCAAGAGGCAGAGGCGGGCAACAACCGCGAACAAACATCGTCGTGCGGAGAGCCCCAGATGTGGGAAGATAGACAAGGCAAGCCCGGTCCACTGGTTGACAAGCAGCTGCATCACCTCCCCCTTATTCTTTTCATCTGCTCTACTCTTCTCACTTTCATCTGTTTTTTGATGTGATGCTGTTATTTACTCGTCATTAAGGCGCGAGGAAATAGTGTGTGTCATTAGTCTGATAACACCTGCTGGCAGATTGAGATGACAGACAAGCGCCAGCGGTGGCCTGATTGGAAGAGGAAAACAAAGTAGGCTATTACTTGAAAAGGGTTGAGTCAGGAAAAGATGGTGTATCAGTGAAAGACATGAAAGGAGAATAGATATAATACATGATAACAGCAGAGTTATTAAGGGTTCAGAAAGTTGTTTAACATTTTTATTGAACTGTATGTCATTTTTATATGCTGTGAAACTGCACCTTAAACATGCCAAAGATGTACAAACTAGTGCTGTCAATGTTAACGCTTTAATGCTTGCGATTAATCAAAAAAAGATTAACGCCTTAAAATTTATTAACGCAAATTATTAACACGATCTGTTTTGCCGTACACCAGCGCTTCTCAAAGTGACGTGTCTGCAGAGGGGGGCACGTGACCGTCGTGGAAATGTGCGTATATGGTGACACTGACTTGTTTTCACACTGATATTCTTTCAGACCGATGAGACAGAGGGAAGAGTGCGCTGTTTGCCTGTGGTTTGACTTTAGAAAAAGCCCACAACGTTGGCCAGTGCCCCCATGTGTAAAACTTTAGACTATTAAATGTTATGTGTGCTTTTTATATTGCTTCCTTTCACTGCCTCTGTCCGTGCGCATTTCTGGGAGCTGTGCTTTCATAGCGTCGTTGACCCATGGGGAAAGCGAGGAGCAATCCGTGGCCAACCCTGAACTTATGAAGCCACAAGCTGCAAACTTCTACAAATGATTTATTTGTGGATGTGTTTTTTTTCCCCATAAAGCGTCAGTTCTCAGAGCACAGCGTCAGTCTCACTGTGGACAAGTGACCGTGCTCCGCCCCTGTCCTGAGGAGCAGAGGAGAGGCCTACTCAGTTCAGCAGACACTGTTATCTCAAACCAGTTGGCCAGTTACTACACAGACTTATTAATGGCACTGTCACAGTATTCAGAAGTTATTTCTGAGGTGTACTTTTTTATCCAAGTAAAAACACACTCTTCAACCCCTTTGGACTTTTTTTTTTCAAAAGCTACATATTGTCATTGAAAATCAACCAAGTTATATATTGTGATTAACCGTGATTAATCACATCCCAAGAGTGTGTTTAATTTGATTAATGTTTTTAATCGATTGACAGCACTAGTACAAACATGCAGACTCAGTTTAAAACATGATACCATGTACCATGAGTCATGCACTGAAGGGAGCAGACAAAATGCTAAACCAAATTACATTGAGATAAATTATGTACATTCCATACATCTGTCTTGACAACAGGCCAGAGGTAATTAAAGTGCCATATCATATATATATTAAAAAAAAAAAGTGAAAAGACTTGAACTGGTGATCTTCTAGTTCAGGGGTAGGTATCCAGAAGTAAAATTCATTGTCATTTTCAACATTGACTCAAAACTCTGTATATTAAGAGTGTTTAAAGGCTTGATGGAGGCTAATGAGCAACTCATGACCATAACACAATTCACTTTAATCAAAATAATTATCTAAAACTTGATAAAGGGCAATGTATTTTGCTAAAATATTTTTATTGCCACATGTCACAAACTAAACTCAAAACACCAAACCAGTATCTCTCTTTTTTATGACACGTCTATTAAAATCTGTATCAGCTTTTCATTTAATTAAAATTATGTTTAGCTGTCAAATAAACTTTAAAACTTTTAAACTTTTTATTTGTTCTTTTTGCAACCACCTTTAGGGCCGTGACCCACCAGTTGAGAATCACTGTTTTAAGAAACAAACTGAGGTACAGTCATAATAGAAAAGTGTGGATTTTCTTTTTCTTTTTTTTTTTTCTATTTTTTTCTTTTTTTTATGTATCTTTTTCATTGTCTAATATGTTTTTCAGAGGAATAATGTTGAGTACACTGTTGGCTGATTAGCATGATTAAAATGTATAATTATTTTACTATTTGTCTATTTGTAACATTAATAATGGGCACTTTAAAGTTGCACAACCATGAAGTGCAAAAAAATAGTAACATAGTGATAAATGATGTGGGCCTGTGTTTTAGAACCAGTCCCTATTCCTGTTCCTGTAATTAGTGTGAGCTTGTTAATTAAGCCTCAAGACACTCCTGACCTAAACCTGAGCAAAAACATGCACAGCCTTCCAGAAACAATGGCCCCACTGATATCAATTTGCATGCTAATTCATCACTCAGCATCACTGTGGGACGGGCCTCATGGTCCAATAAAGAACACCTGACCCTTAACAAGAAAAAGACTTGGAAGTATTACTTAAATTAATATCACATATATTTTACTTTGATTAATGAATTTATATTGTGTTAGTCTTTTGTCCGCTTTATTCACTGGTAAGGTTTACACATATACTCAATTATATTAAATGTTTGGGACAAAACTGGGTTAATTAGGTGTTCTGAATGTCATTTTCTATTATATTTTGATTAATTAGCCAACCAACACTTAGTTTTAATGAACAATTTCAATGCTGACTCTTTAAAACAACAAAATTCATTTCAATGAGGTTTGTTCTGTTATGATTCATTAATTACAGAAAATTTGACATGCCCTTTACTTTCAGTTCATGACATTTAAACCAGTTTCTTCTTCATCATGTCTCTGATCATCCTCACAGAGACACAGAGACAGAGTCAGCATTGGCTTTGGGCGCAAAGGAGAGAGGAGACAGATCTGCGCGGGGATCAGGCGCACTCCCGAGCTATGTGCAGTCAGAGGCAGAGGTCGGTGCACGGACGCTGAATATTGCCCTATTTGACCATGGTGTTAGTTTGAAATTATGTTAAAATATGCTAGAACATAGAATTAAGCTAGTATATTGTATTCCTGACATGTAAATCTTGCTATTTGATAAAAATACAAAAATTACAGTTTACTCCTTGATTCTTGTTAAATTTGATATATAAGTCGCACCTGACTATAAGTCTCAGGACCCGCTAAAATATGAAAAAAGTGTGACTTATACTCAAGTAGAAATAAAACACACAAAAAATATTACTTGAGTAAAAGGAAAAAGTACCCCATGTAATGTTGTATGTAAGTATGTTAAGTATTATCACTACTACTCATGGTCCAGCACAAACTGGCAACACTTCTGCTACTACATAGTACTACTACTACTACCTCTGTGCTCCTTTTAATACTACTACTAATACTTCTGCTACTACTACTACTACTTTGCTACTTTCAATACTCCAGCTTCAACTACTACTATCTTCTACTGTTATGCTATGCTACTATTGCTTTTTCTACTACTACATTACTACAAGAACTAATATTGCTACTGCATCATGGGGGTGAGGCAGTACAACCCTCTTTTTTACTAATTAGGGAAACCATTTTTGTTGTTGTTGTTGTTTTTACACTTTTCCTCAAGTAATATATATATCTCTATATATATATATATCTATATCTATATATATATCTATATATATCTATATATATATCTATATATATATATATATATCTATATATATATATATATATATATATATATATATATATATATATATATAAACGTTCCCAAATGGCTTTTACCTCTTCTCTGTCTCGCCACTGTGTCCTGCTATTGATAAAGGTATTGCTTGTGAAATATCAGCTGTTGTCTTCCCTGTAACTGATTGTTTGCAACCTGATAATATATAAACACAGAGACTGGTGCTTGTCAAGCCTTGCTCTAAAATAAATGCAGCCATAGATTTCCAATTAAAGGTGGCTGGCAGGGCTATTAGTTAGCTCCTAAGGTAGCTGTCAGGGATCGGAATAAGCCGAGCTCGAACCGCCATGATAAGGCAACAGTGAGAGGTGTATTTATCCAGAGCGCTCACACCACACACAACATCAAAACAAAGAGAGTGGACTGGCGAGGTTGGAAATGTACACCAAAAGGGCCTGGGAAAGCTGATAAAAGAGGGAGCGATTGGAAGGAGGTTGGACATATTGTGGGATGGAGCAAAGGCATCTTCGACGAGCAGGAAATCAATTGGTGAGCCGCGGAGGTCTGTGATCTATGGCTAAGACGGGCCAGAGAAAGATGTGCTAACAGCAACATCATTGGAGTAATGTAAGATTTTCAACAAAACATAATTTTCTGGAGGTAAAATAGTTATAATTTCAAATGTGTAAGCCAAAAATAAAACATTATAGACTTCTCAACTAGATCTATTCACTTATTATTCACGGGAGCACCACTCAACAAAGATTGTGTGTTGGCCCGAGAGAGAATCAAACCTACAACTTGCTTGCATCTTTTATATTTAAATACTGTGTGTCTACAATGAGACCACGACAAAAACACATGATTTTAAACCAAAATTTAAAATATCCAAACACTACTAACAACATTTAACTCTGTCTCACCATGTCACACAAGCAAATGTCTGGTTTAATTAGGACATTAAGCAAGGCTCTACTGTCTTCTTAAATCTGTTGCACACTAAGATGGGTCTAAGATGGGATATTTGAGAGCGTGTTTAAGGTAAGATCCACAAGGAACGACGTGTACAATAGACACTGACAGCATGTCCTGTTCCACACTACAGATTATTTGTAATGACTGAAATGTCCCTAGACATGTATAAAACAGAGGAGTGAGGAAAATTAATCAGAAAGCTATTGAAGACAAATAGCCAGAGGACAATTTAAAGGAAGAATGGAGTGGAGCTGCAAGGTACCCAGGGAGTACATGTGCACCCTGGGGTCACCTGTCACACACATTTCTGGATAATAAGGCTCTCCACCAGCCTCATTTGACTTATTCTGCCAGGAGAGGTGTCCACACAGGGGCCCGAATAACATTTAGACCCCAGCGGCTATATTTATACCTTTTCTTCCAGGATATGATCTTATGAAATGTCACACCAGCAGCATTTAGGCTGTTCTCACTTTTAATGTTTGTCATGTGGTTCTCTCGTCAAACCAGAGTCAAGTGCCTCAGGTCAACACTAAAAGAAAACCTATAACAGATACTGCATACTTAATTGATTATTTATAAATAGTAAATGGCAAACCAGCCACAAAGGGTCACAAACCAGTGTACTCTTTGTGCTGATCCCATACCTGGATATATGAAAATAATTGCTTCAGAAAGGGCATACGGTATGAACTTATTTCAAATCAGTGTGCGAATAATTGGACTCTATGAGGCACATAAATTACTGTGGCAACCTTGAAAGGAAAAGACAGAAAGAAAAAAAAAGATTGAAAAAAAAAATAGCAAATGGTAATTTCAAGACTGATAAATTGTGCAGATACATTTAAAAATGTGAATGAATATTTCTGCACATTTTAAGTAGCTTTAATTTGTGTTTCTTTTAAACAGTGTTTTAAACAGCCAGCACTATAGCAAGGACTGGAATATTCACTCACTCCCAAGTAGAGGTCGACCAATATATTGGGCCTTTTTTAGTCAATCGGCAATTAACCATTTCTTGCCCTTTAATGCCAATTTTTGGTTAGACACATGTCTGGGCAACCGTGTAACTGATAGACCCCAGCTTCCCCACCCATCTGGTAGCAGTTTAGGATTTTACTCTGCAGTTAATATTAAACCTCCAAAAATGCTTTATCTCAGCCTGAAAAGCTCAAAACGGTAATAAAATGATTTTGCTCATTTCTCTGGCACAAAACCTCGTAGAACTAAAATTTAAAAAAGCAGTCTCTAAGCTCTACTTGTCAATGTTGAGTAGGTAGCACTTTTTAATGCAAGGAAAAAGCTTCATATAACTGCTCCATGTCTCTATGCAGAAAAGTGACTCTGTAATCCAACTAAAAAGCATGTGTATAGCTGTTTTTTTATCTCTTCTCCAGCTGCTAACCCCTGGTGGTACTGCAGGGATGTAGCCAGGTTTCAGTCCATGAATTCTCACAGCAGTTATGAATGAAGTTATTTCTAGACATCAATGGTGGGATAACAAAGATGTTTGCATGATAGATCAAGCATGAAGGAAGAAAAATGTAAATTTGTGGTTGGTGGTGTTAAAAAAAAAAAAAAAAATGTCATACCAAGTGCTGGTCCTAAGCCTTGATGATTGTGAAAAGGCATCCAGTGAAATATGTCAAGTGGTCCGCCGCTGCATTTACTTTTTAGCCAGTGGCCCTAAATAAAAAAGTAAGAACACCCCGGCTAACCAAATAATCTCCAACAAGCTCTAACGACCATTTCCCTTCAGCAAAATGGGTTAATGGAAAAAGGATGAAAAAATAAGGAAGCACAACCTAATGAAGATGTTATGTTAACAAAATGGCCTTGATTTATTGTGATTAATGTTACACGTGTTTCATGTTGCAATCCACATTAACACTAATTAGTTAAGTAATGGATAAATTGTACCATTAATATCAACTAGTGTTAACCAGGACATTTAGCATAGTTAAAGGTTAGCACACAATTAGTTGCAACAGGCAGGTGTCACTAATGTTAATATATGAAGATTGCCTCCACACATACGTCTTACTTTGAAAATATTTGTAAAGCTTTGCAGCATACATTCCCTTAAAGCTGTGATGAGTCCAGAATGGTTGTAATCAACTATTTCAATTAGTTTGATTAATACGCTCTGAGGGCCCTCGAGAGTAGTGAGGAAGTGTGAGGAGGGGCCTGTGAAGACCGGGCTGATTAGTGTACATGAGAGGAGGACAGATGGAGAGGCAAAGAGCTGGAGTAGTTGGTTGTGCGTTGGTGATGCTGCTGCTTCAGATGTGTTGTTCCTATGACAACACAGACTCAAGTCTCATCAAATCATGTGCCTGGTTTTTCGGAGGAGAAAGGCATATCGTTGAGTTTCCAGAGGCGTGCGTATAGTATCATGTACAACTGAAATAATTAAAAAAACACTGTCTGCATGCACAATATATAAAGGATTATGTACCATTGGAAGTAGAGGTAAGATCGGGCCTAAAAAATCCAGCCCGACCCGACCCAGGCCCGCGGGCATTAAAGCCCAACCCAGCCCGAGCCCGACCAATTAACTTGATTTGCAGGCCCGAGCTCGAAGCAAACCCGAAATTTCAATTTATCCCATAGTATTTTTGGCAGAAAAAAACGCAAGATTTCTTAAGGTTAAAATAATCTACATATTTTTATGATCATGATAAATGCATTTGCACAACGAAATAACGCTGGAACACAGAATAAGAGGCCAGACAAAGAGAGTGAAAGAGAGATCTTGATGCGCACTCGCTTAATTACGCGGAGAAATACTGCAGCCTCACTCTTACCGGCGGTGCGTGTTTGCCTTTTCAGTTCCCCTGTCTTAAGTTTATCCTTGACTTCTTGCTGCTCCATATCAGGGATACCTAAACAAAATAGATGCGGACTTGCGGAGGGAAGATTACATTCACGACACGTGCGCAAAGCGTGCCCTGGCTCTGCGCTTCCTGTTTAGTAGTAGTTATATAGCAATTACCTTACAGCGCCTTCTCTGTTTTAACCAAATTATTTATTTATAACAAGTATTCCTTAGTTTAGTATCCACACGTTCGTACGTATCGTTTTAGTATACATTTTTATAAACATATATTTATTAAAAAAGTCAGCGAGAGAGAAGCCCGGCCCGGCCCGACCCGAACGTAATGATTGTCATTTTAGTCCCTACCCGACCCGAATTTCGGGCCGGGTCGGGCTCGGACTCGGGCTCGGGCTTAAGATCTTACCTCTAATTGGAAGTAGTGTTAAACAGGAAATGGTCAATTCAAGTTAAATGTTTTGAAGTTACAGTCATATCTGGTCATAGTCATAATGAGACAACAGCTCAAGGCTTTCCACCTTGCCTTAAAAATATTAACTCCAGCCACAAGGGGTCAGTAAACAAAATCAAAGGCAACTTCTGCAGAGCTAGAAGTTTAAGGTAAGCTCTTTATTTAGGTTTGAGTCCTAAAAGGGTTTAGCAAGGTGGTTTTACAAAGCTACATATTTGTAGAATTTATATTTGGGAATGGGCAGTGAAAAATAGCCTTGAACTATAAAAGCTGTAGAGCGGGGCAAGACACAGATTTCTTATTATCCTTTGTGGATGACCAATATTTAAAATTTAAAAGTGAAAAATATGCCTTGTTGCGTATTACTGCAAGAAGTAGGAACAATACCAGACATTGATTCTCTTTAAAACCCTGCATTTAAAAAGCAGCATCCTGTCTTTTCAATCAGAAAGTACATTTGTTGCAGCAATGGTTGAATTTCTCCTATAGCAAGTATTGCTCTATTTTCCAGTTTCTCTTCTTACATTGATTTCAGTTTTGTCCTTGGTGCCCAAGCTAAAACCTTATGGCCTTTAATGTCAACTACCACTTGACATAGTTTTACCAGAAAACACTATCCTAAACCATGGCAGCACAAGGAATCATAATGACTAGAAAAGTATTGAAAAGTTCACATGTCCCTCCACAACAAACAATAGAGTGTAAAGGAATACTGTCTCAGACTCAAGGCAATTGAGAAACAACTGAAGAGAAAACTTGATAGTAGAGATGCATACAGACACCTGCAGAAAAGTAAAGACAGCAAAGGAAAGTATAAAAAAACACAATTTACAAAAGATTAAGTGTTAAAATAGTACTTTTGCTGTTTGCAGATGTTGACAATCATTCCATAAGGACATAAAGCAACCAACTGAAACTTGTGTGGTCACACTGTGCATGGTTTGTAAACATATGGTAATTACAAGAGATAATTGTCTTCCTCTTTGCTTATATTATGTCCTAATTGAAGCATAATTTCTATCAAAACATGTTTAATAGTCCTTACACTTGAGTACATTTTAAATGCAGACGACACAGAACTATTCAGCAGGGACTGGCTGTGATTAGAACTGGTACTGAAGTGAATATTAAATATTGTTTCAGGAGAGCAATTTCCACAGTTGTGTTGCAGAATTATACAGCATTATATGTTCATTTAAAGGTGCAGTTGGTTTTATTTATATCTGGTGGCTACTTTGAAGATTTTTAGCCTCTCCCTTATAGAGCATTTGAGAAGCTAAGGCAGGAAAATACTGATGAATATAAGCAGATCCCCTTAGATAAATATTTTACAGTGTGTCCAAATAAAAATCAAGAATGTGCCACTCCTCCAGTAGAGCTCAGTTTGTCTGCTCTGCTTAGATTAGGAAAGGAAGATATTGAACAAATGCCTCTTAGACTGTTTTATAAAGTATATTTTACGTCTGCCAAGAATCCAGCCACAAGGGGTCACAAGTACTTTTTTGTGCCAGTGCCAAGCCTAGATAAATGGAGAGGATTGCATCAGGACAGGCATCTGGTGCAAAACTCATTCCAAATTCTTGTGCAAATCTCTGCACATTAGGAGGAAGAATTGTGTGCTACTGCGAAAGACCAAAGATATGCCACCCACAAGCTGGTCAGTACAAATTATTACTCCTATGAAAGTCCCTGGCACTATATTAACCATTGCAAGATAGGGCCAATGCCTTGCTTTGTGTGTTTGAAGTTTAAAAGATGGTTTCTTTATCGAGTGCATTTTAAAAACAGCATACTTTTTCTAAATAAACTGTGTAAACACGATGAATAAGGGATACCTGTAGTCTTTTGTTTTGGGACCGACAATAAATAAATAACAATAAATATAGATTAATTGGGGCAGGATGGAGAAGACTGATGCAGAAAGAGCGGCCTGATGGAGCCACCTGTTTGTCTCATTGCCACTTCCCATCTCCAGCTCCACTGAGTGTCCCCATCACTGCCAAGGTTAAGAGATTCAAGTGTAATCAAACCCACACGACTGACATCACGTCACACTGGATTTCATCACACTGCGTCGTCTTCCATCATATCAGCATAAAATCTGCCATCTTTGACCTCCCTGCCATCACTGAGGCAGGATGTTGACACAAAAGTACTGGACCAAAATAAGAAGAGATACTAAGCAATGTGAAGTAATACTGCCAAAAAGTCAAAGTGTTAGAGGTGGAAGTGGTACTCCAAATCTAAAATAATAAAAATACTGTTACTTCAAAAAGTACTCAAAAATACTAACGTGAGTCAAAATAAAGAGTATTGAGTGGACATTCTGTACTTTCTTCTAAGTAGAAAGTACAGAATGTTCTGCTACTACAACTATTATTACTACTATAATTGTACTGCTACTCATAGTGGTACTACTATTACTACTAATACTAGAAAGTGCTAGAAAGTTTATTAGATTTTCTTTTTAAAAAATGACTCATGTAAAGCACTTGAGAAAAAGAATCTAGTGTCTTCTGCTTACAATATAAACAGTGCACGCATAATGATGTCAGATTTACTCACTACATTAGATATATTTAGAACATAAAGAAGTCAGGATGATTAACAACTTAGAAAGATCCATTAAATAGCCAGAGAAGTGATCTAAAGTCTGCATCATGTCGTGAATGAAAATGTCATAGAACCCACTCCCCTCAGAGGTGTTGTGCTGCAGCTAACTGTGTAAAAGATGAGCTTGGCCAGACAGTGAAAATGAAACTGTCACTCATTTAACATCTTCCCATTTGAACATCTGCATTTTACGAATAACAGGAAGATCCAGGAAGATTTGATGAGAATGGAGTCCCAGTGTCTTACATATGTTATTGAGGCGATCTCAAAAACTTTGAGGACAACAAATTTCCCCACTACGGCCTTAAATTTCAGATCATGACGCAATAATCTGCTTCCAGTAAATGGTGCAATTTGTTTAATAGTGGCTGGCTCTTCAAAATCATATAAAACTTAATGGATTCATAGAACAAAGGCATGATTTGTGGTGCACTAAAAGGTTGGAGATCATTTCAGCTCCTTGGTGGAGATAGAGGACTTGGTTGTCATGGAGGTTGTAGGTTGCTATTTCGAATCTTAAAATGTAAAGTGTAAATCTGTATTTGCTGGGTATTTTGCATGGTGTATGACAGTGTCACTCTCACAAGACATGCATGTGTTACTGTGTGAATATAAATTGCCCCTGTGAATGATTGTGAGCCTTTTCTGTGCAAGTCTGTCTGTCTGTGACTGGCCACTGTCTAGGTTGTACCTTGCCTAACACCCATAGGCTCCTGTTACCCATGACACCTAACATGAATAAGAGGAGGAAGATGAATGAGTTCTATAACCTCTGTGTGCTGGGTAAAAGGGCAAATGGCTATTATTAGACACTTATGTGACACGTATGTGACTTTTTCAATACATCGTTTAGCAGCTGGTTTTTCATAAGATTTTGGAGTACACTAAATTTACACAGTATTTCCAAAAGTATTTGCTCACCCACTCAAATAACTGAATTTGGATTATGGTATGGGCTTGTTCTCAGGAGCTGGGCTTGGCCCCTTAGTTCCAGTGAAAGCAACTCTGAATGCTTCAGCACCAAGAGATTTTGGAAAATTCCATGCTCCCAACTTTGAGGGAACAGTTTGGGGATGGTCCCTTCCTGTTCTAACATGACTGCTCACCAGTGCACAAAGCATGGTCCATAAAGACATGGATGAGTGAGTTTGGTGTGGAAGAACTTGAATGTCCTGCACAGAGTCCTGACCTCAACCTGATAGAACACCTTTGGAATGAATTAGAGTGAAGACTGCGAGCCAGGCCTTCTTGTCCAACATCAGTGTCTGCCATTGGACGAGAACGTCATACACGTAGATGTCTGACATAGACAGATGCAAAGGGTGGGCCCACAGTCATATTACACCCTATGGATTAAGAATGTGATGTTACTTAAGTTCATTTGTGTGTGAAGGCAGGCGAGATAATACTTTTGGAAATATAGTGTAGCTGTGAAGGCTCTAAGTCATCCAGAAAGTCATGATTATAAACAAAACAAGTTTAAAAAGGAGTCATCTGGACGTGGGTTGCATATTTGAAGAAGCATTGTCTCTCATCCAAGAGAAACGTCAATTTCTGACAGAACTGACCGACCTGGTTGTTTCACACCAGTGAAGTGGCAGTACTGTCAATTACTGGCATGGTTTAAGCAGCAGTTATAACATAACTTCCTCTGACTGGATAAAAGTTCCTTGTTATAGACAGGGTTGTTCATTTGAGTTTGTGTAAAAGATCATCTGGTTTTCTTGTCAACTGTGCCAACTTAATTAAGACAAGGATATCAGAGAATTTCAAAATTAACTCAAAAAGCAGTTCATTTTGTTTCATTCCAATACCAGTGCACAAAGGCAGGTAATTGGGACATTGTCATTAAAGTAAGTATGGGCCAGGGCTGACACAGAGACACAAATACAAATTCACCACTACACCTAACACATGTACTGTGGGTCCTGACAGTGGGAGGAAGCAGGAGTACATGAAGACAATCTATGGTAACACGGGGATGACATGCAGACTCCACACACAGATTGTAGTCGACTGGCCTGAGGATTGAACCCACAACACTCCCTTAGTCATTACCTGTCCAATTAACTTTACCTCAAAAATATTTAAATAAGCCGATGTATTAAGAATGATTTATTGTACTTCTTATATATTCTTCAGTATGCAAAATAATTCATGAAAATGGCACCCACACAACAAATTAAAGCTCGGGAATATGTGACACTTTTCAAAGTGATTGCATATTGTTATGTGCCTGCATACTGTGTAATACCTCTGCTCCCTATTGATTGAGCCAGTATCACTGTGCTGACTCACCGAATGAGTCAGGAAGACAAGAGCTCTCTCCCAGCCCACCACCTCTTACCTCTGTTACATCTGTCTTTGGCCTGTCTTGTCTCTGTCGCTCCTCTAACCCCTGCTGGCCTTCACGTCGGACCACTCATCTTGAACCTGAATCTGCTTTTTCTTATTTTTCTGTTTCTTTTGTGTGTGTTTCTTTCTTTCCTTCTTTCTTTTTTGGAGTGAAGTCTGTGTGTACTTCCTGTGTTTCTAGGAATTTGTATTGATTGTATCCATCAAAAAAGGTTAAAAGGTCTCAGATAATAAGATAAATAACAAGAGCTTTAACACAGAATATCCTAAAACTTACAAAATAATGCAGTAATAATTATGCAAACAACAAACAGTGCAAAAATATATGCTGCTTAAAACCCTCAGGCCCTCCTTTAAAAAAATCACGTTCTTACTCATAAAGCCCTTTTAGGTCACAGGGTCACATTTAAAAATATAAAACGTGAAGAAAAGTCTTCATGATACGTAACAAAAAATAATTCATTTTTATAGTTTTAACCCTCTAAAAGCCAGTTTGTTCACATAATTCCAACATATTTGTAAATAAAACATGAATTATTTACTATTTAAAGATGCAAACTACTTTTTTGTTTGTGCAGAGATTACCAGCCCCAGATAGGTCACTGATTAGTCCTAAAACTGATTTTGATACATTTTTACTTTTTGTGCCATTACAAAAAAAAAGGGCTAAAACTTAGGTTCTTCCTCTTAAACTCTTAAAAGGCCTGGTCTACAGTCACTGTTATTTAAAGGAATTATAAGGGAATTATTTCCCACAATGCAATGAGAAAATAGTGGATCTGGTGGTGATTTTTTGTGTATTTTTTGCCTCTGATTGACAGGGTTACAAAGGAATTAAAATGATTTAACATTTCTTTCTTGGAATGGCAGTAGAGTGAAAATAAGTGATTTAATGTAAGTCAATGGGACCAAAAAGGGCTTTAAGAGGAAGAATGTGAGTGCTTTGCCCAGACAGTAGAAAAAATCATTTTTTGTTTTTAAGTTGTATCACTGAAATTATAAAATTCATTTATTAATAAACATTTTTTTGGCAAATATCATCACCCTCGCATAAGAAATGCCAAACTGAGAGCAAAAAATAAATTTGAAAAGCCCTAAAAGGGAGCCAAGAGGCCTGAGGGTTAATGAGATGCATAGAAACAGTTGTCTGTCAGGTAGATCTGTCTCTCTGTGTGTCAGCCCTGCAACTAACTAACATTGTCCAGGGTGTACACCATCTAAGGCCCATAGTTGCTGGAATAGGCTGCAGCTACCTGCAACAGATAACTTAAGAAGATGAATTGATTTTCTTTTGTTGCTAAGTATGTGGGTCTGCTGGATTTTCTTGTTTAGCATAAGGATCTTGAAATGACTGGCAGTATGCAATTACTGTATCTACAGTACATCAATTAAACCTGTGTGAATGCAATTAAGTTAACATTTTAATTGCTATAGGAGTAGCAACTGCTGGGGAATAAAACCCAGACTTACCTTGAGCTTAGCGCAATGCATTGATAGAGCAAATTACAGAAGAGAGCAATTGTTATCTTTACCATAACTGTACATTTTGTATGGTTACTCAGCTCTGCTACACTGTATTGTGTAGGGTGCTATTCAGGGAAACAGAGGAAGCAGTAGGTTCTCTCTTCTTCAGCAATAATTGTCTGTTAATATTATATCACAGCCACACACCTGTACACTCCACCAGAATTCTTAAGTTGTTAATTGGGGTCTATGAGCTGAGCTGCGGATGAAGCAGGACTATGATGGGATGCACAAGAGGTTAAACCATGGCAACATGCTCAGTCTGATGCGATTGATGTACACTTGTGTCCAAAATAGAAAGAGCAGCCAGATCAAAAGCCTCGAGGCACAGCACAAGATATATGATTTCTTAACTTCACTTGAACCCAATAAACTTCACTTTCAGATGCAAATGTGCCATTATTCAAAGAGAGGTCAGCATGATCACCAATGAATAAAAATGAACTAGTGGCAGGCATCCACTTGCTGCACTTAAAACAATTGCAAATGGTGGAGAGCCTTGGTGGGAAACTATAAAGAATTTTCCAGGGTGACCAAAACAGTGATTAATGAAAGATTTGATAGATGTTTAAAGCTAGCTTACCCAATAACACTCCCCCAATCCAAAAATAAACAATCAGCTTTAATTTTATATTATGCTTTTTTTTTCAGGCTTTTTGAAATAATTTTAGACATTGTTGTATTAATACTGTTACTTTGACTTTGTAAAGAATGCCTGGATTAGATGACTGGACAGATTTACCACTGCTATTAGCAACATGAAGCTAACAAATAAATAAATCAGATTTGCTGAATAGGATCTGAGAGTTGTTTCTTACTAATGTTTAGATGCTGAGTCCAGATGTGCTGTTAGTTTTGCTCTAGAACATCACAGCTTTTCACAAAGTCTGATGTCCCCTGTAGAGCTTTTTTGCCTAAGATGGACCATAAACGTCAGAGCTATTGCCAAATATACTGCCACCAACACAGGAAACACTATCTTTATGTACAATAGGTGGGCAACATTTATTACTTTTCCTCTGATTAGCCCTTATATGAATGCTAGGCACACTTACATGTACACAAAACTCCTGATTTCAGGGATTTATAATGACCAGTGAAAGACGAAATGCAAGCATAGCCCAGATGATTTCTGCTACATCTATGACAACAACATCCAAACAATTGCAGAAAATTACAGACAGGCATAGGCTGCATATTTTGGAATGAAGCTTGGTGACCAGGACAAACCATGGGCTCCTCATACAGTGTGTTGAGAACCTTAGTCAGTGGACCAAAGGAAATAGAAAAAGCTTAAGTTTTGGCATTTCAATGGCACCCCAAATCAACATGCATTAAACAAAATATTACTCCAGGTGTGTTTCAGAGGTGCGAGCAACATTATAGCATGGGTAAAAGCTCAAAAAAGTCAATTTAGCGCAATAATAGTAATACTAGCGCAGTAATAATGCATTGGATTTATATATTGTCTTTCCAGATATTCAAAGCTTTTCAAATTATTAATTCACGCTTCAGTGGTGGTAAGCTACTTCTGTAGACATTCATACAGGTAAGGTGGATGAAGTGTCTTGCTCAAGGACACAACAACAGTATGCAATGCCAGTAGCGGGGCTCGAAGCGCCAACCTTCAGTTTAGTGGGTGAATGTCTCTACTTACAGAGCTACTACTGCCCTAGAATAGGAGACCTTTAACAATAATATTACATAAAGAGAGGTAAAAGTACTTAAAAACTACTCAACAAAAGTATTACTCGAGCTGAAGTTAAATAGCATAAATTACTTTTGAAAGTTATTGTAATTGCACAACAAAGTCTACTTCTGCAACTACTGCTAAACCACTGCTACTACTGCTGTTACTACCGGTGCAATTACAACTACTACTGCTCCTGATATTACTACTAATTACTGCTATTAATACTACAAATTAGTACTAGTATGCTCCTACCTCCAACCTAGGTTGTGAAGATACTGCACTTTGTTTCTCATACAGAAAACATACTCATTTAGAGTTTAAAAAATACTTTCCTTTAAAAGTTTCTTGAGTAAAAGTATGTTTTAGTACATGTACTCTGATTTATTTACTTTCCACCACTGCATTTATATCTGCCTTATTAACATCTAGTACATAAATGCAAAGCCAGACTCATCTGCATTTTGCTTTGCTTCTCTTTTCCCAATTATTATTTGCTAAATTATATATTCAAAGCATACCTCCACTCTATTCACCTGACTGGACGGCAGTGCGGTTTTCCTTGTATAATTTTACAGCATAAGCATCTATCATGTTTTACCCAAATATTCCATAAATCACATTTTGCTAAATATTCCATAAACCCTCTAGACAAGCCATAATAGCTCTCATTGCCCTTGCTGTCAGATCTGCTTTGAGTTGGTGCGTTGCCAGTGCTCCATTTACCAGCGATGTCCCGTGGCAGGTACCCTCCCAGCAAGCTCCAAACACCACACTGTTGTCCAGGAAATTAGAGCCACTCACAAATAGTCTGCTTTTTGACAGAAATGTTTATCAGGCCAGATTCAGTGATGGTGAACACTTTTTTTGTAAACTGGACTAGGCACAGCTTTGATGGCAGTGCTGGTTTGGTAAGAAAATAAATAAATAATAGGGGCAAATTAACAAGCTATGGGTAACAACATACTCAGTATCTAAGATTGTGGTTAATTTGTGTAATTTTCTATATACTTTTTATATCTTTCCATGTTTGTCTTGTCTTTTTAATGCATATTATTGGCCCATGCATCAGGAGTAAAGTTGAAATAAACTGAATGAATTTAAATGTTGTGGACAAGTTACATTTTACTAGTTCAATTCAAAAAGTAAAACACATATAGCCAGTCCAGTTGAATTTTATGCATATCTTTATCTTAACTTTAGAGGTCATGCCTGAGTTTATGTGGCCGCTATTATGAAAAACAGAGAAGCAGAGAACACCGAGGCCACAGTGCGACTGTGGGCAGTAAGGTTGCTTTAATGGAACAGACATAGCAGACAGCGATGACAGAGATCTGAGCATCCAAACATCTGAACCTCTGACAGTCTGAACTCAGAGTCTGAATGAAGAGTGCAGTTTTCCAAAAGCTGAGGATGCAGAAGAAGTAACTGTGCCTGGGTTGATGTATAGATTGGTCAAGGATGGACTAAGATTAGCTGGTTAGGGTTCACATTTCATGCCTAGGAGACAGTGGGAGACAGTGGACACATGTCAACTAACATGTCATGACCAAATATAAAACAACGGGTCTACTTACAAGTCAAGAAAGCAGAAGATGTTCAAAAATTCATGACATCAGTTGCTCTGTTTGAGTGCACACCATTTAGTAGTGATATTAAAGGCATATTAAAGGCAGAAAAATTTTAATTTACAAACAAATGACTGGATTTTATTGTTGTTAAAATGGCAAAAAGACAGAAAAAAAAATCCCACAGAGGACTGAACAACAACGCAGATCAGCAGGTGACAAAATAAAGCACTAAACACCGTTAATCGGGTGAGAGAAGTTATTAAATTAGCTCTGCTTGGGATTTGTGAGATGCTTTGCAGATAAATGGCTGTGATAGGAAAGTTCCAAATTGACCGAAGAGACTGTCCTGCTTTTGAAAAAGGAAAGTAAAAAGTCCTGTCCATCTTGTCCATAATACTCAAAGGTCAAATGTCAGACAACCTAATACGATGAAATCATTTTAACAAAAACTGCATGCCATCAGGAAGATTCTGTTTCATTTTATTAGAGGAAAATTTCGATATCAATTCACAGCTGGTCCAGTTCTGATTATCATAAAATTCTAATAGAACTTAAGCACTGAGTTTAATAGCTGCTTTCATATTCTCAGGCAGGCCGGTTTCTCCTCACACTTGTCACACAAACACTGGCACATATCTGCAATTGTACCATTCATTCAATAACCAACTAAAAAAAAATCACTTTTCCATATTTTTGTATTGGTTATCACAAGTTCCAAATATGCTTCCTTTTTTACCCGGACAAACAATGACTTGGAAATGTAGTCAGCCATGACAGTTTGAGCAAATTAAAAGTTCTCAATGGTGGCGCCAGGAATTGTGTCTGATAGCATCTCTTGGCAGGCCTTTCATTGGCTGCTGCTATTTAAGTCTCCCTATCAGTAATTTGTCTGCATTGCCGGCCAAGGCCTGATTGTAATAACAGCTTCGATTGAATGGCACAATCAGACTCAGGCCACACGTGATGTTTCTTTGGGGACGCTCACTGTGTCTTTATAAAACAATAGACACACAGAGATTCTTATCCCTTGACACAATCTCCCAAATCAAATTGTGTCTACATAAAATGTCATAAAAATGTGGATAAGTACAACAGAGAACAACATCAGAGGGTTAGAGGGAAAATATGTACAGCAAAGATAGCCACATAGTTGCAGCTATTAACACTACTACTGCTACAATTACTACTAATACTACTACTGCCAAACAATACTTACATATCTAAAGACAAAAAAAGTTACTCAAGTAACTACAATATATACTCAAGTAAAAATATGTTCATGAAAATGTATAGATGTTATCCTCATCTGTGTTTACACTGGCATCAAAAAAGGTTTTAATCTGATTTGGTCAGGTTTATCCATGTGCATGTGAACAACTCAAACCACATCAAATCTGAGATTTCAAGTCAGATTGAATATGGACCAAAATTTGTTTACGTTTATGTTAAAAATACTAAAATGTTTTCACTTAGTTAAAGAGAATACATTAAAAAAAAAAAAAAAAAAGTGTATTCCTTTGTTGTGTTAAACTATGGTCAATAGCCTTTGCAACTTTGTTTATGGTAATCACTTCAGGACCAAGGTCAGCTCTTCTTTTCTTTTATTTGGTTTCTCCATGCGGTCACCAAATAATCTGCTTGTCTATATTGCAGTGATTTGCATGTTTATTTGGCATAGGTTTTATGCCAGATGCCCTTTTATGCAATTCTCTTCATTTATCCGGACTTGGGACTAACACAAAGGGTACATATCTGTGAAACCCTGTGGCTGGATTACCAAGATGATTTAGGTAAAATGTAGAATGATTGCTAATAAAAAACAATCTTTTTAAGTACATTTTAAGCTTGTCTATAAACAAAGATAGGTATGCGCCTTGATTTGTATAGATAAAATTTCTACATGTGTTTATTAGGTTTATCTTTGAGAGTACAGGGCCTCGGCTATGAAAAAAAGGTCAGCTGAAGGTTTATTATAGTATCATTAATATATGCCCCATGTGGCCGAGTGAGATATAAAAGAAAAACACTATCCACAAAATGGAGCTATTCTAATATTTTTATGGTGGAATAGTAAAACTGTCCACAACCACCCAGTCCTTTGAGCCTCTGTGTAAACAGTGTGGACAATGATCAAATCGTTTTTTCTTAATGACTAAGAGGTGACACTGCTTTGACTAAAACTCTTAAATCTTAATTTGTGGACTTAAACCTTTCTCTTCATATACAGGTAGAGCTCAGTGAATTATAATATCATGGAAAAGTAAACATATTTCAATAGCAAAAAGAAAAAAAACTCAATATCTCATAAAATCTGAATGTTACATAATTATCATAACCATCACCAGTAAAATAAATTCATGTTTTTTATCACTGAATCTCTAGTTTAACTTTTTGTATCAAACTGAAATGATTGCACTTTCCTGCTATATTCTAGACTACTGAGATGCACTTAGTCATGGACACATGGATCTAAGACCTATTTCACTTCATTAAAGCCAGGCTGAACAAAGAAAGTAACCTTTTAGCTGTTTAGGTCAAATATGGTCTTAGCGTGAGAGATGGATGAAGGATGCTAAAAGTTATACACAAGTAAGAGTATGGTTCCTTCAAAATAATATTACTCAAGTAGAAATAATACAGTCTTCCAAATTTGATTTATTTGTTTTTTTTAGTTTAGTCTTTATTTGGCAGCAACAGAGACGCACTGCAACAGATTATGCCTAAATAGTTTCTATCCGTAGTCCCATGGTAAGTACTCAAGTAAAAGTAAAAAAGTATTTAGTGAAAAAACTACTTAAGTACTAAGTAACTGTTTGCAGAAATCTTCACCCACCTTAACCCAAGCAGAAATAAAACATGTGGTGAGATAAAACTATTCTTAGAAGTACAATTCAGGTAAACAGTTACTCAAGTGCAGCTTGTGATCACCAAAATGAACGCTACAGAAAAAGAAATGCAGAAATAATGATGTAGGCACTTGGGCGTTACAACGAGTTCTCTACATACGAAAAAGACAACAGGAATGGATTTTGGGAGGTTGTATAGGGCCAGACATTTTACTCACAACCTTTGACTTTTAGAGGAATAGTTTGGGTTTCCTCACCCGTCCAGATACAACATGGTTTTATGTTAGCTATGTCAGACTATATTCAACAAAGTCATTAATTTTTCATTATTTCTATTAATGTTTTTTGCACAAATCAAAACCACCTTAAGAAAGCTTAGAAAACTTTTTTGTGAATGTGCATGAAAAATGGATGATGGAAACCCAGCTACAGTCCACAAACCTCCAGCTCAATGGAGCCTCTCTGTGAGCAGTGTGGACAATCATAATATCTATTTGTTCTCGATGACTAACAGGACACACTGCTGTTTGCATGAGAAACACTTCCCCTGGACCCAAGCCACCAAAACAGCAAGGCTTGAAATTGAAAATTGGAATCCATCATCTAATGGCGTCCTCCGAGTGGGTCTTAAGTGGTGATTGAAAGCTTTGGCGCAATGCCCAGTGGGGTTCTTACATGGACCCTTTTAGGTTTTAAGGTCTCAGGCATTTAACACCATGCAAGGGCAGAAACTATTTGCACAGTCTGAAAGCTTTTCTTGTTGCTGGTATTACCTGCACCTGTGGCGTGGAGATTGTAACCACTGAAGTATCGAACAAGCAAATTGAAAAATGGTGTATCTTTGTAGATTCCATTCTCTTGGGAAAATGTGTGCTGTTTTGTTTACCCAATCATTTAAGCCCGTTGGTGTGTGGAGCAGATTTGTCTTTTAAATAGTAAATCAAAACTAAATCTAAAAACTACTTTGGCAATCCTCTCCCAGGAATGAAACTCTGAAGCAGGTGCAAAATGGAGCAAACAAACCTCCAATTAGTGATGTCAAAGCAGCTATACTTTTTACTGTCTGATAAATGAAAAAAACACCTGCTGTGATGGAGCAGTTTGGGTTCTGGCCAGGAGCTAAAACATATGGCCCAGGAGAATAGATCGAAATTACATTCTTGGTTTTGTATTCTTTAAACATTAAAATGTAAAGATGATGTAGCAAACTTTGGCTCCCTAAAAAATAGTTGTAAAAGCTGCCGAGGTAGGCCAGACCAGGAAAAGACAATTAACTTCATGTTAAAGTTAGGGCTGCATGACATTAGAAAAACATTAAGTGCTGAATAACATAATATGTGGATATACACTTCTACATACAGTAGTACCAGTACTAAAAGAAGTGCTAAACCAGAGATACATTGAGAAAAAGACCAAATTTGGTCTTGTTTTTGGTCTCAAGAAACCAAAAGGGATCACTCTTTGTGCCAGTAAACCAAAAGGGATCACTCTTTGTGCCAGTTCCAAGCCAAGATAAAGGGAGAGAGCTGCGTCAGAAAGGACCTTTGGTGTAAATCGTATGCCAAGTCTAAATGCAAATCCCTGCACACCATGAGGCAGATGATTTGCTGTGAAAATCCCAAACAGGAAAAGCCTTAAAAAAGAAGAATTTAGTCTCAACATGCAATAAATCTTAGTGTAAATTTTTCTCATTATTGCAACACATTTAGTTGTCATAAGGATGTTCCATTTGCTGATATTGCACGAACAATACATTTCCATGATATTGTGCAGACCTAATGTAAATAACCAAAGATGTTTCTCTGAAAGTAATTGTGATTCTTTATTGGACTGACCATTGTTATGTTACACTCCGCTGTCTCTTGCTTGATATACCACATTTGAATTTTTTGGCTGTGGGCAAGGAAAATGTTTTGGCAGGCACAGAGAGTCCCCAGCCTGAGGCTCCAAAACATCCACTCACAGGGGGCATCATCAAAGACTGCACATCTGGGTTTGTTCACAGTCTGTGGATAGTGCCACAAATCAAACAATGCATGCACTCACAAACTCCTCTCTCAAATTTTACTTTTAAGAGTTGATGAAAGAATGTGTGATACTTTGGAAAGGAGACTTGCTGGTTAAGCGTTTGAGCAAATGGAATTAAAAACATTTGATAAGCGCAGACCTCCGCCAAGGCAATAATAAAGACGTAGTGCCCAGACCTGGACTCATTCTGGAAATCTTCTGTTTCAGGGGTAAATGCTCTATGCATTGAACTACAAAGCACAGATCTGACAATGGTAAAACTAATCTTTTTTTTTTTTTCTGACCGCTTGTGGCTGGATCCAGATGATGAACCACATCCATGCCAAAAATTATTTCTTTCTTGGACCATTACTGACCTTTCTTGAAGATTTTATCAAAATTCAACAACTACTTTTCAAGTTATTTTGCTAACAGCTTAACAAACCAAGCAACAAACCAACGTCAGCAAAACATAATGGTGAAGGTAAAAATATAGACAGTAACAATCCATGAAACATCTTCATTGTATCTTTCTGGTGGATGTACAGCCACTGGTTGAAATCCTTATTTAAAGACATCCCTGTGAGAGAGCACCAATCGCTTTGGTTCTCTACTTAGGACCTCTGCTCAGCTACTGAGACATTTTAAATAATGCAGCCCCTATGAGGTGCCCCTGTGATTCCATATGAATTTTTAAAGTTCAATAAACGTTTTTTATCCACTGGCCATACCTAATGACATTCATGACTTTTTTATGCTCAGCTATTTTGTTCAGGCTATTACCACTTTTTACAGTCAAGATAGAGATGTACATAGATGAGGGTTTAAATAGATCAAAACGGTTACACTATCACACACAAAGAGCTATTAACTCTACATATTTTTTCATGCCTACATGAATTAGAATCAGAAAAGGAAAAAAAAATACTGTGTCTAAGTGTTATTCACAGAAAGTTTGAGTGGGTTCAACTCTCTTGATTTTGGATCTATTTTCAGATTGAGGATCAGAATGTTTTGACCTCTTCAGTAACAGCAGCTACAGACATCTTGAAGAGTCTTCATATTAATGAGAAAAATCTAACCTTACGCCCTGCACAGTGCAAATAAATGTAGACAAAGCTGCGACTATGAATATCATTTGAGCATGTAGAAATATATTATCAGTTTATCAGATCAGACATAAATTAAAATACACATCTGTCTGTATGTGAAGGTATTGCTTGAACATACATAATCAGTGTGTTCACTTGCAATACAATACAATATAAGAAACCAAATCAACCAACAAACAAGCTACACAGAGTGACCCAAATATGTATCTTATGTGGCTTAAAATGTGCAAGTATGGCTAGACCTTATCTTTCTTGGCTCTTAATTGTAGTAAACCACATTCACAATAATCTGATAATGGCGCACATTATACAGGTGTCCTGACTGATCACTCTCGCACCACTTTAGGAAGGTAGTGCATGCCAGAAGCAGCCCACAAAGCTGCAGTTTTAGCAAGATCCACATCCTATTTTGGCATCACTTTTTATCAACAGTTTACAGAGCTATTACATCAGTCATGTAAGGCTCTTAGTGCTGGTATGTGCGTAACACTAGTGCACACAAAAAAGCAGAGTCTTGTGGTTAGTTGTCTGACTGGTGGCGACCGTTGCCCGCAGCTGTGTGCCACATGACTAATGATGCCTAAACAACCAAGTCGAATCGAATAATGCAACAATTTCACAATTAATAATGGGCATATATGGGCAAGTGTTTAATGCTAGGAGCCACATTTAACTCAGAACATGAAAAGAGACCATACATAATTTGTTCAATTATCTAAAATATGTGAGGAGCATGGTGGCTGTGTCCTAGGGCAGCATTTGGCACCTGGTCCGGAGATTAGTCTTGGCAGCCGAGGAGGGCCACACATCGTGAAGGTTTGTGCACTGGTGCATTAGAGATGAATGTTGTACCTGTATCTCCTCATATATTCCCATATTTTACACTCTTCAGTTCCACTTAATCTAAAAGTAATGTTTTTCAATAAGATAACTATTAATAATTTATTATATAGGCTTCCCAAAGCTTTTTTTCCCCTTTAGCAAAGATTTTGGAAGCCCAATCAGTTAGCAACTTGAGTCATAGTCATATTAATGATGATTATAACTAAGGGCTCTAGTGTCTGCAGTAACATTATAGTGGTATGTCTGTTTACCTTACTGTCTCAGCTACAGTATATAAGACACAATTCTTACATCATTACGTTGTGCCATATTCTTACCTTAACCAAGAATACTGAAAGAAAAAAATGAAAAAAAAAATTCATAGTGATGTTAAAATTATTTTTGGTGTGGATTTGGAAACCCTATCTGAATGCAGGAATTCAACTAAATAGGTCCAAAGATACTAACTCAAACTGCAAGAGGTCAGTATAGGAACAAATTGTTTTAGTAGCTAATTTGCCATGGTGAGATATAAAACTTTGTGGCTTAATGGATACAGATTTACCCAGGAGTTCAGGTCTGACCACTATACAATGGTGTAGGTCTGTCTAGTATGTAATAAAGACAACAGTGAAATCAGTGTTTTTATTTATTGTTTCTGTTTGATTTATTTTTTGTGGTAAAGTAAGTATTTGTGGCATGTGCATTACTTTACTTAATGTTTTCAATAACACTGCACAATCTACATAGACATATTTTACATTGTAAGTGACAATAAATAATACATTCATGTGTTACAGTAGCGAGCAATAGTATGCACCCCCTTAGCATTTTTCCTTTACAACCTGGAATTTAAATGGATCATTGAGATGTTCATGTCAGTCACTTTACATCACATGACAACAACTATCAAAATGCAAGAAAAAATTATTGTGAAGCAAATTAGAAATATGACAAACAGAAAACTTGAGCGTACAAAGGTATGTACCCCTTCAAGTTAGTACTCAAGTTAGAACCTCCTTCTGAAGGACTTTCAGCTCCAACTTTTCTAGGATAAGTGTTTATGAGCTTGGTTCATAAAATCACTGGGATTTGTGCTCTTTCTTTATCTAAAAACAGCTCCAGCTCCTTCAGGTTGAATGCATTGTGCAGCACTGTTTGAGTCGTTTTTTTCAAAAATTGTCCTGTACTTAGCCCCATCCTTCCATCCTTCACTTCTGAGCAGTTTCCTAGTCCCTTCCAATGACAAATATCCCCACAGCAGGACACTGCCATCACCAGGCTTCACTTTAGAGAGGGGGGCACAGTCAGGTGTTGGGTTTGTGCTATCTTCTGGCCACTCTGGTCCTGTGGACAGATACAACAGTCTCTGCTGCGGAGCTCTGCAGCTCTTTCAGGGTCTCCTTTGGTCTTATTGTTGCCTCTCTGATGAATGCACTCCTTGCCCAGTTTGTGAGTTTTAGATGGTCCTCTTTAGCAGGCTTGGTGTGGTTTCTTATATTTACATGTTGTAAAGATGAATTAAATTGTGTTTTGTGGCATTATCACAGTTGAACTGCAGACAGATCGACCTTATCTAACTATTCTTCTGAGGGTGAGTAACAGTGGGTCTCATTTAGGGGCCTCTTTAAAAAAGGGGTACATACTTTTGCACACTGAAGTTTTCTATTTTTCTATCTTATTTCTAATTTGCTTCACAGTAATGTTTTTTTTTTTTTTTTTTTTTTTTTCTTTTCATTTTCATAGTTGTTGTCATATGATGTAAAGTGACTGACATGAACCTCAAAATGATCCATTTTAATTCCAGGTTGTAAAGGAAAAATGCTAAGGGGGTACATACTTTTTCTTGCCACTGTATATTTAGATCCTGTCTATGTTGTTACTGTGCAAACCATTTGCTGCACGACTTTAAAGAACACTCTCTGTGGCCTTCAGACTCTCTATTGTGAAGTGAATATTATCACTAAAGAGGGAGAAGATTAGACTTCCTCTCCATCTGGTCAAGATTAATAATTAATTCATGCTCAATTTTAGTCCTATCTAAAACTTCTTAAAATACCTGAAACACACTCATCCATTAAAATTCAAACCCATTTCTTTTCACCATATTGCTATTCTATTCATTATCCTATCCTCGTAATGAAATGCAAAAACCCAAGAGACAAGAGGCATAGAATAATGTTATTATAATTATGAAATTATCTTTATTCTTTTTGGAGCCTTATCGACTGTTCAGGCGACCTTATCCTCTTCATTGTATTTTCTGTGCCCACCACAATCCCCTCCCTGGTACAACACTAACAGATATCTATGTGTGGGCTCAAGGCTACGTTCATATGCAAGCAGTTATCTGTCCAAGATAAGGTCTGCGCATTAGTCCGACTGTGTGTGCAAGTCCAGAGACACAACAAGGAAGGTAATGAGGATATAGCGATATTCAGACACCTACTCTGCCACACAGAAGAATAAAAAAACAGCAAAAGTTTAACAGCATATTTGTGTTTTATGTCATCCCACCTGTTTCATTGTTGAAACCAGCTGCTCCATGTTTACTAGATCTGAAGACAATGCAAAATACTCTCTCAGGTCACACAACTAAAAAACACAAGAAAGTGCACCAGACCAATAGAGAGCAAAGTAAATCTGTGGTAAAAAAAAAAACAAAAAAGAAAAGTGAATTAAAAAAAATGCTTTCAATAATAAGCATACTCTGCATATATTTTCATTAGTGGGCTTTCAAGTTGTGTCAGAGAAACAGCAGGTGGATAAGAATATTATTGTATTCTTTTTGCAAACTCTGTTTATTATGTGCACAAGGTTATCATGTAACTATATGTTGTACTTTTTAAATATTTTCTCTATTCTAAAACTTCCTTTACTTTCACTTTAGTTATTTTTAGGGGATTTTGTAGTGAGGGGAAACCTTCAAATCAGTGCTTTTACTTCAGCTTGAGTAACATTATTTTGAAATAGTAGTACTTGCAGCAAACATGAAGATAAGATTGTTACAGTAAGACATTTTGAAGACTTGTACCAATTTACATAATGCAGTTTCTTAGTAGTCAACCCTAAACCTACAGATTCTAAAAAAGGGGCCATTGGCTTTGTTTCAAGAACCATTGAAATGAAGCTGTATGTGTAAATTCAACCAGGAAAACTGATTTCTTTTCCTCATCTACACTCTGTCATCCATCTGTTACTGTCAACCAATTACAGCCTGACACCTGCCTCTTATCCAATCATGTCTCAGATACATATATATACACGCCCTCACTCCTCAGTCATCCTGCTGTTCAACTAAGTGCCACAACTCTCCTCCACCCCCAGCTCCACCGCAGCAGCAGAACCATTAGCCAGTGTTGCCAACTTAACAATTTTGTCACTAAATTTAACGCCTTTTCAAACCACCTTAGTGACTATTTAAAAAAAAAAAAAAAAAAAAAAAAAAAAAAACAGACAAATCTAGTGACATTTTGGGCGACCCTTAACAACTTTAAAAAGTCTTTTTTTTTTTTTTTTTTTGTCATCAGAAGCGTTCTGGGAGAGCATGAGATGTCGTTTCCCTGCTTTCCTCGGACACATTTGCTCTGTTTCTGCCCCGTAGTGAGACAGAGGAGGCTCTTTCCCCTCTGTGAGTGCTGTCGGCTGTCAGAGGCACACAGCAGAGAGCACGCACACGTCTGCTCTGTTTGGATGGAAAACACTCTAAATAAGAGGGTTTTTATATACATAAAATAAGTTTACTCTGGCTCATGTTAGGCATTATCATAATTTTATAAAATGTTTCGGATATGTTCCAATTCAGTTCTTAAAATTGTGTAAACAGTTATAGGCCATATTTGTAAAAATGGCTAATCACTTTTCATAGCCAGAATTATTGTGAACAACACTGATTCTCCAGAACTGTATGAGTGCTGTGGTAGTAACTTCAGCTTATGTAAGTTAGGTTAAAAAAAAAGCTTTGCAGGAAACTTTCTATTAAGAGTTTGTAGAGCGGGATTAAGGGAGAAAATGGTAATGAAGTTTATCTTTTTGTAATTTTATGCAAATCTGATATGATGATGTCACAAATATGCAAATGAAGTAATTTGGTAACATCTGGAAACTTTTTGAGCAGGATCTAGCTACTTCTCATTAAAAATAGTTGGCAACACTGCATCATCCTCCTCAGCCTCTCCTTCTCCTCCTCTTCACCCTCACCAGTGTCTAGGCCCCGAGGATAAAATTCCCCTAAATAATCTTTCAGACTCTCCCTTCATCACATCACTGACGTCTCTACCTGCCAGGGTCTTAAAGCCAAAGTTTATTCTTTTATTAAATCATCCGTTACACTTCACTCATTTGTCTGTGTTTGTTTTATATCTCTCCTGGTTAAAATGACATTGAGGCCAGTACATTCTAAGTTAAGATGCCACATGTAGTTACTGGAAGTTTAAAAGATAAACAAAGGTGCCATATGAACACTCAACTCAAGCTTTTAGCGCTATGTCTAATTGCTCTAGTGTCTGCAGTAAAACATTGGCATCATGTCGGCTGCATGGTCAACTAAATCTAATTAAATTTGAGTGCATACAAAAAGACCATATTTTCTGTTGAAAAAGTACCCAGGAGGACTTCGCTGAAAGCTTATGCATAACCATCACTCTTTTGTATTTTAATGTTTCGTTTGTGTTTAAAGTGGGCCACTGTTTGGCAGCCAAAGACATCAGTATTATCCAGTATGGAGAGGTGTGTGTGTGTGCCCTGACACTGGGAGCGAGGCGACCTCATTCTGTCACTGTGCCAGAGCGGCTGCCTTACGAGCAGCCCTGTCACCATGACTCACTCATGCATAAACAAACACACAAACACACACGACGCAGGCATCAACACTATACAACTACAGCATTAGCGCCAAATTTGTACATCTCTACGTCTCTTATACCTCTCGAAATGTCAAGACAGCTGATGTAAACCCATGGGAAATGGTTAAAAATGACAAGGCAACATTAGAGACCTTGACAAATGCATGCCATGTATTTTTATGGCTTACATTGTTGCTTTTTGGAATATTACAGCTACAGTAAAAATTATCTTAAAATATGTCTTCAAATACTTAACACTGAGTTACTTTCTGAACTATGGGAAGGCATTGCCATTACAACAGATTTATGGTTGGATTTTGACAAAATCATTAGGACAGGTGAGGAGAGATGGTCGATTACCCACCTATATCTCATTACCATTGCGATAAAGAGCCATAGGACATAACATTTTCATAAAACTTTCAGTAATAGTCTTTCATGGTGTGGATCTGGATCACTGTCACAATATTTTTCAACATTACCTTTTTCCAGAGAGGAACTGTAATGCCTGTTTTCCATTTTGGTAGGAGAATAAACTTCACAGAAATGGCATCACCCAAGAGCTAAGGAGATGAAGGTCATGGTTAGGGGGCAGTACATAGGAAATGAATTAGGAGTTAATGAGTAATCAATAATGTGACTAACAAATACTAATGTTTTATGGACCATATTATACAGTAATGTAGCAGCCAAATTAAGCCGCCTTTATTAAATTAATGTAATACCTGTGTGTAATTTTTGGGCTTGAGTTTATGAAGGTAAAAAACATAAACCCTACGTTCGTCTTTATCTATTTTGTGCTTATTTTTTTTAACCTTTTTTCTTTTTGACTAAGTAAGGTAAGTAAGGTAAGTAAGGTATACTTTATTGATCCCCCATAGGGGAAATTCATTCTCTGCATTTGACCCATCCCTCAATGCCGCTGGGGCAACCTGTCAGGAGCAGTGGGCTGCTGCTGCAGTGCAGCGCCCGGGAACCCTTCTCCAGATCTTGAGCCAGGATCCTGGTCAGGAGTATTTGGCTGGAGGTTTTTGCCTATTGTGCATGTTTTGAGGTTGATGGGGGAAACCGGAGTACCCGGAGGAAACCCACCCAGACACGGGGAGAACATGCAAACTCCACACAGAAAGGCCCCACACGGTCCGGGAATCGAACCCAGGACCTTCTTGCTGTGAGGCAGGAGTGCTAGCCACTATGCCACCGTGCCGCCAACTAATTGACTGTTATTTGGAATTGCAATTAAATTAAATCTGTTGTTTAATGAATATCTTATCCTACTGCGCATGTCCACAATCACTTCTGAAAGCGGCAGGAAGTATTAGCAGCTGTTGAGTGGAGGGCCTGTGATGCCACATATGTTGCGGTTGGCTGGCAAGTGTTAATAGGAATGAGGGATGTAGGAGCACTCGAGTGGGGCCCAGAGCTCTTGTCAGTCTCCTCCCAATCGGTCCAGTCGGGGACTATTTGAACATGAAGTATTGAACACTGTAATGGCTGTGACAAAGAAGAGCCTTAAGAACTATAACAGTAGGACCTCAGGGGGGTCTTCAGCCTCCCACCACTTCACAGCGCACACAGTCAGGAGGTGCTGCCCAAGATGGAGCTGACTTTACTGCTGATGCCCCTATCTGCTGCTGCCTCAGGGGGTGTCCGGACTCAACAAGATACACATCCTTTTACCAGCAGCATCCATCATTCCCTGCCGTGGCATCATTTTTTGGTTTCTCTACCCGACACAGGCAGAAAACTGTCTGAAGTAAATCTTAATGGAAGATGAAGTGTTTTTGTTACTCAAAACTTTGTACACTTGGATCAGAGACGTTTTACTCCTCTTTTCAGTTTGTGAAAACAATGCAGGCCTATTGTTTTTGTACAAACATCAAGAGAAGGAAACAGTTGCTTTATAGTTTAGGGAAACAATATAGCTGAATTTCTTTCATTGATCTTATCAAAGAGCCTATCCCAGCAAATACTGTGTTTAACTACGTTTTTTTTTTTTGTTTTTTTTTGTTTTTTTTTGGAAGATGGGTTAGCATAAAACTGTGGCTAGATTGCTGTACCAGAATTGTCATAAAGTGTCACAAAACAATGTGCTCCTTGTGCTGGTCCCAAACCTGGATAAATGGAGACAGTTGCATTAGGAAGAGCATACAGCATAAAAACCTATACCAAGTCAATGTGCGAATCACTGCATGCTAAAAAGCAGCATTTGCTGTGGCGACACAGAAGGGGAAAAGTCAAAAGGAAAAAAACTATGGTCAAAAGGCTATGGTACTCTTTTGTAAGGGACTTCATACCACTTCATGGCCACATAATGACTTAGATCTGAACCTTGAAGTTACACCCACAGAAGTAAAAAATGTCTCAAGTTTAAAATCAGACAGGTAAGTAATACCCAATTCAAAGTAGCACCTTTATAACCCACTTGCTCTACAGCAGTATCATTGTAGCAGTCCTCTTGATCTTGAGCCCTAGATGTATAAAAAAAAGACTGACATGTTTGTGTGGATCATAACCAGGTGTATCTGCAGTGACTCCTCTGCACATCACAACAGTAATGTTGCCCTATGGCCACAACTGCACGCTCCTCTTTTGCGTGCTGTAGAGAGCACCCATAGACAGCTGGCAGAAACACATTTTAACCCACGCTGCTGACATCCATCTAGCCCCCGACACCTCCGGCTCAAACCTGTCTCCTCTGTTCAACAGCAACAGCGCTGACATCCGCCCGGGCTACGAGCAGAGTTAAAGAAGCATGTAAAGACGGCATGCCAGAATAAAGCACTACCTTGCTACAACTGTGAGTGATGTAAAATGTGGAAATTTCACCTCTCACTCTGCACACAAAAAGAATATCTGTATCATATTTACCTTACAGTTTTTTTTTACTACACAGGTAGTAAAAATCCAGGCTTATTTGCACAGCTAATAAAGTGCTGTTTGACAAAAAGGAAGGCCATAAGCAACATGGAAGCCAAAGGTCTTATCAGTTTTTACCATGTGATTTACTACAAACCTAACACAGATAAAACACTGGTGAATTTCAGTTCTCTTTTGCACTCAATGTCAGACCTACAAGTAAGACAGCTCTGAGGATAAGGCCCAGTGTAATCCATTCTCTGGAGCTTAAGAAACCCCTCAACTTGATGGTTGTTCTTTTTCTGTGGGCTATTTAAGAAAATCAATTTGAAGTGAAGTGTTTGCACAGGCGATTAACTTCAGCTAATGATAATGAATTAGGCTGCAAATGCTCTACCTGCACTGCAAATACATGTGTCCCTGTGTGACTCCAGGACATGCTCACCTACAGTACTGTCAGACACCTTAGGACATAACGTGTCTATACAGTTGTATTGTGTTACCTTGAGTTTAATTTGTTCACATTTTTACCAAATTCCAAAGTGATCAACTATTGGGAGAGCTGCTGATAACACTTGTATGTGTGTTAAATGCTTTTAGATATATAGCTGTGATAAGAAAGAATGTCAATACATCTTTTAGGATATAAAGAAGCTGCTATGTGTGAGCAGGAGCCTAACCTTAAACAGGCCTTACTAAAGCAACCTACATATTTGCAGTAGAAAATCAGTTATACACTTACTTACAATGGATCTAGTGACAGAGTGACAAGACCTCCACACCTCCACACGCATTGTGTAATCTATGTCATGGATTCTACGGACCCTATTATCAAATATTAACAAGTATGTTATAGCTACATACCTGAAGTCAATTCAGCAATACAATAATCCAGGCAGGCTTATAGACACAGCTTGTGTTACTTGTTGAAGAAGGATTACCAACTCAAAGTAAATAAAGCCCCCTGCACCTACCCCTGACCTATCTTGCCAAAAAACAGCCTTGCAAGAATGAGAGAACCGACCCAGTGTCCCTAAAGTCCTAGATATTTGTCATAGCACTGCTGCCAAAAGGATGAGTAAAACTTTATATGGATGCAAGGAGGAGGAAAAGAGCAAAGGGTCAGACAGGAGTCAACCGGACTTCAGTGAGTTTTAAGATAATGCTTCACTCCAAAATGTAGGGGAGCACCTTAAATAAAAATTTGACGTCAGTGAACCAATGAGCAAAGTTGCGCTTTTTTTTGTGGATTTGGCAAGATCCACTGTATTTTGTCATGAAGTGCTCCATGACGCATACCCCGTGACTCACAGTTTATGTGCTGTTGCCAGGGGTGAAAGTAAGCCGGTACGGCCCGGTACTACGTACCGGCATAAGATTTAGAGGGGGTACGCAGTACCGGGTAGAAAGAGATCAGCTGTCCGGCCGGTCTTGGCAGCTTTTACACACATTGGAAAGCAGCCGTGGACCGCGGACGCTTTTATGAGAAAAAAAAAAATCTGACGCTAAAGCATGTGAACCAGGCAGTGCTTTATCTCATAATATATGTGTCTGAGTGGTTTTTAGTGGCTTATGATCGCTCCATGATGTGATTTAATGCAAAGAATGTCCCTCTCCCCTCTCATCATTCACTGATTGTCTCGCTTCCTTAAACAAATGCATTGAGCGTGCGCGTCTTAAGCCCAAACCACACCTGGAGTGCCGCCTCACATTACACCAAACGCTTGAGAAGGCTATAATCAGTGGTCCTAATCCCGTCGATCATGATCTACCAGTCGATCATAAAAGAGATCGCGGAACCAAGTCTTTCCAAATAAAGTCATTTGCCTATGGCTTTTGAATGACACGCAGATGGATCAGTCTGAGATTCTTTCTAACACACGAGACACCGCGGAAGCGCGAGGAAACCGCGCGAGCTACGAACTAAACCGAATACAAGCAACTTAATAACAATCAGAGTTTTGGCCGCTTTCACTTCAGTTCTGTTGTGGAGGATGCGGGCGGCTCGCGCTCCGCAGCCGCTCTGAACACTGCCATGGGGCTGACGCACACAGACACACAGGAGGAGAGGCAGCGGTATCAGGGAGGAGACAGGTGAGGAAGGTGTCAGAGCCTGATGTATGTCACCTGTTTGCTTTGTTTTTGTCCTTCAGTAGTTTGTTGATGCCGTGCGTGAGGAAAGCTGACTTTGTCGAAGTCTCACAAGCTCCTCCCCTGAGCGTTACCATGGAGCTCCTGTCACTCATCAATTACTAAAATACTAAAATAATGCTGAGCTTTGATGATAAGCTGCATTGATACTGCAGTTTAATTCAGGCATAATTATAAATATAGTAGGCCTATTATAATCCATAATAATCAGCTGTTTTAAGAAAATGATGGAATGTTGTAAATATCACTGACAAAAATGCTGCATTTATTAGATTCAATTATTCCTGTCCTGAGTTGATGGTTAATATGTTTATCATTTTAGTTTAATAAAATGTGACTTTATTAAAGTGGTTAATTCTATTATTATTTTCATGTTTAACCACTGCAATAATAATAACCCTGATAAATGCCCACCATGTTTAATAGAAATAAGGGCTAAAAAAAAATAAAGGTAGATCTCCTGGCCTTGATGACTTTAAAAGTAGATCACAAGCTGAAAAAGGTTGGGCACCACTGGTCTAGATAGAACTGTTGCTCAATACTAATGGTAATTTATACTTTGCTTATTGATTTTAGCCTATTGTTTTTGGTGTATATTGTTGCGTCAGAATTTCATTGCCCCCTCTTTATTTAATATGGACCCCCCATTGTCCCCTCAATGATATTTGTCTGGAGCCGCCCCTGTCTATAGCAGGTTATTAGCGAGTTAGCGACAGAAAGGAGTTTCCCTGTGCTCTGACTGCAGCAGGAGTCGGGAGCTGCTGCCTGTGTCCCCATGGATGCATGTTAGCTATTCCAACAACATCATATTTCAGATAATTATAGTCTACCTCCACTATACAGTCCACTAATTATATCACACAGGCCTCCCATTTTAACTTTTGTCATCTTGATCATGCTGTTAATACACTTCCCTTCCTGGCATTAAGATGGTGGCAGAACTGGCAGCAGACCATGAGCACGTTGTGTGTGTGGCTTTCTCTGACTAATTACCACATGCAGAAGAGGAGCTTGACTGCAATTTCCATCACTGGGGAACATGTGTAGAGAGAGGTCTACGGGTGTGCATAAAAGGAGGAGCAGAGGGTAAATGGTTTTCTGTCACTCACTGATGATGAGGCAGCCTCCACCTGGGATCCACTGTACAACCACTGATTGTTGCCTGTAGACCACTGACAGACAGTGAATGAATGAACTCTCAAAAACCTGCACCGATCCTGCTCATTTTCCATCTGTCACACGAGAATGGACTGAGACAAAAAGGCAAAAAGAAAGGAAGCTGAAACCATAAAGTGAAGGGCAAAATGTCCAAGCTCTGGGATGCAGTAGTGAAGTGGAATATAACACTAAACTGTTGGTAGGATTATTCATAAGGAGAAAATAAAAAAATACTAAATGGCATATGGGGTAAACTGTGGGAGAGTGGTTAGTGCTCCTGCTTTTCAGTTAGGAGGTCATGGTTTGGTCTTTGGGCTGACACAATCTCACTTTTTCAGTCTTTCTCCAAGTGTTAGTTGAGATGGTGAACCTTTATTGCCTCTATTGAATGAACATAAGAGTGCTTTGTTGTCTGACTTATGTCTCTGTGTCAGCCCTGCAACTAACTGTCCAGCCTGTACCCCAACGAAAGCCCATAGTTGCTGGCTCCATCTATCTGTGATCCAGCCAGAATGAGAAATACAAGAGTGATAAATGTATTTGGTTTAGTTGTGTCTTCAGGGCTTCGGATTTTCAATTTAAACACTGCATTCACTGTCCATCGTACATATTATATAAAATTATACACTGACATCTTACATTTGAGAATTATTAGCTATGACCATGACTACCCTTCGTGTAGGGACAGGTTAACTCACAGCAGGGTGGATCAGGTCAAGCACCCAAGGGCAGAGGACAAAAAGAGGATGTTCTAAAAAAAAAAGAAAAAAGTCTAGAGTGGTACAGGTCCCAGCTTTTTCTAGCCACTGGCTGTCTATCTGCTTTTTTCCCCAACTTGTCCGCCTCCCAGGAGAAGAGAGGGAGGCGCAAAATACTTGTGAGTGAAATGGTGTGAGAAAAAAGGCTTAGAGCGGCGGCAACACCAGCAGTGGAAATGGCATTTCTCTGGAGGAGGTGGACGCTCCTCTTTATTTGATGAGATAGAGCTGAGGCAGGAGCGAGTTAAGGGAAGTGTGAAGGAGGCGGTCACACGGAGGAGGGGAAAGGTCAAGGGTGATGAGAGGGCGGGCGATGGGGTCGAATGCCTCTGATTTATTGCTCAATGACACCATGTCTGTGATTATATTGTATGTTCTAGTCACTGTCCTTTCAGGTTTCAGTGAGAGATTTCCTTAGCCCATTTTGCAAATCAGTGTAAGGCACTTTAAAATGCCACCTACTGCCTATGTCTTGGCACTTGGGTCACAATGTACACCTTAAACACCTTACAGCGATCAAAATGTGCATGTTTTTTTTAACTGCTTACATATTAATATGATTTGAGGTTCTGAATTCAAATATATTTGAGTATTTTCACCTTCACCATTATGTTTTTGCCGGGGTTGGTTGGTTTGTTGGTTGGATAACAGGAATGAAAACAGATATGGGCAAAACAAGGTCAGTAATGCTCCAAGAGAGAAAAGATTGAGGTAGATCCTGAGATTCTGTCCCATTGCAAATCCAGTTACAGGGGGTCACAAGCCAGTGTACTTTTTGTGCCGGTTCCATGCCCAGATAAATGGAAAGAGTTGGACTGACTGTAAAACCAAATCAATTTGCAAATTGCTGCATACTGGAAGAAAAGGGTCTAAAGAATTAGAAAAATTAGATTCTGTCCCATTGTCAGATAGGACCAAACATATTACCATACATTTTAACATGTGTATGACAAATGCTTGTAATGCCTAAAATAACAGATTTTATGAAAGATGGACTTGCATAACTATCATTAGTTAAGGTTAAAGGAGATATCAGGGCTTTTCTGATATAAAAAGGCAGCCAACTTTCCCCTAGAGATGAATAATACTAAGTCTTTACATTTTTCTGTAACTCATGTAGATTTGTGTAACAGAAATATCCACATTTCCAGCAATTACCAATATTAATTCAGTCCATTTTAAATGGAGTGGTTGAAAACTATACTGTAGCTAACAAGCTGTGAATACGCCTGGAGAATTTCAATGTGCAGAAGTCTCCTCAAGAAATAATAAAAAAAAGCATTCAAATGAGATGTAACCATTTCAAGTTTCAGACTATGCAAGCTTTCTAAATATAGATGAACTTGGGATATCTCAGGACACTGTTCTCACCACATAACTTTTTTTTTTTTTTTTTAAACTAAGAAAAGAGGACTACAAGATTATGATGGGTGACTTTTTTCTGCACGGTTTCTTTTTCTGTGTGCAAACTCCATGGCAACACACGGATGAGGTCCATTTGCAGATTCACTGTCACAGATAACACAAAATATGAGCAATCAAGGCAGAATTAGCAAACCAAAGATAAAGCAACCACGGAGGGACAGAACATCTTGTGGTCGTACAGTCAAGTCCAAAATAACTCAACAGCAACTTAAAATACAAAGTGGTAAAAACAAAAATAAAATAAAAATGGTTTGCAGAAAACAGGATCAACATCTTTAAGTGACCAATTGTAAATTTGTGGACAGAATTTTTGCCACTTTATTATGTCATTTCTAACCAGAACTGATCTATTAATATATCTAGTAAATGCTGCTCTACTGTATGTGCTGACTGGTTGTGCTTCTGCCTCATGTCAGTCAGTCCACAGTGAGCCATGCCACCTTCAAAGCCTGCCTTTTTGCCGTGGGCTGCCGGGGTGTAGCGCTCTGTGATTTTAGGTCTTTATATCAACCCCCTACTCTTCCCGCCCTCGACACGCACAGCCACCCTCATCACTACTGTTAAGATCCGTCTGGGACCCCCTGATCAAAGGCTCCGGAGGCAGGGGGCTCGGAGGGACATCTCTGATTACCACTGCCCTGAGGCTAGAGCCACCATACCCCCATCAGCCCCATCCCTGCATCATCATCCAGCACCGCAATCAGTATGGCCACCACAAAAGCCAGAGAGGAGCCGTGCTCACAATGACATGTGTCATATCTGCTTGTAACATACAGGCAGGGTATGCACATGAGCGGGACACATCAAAGGTTTGGAAGTGCAGGCCCAGCTGAAGATAGTGTCTCATACAGGTGCTAAACAAACGAGGCGCCAATTTTTTCTCTGGTGATTAGATGGATAAGAAACATGTATAACCATGGAACATGTAAAATAAAATAAGGAAAAATAAGATATAAATGGATTAATGAATCTAAATTTACAAAATAGACATGCGTAGAGAAAACAGTGTTTATTTGTATTTACAAAAGTATAAACTCTCAAGCAGAATATCAGACTATCCTCCCTTTATTAAAAGATTATTTATTAAAAGATTAGTAGATAAGGAGACTGCAGAATTGTGTTGAGGAGTGATGTTCATGTTGTACTGAAAGTATAATTAGTTAATTCTAGTCGCAGTAAGTTAATAGTTTATTCTTTTTAACGTTTTTAAAAGAAAAAATAGCATCAGTTTATCTCTAGTTTATCTTTATACATTACTTTTCCCCTACAATATAAAGAGCCTTGTGAAAGTCACTGTATGTATTTAAAAATGAAAACTTCATTCTGTCTCCAGTTGTTTACTTACGCACAAGTTCAATGTTTATTCCATAAGAATATATGGAAGATGTTAGTGTCAAAAGGGCTCACTTTTTTCCCATTTTAAAAAAAAGTTTAATAATTATTTTCTAACATAAACTGTGTTAGTATGAATTTCAAAGAGATTCTCAATTTGGGAACCGAAAAATATAAAATATTAAGCTTGGTTGAGGTAGCAGCTGATTCAATTTTGGTGAAAATTTGTTTTGGCTCTCCTGTAAAATCACAAAATGTAAAAATTGCACTTACACCCTTATGCTTCCAAGCCCTCCATTTGTAAAATGAGGCGTTTTCAAATAGCAGGCTTTAGTTTTCACTCACAGTTTATCGCCCCTCCCAGTAAATCTGGCCTTATGTGACTTGTGATTGGGCAGTGTGTTTGCAGGGGTCTTGTGTAACTTAAGAACTTATAAAGTGTTGATATAAAGTTTTCCTATTTTTTCTACTGAGTCATCTTAAGCATGAGCAAGTATCGTAACCTGAAATCCTGTCAACACTAATATTGAAAGTAGAATGTAGTATCAGGTGCTGAGTAAGACGCCATGCCACCTGTTTGTTTCGTCTGCCGTGCCAACAGCAATAAGCTTTGATCCTTTCATTTTTCAGGCTTTCTGCGGCTCTTGCTATCTGGGACACCCTCTCTTGCATTGTGGATAATTGATGGAGTTTGGCATTTCCACCATATTCACAACCACACACCCATCCAGACCACAGAGGTTAACTGGACACAAGGGATCCAATGGTGACCTTTGGAAATGCCCCGACTGTTTTCTGGTGTGACATGTGTCTTTTGATGACATGAATGATTTGGCAGCTCACCAGATGTGCTGTCCCGCTGTTGAGACATAGCTAACATTGTTACACATGAACATAATAGTCTCTTCCATCTCATACATTATAATTTACTTATTTTGGGAAAGTAATTTAAAGGTTTGTGTTTATCAGACTCCAGCCTTTGACATTTGTATCTGTATTTGATCACTTGCTTGAATTTACCAGTGTTTATTTAGTGTTTTTAGTTATTTAACTTCCTTTAAGCTTTCAGGATATCACCAGCAAACCATCTGTTGCCTATGTGCAGTGATTTGCATATTGATTTGGCATAGGTTTTTACACTGCATGCCCTTCCAGATGCAAAACAATTTGGACTGGCACAAAGAGTACACTGGCTTGTTTGTTTTTGCTTTTTTCTTGTATTTACAGAAAATTGTTTGATCACATAATTGTATTTTTTATATATATACATTTTTTGGCCTTTATTTTGGGCTTTATTGATAGTGCAGTTGAGAAGTGACAGGAAATCATGGGGGAGAGAGAGCAGAAGAGGCTTTTAGCAAAGTGTTGGTGTCCGGACTTGAACCCAAGATGCTGAGGCAGGCTGCAGTTGCCATAGCTCCACCAACTGAGCTATACTGCAGCAAGTTATTGCAATTTTTAAAGGAGATTTCATCTAGGTTTTATTTAAGGCTTTATGTAATGTGTAGGATAAACTTTAAACTAGAGTTTGATGTTATATCAAAATGTAGTGTTTAAAGGAAATAAACAGAAGCAGTCAGAAAGCTCAAACTGGCCCCAATCTCAAAATACTAAAGCATCCTTTAAAAAAAATCCTAGATCCAAACAGTGATCCAGAGTCAGACCAAAAACTGATGGTGGTGGTGTGTCTATAGTGTAAAATAAAATGTTACCTTTTTTTTCCCTTTCTGAGGCCTACTGTTACAACAGTTACAACAGCAAATCAATTACACAGTGATTTGGCATCTTTTTTTAGGTGTGATGCCCTTCCTTATAGTATAGATTTTCTTTTTAAAAGACCAGTACTATGTTTTTCGTACCTTTGCATGATTTGGATGCTTCCTGCTACCTTTCTCAAAAGAGTTACCTGATGTTACAGTCACGTGTCTTGCTGGCTGGTATATACAGGTGTTGGCGCTGTTCTCCTACATGGAGTGGTACAAAAATCTAAAAGCCACAATCTCAGACCATTGCAAAAGGGAAAGGCACATCATGGACTGGGATAATAATAATAATAATAATAATAATAATAATAATAATAATGATAATATTAGTAAGAATTGGGATGGAGGATAATAAACATCAATGCTGGATTAATGAGTTAATTGAGATTCAGAAACATGCTCACAGGACAATAAACCGAGGCGAGGGGGGCTATCAGCTTTCATGGACCTGGGATACTGTCCTGAAGAAGTCAGACTGTGGAGCTGTAACACTCTAACACTCCAGGTAGGAGAACAGCACCAACACCTGTATAAACCAGCCAGCACTGTAACATCAGGTGACTCTTTGGATGCAGGAAGCGTCCGAAACATGTAAAGGTATGAAAAACACAGTACTGGTCTGGTAAAAATAAAGCCTATACTATAAACTTCTGTGGAAGACCAAATGGATCTGTTTGGAATGACGCCCTTCCTGTCGCAACCAGCCACGTACTGTGACTGTCGAACTGTGAAGGAAGGATCTTTTTGGTAATGTGGTTTTAATTGACTTTATCCTTTATCATCATACATTTTTCAGAGAAGTCTTTTTTTTCCAGAGGTTGTCATAAATTATTAAGGGTATTATAAAATTATGAAGAATAACGACAAGGGATCTTAATCATATGCTTAAGCCTGAAAGTCAAATTCACAACATGGACTAAGGCGGTGCTGAATCCAGAGCCAGGTAGCTTTCTAAACTGTTTATTTCTAATCAATAAAGAAAACTACATTTAGAAGTAAATATGAGGCAACATGAGACTAACCAGTACCCTGTCTGTTCAGTATTTTTTATGTTTCCATGTAAAGTCGATGCCAAAGTCTCAGTGAAATTTAAGGTTAAAGATGAACTTGAATAGCACACTTGTTTATGCTGGCATCACTCAGTAACTCATTTGTAATTCTTTTTTGGTAACTTTTGTCCTGTGCCAGAGTGCTGCTCCACTGCAGAGGAGATCAGAAAGCTGGCACTGGCCTCTGAAGATAAAAGTCCATGATAGTTGATGCATTATTGACTGGCTGTTCAGTGCATCCTGCCGAGAGGACACGCTGAGGCATGATGGGAAGTATAGACTATTACGCACGATCCAAAGCAGTTATGAAGATGAAATGTGCATAATATTTGAAGTTTTTTTTTCTTATCTGTTTTGATATATTTGTCTTTTTTGCTCAAGCTCAGAAGAAGGCAGAGCTTAATATCAGCTTTTGTTCATTTAGTTATTCATCAAAGGAGATTAAAAGCAATAATCACGCTGAATTTAAAGGATTTGTAAAGGGAGAGGTTCAAATAGAGCAGTCTTTCCCAAAGTCAAGAGCATTTCGACCCCTTTAAAAAGTCAAATAATCCTGCACAGACCCCCAATAAAAAACTTCACTTTGTTCAAAAATCTGTGTCATGTTTTCCCCTCAAGATTTTTGACTGCCATTACACTACTTTTGAAACTCATGAGCCTACTTTTTCATACCTTTTCAGTGCAAACTTTCCTGTGATGCTTAGTTGACTTTTATATCTCATGCCCCTCTTGTAACCTTTTCATCAAGATAATCTTCAGAATATCAAATCAGTTTGAAATAAACCCTGACTTTCCCAAAGGCAATTTGGCAGGGTTCATAGTTTATCACTGACCGCTGACACAACTCAAGAATAGAAACAGATAAACACTCCAGAGGGGCTTCAGACGAGGCACACCACTGCTACTGTAGGAAGGACTCATATAGGACTAACTATAGTGAGAGAGCCACGCATTATAGAAGACTGTATTAATCATTGTTAGATTTTCTGCTTCTTTGATTGTTACAAGGATGATGGCGTTACATAAAACAACCATTCACTTTCAGAATCAGAGTCAAATAATTGATTCTCTAGAGACAGGAAATGTGTGTACAATCCTTAAGCTATGTTATGTGTAAGCGCAGTGTCCCAAGAGCATTGCCTCGTCTTCTAATTTGAAAGCTGCTCTAATTTTTTTTTCTAGCTTCCTCTCCTAAACTACTAAGAAACACTATTGATTACAAGCTTCTTATTTCTACCTGGCTTTGCTTTGACTTTAAAATACTATATGTTGGAGATTAAAGGTAAGCACGCACCATTTTGTGCTGTTTTTTATATTAACAGATGGTGCCTTTGAATTCTATTTTTCACTGATCAGGCATAACATTATGACCAATTAATGGCCATAACGTGATGCACTGTGTATTCTGATACCTTTCGATCTGAGCTACAGTACCTGTCACTGGTTCACCTGTTCCTTCCTTGGACCACTTACTGTCTACAGATCAGGCTTCCATACGCCTGCCCATTTTTCTGCTTCTGACACATCAACTTTGAGGACAAAATGGTCACTTTCTGCCTAACATAACCCACTCACAAACAGGGGCCATAATGGAGTGAGATACATGATCTGTGTTATTCACTTCATCTGTCAGTGGTCATAATGTTATGCCTGATCATGGCCGAATGCACCATAGAGGTCACAGAGGTCCAGACCTCGGTATTTTTCTATTAGTAGACTAAACCAGGCAAAAAACAGGACTAAACCAGGTCTGAACCAGGTACTGAACCAGGACTGAACCAGGACTGAACCAGGACTGAACCAGAAAAAAATACTCTAAAGCAGAACTTATTTAGGAAAAAGACAGGATTAAACTAACAATAAAGCAGGTCTAAACAAGGACCAAACCAGGACTAAACAAGGACTAAACCAGGACTAAACCAGGACTAAACAAGGACTAAACAAGGACTAAACCAGGTCTAAACCAGGTCTAAACAAGGACCAAACCAGGACTAAACAAGAACTAAACCAGGACTAAACAAGGACTAAGCCAGGTCTAAACCAGAACTAAACAAGGTCTAAACAATGACCAAACCTGGTCTAAACAAGGACTAAGCCAGGTCTAAACCAGAACTAAACCAGGTCTGAACAAGGACCAAACCAGGACTAAACCAGGTCTAAACCAGGACTAAACCAAGACTAAACAGGTCTAAACCAGGACTAAACAAGGACTAAACAAGGACTAAGCCAGGTCTAAACCAGAACTAAACCAGGTCTGAGCAAGGACCAAACCAGGACTAAACCAGGTCTAAACCAGGACTAAACCAAGACTAAACCAGGTCTAAACCAGGACTAAACCAAGACTAAACCAGGTCTAAACAAGGACCAAACCAAGACTAAACCAGGTCTAAACAAGGACCAAACCAGGACTAAACATGGACTAAACCAGGTCTAAACCAGAACCAAACCAGGACTAAACCAGGTCTAAACCAGAACTAAACAAGGTCTAAACAACAACCAAACCTGGTCTAAACAAGGACTAAACAAGGACTAAGCCAGGTCTAAACCAGAACTAAACCAGGTCTGAACAAGGACCAAACCAGGACTAAACCAGGTCTAAACCAGGACTAAACCAAGACTAAACCAGGTCTAAACCAGGACTAAACCAAGACTAAACCAGGTCTAAACAAGGACCAAACCAGGACTAAACAAGAACTAAACCAGGACTAAACCAAGACTAAACCAGGTCTAAACCAGGACTAAACCAAGACTAAACCAGGTCTAGACAAGGACCAAACCAGGACTAAACCAGGACTAAACCAGGTCTAAACCAGAATCAAACCAGGACTAAACCAGGACTAAACCAAGTCTAAACAAGGACTAAACTGTCTGTAACCCTAACACAATAGGACCTCAGTAATTTCTTAAACCCTGTGCACGGCCCTGTGCCTGATTGGTGTGTGTCTACCTGTTGTAAGTAACTTTATGTTTAAAATATGTTGAAGATTAAAGGAATCCATGCTATTTTTGACATAAGCACATGTGCAAAGATATATTCTAGATAATGCACTGCCAAATCAAACTGAATGTGGGAAAGATAGCTAGTATAAAATAAAGTATAAAATGCCGCATGACAGAGCATGATGTCTTTGGTATTACTGATTGATGCAGGCCTGTGATCCCTGGCCGTCTGACAGTAAAGCCTTCTCCAGCTTCACATTTTTCAGAATTTATCACAAGGATTCTTGGTGTACACATTTTTTTTTTTCGTTCGGGCCATCAATGATTCACCACCATACCCACAAGTGGACTTTAACAACCACCATGTAAAGCCCACACAAGCTTCCACATTTAAGACATGGCTGACTAAAAACACAGCCTGTGTGTGTGGTTGTAAAAGATAAAGGGTATAGAAGTTTTGAATAAATAATAGTTCTTGGTGTCAGCCAGAGCAGGTGGGGCTATAGCTTGCTCAGACATCCCAGGAATCAAAGTGTGTAGTGACAAGACTGGCATGATAGAAGTCCTTATTCATGCAGGAGGTGTTTGGTAAATGGTAAAGATAAAATACCCATACCTTGAGATGAACTAGGAACCTTAGTTTAGGGGTATTTGCTCTATCCATTTAGCCACAAAGCCTTTTTATATAGCAATGGTAAAGAACGAGAACTAACAATTTGTTCCTTTACTGACCTCTTGTGGCTGGGGTTAGTATCTTCCTTTTCTTCCCTGAAAATCAGACCATTTCTTTGAATAATCTTGCTAACAGACTAACAAATAAATGAAGAACCCAAAGTTGGTGATCAAAATCCAGTTGGCAGATTTTTTTTTGTGTGCAACCAATGAAGGGTGTGCAGCCTTTGAATAAATGATGGTCCTTGGTGTCAGCTTGAACAAAGGTAGTTTTGAGGTGGGGCCAGCTTGTTCAGACAACCCAGGAATCAAAGTGTCTAGTGACAAGACTGGAATGACTGAAGTCCTTGATCATGCAGGACGGTTTGGATCAATACAACCTCACTGGTTCACAGTCAGCTCTCTTGGGACACATCATCTTTGTCATTTAAAAAAAAAAAGTGACATGTTGGATTGCATCACTTCTTTATGTGCTGTCCAGATTCAGTGGAAGAAAGTAGAAACTGATGGAGCACAATCTGGGCAGCCCCAAATATAGAAAAAAGGTCATTTTTTCCAGACCTGAATTTCCTTCAAATAGTTACAAAAAAGACCAAGTTTACTTTGAAAACTGTGGAGTTGGAGGAGAAGAATGAAGAAAATATGATTTGTTTTAGCAGATTTGGTACAGCAAGACAAAACAGTTTCTCTGGTGACTTTTTAAGACTGCTAACTACATTACATTGTCTTATAAAATTGTTCATAATGTGATTTTGAATGTGTGTATGACAGAAGTGAAAGAAGTACTCAAAATGTGTACTCATAAAAAGTACTGTTACTTCACACGTCACAACAAACAATTGTTACTTGAGTGAAAGTATTAAGTAGAGGCAAAAGTTATTAAAAGTCAAATGACAAACTGGACTTGAGTTCAAACAAAATCACTGTGTTCACTGTTAGCCTTGTTCAAGTCTTGTTCAATTTTAAAATCAAAACATATAATTCTGGACAGAGACTATGTAAAGTCTCCTCACGTCACAAAAAACCCTGGATGTCCAGAGTGCTCCAGCAGCAAGGTCATGGACCTTGATGAAAATATCTAAGCTTTGATTAACAAATGTTGTGTGTTGCATGATGCGCTGTAGTCAATATAAGTTGAGTAGTCTGATCTTCAGTATGGCCAAAGACATGCACAGTCTCACATGTGAGCCACTCTGTTCTCAGAGCTTTAGTTACTATTTCATGTTTCTGGTTTTCCTCTGGAAGGCGAATTATTTATTTCTTCTTTTACAGAAATATAGCATGTGGTATTTTTGGTTTTGAATAGTCCAGCCCCAGGGAGTCACAAGCTGGTGTACTCTCTGTGTCGATCCCAAGCCTGGATAAATGTAGAGGGTTGTGTGAGAAGCCAGCAAGAAAAGAGGGCCAAATGGAAATAGTAACTTTATGAATAAAATATATGGTACTGCAGGTGAATAGTGACTGAAAGGTTTCTGCACTGACTCCATGCTGCTTGTTGTCTGACTACCACAGCTTGAATCATCCTGTCATTCAGGCAGATTCTGGAGAAGTACATCTGATCAACAATGATAGATGTATAGTCATGCACCTCACCCCAACAACACCTCAATAGCAATGAAACATGGCCACTATTTCCAATTCCAAAATGTCAAATAGTCATGACTCTATTAGCAGTGCAGGGTACAGAGTGAGCTTGCATGCAGATCAGCCAATTTCATATCTCTATACATTAATATTGACTTTTTTCTCACTGAAACAAAAACACTCTAAAGTTTATTCAGTCTGCACCCAAAGCTCATATTATATGAATACATTAACATACATAATCCATTGAATTATGCTTCGTGAGAGCAGAGCTGCGTTGGTTATTTTCTTACACCAATATCTATATTGATTTTTGGAGCTGAGTATAATGACCAAATTGAAATGATAGAATGACTCATATTGACTTACAGCATCGTCTACAGTCTGCATATATACAAGTCCATTGAAGAAATAAAATATCTTGGAATATAAACAATATGCTGTCCTGAGAAGCCCTGTAGAGAGGTGCAGAAACTAGGAAAATGTATTTTTCTAGCAGATGGGAATGGTTGGAGGAAAATGGCAGGTGTGCTGTGAGTTAAAAAAAAATAAAACACTGACTTCTTTGATCCTCCTGGGCTGACCATTATAAACATACATGTTGTTAGACAGTAGATGAAAGCCACAGTACCTGAAGTGAAGGTTCAGGTATAGTTCTATACTGTATCTCTCGACAAGACTTGTGTATGAGATATATCTTGCCCTCAACCTTGTCGGGCCGTCCTGCTAGTCTGTGTAATGTTCCCCGCAGGCGCTTCTCACTCCTCGCCTTTCCAGGGCTGACAGCTGTGTGATATAAGTGCTCCGTAAGTTCGCACACAACACTGGGTCAAAAGAGAAGTCCTTATTCTACAAAAAGGACTTTGGCTTCCATATCCAACCACTAAGCCTTTTAAAATGAACAGACAAGACTATAGAGATGACGATAAAAATGTGTGAAATGCTTGCAGAGTAAGGGGGAGGCTACACCCTGGGGCAGAGACAAATCACCAGAGGCAAAGAACAATTCGACTTTGTACTTTAAGCCCTTTTTCCCTTTCATTGTCTATTTTAGTCATGAATAGGTATGAGGGAGGAAAAGAGGTATTTCCTTTAATTAGAAATCCTAGGTACGTGATCCTCTTGTTCTCTTCCTAATTAGGCAGCATGTATCTAGAAATATGCATTGTGTTCCTACCTGAGTGGAAGTTTGGGTCAGCCTTAAGGGGTTGACCTACTAAAAAGTTAACAGGACTATACATAGGTGCACCAAGAAGACAACTTTACCAGAATCAGATGATAAGAAAAGCCTTACCTTGGTTGGCTGAAATGGCAAGTAAAAGAAGAAAATGTCAATTCCCAAAGTGGGGAAGCAAGTAATGACTTTCTCAAAGGAAAAGGCTAAAACGCGCTCCCCGTTTTTCCTCTTACTGCTGGTCCTCGCAGACAGCAGGCCTTTGGGGAGCTCTGACAGAAGTCCTGCGCCACAGCGCAAAGCTACACTGTATTCATTTTATCCTGGGCTTACCTGTCAAAGCTAAGCAGTGCTGTGAAGGTGAAGACAAGGAGATGGAGCTTCAGAGAGCGACAGAGGGACCTGAAGCTTGACTTTAGTTTTGTCAGTGTTGTTACAGTCTGACAGTTCTGTTAGCAGCTTAACAAATGTGGTAACTGACGGCTGCTCTTCATGGGCCTCATCGTAGCGGCTCGTCAAAGCCACAAAATACTGCAGTCCATTAATGTCAGTTTTAGGTTCTTCTTGACTTCTCCTCCTCAGTGACAACATGAAGACATAGACTTTCTTCATAGAACATACTGCCATAGAAATACTGAAAATACCATTGTTTTAAAGATACATTTTTAGCTTTAGCACTATTTAACCAAGAGCATGGCATAGACAGGGAACTGTAACAGAAGAGATGTTCAGCCTGTGACTGCAAACACATGAAGCAACACACATTCCAAGGTGAAATATTCCTGACAATTATCTGGCAAGCATACCTATTACTTTGTTTCCTTGCCATTAACACACTTCCTGTGTTCCCTTCCACACTACAGTAATAACACTGAGTGTTGCCGTGAGCCACTACAGAGCAGAAGGAAGAGTTTCATGTTCTTCAATCTCTCTCACACCTACTGTAAAACCAAATCTGTGCATGTTGTAAAGAGTGCACTGATCAAAGTATCTCTGAACTAGAAAAACTGTCCTACTGATCTAATGGGGCTGAATGAAGTGGTTTATTATGTAGTGAATAGCTCGCAGTGAGTCCTCCCTCCCCCTTTTTCTCTTCATACATATTTCAAGGCCAGTACTTCCTCCTGCCACAAGCCGCTGGTCCGTAGAGGGTTCCAGGTGAAGTTTGCAGACCCGCCTAGGTGAAAGCCTGTCAATAGAAGCAATCCCATTTTCCCCTAACAGCCGAGATAGAGAAACGCTATAGATAAACTGCTGCAATATTAACTCAACCTTCAGAATGAGCTCTCTTGCTATGTACAGATAACATTATGACCACCAGACTATTATTGATGGTGCCTAATATGCAGCCAGATACAGAACAAACTTTGATGCACTGTGTATTCTGTGGTCATAATGTTATGCCTGATCGCTGTATGCTAGGGAGGCATTAGTATGTTTTACATTTATGTGAAAAAAACAAGAGGGTCTTCATAATGAGGTTGGAGCTTGTCTTTGGGATGTTTCTTTACAATCCAATTATAAAAGGACAACTTGCTCTGTTCTGCTGCCATTAACATGTGTCTCCTATGTCCATATATAATTGGATCTCACTTCCCACTCAAAGCTGGCAAGATATGATGCTAAAACAACAGAATTTGTCTTTGAAACTGTCTACATTTTGAGCTTTTTGCAAAGAGCTATACACCCCCACTCAACTTGGACAAACTCTTCAAGGTCCACTCCTCTGTGCTTTGAACTTTTCTATCTCTGCTGCTACATTTCAAAATGCCAAATGATCATGACCTGACTTCACTCGGTGGATGTTATTCGTGGATGTATTTGCCCTTAGTTGTAAAATCTGATTAAAAATAAGAGTTTGTTTGTGCATAAAGTGGTGCTCTGCTGGTTTATGTTTTATTATACATTATATTAATATTTAACTAGAAGAACCTAGACCCAGAGAGCACAGACTTCTGGCCAGGCATTCGGCCCTATCTCACAATGGTACAGATATAGTGCCCAGATCTGAACTTCATCCTGAATCTGTGTAGTTCAAGTCTTTCTACTGTGTAGCTTACAAAGAAAAAGTATTACTTAAAATATAATCATTTGTGCTTTTACTGACCCCTTGTAGCTGGAGTTAGTTTCTTTGGCCTTATCTTGCACTCAGCACTTTTTCTTACTAGCCTTTTCCAAATTTTATCCAATTCCTGCCATTACAATTGGAGTTATCTTGCTAACAGACCAACAAACAAACTGACACTGCAAAAATATAACTTACTTGGCAGAGGTCAGTGTCTAACCTATAGGCATAGATTTTAAGATTTAGTGACTGCATAGTGCTAAGTTAGTTATGGTGAATACATAGATTGGTTAAAAGGTGGTGTATCTTAAAATTAGTGTACTACTGTCATCAATCAACAAATCTTGACTAGCAGGGTTACACAGTGCAATTGAGGACAATAAAAGAAATATTAGCTGCTGTTAGAAAGTTGGCTTACAGAGGGTTAAGACAAAATTAACAACAAAAATACATACTGTATGGTGTCAGCTGGCACTAAGAATTGGAACCAGAAATGTGAGACATGCCATGGAGTTTGGACAAGATAGGAATATTTCATAAAGATTAATAAGAAGTATAATGCAGACTAAAATATGTCATTTCAGATTTAATACGGTCACAGAAGACAATGTTATAAAACTACTGCAGGCAAGTAAAGATAAACCCTCGAGTTTTGACAATATTGAGGTCAAGTTGTTGAAGTTGGTGGCAGATTTTGTTGTTTTGCCTGTTACACACATAATCAATTTAAGTTTATTGAAATGTGTATGTCCATCACAGTGGAAGAGAGCAAAAATTATACCTTTAATAAAAAATAATAAAGAACCATTTTCAGGTCAAAATAGTCGACCAAATAGTTTGTTACCTGCAGTAAGTAAAATTATGGAAATACTAGTATATGATCAAATACAGGGGTATTTTGCAGTAAATGGGTTGAATACAATGTATCAGCATGCATATAAAATGGGTCACTCCACAACTACAGCACTGACGCAGATTACTGATCATTGGTTACAGGAAATTGATAAAAATTTAGTTGGTACAGTTTTGTTGGATTTAAGTGCAGCGTTTGATGTTTCAGATCATAGTATATTACTGAAAAAAATATGTTATTATGGATTTGAACCATCTGCTATTAGATGGATAGAGTTATCTTAGTAATTGAGAGTATACAGTGTATTTTAATGGCAGTTGTGGAGTGCCCCAAGGCAGTTGCTTAGGGCCCCTTTTATTTTCTATTTTTACAAATGATTTTCCCCTGGTGATGGACCATGCCACCATGGCAATATATGCAGATGACATTACACTATATGCATCGGCAGGAACAGCAGATAAACTTAATAACATTCTAAATAAAGAACTGACCTTGGTGGCACAATGGATGAGTGATAATAAATTAGTCATCAATACAAAAAAGACAAAATGTATGGCAGTTGGGTCAAAATATTTGTTGAAAATGACACCCACATTACACTTGACATTTGGAGATACTTTGATTGAACAAGCAGAGGAAATAAAATTATTAGGTGTAATTGTTGATAGTAAGCTGTCTTGGAACAGTCAAATAAACCAAATTTTACAAAAAATGGCAATAAGTATAGCCACTATTAGACACAGTAGGAAATTAATTCCTCGTTGTTTAACTAAACAACTGGTTCAGTTGTTAGTGCTTTCTCATTTAGATTATGCCTCAGTTGTTTGGTCAAATACAAGTGAAAACAATTTATACAGACTTCAGATTGCTCAAAACAAAGTGGCTCGAGTTGTTTTGGCCTGTCCATACAGAACCAATGTGACTAGTATGCATGATAGTTTGGCTTGGTTAACTGTAAAACTTAAACTGAAGTATTTCCTACTAACATTTATGAGAAACATCATTGTATCAAAAACTCCAGAAATACTTTATCGTAAATTGTCTTTTTTTTTTCAGATACACATAATTACAGTACTAGACAAATAGATGAGATGCGTGCTGCCTTCATGCAGAACTCACAAAATACAGTTGTCAGTGCTTTATCGAACTATGGTGGCATGGAACTCATTACCAGGATTTTTGTTGTTTGAAAATAATAAAAAATGCTTTCAAAAGAAATTAAAACTTTTAGTGTTCATGCGGTGATCACTGATAAGTATGAATTGTGATTATTAGGAAGAATATGGATGTAGCCTTTGTAAATATAAAAGAACAACAAAATTCTACTTATTTTTGTTTTAGAAGAGGTTTTGTTGCATTATTGGTCTTTAATGTGTGCCCAGTGTCTGTGGCTTTGTTTGAATGCTCCGCTGATGTAAAAATCAGCTGTTCTTAATTGGTTCCTTTAATGCGAGTCCGCGGGTGCCTGTGTCCGCGTAACGCGCAGCCAAACCAGGTTGAAACACAGTGGACTAAAGAGCCGATAGCTCCTGCTGCCAGTTTTGACAACGTCTGAATGAAGAAAACGTGCAAAGAGAGCAGAGAAGACAACGATGAAAGGTGCTCCTCTCAGACACACGGACACATGGGCTGCCTTTTTACTTTCTCTTTCCATTAGCAGCCATTTGGTGCAGTTTAAGCCACAAAACGCACAGTTTTCTCCGCGCAACAAGACACAGGCAGACTCTGAACTTTCTTAATGCTTTTAACGTAACTGTTAGCGGGTTAGCTGTAGCTCCATTTACGTTGTAGTGTATAATGATACAACAAATGAGCTGTTTTTGAGTTTTCTTTTCTTTGGCATTGAGCTGCTATGAACTCTTGTATGTCTTAAGTATGTCTCTTGTATGTATTGTTATTGTGTGTGGAGTGTGTGAATGGTGCAAAATATAAGTAAAACATGTAATGAATATTGAGGAGACCCCAGGAAGAATAGCTACTGTTGTTTCAGTGGCTAATGGGGATCTTAATAAACTAAACTAAACTAAACTAAACTGTGAGTTATCAAGCCAACAAATAAACCAACTCCAGCCAAAACACAACTTTCTTCGACAAAGATGTTGAATCAGGAAACATTGACTTCTTGTTAATTCTTTCTTCGCAAACAACCGTTAGGAGTACGATTGTTTAATTTTATAGTCGCTTCACCACAGCTCATTCTCTCACTGTGTCTGTTTCTCAGTCTGTGCCCTCCAGCTCAGACAGCACTCCACAAACATTGACGGTCTCACTGACAACTGGACAACTCCTCTCACACTGCTCATCAAAGCAGATGCTCAAAGGTGGGCAAAAATCTGCACTGTTGCGAAGCTGTCATGCACATGTACTCCAAATGCTTTCGGGCTACGTGTGGGACGGTATGTGAAGGGAAGATGACCTTGAGGAGGAATGCTATAGACCATCTCAAGCCTTACATCTGCATATTACATTTCAAAGTATTGGCGTCTCTGGAGATTCTCAGTCAGCTTGGTCATCGTAATCAACACAAAGTTACAAAAAAGGGCAGAGATTTTGGGCAGAGAAGAAGAGTAACTTTGTAGTAAAGACCCGTGTGTGTGTGTGTGTGTGTGTGTAGTGATCATGCCTCTCACTGACTTACATGTTTTTCACAGAAACCCACTGTCTATTTTTAGGTAATACTGACTTAGCTTTGTCCTTTTTTGGTTTATTCAAGGCATGGAGCAAGCCCACTAAAAATACTCAGAGCCTGGTGGTGATCCCAATTAACACCAAAAAAAAAAAAAATGGTTCCTTTGCTGACCAACAACAAGTATCTTTGACTTCTATTTTGCAAAGGTGCAGCATATTTAAAAATTCCTGAATGCAGACGGTGCATCAAAATGTTACCATTACTGTCCCATGGTTATTTTAGACTGTTTTTAAAGTTTAAAAATGGAATTGCAAAACTAGCTGATGTGATGTTATGCTATGTTGATGCAATAAAATATATTTATCTTATGACTATCCACATTTGATATAAGTAGATTTAAAAGAAGTACAGAAACTCAGTCAAGTTACTTAACTTTACCACTGCTACTCCTACAACTACTTCTATAGCTACTACAACAACTACTAGTATAATTACTACTGCACTTCTCCTACAACAACATCAATACCCAAAAGCAAACCCAGGACTACAAAATATATTTACTCATGTGGAGATTTAAAAAGTGTCTAGTTGCTTTTAACCTCTGGCTTAAAGTAATAGAAGAAATAAATTTATGTAAATCATTATGGTTAAAGCAAATTTCTACAAATGTTAGTAGTACAAGCATAATTTATTGAAAGTAAATGTACTGGAATAACTAGACACTCCCCACCTGTGGTTGTAGCGACATAAGTCATTCAGCATCCCACTGACTCCCACATGAAAAACACAAGCCTCTGTCTCTGGCTTCATCTATTCAAGGCCCCCAGTCCTCACAAATGTCTTTTTAATGAAATCTGCTGTGTGTTGTCGCTCAGGCTTAATGGTGCTTGTATTGCTGCAGGTATAGTCAGACAGAACTTACACAATACCTGCGACCAAGACTGAAAATACTCCCAGACTCTCAGGGACACATCAGACTTTTTATCCTTACTGAGTATTCGGCAAATGCAATTAGCCTGGCTTCTCGTGCTCCCCCGACGAACGGGAACAGAGCGCCTTGTTAGAGCAAGATATTTCAGCGAGCAGACTTGGTTTAATCATCACAGACGAGAGGCGAGGTGTGAAAAAAATAGTTACGGTAACAAAGATGTTTTCAATAAAATGGAGTGCCTAATGAGAGCTAAGATTCAAATCAGCCTATAATCATATACATTCACACAGCCATGCATAGCGGCAGAAAACGGCATCAATGATTAGTTGATTGCATTGTATATGCCAAATCAAAAACACAAAGGGCAAAATCCCACGTCTCGCATGTCTTTCTCCTCCACACTTTTTCCACTTTCTCTTCTGTGCACTCTGCTCCTCACCTACACTGGGACTGGCTCGGTTCTTGCCTCACACATAAGGCAAGGACAGATAAACAGACAAACTTGTGCATCCAAAATCTATTGAGACACTTCAGGGTTTGCACACAAAGTTTTACCTTAAAACGTCATGTGCCATACAAGCCATTACACCCAACTGACACTCAGTTACTGCAGCATGTGCTCATACTGGTTATAAAAGGTACTGCAGTCTAAATCAAAACAATGGTCTCTTTTCTGACTGGACCATTGGCGATGCAGTTTTAGAACCAAAACAAAAAATGTAAACAAAAACAATTTGGCCATTACACTATAAGCACGGATATTGAATTTACTAAAATTTTCTTCGCCTGTTGTATGTAAATGTGAAAGTTTTGGACCATTAGTGCAATCATTTTAGTGTATTCTGCTAGTTTGACTATATTGCTTTGTGTGTGAAATATTTTAAGCTCAATGAATTTTAGTCGCTATCATGCCAGGACAGAAGGTGGCAGTGTGCAGTTGGTTGAGACTCACTAATCAAAAAGAAGAAGATTAAGCACAAGTTGTCTACATTCAAGGACTGCAGTGCAGGGTAAGACATAATCTTTAAAGATCGCCACAACAGTGACAAAATGGGCTAATATGTGAGTATACTGTGTTTGTTTGAATGTTAACTAACATTTTGGAGTGGATTTAAGAAGTTTATCTTTAAACCTCTGTTTTTGAACACTTTGAAAACAGAAAAATGCATGTGATACAGTGGATTTAGAATGTACTAATGTTAGAATTTACTTCTTGATAAATGAAAAGTTGGTACATTTTAAGATATAATGTGCTTTGAGATATATGTGTTAATACTTTTAATTTGTTTCTTCTCGCTTAAGGTCTTGAAGATAAAAAGCACACAGTAAGACTCAACATTACATTCTTTTGACACAGTGTTGTTAAAAATGGTAGATTTTTTTTAAAAAGTGCCAATTGTCAAACTGTATGTACTGTATAAACTTTGTTTTTAATATCTTAGGAGTAAAACTGTGTTACTATCTCCCAGATCACTGAGCCAACAGACAATAGAGGCCTTTGGCTGTGAGGACTAAAAGCCTTCTATGCCGTATGTGCTGCGCCCTCTACGGGCTTCGCTAATGGTTATCCACCCAAGGCACTGCCTCGCGCTCGAGAGACAAAAGAACCAACCGCTCCAATCATGGCCGGGAAATGGCACATAGTGCCCGGGCTGTATAAGCCCTGTCCCTGCAGCAATCGTCTCCTTTTTTCACTCGGAGCTTGAGAGAGCAGCGTTTTTTTCAGAACGAACTTCTCGACATCAACAAGACATCAGGACTTCGCCACTACTCACCGCTTGATATGACTTCGCCCTCCAGCGTTGTGTTTCGTAGCTGCGGCGTGTGTTCGTCTGCTCTCCAGCCCGGAGTCAACCACGAGCTTTGCTTCCTGTGCTTGGGCTGGCAGCACACCTCTGAAGATGCTGATTGTGCGGCCTGCATCTCATTCCCCAGGTAGAAGCGCGAGAGGCGTCACGGGTTTATGGGTCCAGATTCCCCGGAGCACCCTGAACAGGTCTCGGTGGCCCCGGAGCGGCGATTGTCACCGGCTCCTGCACCGCCTGTGGCTGTGCCCATGAGGAAGGGCTGGGCGGACTATGACAAAGAGGACGACAGGGGTGTTTACGAAGAAGACGCTGCTTCCATCTTCTCCGAACCAGAGCGGCAGCCTGACCGCTATCCTCTGGACTTCTTGCCCGGGCTGTTTACCTCTGCTGCAAAGTAGTGTTAGGCTCCTGGCCCCGAGTGTGCTGGTGGCTGCGGCACAGCGTGGGAGGATGGTTGTTGGCAACAGCGGCTTGCCCAGGCTCGCTGATTCTTCGCTGATGACCATGGCCGCTGAGGTGACAGAGCGGCGGCCTGTTACAGACGTGAGGGAGCAGTCACCTGCTGGCGACTGCTGGGCCAGTGCTCAGTGGGCGGGTTCTGGGCCTCACCTCTGAAGCACATAAATCTCATGGAGATGACAGGGGTGCAGAAGGTGCTCCTGCACGGGTCGTCACGTCATGTTCCGGTCGGACAACGGTGGCCTACCTGAACAGACAAGGGGGGCTGCAGAGGTTCTGCTGTGGGCGAGCTGAGGGCTCGTCACGTCCCTGGGGTACTCAATGTGGGAGCGGACAGAATGTCCAGAGGGGGCCCTCTCCGAGACAAATGGAGTCTAACCCTGGGGGTCCCGGCTCTGATTTGGAGCCGGTTTGGCCATCCAGTGGTCGATCTTTTCGCCAGTGCAGACAACACACAGTGCCCACTCTGGTTCTCGCTCAGGTTGTCAGACGTCCCTCCTCTCGGGGTAGATGCGTTGGCCCATCGTGTGTGGCCCGCTGGTCTTCTGTATGCTTTTCCGCCTCTCCATCTCATGACAGCACTGCTCCACAGAGTGAGGTCGGAGGGCCTGCTTGTACTGGTGGTGGCTCCAGACAGCCTGAATGCCAGGTGGTATCCAGACCTTGTGGAGATGGCGCTGGAGAACCCTTGGCCCCTCCCGGATCAGCCCGACGCGCTGGTCCAGGTAGGGGGGGCTCTGCACTCAAGCCCGGTGCTGGGGTGCAGGCTCATGGTCTGGAAGCTGAAAGGGAGAGGCTCCTGCGTTTAGGCCTGCCCCCCATTGTTGTTGCCACTATTCAGGGAGCCAGGGCCCCGTCCACGACTAGGTTTTACAGTGTCCGATGGCGGCTCTTCTCTGAGTGGTGTTCAGGGAAGGCACTGGATCCCACCTCTTGCTCAGTTCAGTTGATTCTGGAGTTTCTCCAGGGTCTTCTTGATGATGGTCGGGCCGCTTCGACTCTTGGGGTCTTTGCGTCAGCTATTGCGACTGGTCATGCTGGGTTTGGCGGTGTCTCTGCTTGTAGCCACTTGCTGGTGATGCGTTTCTTGCAGGGTGCTCATAGGCCACCCTTTTGGCATGCCGTCCCCACGTGGGAGCTCCAGGTGGTGCTGGAGGGGCGTTCTGGCTCCCCATTTGAGCCTTTGGACCAGTCGGAGCTCCGCTTTCTGTCATACAAGACCTCGCTTCTCCTGGCTCTCTCCTCTGCTAAGAGGTCGGGGGACTTGTGTGCTTTGTCTGTGCACCCATCTTGCATGTCTTTTGGTGCTGACGGGGGATTGGTGGAGCGCTGGTCTAACCCTGCCTTTCAACCGAAAGTCATCACTTCTTCCTTCAGGTCCAGGGTGATTAGGGTGAGGCCTTTCTTCCCGCCTCCACATGTTTCAGTGGAGGAAGAACAGCACCATCTTTTGTGCCCGGTCAGGGCCTTGCATTGTTATCGGAATTGCACGGCTGGACTCAGACGGTCTGATCAGCTGTTTGTTGGTTTTGGGGCCAGGAATAGGGATGCTCCGCTTTCCCCCCAATGCCTGGCCCATTGGATTTGCCTCACCACCACCACCGGTGGCCGTTCGGGCGCACTCCACTAGAGGGGTGGCAGCCTCGACGGTGTTGTTTCGTGGCGTTTCGATAGAGGATGTCTGCTCGGCAGCCTCCTGGTCTTTCTCTTCGACGTTTGTGCAGTCATATCTGTTGGATGTGTCTGCAGCATCTGTCGCCCATTCGGTTTTGGGCGGCAGCGGCGTGTAGGCTGTTGTTGGTCCTTTGCAGGTGCTCTTGGGAGAGGCAGCCTGCTTGTGACTGTTTGCATTGTTTTCTTCTTGGGGTGCTGGACGCTCTTGGGAGAGGTGGCCTTATGCACCTCTGGTCAGCTGGGATGTGCGGGTGCTCTTGGGAGAGGCGTCCTGTGTGCACTCCCTGCCTTCCTTTGGGCATGTTGCAGTGTCTTGGCGCTCTTGAGAGAGGCAGCCTTGGGCGCTGTTGCCCCGTTTCGGGTCCTCTTGCCCTTGGGCGCACTGGTCGGGTTTTTGGCTGCCGTTGCCCTGGGTTGTTCCTATCATGGTGAAGGCCGGGCCTGCTGGGAGTATATTGATCCCCACAGCCTTCGCGTTGGTGTTAGCCATTAGCAAAGCCCGTAGAGGGCGCAGCACATATGACATAGAAATAACAGTTACTGTATGTAACTACAGTTCTATGTGTATGTGCGTAGCCCTCAACCTGCATTCCCAGCGGCCTGCCCTCTTCTCCTGTGGCTGAGTTCAAAAGGAGACGATCGCTGCAGGGACAGAGCTTATACAGCCCGGGCACTATGTGCCATTCCCCGGCCATGATTGGAGCAGTTGGTTCTTTTATCTCTCAGGCGCGAGGCAATGCCTCGGGTGGATAACCATTAGCGAAGCCCGTAGAGGGCTACGCACATACTCATAGAACTGTAGTTACATACAGTAACTGATATTTCTCAGGAGGTGACCAGAGGTGAACAGTGTAAGTAAATAAATGGTAATGTTTCTGCTGCTGTATTTTTTTTTTAAATCTTAATCTGAAATACAAATGATGGAGGATTTGGTGTGTGTTAAATTCTGAAAATGCACAAGATTTGACATTTTAACGTTTCTATCTCTGTCTTGTTATTACAACAAATGAAGTTTTAACATGTTTTTTGTCTTGTACTCTTCTGCTTTTAGGATGCAAATGAGAAGCAGATGTTCTGTCACACTTCTGTTCTGATTGAACCTCATCAGAGCAACCCTCCAGATCCAACCCAACTACTTTAAGCCTGCTGTTACCTTTGGACTGAAATAGCCTGTATCTGGATTATGCCAAGTACATGACTGTGTTCTGATGTGTGCAGCAAGTATATTGTAACCAGTGGTGTAGTCTACTGCAGCAGATTTCCGTATACCAACTTCAAAGTGCGCAATGACACATAATAATCATTATCTCGTCTGTACTTTTGTCTCTGTTTACAGAGACCAGCACTAACTCTTAACAACATCTCTCTTCTTTCCTCCTGTTCACGTCACAGCAGCAGCGCAGCAAACAGAGCTCTGTGGAAGACTAACTTGTTTCTCATTGGCCCCTCTGACACTTGTCCCGCCTCCCCCACACTGTCATTGGTTGTCTCCCGTTCATGAACGCGTGTGTTGTGAACGCGCCTCAGCAGCGCCAGATTCAGACAGTAAACAAATTATATCAGCAAAAGACAATAATACAGCTGTAGAGCTTTATAAAAATACAATAAACCAGGCGTTAGACACAGATACCAGAGGAGTATGAGCTACAGCAGGAGAGGAGGTCAAAGAAGAGAAGAAGAAGAGACACTATGAGCTAAAATGTAAGTAGGCTAATTCATCACTGCTTCATCATTACAATTACATCAATTACATCACAATTCATCATTAGCAGTTTAAGTATAAGCTACTGAGACAAGTCACTGACCAAACATTTTCACTTTGTTCATTAAACTGAATATTTTGGTATCAGAGGAGGAAACTAAGGCAGAAGTCTGGGTGTACAAGTAAAGAGTGTACAGTATTAAAGACAAAGGTGGCTGATATATACAGTGACAATCTGTAAATCTGACTCTGAGAAGGTAGGCATTTTTACTGAGCTTCTCTTATCTCCTTAAGTAAAGCTCTGTTAGGGGCCATCACATTACAGCAGATGGTGACAATTTGTGTGTTGAAAGTATTTCAATGTATAGTTGTTGTACAGCACATATTATTGTGCTTTTTGTGATATTTGTAGAGGATTTTTTTGGCTTACTGTATTAAGACTGGCTTTGAGAATTGAAGTTACTCAGAGATGCATTTACCATTTTATTGTGAGACTTTGAGAGGCCCTAGAACACTGCTCAGTGCCTAGTTTTCCAGTTGAATCAAAAATAATTAAATTTGTGTACAATAATAATTACCAACAAACTATAAACCACAGTATACATCTTTATTGTACCATAGGCAAAGCAGGCCAAGTTGACTACTGCAGCACTTCTGAATGCTGAATGGTTTGTTGCAGTTTGTTCATCTTTGTTTTTTGTTTTTCCTCAGTTGAACCTTTGGTTTAAAACTAGACTATTCCTGTTTGGCTATATAATGTATAGGCCCTACATAGCCTATACAATAAAAATAAAATTTTCCACAAACTCAACTTGCCTGAGTTTACAGTGTATGTAAAACCTATTTTTAATTTGTTAATAACTCAACTGTTGCTTACCATTGTTGCTTGATTTAAACATTTTTACACCATATCTGGGGACACGTGGGTAATTTTTATGAAAAATAAAAAATATATATACTGCTCTTTATAAACTTTATAGAAAAAAAAGTACTATAAAAGTTAAGGCACTGTAAAATCTAAATAAAGACACTGTGCTTTGCAATATTTAGGAAAAAAAGTGATTAAATAATGAATTAAAAGTCTCATGAATTCAATAGAATTGGATATAAATACATAAGAAATTATTAAATGTATAATTTATAAATTAAAAAACAATGAATTTAATGTAAAGAATATATAATTTTTTCACTATTTAAAATAATTATTTCATGACCTTGTGTTGCAGTGCATCATGAATTATTTTTATTTGTCAACCTCACCCATCAAAGTCAGTAGGCTCTAACACCTTACACTGCACAGCACGTCAACACACCTCAATCCCAGATGTGAGACTTAGCCCTTCCTCCTAATTATTTGAATTTCTCCTGGACAAAAAGTGCTAAAAATTAATTAAACACATAATAAAATAATAAATTGAATGTGTCATTAATTCAATAAAAAAAACTCAATTCAGTGTAAAAACATGTAATTAATTCATTATTTTCACTATTTTTATGGTGCATTGCATGATGAATTAATTTTATCAACAACCACACTCATCTAAGCCAGTAGGCGGGGCTAATGCTGGAATTGACGTGGTTGGCTCAGGCGTTAGAGCCCGTCTATTAACTTAGATGCGTGAGGTTAACAGATAAAATTAAATTAATAGACAGGACCATAAAATAATTACTTAAACTGATTACATAAACATAATTGTTTTTGTTTTTTTATTAATTCATGGCACATATAATCAACTATTTAATGATGGTTTGTTTGTTTTTAATTTTGACACTTTACATTTTCCATATTGAAAATCTCAACTCTTTGGGACGGATGCTAAATTTCGAGTGCAGATTGAAAAATAGTGTTTGCTCTTTGTGGGTGTGTTGTGTGTGATATATGAAGAGAAAGTGTGAAAGTAATTGCTGCTGCAAATCTGATATGTAAATGAGAATTTTGCATGAACACAAGACGCACTAATAACAGGAACAGAACTGCTCTGGCAGCTCTGACTGCATCTTTCCTACAGTGATGCAACACAAATCTGAGAGTCCAGCCTCATAACAGGACTACACTGACTGTAGTTGTCTTTGAAGATTAATAATTTCATTGCAATACATTTCACTTTCTTCTATTAACTTTGCGTAGTCTGTCCTTGTTAAATCCTTGTCTTACAAGATTCTGGCACTGACTACAGTCACATGACTTGAGTTTCCCACAGTGGAGAGACTGAGGAAAGGTAAAGTCCTGTTCGCTGTCTGTCAGAGCCAGTAACCCTTCAAACACATAGCCTATAAAATGTAGCAAGTAGGCTTTATGCAATGCTGATGGTGAGCACCTAAATATAAAAAATTTAATTATTTTCAATGTCCTCTGCTTGTACATTAAACAGCAGTGCAGCCTCAATCCACTGTGGGCAGCTGTCAATCAAGCGCTGCAGCGAGCTTCGTGAGGCAATGGGATAAACACAACGCGACTGACACTGTCATCATATCATGGCTTTTACACTGCGTTTAAAGACTCCTTAGTCTTCATCTTAAGGATTTAAAAGGACGTGGAACAGACTTAAAGCCCAGAGACAGGAGCTGTAAACGGCTAAAGTTCAGGGGAGGGTGAAAGAATCAAGGGCCGCAGGTAAAGTCTGTTTCACACATGACTGTTGTATCTTTGTAAATGAGCCCTTTTAAAGCATTATAACTTATTTTTAATGCCCGATCTGTGCACTAAAAGCTGCATTCTTTCCTCCGCAAAACTTTTGCACCTGCTTCTCAGACATGCTAAAATTGCAAGCACTTTTAGCTCCTGTACTCGTGATAAATCAAACAGCAGCCGCAAAGTGATTTTTTGCATTTTTCACGCCTTGAATTTTGTGAGTTCTGATATATTTATCGAGTCACAGGGGCAAAATCTGTGCCGCGCTGAATTTATTCCTGTGAGAGACGCAAATCTCAGCTGCGCCTGGGTTTGCTCCAATTTTAGCATGACTTTTTCAGTTAGCATGCATGCAAACCTTTGATAAATTTGGCCCCATATGTACAATAGAACAAAAATTCTGGTCTTGAAATTGGAACATCTGATTAAAAAATGGCAACTTGGAAATGGAAGTAACCTCATGCAGTGATTTCTGGTACAGAATCATACTTTTAATGCAGTGCCGCTTGAGAACATGAAGAACATGAGGATTACCAAGAATACAGACTCTACCTTCTAAATTGCTCCTTTAATTCCCAGACATCTTACTATAGTCTTATATTTCCAGCTTTTTTTATGACATATGTTAAACGAGCCTGTATTTTTCTAGCCTGGCTGGCCAGACAAACTCTTTTCCTTTTCTATACAAAGACGTTAGTCTGGTAACCCTTTTGGTAACATTAAGTTTCTGTGGTGGAACAATGACAGGCGGAGTAACCAATCAGAGAAATGAAGGGCGAGATGTAAGCAGTGCACCACTGACCTGTATCCCAAACAATCAAGATACTGGTTCTTGCCAGTCTTTCCATAAAACACCAGAAAATGCATATAAAATGGACAGCTCTGTACTTATTTCTGAACAGGGACAACAGCAGAAGCCAGTTGTACAAAGACTTGTGGAAAAGTCAGTTTGTTTGAATGTGGTGTTAAAATGTCAACAAAATAAAGAAAAAAATCCCACAGAGGACTACATAATAACTGTGGATCTCAACAGAACCAACAAGTGACGAAGAAAAGCACTAAACGCTGTTAATCAGGTCAGAGAAGTTATTAAATTAGCTCGGTAGCCAGCGTTTGGTTAGTTTCCACATTTGTAAGATGCTCGGCAGATAAACTGCTGTGATAGGCCAGTTTCAAATCAACCAGAGCGAAACACTTTGAGAGAGGAACCAGACTGTCCTGCTTGGGAAAAGCAGGTAGGAGAGGCTGGCTCACCAGGCTATTATTTTTCATAAAAAGGTAACACATCTCACCTGAAATGTTGTTTATGTTCTGTTGTGAATAAAATCCGGTTTGTGAAATTTGCAAACCATGGCAGCCAGAGGACAGGTCAGCTTTCTACAACAGTAAACTTTGCTGTCAAACTGAATTTAGGTGTGATGCTACTGTATACTAAGTTGTGAAAAAAGAAAGGTCTAGGTCTAGGGATATCAAATATGATACAAAACATAAAACAAGGCTGTGTACAGTATATGTGGTTGAAAAAAAATGTATGACTGTCAAATGTTTTTTTCTGAATAAATAATTCTTTGTTGTTGGACCCTACAGGGTGAATCTGTCAAGCCTATTCCCAATTACAGTAATTTTTATTTTAGACACACTGAACACACAAACATTTACCACCAATCAGCTGTAGTCTTTCAATAAACTTCCAGTTCAATAATTTACCAGTATTATTAAATGAAGACAGTTGTTAGAATCCTAGCATTGTTTTGTAATGTATGAGATGTAACGCTATGACTTAATGATGAATGGACAGCACCTCTCCGGTCATTATTTTCACAATTTCTCTAACAGTGGGTGGTGTAAATAAACGTGTGTCAGCGCTTGTCTGTCTAATGGAACCACACTGAGTCAAGTATCCAGTGCATCAAAGCTGACTTATTTTTCTCATGTTAATTTAATGAGCTAATTGTGTGCACACCAGGAGCTGGTCACAGTGTATTATAAAGCCAAATGAGACTTTGTAATAGGCTGACTGGAGAAAAAAGAGACTTTATCAAAATCAATAAATGTAATGCGTATGCAAGGTTAACGCAGCCGCGATCAATGTGAAATGGCTATGTTGAAAATGATAGTCTTAGTACACTGTTTGCTGTTGGTAAGGGCCAATCATGAGGCCAATGACATGTGTTGTGGCACTTTGTATCTTTGTGATCCACAGTGATGTGCTGTGGTGAATACCAAAACAGCTAACCTGAGTGCTGGGAAGAAAACTCAAGGTCACAGGCAGAAAAATATAGATATACTTTTCAAAACAAAAAAGTACTGCTTTACTGATGTGTGATGAAGTTAGATCTTGGTTGCTTTTCACAAAGTCTCATCATAAATACCAAGTCTCTATTGTGTGTCACAATGCTTGACTATGTAGACTATTTTCCATTTATCTTTTGAATTTTTTTCCCCCTGGTTTGAAATGTGAACAAAATATTTTCTTAAAAGACTCAAGGTTCAGCTAAATGCATAAACAGAAATTACATCTGTAACTCTAAAAGTCCATTTGCTTCTTTTCATAGTTTTTTCAAATCACAAGTTTTGTTTTGTACCATACTCCTCTAAAAGGCTCTTTTTCACAAAACATTAGCCAAAATCCCATTGGTACTTTGCCAAACCTTTATACTCCAAACCAGAGTTGGTAAACCGGCACAAAAGTAACAACATAGGTGAGCTTAAATCCTTAAACAAGATAGAAAATAAGGGTGGTGTTTGGTGAGACCTGCTAGTGGGCAAGAAGGTCATGAAAGGCTCACTGGGACTGGGAAACAGAGGTTGTCTGAAGTTTATTCAGCTATTACAAAAATGAATAAATCAACACTGCACACAGGGTGTAAACCAAAAGATGAGGTAGAAAGAGTGTGCTAGAGATTAAAGGTTTACAGCAGGCCAGAATACTGTATGTTTTTTTTTTTTGTTTTGTTTTGTTTTTGTTTTTTTTATGAATAAGGCTCAACAAACAAAAAAAAGCATTTCTACTGAGGGTATTGTGTTAGCCTGTCTGAGCCTGACGCTGTTTGTCCGATGGCGCTGGTCCCCTGAGGGAGTGTGGCATCTGCCAGCCCACACACATGCAGGCTAGCTGACAGACCATGTAATACCATGCAGTGCTAAAATTAGCTAATTAAGCTATAACACAAGACTTCAAAATGCTTCATTTGTTCTGTTAGTGTAGCAGTCTGTTCAATATACAGTTTAATTGTGTACAGAAGCCCCTGAGGACCATTTCTTCAACTTTGAGAACTTACTAAAAAATTAACTTAACTAAAAATACACATTAGTGATTAAGCTTGTGAAGGCACTCGAAAAACAACAGATACCTTGGTACCAGTCTTCAGTTGTCTTGACTCAGGGCAATGTTAAAATATCACACTGGAGCCCCTTTCCATCATTCCCCACCTGCTGCACTCACACTGCCACCAGCTCACCTGGCTCTTAGCACGAGGCCTCCTGAAGCCAATTTGGTTTTGTCTAGTCATAAAGTGTTCTTTTGTTTATGAAAGGCATGTGGAGCACAAATGTACAACAGAAATAACCCTACTGCCATCAACACATATTATTACATATTATTACATTAAGTATTGGCTTTACACCACCTGTGCGCCTCATGGTCCGATTTAAAACTTCAGACAGCAGCCCCCAGACTGTGGAACGAATGAATCTGTCGATTCTTTTAAAAAAGCCACTTTTGTATAGGCAAGATCTTAGTTGTTTTAAGTTTCTTTTCGTCAGACAGAAGTGTTCTGTTTACCTGCTTTACTAGTTTCGGCTACTTTTTATAGCCTTCCTCTGAAGCGTTGTGTGATGTTGCTGTGATGTGTCTTGTAGGTTGCTTATGTAGTTTTGCCAGACAGTAAGGAAAGCTTGCGCCCCCTACTGCCTTCTCCAGGACTGCATCCCAGGTGTAGGATAAGGTGTAGGCTCCCTCGGTACACATTTTCTAATCTCAATGACCTCCCTGATCCAATGGTGATACTTAAAAACAGGTAAGCAAAACACTCCTGTCTGACTAAAAGAAACTTAAAACAGTAATTAACTTAGGAAAACAGAATTAACTTTTGCCAAAGAAGTTTTAGTTGACTGGGCTTTGTTTTTTATGCATTTCTTTTCTATCATATTTTATTCTTGTCATATCTGTGAGGGTGTGGTATAATGGCCTTGTTTTTATGAGGTAGAGGTCTTATCATAATTTTTTTGAGTGTTGAAACTAACTTTGGTTTTCTCATAAATGCATGAGAATGAAGAAGTGTGTTCAACAGGGCCATTAAAACAATGTGAACCTAACAGCAGAAATGTATAATGCTGGTTGTTATTATTATCAGCAGTGAGAGCAAGACATGGACACAGGAAGATAAGAGGACGCCCATCAAAGCTCTTGTTTCCACTGTGCACAGCAGCCCAACACACTGTAAGTAAAGGGCTGTGTCTAGAAGGACCAGGCTGCCCATTAGGACGAGAGAAGAGAGAAGAGAAGTGCTAGGGGAAGTCTCATGCTGGCTCTCCCCAGGCCTGCCATGAGACAATGATCAGAGTTTGAATTTTACATTAGCAGCTGATGGGTGTTGGGGTCCCTCGGTCTAATCCACCTTCCCCTATACTCCAGCATGTTCATGTCTTTTCACTGTTCTGCTCTACACTCTCCGCAGGCCCCTGCTTTAATTGGCTGACCAAAGGGGAAGTGCTGCACCATAGACCTCCATCAATATGCAATTGTGAATGTATATTATGTTACTGTGCCCTTTTTACTCGTGATCATTTTATTATTTCATGATTTATATGATGATAGGGATCTCTGTAGTCTTTCCCATTTTTGTATGCAAGTCTAGGGCTATAAAATGCTTGGATTGTGATGTACAATAGATGATTACATGTCATAAAGCTGTTTCGGGAATCACTAGCTGTGCCCTTCAAATGCTGTATAAAGGTAAAGCTATAATCTCTATGGGTCATGCATCAAAAGAATGTCAGAAGAAGGTCATAGTGTATTCTTTGTGCCTGTCCCAAGTCTAAATAAATAGTAAGGGTTGCGTCAGGAAGAGTATCCGGCTTAAAAACAATGTCAGACCAATATGCAAATCACTGTACCCTATGAGGCCGAAAGGAAAAAAGGGGGAGAAGCAGCTGGGATGAGAATCAGCACCACCAAGTCCGAGGCCATGGTTCTCCACTGGAAAAGGGTGGCTTGCCCGCTCCAGGTCGGAGGAGAGTTCCTGTCTCAAGTGGAGGAGTTTAAGTATCTCGGGGTCTTGTTCACGAGTGAGGGAAGGATGGAGCACGAAATTGACAGGCGGATCGATGCAGCATCTGCAGTAATGCGGTCATTGTATCGGTCTGGTGTGGTGAAGAAGGAGCTGAGCCGAAAGGCAAAGCTCTTGATTTACCGGTCAATCTATGTTCCTGCTCTCACCTATGGTTATAAGCTTTGGGTCATGACCGAAAGAACAAGATCCGGGATGCAAGCAGCCAAAATGAGTTTCCTCTGCATGGTGGCTGGGCATTCCCTTAGAGATAGGGTGAGGAGCTAGGTTACCCGGGAGGAGCTCGGAGTAGAGCTGCTGCTCCTCCACATTGAGAGGAGTCAGCTGAGGTGGCTTGGGCATCTGTTCCGGCTGCCTCCTGGACACCTACCTGGAGAAGTGTTCCGGGCATGTCCCACTGGGAGGAGGCCCCGGGGAAGACCTAGGACATGCTGTAGAGACTCTGGAGGACGTGTCTGTGAAGAGGAAAGTTTGGGTATCACCCCTTAGACTGCTGCCCCTGTGACCCAGCCCCAGATAAAGCAGAAGAAGATGGATGGATGGAAAAAAGTAAAATGTTGCCCATATCATTTTTTTTTTTCATCTTTAAAGCAAAATTTCATAATTCATAATTATTGGTTCTTGCAGGCCATCTTATCCCCATGGCCACTAATTTAATCAGGTACTTCATGAAATTCTAAACAAAGATTCAAGTAGAACCACTAAAATATTTATAGTACATTGTCATGTTTCCCTGAAAGACTAAATAAGCCAGGATATCCTTAAAGATTTATGAGCAAAAACAAAAACTGCATCAATGTCTAAATCTACAAATCCACTGGCTATCAAATAATATAAAAAAGAGAAAAAAATCACTGCAAGATACAAGCTGCTAAACACCTCAGGAGATCCTCTTATACTTCTGAAGTTTCTCAAGTACAATGTCAGAAACATTTGTACAAAGTCAGAAATATCAACTCCATAAGCCCCGAGTTTAAGTACTACTTTAGCCACCGACAAGAACAGTACAAATTATCAATGACCGACCCTCTTGCTTTACTTTTAACATTCCAAAATCTTATGGTAAATGTCTGATTAACATATCACTGTTTAGCAGCAATGTTGGAAGGGGTTCTGTTTTTTGTTTTTTTTTGTTTTTTTTTGCTTTTGTGTGTATTTTTATAAACCTTTCTTTGCTCATCCCCTTTAAGACGTTTGCACAGTACAGTATATAAACTCTATGAATATATGGTTTGCCCTATAAGCCCAATGTATGTGTGCATATATGGTATCTTCTTGCAGTAAAAATATGTTTCATTAATGCACAGCTGTGACCTCTTTTGGGCTGTTCTATGCCGTAGTAGTTGGTGTTGAATCTTAATGTCATCTTGAGCAGCCAGAGCAGCTCTAAGTGTTGGAGAAGCCGAGGCCCATGGGAAATGGAAAGGTTGCAGGGTCACTTAAGGATGTCTTCCACTTGCATTCATCTGTGTTTGGATGGAAACTGTTTTCTCCATTTTGGTGGTGCATTGGGAACTCATGCAGCATACTGGTTTAGCCGACAGGTCATGGTATAAGATTTTTTTTTTTCACTCTCTCTCAAGCACTTGAGACATTTTAAACAGTAAAGTAAAAGTGCATTTGTCATAGCAGTTCAAATGAGCATTATAGCTTATATATTTTTTACTTCAACCAAGAAGGTTATGGTTGGTTTGACTGTTAATATACTATAAAACTACTATAAAAATAATGGTAGGACTATTTTAGGAATGGTCAGTTATGGGTGAGTGAAAAATTGCTTATGGTCTAGATATTGTAAGATTGGGGGAAAGATCGTTACTCCAGCAATGGGGGTCAACATTATTTCATAGTACACTAAAAGCACTCTTATAGCACAATGGCCCTATCTCATGATCTCGAGTTCAGAATCCTCTAAAACTTTTTTTCAATTTGTTTATTTTATTGATGCCTAAAGCTGGAGTTTATGTTTTTGATGCAAATAAAAAAAATAATAATAATTTTAAAAAAAACACAAGATGATGTTCTAGATTCCCACCAAAAGACATTGTTTGTTTCTTAACCCATTACAGACATTTAGTAAGATGCTATCTTTATTCGGTTGATACTGTTAGAGTTATCTTGCAATCAGACAAACTAACACTGCATAAACATAATCTTCTTAGCAGAGGTAAAAATCTGTCTAACTGTTAACATTTGGTAATACTGTACATAATGCTATGTTAGGATAGCGACACATTGACTCATGTGGACTCATGGCTGATATGCTTCCCACCTCCAGAAGCATGTAGCATATCCAAATGTACAAATTATTTATGCATTACAGATTTTGGTAACTTTAGAGGCCTTTTACCTTGGTGATGATCAGAAAATAAAACAGTTATTACAGGTTGTGAACATTTTAATTACTAAGCTATGAATAAAGTTTGGTACAGATCTGCAGACCTCTGTACTTTGTCTTCAAAAATATTGCCAAAAACAAAAAGCCAAAGAAAAATATCTGATGGCAGTGAGAGTGGTCGGAGGTCTAATGGTGCAGGAGAGTGTAGATGTGGGCGGGGCTTGAGCAGGCTGACCACTGTGCTGACCGTAGATAAGGGATCAGGGTAAACAGTAGAAAAAAAAGATCAGACAAGAGCACGACATGAGGCTTCTCTCCATTAAAAACAGATTAAGAGTTTGAATGTGAAGGTTGAAGAGGAACCTTCACTACTTCAGAAGCCTCTAGGAAAACTGCAAAAATAATGTTATCTTTGTTCGCTTTGGCATTAGCACCAGTTGTCCCGGTCCAACTCTTATCACTGACTGAATCTAGACCTGCTGGTGAACCCAATTAAGCCAGCCATATTGATGAGTGTTGTCAATGGGCTAATGATGTCAAGAATCAATTGACTAAATCACAATGAAAGCCTTTTAGTTTAAAAGAACGAATCCATCTCTTCAAGAGGTCAGTCTTATTATTGGAATTTCCTGCCAACTGACAAAAGCAATTTGACCAAATAAAAGATAAAAAAGTCACAGGTTGATTACAAAGTTTTAAGTAAAATTTGGCATCCCCTCTGTCTTGCAATGGTCAAGTAATAGTGCCCAGACCTGGACTTAAAGGTATCAGGGAGGATATTTATAAATTCCTTTTTTGCAATATTTATTAAAACTACCTTCATTGCCCTGTATAAGGTTTATAAATTGGTGTATTAGAAAATATAATAATAATATTAATAAACTGTGGACTCTGTGGGACTTAAAAAACCTCATCCAATCGTTTTCGTCATGAGTACGTTAACCATTGTTCCAGGGACTCGCCAATCATTCCGACTTCCTAGTTTCGGCGATAGTGCGTGTTCTTGTGCCTGCGCATGCGTATACACTATGTTTATGTAGTCCGGCATTAGCGCTGCGTTAGCGGCGCTAACATCGTAGCGCGGACAGCCTGACTTTGAAGAGCACAATGGCTGAGGAAAACCGTGAACCGGGCAGTCACAAAAAGAAAACTGTTTTTGAAGTGTACCAGAGGAGGAGGAGGAGAAAAACTGTAGAAGAGCAGAATAAAACCCGTGGAGTTATTGGCGATTCCTTCAAAGGACGGCGTGCGCTGTAGGAACAGAAAGGGCTTCAGACCAATGCATTGGTCGCCAAGTTTCTGCTGGACAGGTACGTTTATCTTATCATTTGAAAAAAATGCCTACAGTTTTCAACTGTACAGCAACGTCAGTTTGCTAATGCTACCAATAGCAGGAGAACATATATTTTTGCTCACATTTAGGGACTGTGCATGTGACTGGGTCTGTGTGGGGAACTAGGTCAAAGGTCGCGCAAACAAACAATGCAGGTCTAGGTTTAGGTGAATCTCTGCTGATGCCGGCTGTAAACAAACACGCGTGTTCCAACGCTCGTGCACGTTGCTGTGGAGGAGTTCCTTGGAAAGGAACAGTGAAGGGCGGGGCCTGACACAGGCACATTATTCAAAAAAGGACAAACAGTCGCTGGTTTCTCAGCAGTCGAAAAAAATCCTCCCTAATATCTTTAAACTGGAATCCAAAAGCCCTTATATCTCAAAAAAGTCATATTTGTTCCTTTATTGACACTGGTTGGAATGAGTTTGTGACAGCTTGCCCTATCTCGCAATGGTACAGAATCCTTTGTGGATCCAGACAGAGTTCTCAGTATTCTAGCTTCAAAAATTGTTTACGGTCAAAGTCCCTCTGTGTACAAGACATACTGGAGAATTGAAATGTGGTTTCTACTGTCTCGTATCTAACAAACAAACAAACAAACACGGCGGAAACTTAAATTCCTTGGAAGATGTAATGAATTAAATTCCAAGACATTTCAACAACTTAATTGACAATAAATTCATTTAGACGTCGAGCTTCAAGCAATCAGAACATTAACCTCTTCCAAACCCTATACTGCCAAATTCAGACAAGTAGATAAAAGGAAAAAAGAAGCAAAAAACAATCAAACAAAAACAAAACATGGAGGACAGTCAGGTAGAGGGTGTGGGCGTGAGGAGAGCCACTCTAACCGTTTGCTATTTGAAATAAAAATGTACGCTTTTGAATGGGCTCATACATTCGGAGATGAGGCCCGGCCGAGCACACACAACCATGAAATATGCATCAGGTGGAGCTTTTGCTTTTTCTTTTTGAATAATCCACAGCACGGACAGCAGCGAGCCGTAAAGACAAAATCAAATTCTATAGCCGCCCAGAGACACAAAGTAAGCGTGCCAGCTTCATAGCACCATCCTGGGGGAAATCTAAATGATGTTCCGGCGGCTCCGAGTTCACACGAGCTAGACAAACACAGTCCAGCTCTCCAGTGGCTTCATGCTAGTGGATCTGACAGCAGATACAGCTTCTGCAGGCACAGCGAAAGGACTCGTGTTTAGGGATAATTTTTGGGATAGTGTTTTTTACTTTCATTTTTTGTCATGTTTATAGGGCTTGTAAATATAATAGAATTTACAGCCGTATCCACTGACTTCACTTTGGCTCTGAACACCCTGTCCCCACTCTGCAGCCTGTGGAGCTTTTAGCCACTTTTCACAAATTGGTTTGACAGATTTAAGGTAGGGTCCAAATGGGTTCATTGTGTTACAGCTTTATGGCCACAGAGTCAGCAACACTATCAAATCCAACTGCTTGTACAATTTTCATTGTTATTTTTGTGTTTTACTTGTTGCAGAATTATTGAATTGTAAGGTTTATTTTATTATAGTAATAACATTACTGCTCTGCATATTCTCTTTATCTGAATTTCTCCAAGTTGCTCATGTTCCATGAACATCCATGAACATCTTTCTAGTAGGGATGCACTGATGCCACATAATTAATCATAACATACTACAGCACACGATTGCAGTCAGGCCTAATCACCACATGAATGGACATTCAGTTCCCCGTCATGGTTCCTTGGCAGCTTTAAATGAACATATATTAGCATGTTCAATTTCGTATACAAAATATATAGATCAATAAAATAAATACCTTAAAAATAAATAAGCAATACAAATAGTGCCATTTACAAGTCTGGAGTAGGCCTTGTTCAGCCTACACATCATTCATTAATGAATATGCAGTTTAGCCCAGGGTGTGGTCACATGATAAAATGTGCGATACTTATTGGATAGAAGCAAAGGTAACCATGACAAAAGGAGGTTCACATGAGAAAGTGCTTGCTATTTATTGGTTGGAGGCAACTAAAACCATGAAACCATGACAGAGAGTTGTATGTTAAATGCTATCAAGTATTAGCAGTTAATAAAAGTGCATATCAACTACAAAATTGACGCAGGCAAACTTTATCTGGCTGAGTGTCAAATTAGGCCCATGGGCAAGGGGTTGCTGACCCCTGTACTACAGGCTTCTTGTACATACAGTAACAAAAAATGATAGTACAGTGCAGCGCAGCACTTTAAACTGTCTGATTTTCTAGTTGATGAATTCATTTTACAGATGTACAGAATAAGAACCTAAGCATAATTATTTGAGATTTGAAGGTCAAGTGATGCTGCAGTAAAGCAGCATCAGTTCATATCAGTATGAATATGCATAGCTCATAGTAACGTGCAAGTACATGCACATGGTATATCTGATATAAGTATCAATACCAGTGCATCCCTACTTTCTAGTTATTGTTATAGGACCATCCCATCAGAGAAACAGTCACATCGTTATGATGTCATATCTTTGCACCTTGAGGGTAGAAATTGATGAGAAGATGTATTAATGATGGCTAATGTATAAAAACAAGCAGGAGAATGTATTGTTTTTTGGTGCTTGGATAAAGGAATATTTTACTACAGTCAAATGAGATTTAGTGCTAAAAACAGTAAGAGTAATGAAATGTGCATGTCCTCCCCATGTTACTGTTGGAACATGCATGTATCAGGAGAATTAGACACTCTAGAGTGCCCTCAGTGACTGGTTGTCCGTCTATGAGCAACTGGCCATTGTAAAGAGATAGGCTCCAGCCACCCGCAACCTAGAAACATTTTTTCAACTGCTCCCATACGTGGTCACCATGGTGAATCAGTTGCATTGTTATTTTCTGACGCAACCAGCCACATACTGCAACTAGAGTGGGCAATATGGGTGACGTGTCTTGCCCAAGAACAACAAGTATGCAAGCCAGTATGCAGAGGTCAGGGTGAGAATTGAACCAATCAGCGGCACTGTCACCCCTTTAAAAGATAATAATATAATACAATGACAAGTCAATAAAAGTTCTTTGTACTAAAGCAGTTGTTTCAGATCTGGCTTCCCGTTGATATAAAAGGCATGTCATGACTGCAGCATTTCTCTCTCTGACATTTCAGCTCCAGCAGCTCTTCCTACAACTGGAGTCTACCACAGCACGAGTGATGCTCCGCGTCTTTGAAAATATTCTTCTCAGTATCAACTTACAAGATGAATGCTTGTGCTGCATGTTTACTGTCACTTGACTTTTCACTTTCAAAAGACTGAGTTGTTTGCAGAGCTAGTGGCTAATGCACTGCAGCACTCAGTGATCTGTGCTGCCATCTGAACATGGCCATGATCAGCTAATGCCTTTGCTTTTATCGGTTTTGTCACTTTGAGGTTAGTGCCAAAATAACAAATAGATACAACTTATATAGGTCTGCTCCATCTTGATTTTGGCCCAATTTAAAGCTCAAAAATGGTTTAAAGGTCACAGATCTATTTTGTTACCACTGAACCAAACAAACATGGAAGGACAAAGAAAATCATGGTTTGTTGTATTTTTTTATCCATTACAGAGGAATTTCAAGCATTTTGTAACTATATAGTACCTTCAATTTTGGGGTATTGAATCACTCATTTTTTAGTGGATACTGACAGTTTACAGGACTTGCAAGTTTATCTTTATAATCACTTGCAATATCTATGTCACAAAAGCTCCTGGTTTAGAACTGGTTCATTCCTACATTTGTTTGGGTCCTACTATGAAGCTGGATTAGAGAGATAGCAAGGTAACTTTGGGTTTAACCCTTGGGTTTTGATCCAACAAAGCTGGTCCACTTTCTATCAAGGTAGAAACTCTCAGTGGAAATCTACACTAAACGGTTAACCTCAACCTAAACGGTTCTAGATAAAGTATAGGACAGTTCATTGACCAATCTGAAACAAGAAGTGAGCTGCCAGTGTGATAGAGGAGGGAAAAACTGCAGCACAGAGAGAGAGAGGGGAAAAAAAGAGCAATGTCTCCACAAGCGGTTGACTAGAGCATGAACGTTTTTAAACTATATTTCTGTGTCCACTTTGACTTCATTAAGACACAATACATCCTTAGTGTTTTAGCACTTCTGAGCTGCAAACTCTTCACTCTTCTTCACATTTCTCGTCTTGCACTGTATAAGGGGCTAACTTTTTCTGCATTCCAGTTGACTTGCTGAGAGTGCTGTACTGTGCCAGCCTCAAGGCACTATTCACAGGCTGGCCTCAGGGGTCTTACTTTGCTTTTCATCATTTTCTACTTTTCCAACCTGCCCATAGGAAGTGACAGTACCACTAGCGGGGAGAGGTGGGGCTGTTTTTCATATCCACTCCACTGCTGCTGCTGCCGGGTGCTGGCCCATCACTGCACTGGTCAAAGGACATCAGAAAAGAATACTGTTTGGATGGCAAAAATACACCACCTGTTAGTCCAGTCAATGAAAAAATAGGGAAAAACATATGAGACAAAGCTAATCTAGAAATTATTTGTTTTTTTATCTGTAATACAAGCTAAAACTATATCTTGGAGATTGTAAACCTCCACAAGACATTGGCAAAATGCATCCTTGAACAACCAGCATCAAGAACTGTGACATTGTGACTTTAAAGAAAATATTCAAAATGTAAAGGTGAAGGCCTGCATGATGCATTGAGATAGGTTTTGCTCTAATAAGAACTAGCTATAGGTCAACTCGCTGTGTGAAGTTGCTCCATAATTATTGTGTGAGGGAAACTTTATATAATTTGTGCAAATGTTAAACAGAGGTGGCAAAGTAGTAGAGACTTTTCCAGGTCACAACTCTGAGCTATATTTTTCTTTTTTATAGTGGGAAAGAGGAAAGGGTCAGAGCAAAGTATTTATGTACAGGGCTACAACAAGTATCTAATAAGTGCATTGTGACCTTTGAATGCTACTTGTGTTGAATTGATGGAAAATTACAAACATGTATCTAGGCTTTACCACAAAGCAGGTCTTTGGTGTGGAAAAACAGCATAATGGCAGGTTTGTTAGTTGTGTGAAAGTGTGTTTTACAAAAGTGGGAAAAGAGGGCAACAGAGTACGATTTAACAGTAGACTCACAGACTGAAGGCTCCTGTACAGCCAAGTGTTTCCAAATGGGTATTATTATAAATATTGGAATGGTATCACAGAGAGTGCGTTAAAAGTTGATGTTGTATATGTAAAAATATAAATACATCTTTTTATTATTTATTCTTAGTATTAAATAATAGAAAAGTTTTTTGTTGCTGCTGTACCTCAAACGAACTGTTATCACACCTTTACATGCTTGTCATTATGGAGAATTTACACTGATATTCACTTTTTCTCAAGACTACAAGACCTTGATAGGAGTTAATAATAAAGAGCCGTTAAAGGCTATGCATGAGAAGTTTTCTTCTTAACATAAGTATTTACTGTGTTTTCAAATGGCTTTAGTATCTACTTTCTGCTTCAGGTGGAAATAATAATTTACATGTTTACATTCCAGAGGCAAGAAGGAATATAATTCAGCCTAATGTTATGAACTGGAGGTCCAAATGATACTACATGCAATATGAGTATCAGATGTTGGAAATGGTTGGCTCAAATCAGACTTTTTCCCAAACTATAGGCACATGCCAAATAAATTTGAATAGTGCTGAAAAGTGAAATTGTTTTTTTAGTTCAATTCAAAATGTAGATATATGCATTTAGTATATAGATTTATTACACAGAGAGGGACATTTAAGGCATTTATTTATTTTAATTGTGACAGTTATGAAGATTACAGAATTGTATGTAATAAGTTCAACTGTATGTTAAATATAAAAGGTGAGTAAAAAAATTATAAATAAAGAATTAAAAAATATGTAAGCTATAATCATGACAAAATACAGTTAAATTACTTCACTTTTGGAATTTAACTATAAAAACACACTGACTTTTCAACAATAGTTTAATATATTTAGGTGCATCATGCTCTAAAATTATATTATTTTAATCTAAAATGCAAACATTTAACCTGTTCAAACCAGAAGTAAAAATTTTATCCTTTAAGCAATTACTGAAGGTTATTGTTTGCTCCACAAGGCATCAACCACTTTGTATTTGCTAAATATAAAAGCTTATTACCACACTATTTTTACTACAATGTATGCATGTGCATATTTAAGTGCTATACCCTCCATTGCTGTTTGAAAGGCACATTTTTCTGAGAAGAGCATGCTTTATTTAACTTTGCCCAGCAAGCTGGATTGTTATGAAATTTGTGAGTTCACAAATTCATAATATCCATCTTGTCAGGCTCCCACTGATCCATTTGGGTCCAAGCTGGTGGCGGCCCGGGCCAATGGTGTGGCAGTACTGCTGTGAGTGGGCGGGTTTTAGGTTTGCTGACAACAACAAGCTCTTTTATCCACACTTGTTAACAACATGGCAACGCGGAAAAACATATGGTATGCTGCTCTACATTTACAAAAACAGCAAAAATCTTCTAACAATGTCTTTATGGTGTTGTTTCACTGTTTTAGCAGTTAGTTGTTTTGCCACGAAGCTGGCGCTTTATCCAATCACCTTCAAGTATTCTACTGAATGTCCTGCCCCTTCACAAATGTTTTCAACAGCCATTTCAGATTGATATAACATTAGCAACTCTTTGCCAACATTATATCAATCTAGCTTTTGCCAGGTTATGCTTTATTACCATATTACGCTGTATTATGATGAAACCTTGTGTGTGCATCTCACAATGCTGCAATCTCATGGTAATACAAGATATGCATGCGGCAGCACACCCTGATGGAGCTGCCTCTCACACATGCTCACACAGCCATGGGCCCGAGCACCTGTAGAGCCTATGGAGCCAAGTGTCCAGAGTGAGGGAGAGACTGACATAATCTGCACGCCTACTGCCCAGGTTCAAAGCCTGTCCATTGTACAGTATGTATCTGCATATACCTGACTACTTTTAAAAGCCTACCAACATCCTGCTTTGGAAAATCCTTTTTATTCTGAAGCTTTCCTTAGAGATAGGAAGAAGGTAATTAGCTACTTAAAAATCAGGGTTATACACTTGCCTTCCTTATGGAGTAAATACTGAGTGGTTTTCTAAGATGGAAAAGGTGACTTGTTCCCATAAGCCTTGTCTGAAAGGGACTTTTATCACAAACACACACACAGACCGTGGGGATGCTGTCCATACTCTCTGTCTGCCACAGCTCCCACACCTCACAAACAACCACTATTTCTGCTCCTGTCCTCTTTTATTTCACTCCAAATAACTTTTCCAGTTTGTTTTCTCTCCTCCATGTCCTTTTGAGGCTGGACATTGTTGAGTTCGTGTAAGGATTACTTTGTCCTATTATAACTCTTTCTGGTTGTCCTAGGCTGGAGATTTACTGTACTGTTTGTATACACAAGCATATGACCTCAACATGTGTATCCTCAGATCTGTTTGCGTTGCAACAATCCACAAATTATCACCACCTGCCGAGCACCACTAGGATGGCAGTGGACTCATTCATGACTGCAAACACTACAGAGCACATTTACAAATAAAGGTTTTGAAGAAAGAAATGCATAATGTGGCAATGCACTGAGATGCAATGTTAACCTTTGACCTGGCAACAGTACATATATGTCATACCTTGTGTGGAGTGGATGAGTAACAGGCTTTGTACACAGCTGTCCATGTGCAGGTATGTGAACAAACAAACTTAGAACCAGATGCCACACTTATTTTGACATGAGACGTTCTGACCATCGCTTGCTTTAATCTTAGTCTGACCAAAACAAACAAGACGTTTATGAAGAACTGTTGCCGGTTTAGCCATAAAACACCAGTATATGCTGTATTATTAGCCTTTCTGTACTTACTTCTGAATGGGGACAACTGCAAAAGCCAGTTATAGAAAGGCTTGTGAAAAAAGTCACATTGTTTGAATGTGGTTGTTACGTTGGACGTCAACAGGACTTTACTGTTGTTAAAATGGAAACATGACGAAGACAAAACAACACAGGCCTCAGCAGAATCAACAGGTGACAAAGGAAAGCACTACGCTGTTAATCAGTTGAAAGAAGTTATAAAATTCGTTCTGTATAAGCCGGCGCCATCTTTGTTACTTTTGATAGGAGATTATCTTCCACATTTGTAAGACACATTGCAGATAAACAGCTGTGATAGGTTGGGTCCAAACCGACTAATTAAAAACGGTTTGCTGCGACTGAGGAACCAGACTCTCCTGCTTTCAAAAAGAAAGTGCCTGGCCAGGCTACTTTAATCCAGCAGAATTAAGAACAAAATCATGACTAAACGTGATGGGTCCCCAGACGCACGTTGAATTTGTAAATAATTCCATTAGAATCCAAAGATTTAAACAGGAGAACCATATTACTATGTCTCTGTTACTCTTACTTAAGAGCTATCCTTACAAGGAATGCATTTTTACATTTTTACAATAAAAGCTCTGCACATAAAGGGCATCGCTAATCATAAATTAGTTTTGCCAATGCAATAGGCAAAATATAGCACCATTTCAGAAATGTTAAACACATATTTTTGCATGTACTATAGTTTGTGTGGAAACAAGTTGCCTTAGTTTGAACTTCCCAAGTCTACAGTCCCCAGGAGACAACTACATTCCTGTATTGACAGTGTGCTCCTACATCCTAGTCTCACATTGGGCAGTGGTCCAACTCTGCATCATGCCATCCACACAGCCTCCAGCAGCTGAGACCTGATGCCGGGGCAGGGAGCTCGCCAAGAGGACTGGCCCCGGACCAGAGAGGGGATCCTGGGCATGCCCAGATTAGCCCCTCCTAAAAGTGGCTCTGGAGCGGGACAGTTCCCTGGGCTCCAGCTGGAAGAGAGGAGATTAGAGGCAGAGGAGGAGCAGATTGAGACACTGGAGATTCAAGAGCCGTTTTTAGGCGCTGTGTGAAATTGGATAACAGATTACTCTCCAATGTCCTCCTAACACTTTATATTAACTAGAACTAATAGCATTAATTGAATACAGTGCCAAATACTTCTGCAGTCTTCGAAACAAGGACAGCATGGACTCAAACTGTGGCATTCTTATTCTTTTCAGGAGGCAATGTTATAGCTATAAATTTTAGACTGTCAAACTATGCATGTGGTTTTATTCAGTGTAATTATAATGCACATCTTAAGACAGTGGTTCTCAAATAGTGGGTCACTCAGGCATGGGAAGTTTGAATAAAATGTTAATGTTCAGCTCAAAAACTTTATATCACTGCACCAATACAGTAATATAAAGTTTTTTTGGATTGCAGTGATATAATTATTACCCCACCACCATTACACTCTTGTAGATACATAGTCCCATGCGCTGTTTCTGATCATCATCTGGTGCATACATGTGGCGGGGGTATGTCATCTGCTCATAGTGCAATGCAAATGATGCATCTGTGCTGTTCACAAAAAAAAAACATGCTGAGAGATCTGGGGAACAAATCCATAAAAATTCTTTGGTGCAGAATCAATAGAACCAGGCAAAGGTTAACACGCTGCAGACCGGCCAGCATGATGGCTCTGTGCAAACATCCAGCACCTCTTAACCTTTACCACTGCACCATTTACTTAGACCTGCAGCTGGGTGGATCTAGTGAAGAAATGTAAAGGTGCGAGCAAAATAATTCAACATTCCTTAAATTTTAAAATGATCTGTTTTTGAAATTGACAGAGATAAGTACAATAGCACATTAATGAATATAGTAACGATAATGTATTATCTCTGTCTTGTCAACTATAATTGTGCTTACCTTTTCTCTGTATTATCATCATCTATTTATCAATGTTAACAAGTGGAGTAGACAAACCAATGGAAGCTTTTTAATAAAGTTTAGATGACATAAGAAAAGATACAGTGGCCATGACTTTGATCTGTTGGTCTATATATTCAGTAAACTGTACTGCTTTTTGTGTTTCATTTTAGCGTTCATGACTGTAGCCATTTTGTTTCAACTCCAGCTGAAAGGACAAACCTTTTAGGACAGCTTTATCCAGAAAAATTGTTCAATATTTCAGAGTCAAATGCACAGTTTGACCTTGACCTGAGATGGTACATAAGTGTTGGATTAATTCAGTTGGATGCAGTCGGATGGAGCCATGAGGAGGATTTGAGAGAAGTATCTGACCTTTGTGACTCCTGTTAGTGTAGCTGCAGTAAGTCACTCTAATTCTGGAGAGGTGAACACTTTTGTGGCCATTATGTTATAGAGAATTCAGAAAATCACTGAAAAACCCTCATAGTTTCAGATATTTCTATACAAAAAAAAAAAGCCTACAGAACGAGCAGACTGTCATCACCTACAAAACATAATGCAACTGGGTTTGTCAGACTAAATCCAGGCTTCTTCCAAACGTTTGAATTTGACCCCTTCTCCACAGGGACAGTGGTTGAACTGCTGAAATACTTACATTACGTGTATTAAAACATCCCCAACAAAAAGTAAAAGAGAAAAATAAAAGGAGATATCTGAAAAGGACTTCTCATGGTGCTAAACATGTGATCAAAATAAGATCAAAGTTAGGGGAAAGAAACCTGCTGAAGTCAATACACAAGCAACTGGTCTCTGACGGACTCCTAAATTAACTATCCATATTTAATTATATATAGGGCATCAAATCAGGTAAGAGAGAAGGAGTAAAAAAGATACAGAAATGAAAAACAGCTAAAAGTGGCCTTGTGAGACTAGAGCTGCTAATTAATAAAAAAAGACTAGAAAACAAATGTCTGACAGTGTGAGAAAATACATGGTAGAAAATCAAACTCTAATCCACTGAGTGATCTGGAGCCGCTGTGTGATGGATGTATGGAGAGACTGGGTGAATCCAGCCATGAAATAGATGTGAACACACAGGCCTTCAAGGCTCTTTACTGCCATGTGCCATACTGTCTGCTCACAACACAGTGACAGGCCACAGACAACAAACCTGCAGATAATAGTGAGAGCATAAAAGACATCTTTGTGCACTCTGTATAGCAATTTTCAACAAACAAATTCAGCAAATTAAAAACGCTTTAAACCTTTAGCAAATATTGAGTACTTGTTTGATATGGCCTTGTTGCTATTTAGCCACATAAACAGTTTAAAACATTTTGGAAGAGAAAAAGATAGTTATTCTATTAAGTCAAAGGTTTAACTACAGTTGGGTTAGCTGCTTCTGCCTGGGCCCATCCACTATATTCAAAACTACACTAAAAATGTAGTTTTTGCATGTGTGAAGATACTACACTATCATAGATTAGATTACACTACTTCTGTAATTTCTGTTTGTTGGTCTTCTGTTTCTGGTGACTCTCAATTTTGGCAAAAAAAAAAAAAAACATTCTTAGTTTCTTGTCAGGAAAGGCAGCTATATCTGAAGATGGTACTTCTGTGTTCTGTTTCATTCTTTTCATTTTGATTTTTCATTTCCTGTAATGCACTAGTCTATTTGGTTGTTGGGTTGTTGTTTTTTTGTTCTGTGTGTGTGTGTGCGTGTGTGTGTGTGTGCGTGTGCATGTGTGTGTTTAAGATAACAAAATTAATGTTTGGGAAAAGAAAGAAGAAATAATAATTTAGAGGCCCATGAACACTTTTTTTTTTTTTTTTTGTGCTTTTGGGATTTTGAGCACAATTGCAATCCAGGAAGATTTGGTATCATTGCAAGATAGGTCCAAAGCCACTAGGTCAGTAGTATGGGAACAAATTATTGGTTTTAGTGGATTCTTTACTATTGTGAGATATAATGGCTTTGTGACTGAATGGATAGAGCAGTTACCCCTAAACTAGAAAAACCCTGGATCGAGTACAGGTTTAAACTTTACCATTGTGAGATAGGGTCAGTGCCTTGGTAGACTTTGGTACTTTCCAAGTGACTCTAGTTATGTGTACTACTTTATACTGCATATCAGGAAAACTGTAAAATAGGTCACACCAACTCCAGTTTTTCCACTAACAGTAATAGAGCAACAACTTTCCCTTATCCCTTTAGATTTCCTAACATTCCAGACTGAAAATCAATTCCTTGGTGAACTCCTGGCAGACATATTCCTATAAATACTAAATCCTATTATTTTTACATATCTAAGTTGACTAAAATGAAGTCTGTTTGCACTTTTCACCTCAGTCTCCCTGTTTAAATGTAACAGAAGGAGAGGTTCTACAAAAGTCAGCCTAACTAAAGTCATTGTAATTTCTCAAAACACACTGTCTGATCTACAGTTTAGCAACAAACAGCTAATCTGTAGCACGCTTGTTACTGTTATTAGGGTTTACAGGTGGCTGCTGGACAGGTAGTGTACACCTTAGACAGGGGCCACACAGTGGTTCCTAACCTTTTTGGTCTTGTGTACCCCCAAGACCTGCTTTAGTCCTGGTTTGGATCTGGCTTAATCCTCATTTAGTCCTGGTTTAGACACAGCTTAGTCCTGGTTTAGTCCCGGTTTAGACTTGGTTTAAAAGACCAGGTTTAGACCTGGTTTGTTCCTAGTTTTGTCTGGTGGAGTTCTGGTTTTAGACCTGGTTTAGTCCTGGTTTAATTTAGTGTTGCATTTCTTTGTGTAGTCCTGGGTTAGTCTTGGTTTTGTCCTGGTTTTGTCCTGGTTTAGACCCGGCTTAGTCCTCTTTTAGTCCTGGTTTAGACCTTGTTTAGTCCTGGTTTAGACTGGGTTTAGACCTGGTTTGTTCCTAGTTTTGTCCTAGTTTATTCCTGGCTTAGTTCTGATTTTAGTCCTGGTTAAGTCCCTCTTTAGTGTTGCATTCTTTTGTGTAGTCCTGGGTTAGTCCTAGTTTTGTCCTGGTTTAGACCCGGCTTAGTCCTCTTTTAGTCCTGGTTTAGACTGGGTTTAGACCTGGTTTGTTCCTAGTTTTGTCCTAGTTTATTCCTGGTTTAGCTCTGGTTTTAGACCTAGTTTAGTCCTGGTTTAGTCCTGGCTTAGACCTGGTTTACTCCTGGTTTAGTCCTTCTTTAGTGTTGCATTCCCTTGATTTAGGTTAATTTTAGTTTTTCAAAGCCAAATATATAAATGCACTACAAATGATCATATAACTCCATGAACTCCCTGCAGTTGCTCACATACCACTAGGGGTCCCTGTACCCCTGGTTGGAAAACACTGCAACAGCCAGACAGACAGTCATTCACATTCATTCACTATTGGCACTCTTTGGACTTTGGGAGGAAGCTGGAGTACCCAAAGAGAACCCAAGATAACCCAGGGAGGACATGGATGGTCATACTGCAAAATCCCACCTGTGAAGTTTTTTAATTATGGCCTGCAGTGTGGGGAACGTGAAGATGGCTCATGACAAAAATGACACTTTGTTGTTCATAGTTGTCACTTCCATTTATAAGGGAACAAAATTAGTGCTAACTGATCAGGCTAAGAGGAAATCCTCCCACAAACGACTATTATTTCATCTGTATTACTTTATTATTGTCATCTAATTATTGTGTCAAGAATGGCACACTTTAGCACAACAGTGATAGTCATAAAGATATTGCCACTAACACACTGAATACACCTGATACTCTGATACTCAAGAGAAGGTGGTACAGATTTGTTTGTTTGTTTGTGTATTATACAGAAGGGCTGCTTGCTAAATGTTTGGGTGCTCTAGCTTGAGTCATTTCAGTTACAAATACAAATGCAGTTATGATCTCTCTCTTTATTCTGGACCCAAGCCAGGATAAATTAAGAGCATGGTGTCAGGCGGGACATCTACCGTGAAATCTATGCTAAATAAATATACAAATGACTGTACACTAGGAGGCAGAGGATTTGCTTTGTTGATTGTAGAAAGTTAAAGGCTGACATGAAAGACGACAACAGCTATAGAGAATACATTAAACATACCAGGCTAGAGTCTCTGGACACACTTGCCCATCCAGCAAAGTAGTTCATGAGCGGTGCAGGCTTGACATTAACGACAAGACACTCTATTTGAGGCAAGCACGTTCCTATGGGCACACTCAATATTGTGGCATTTTGACAAACAGCCCTGCCAGTATGGGGCTGTCCACTGAGAGGACATGAGCCAGCAAAAGCACTCTCCTCTGGGGGGAAGGTAGCTGCTCAGTGTCCTGGAAGGCTGCACTATTTCAAGGACAAGCCCCTTCTCCACAGGACCAGGACCGAAACCACTCCTCACACAAATCAAGACATTTGTCACACTAATTGCAGTTCTACACAGGACTGACCAAGGGAGGGCTACAGGACAAGAGAGGGTTCATTTGGATAAAACTTGTATGAATGCAAACCATTCTCCTTCATTCATTACTATTGTGGGATGTAATGGTTTTGTGGTTGAGTGAATGTAGTTACCCCTGAACTAAAAGATCCCCAGTTTGAGTCCGGCTCTGTAACTATTACAATTGTGAGACAGGGCCTGTATCTACTTGCCTCTGAAGCTCAAGCTGATCATAATCATAATCACGATTATTTGGGTCATAATTTAAATCACAATAAATTAAAATGTATATTCATCTAAGATATTTTGGACAAAGACAAGAGCGTGTGTAGCTTTAACAGCACTGTAAAGTCCATCTTTTACAACACAAGGACACGGATTCACTTTTAACTTTCACTTTTACCCCTAGACAACGGGCTAGCATTAGATTTGTAAGCATTTGAGTAAATAAATGCACTCTCATCGAGTAGCATTGCAGAAGGTTTTGTGTGCGTGGAGCGAGCGTGAGCGTCATTCAGAGTCAAATTTAATTTATAGTTTTTTCTCAATTATATAGATTTTGTAATTGTTGGCAGCCAAAATAATAATCACGATTAAAATTTGATTAATTGTACAGCCCTACCACAGACGGAGCTGCATGTCATTAATAAATAATAATAATGCATTAGTATTATATAGCACTCAAAGTTGCTTTACAATTTGGTGCATTATCCATTCATTCCACAGTCAAACTTGGTGATAGTAAGGCACTGCCCTGGGGCAGACTGACAGAAGTATGGCTGCCAGTCTGTGCCTACAGCCTCTCCACCACCAAACACACAGTCACACTAACACATTCATACAGGCAAGGTGTCTGAAGTGTGTTGTCCAAGTACACAACAGTATGCGATGCCAGTAGGATTGAACCACCAACCTTTGGGTTAGTGGGCAAACAATCTAATAAAGGCAAAAAAGCCAAAAATACCTAAAAAGTACAAAAAGTGCAATATTGTATTTATTTTTAAATCTAGATTTTGGATGCATGCATGACTATTTTAACAAGTGATGGGTAAGAAGTGATTGATCTGTTTGTGATTGCAAATGGCTGCATGGATGGTTAGTGGCAAGAAACCAATAAATTAGTACATAAATATCACACTGATTTCTAAATAAATAAAAATGGCATAAAAATATCACAGTAGCAGTTCGCCTCCCAGCAAGGAGATTGTGGGTTCAATCCCCGGCTGGCCAACACGTGAACTCTCTGGGTGGAGTCTGCATGTCCTCCTTGTGTTATTGTGGGTTCTCTCCAGCTTCCTCCCAAAGACATGCATGTGTTAGGTGAATTGGTGACTTTAAATTGCCCCTTGTGAATGAATGAGAGAGTGAATGGTTGTCTGTCTGTGTATGTCTCTGTGTCAGCCCTGAGACAAGCTGGCCCCTGTCCAGGGTGTACCCCACCTAAGGCCTAAAGTTAATGGGATAGGCTCCAGTTACCCGCGACCCCTAACGGGAATAAGCGGAAGAAGATGAATGAATAAAAATATCTTTATGGTTGTCAGTCTTTGGCCCTTAGTCCTCGTCAAAGCTGACTGCTCCTGCTGAGCACCAAAATCTGGCCTTGTTTGTTATGGTTGAAGTGTATCACTCACTGAAGCGATCCTGCACCGCATCATATGAATAAATAATGACCAGAGAAGAGAGGAGGAGGAAAGAGGGGAGAGGGCGAAGATGGACAGAAAAGCAAATGTGAGTCAGAGATTAGTCAGAGACATTAGGACTGGAAAATGAGAAAAGGATTGGAACAAATAGAGGGTTACAAGAAAGCTGTGAGATCTAGAAGAGGTTATACATACGGTCTTATCTTCCAACCTAGCTCTGTGATGGAATAATCACACAACTTTGTCTCATTGAAAAACATAGGTTTTATAAGTGAGCAGCCAAATGCAGCTATCTGAATTGCATAGTATTTTGTGAGGAGGCCGGTAATAAGAGGTAACTGTACACTTAAAGATTCATCTGCTGTCACAGCTCTGGGGCTCTGGGGTTAGCTATGTGCAGATTGCGTCGCATTTTTTATGTAAAAGATTCAAATATTCAAAATGATTCAAATATTACACACTTGAACTATGACATCTGACAGAGAAAAGCACTGCATGCACACAGACTACAAAGATATATTTAAGGTGAAGTACTTTGTTTTTTATATTGTTTTGAAATAACTATAATCTTAAAATTTCTCCATCAGTGCGTCAGATTTTCAGACAGACGTCAGACAGTTGTATTTTTGGTTTGGTTGTATTTAAGTTTGTAAGTTAATTTTAGATACTGTACTGTATAAGAGGGTTGAATGAATTTATGTTCCTCTCTCTTTCCAACTTAAATAAAAAAAGTTGTGCAAAAGGCTATGAACAAAGAAATGTGCATCAATGTACAAAAATACACAAAATCACCAACAGACCTCTACCAAGGCACTGCTCTTTTCTCATAATTCTAAATATGCAGGGCACAGACTTGAACATAAACTTGAAGACCTTCCAGTTCAAGGGTAAATGCTCTTTCCATTGAGGCACAAAACCCTCATATCTCACAGTGGTATCAAGTGGTATCATCGAAGAAAAAATAAATAATTCTTCATGCAATTAAAAAAAAAAAACTAATTCTGTTAATAAAAAGCATATGAAAATCCTATTGTGAGCTTAAAATCATAGTTACAAGAGGGTTTTTTCTCTTCTGATGTATGTGTTGGAGGTAAACAGCACACATTATAGTTATATTCTTGGTTATTTCTGAAGTCCTCGAGCAGCAGAGTGACGTGACATTTACAGAATGTCATTGAGTGTAAATGTTTGAAGCACCTGATAAGAGCACTAATAAAAAGCCCGGGTGGGAAAGGTCACTTAGTGTTAGTCAGACAGCACGGCTTCACAATAAAGGGACCGTGCAGTTGTCACTTATTGCTTCCCAGGTGGTTTTTCTAACTTTAACTTTGACATACCCTGCTTCATTTCACATCATCAGCCGTGAGTAACATCAAGTCAAATTCCATCTTCACTCTGAGGTTAGAGTGTTTTGTATGAGCAAATTTATCAGCAGTAAAAAGTAATCCCTCCGAGCGCTGTATTCCAGTATTCTTCTGTATTCTTTTGGCTGTTTGGTTAAATTCAAATTGATTTATGGATGACAAAAAGTATCTCAAATGTTCATCATAACATTAAGCTGGTGGCATGTACTGTGCCAGTTTTGGCTGACAGTGTACTACTGATCTAAAATAAATCAGCCACAGAAGGTCACAAGACAGTGTACTCTTTGCGATGGTCCCAAACCTGGACACTTTGAGAGGGTTGCGTCAGGAGTAAACTTACTGCACACAGCAGGAGGCAGGTGAGTTCCTGTAGTGACCCTGGAAATAGCCGAAAGGGAAGAAGTGTGATAATCTCAAATGTCTAGTGACCATTCTGTGTTACCCAGTATACAGTGGCAGCTTTTAGATAAGCATCTAGCCTGCAATACACAAAAATAACTTCACAAAACTAAAATAGAAGCAATGGAAAAGATATAGCACCCAAATGTTACCTCAGGGCATCAGTAGCTCAGTCGGTAGAGACGTTCTTCGCCCACTAACCTGAAGGTTGGCTGTTCGAGCCCTGCTACCGGCAATGTATACTGTTGTTGTGTCCTTGGGCAAGACACTTCACCCACCTTGCCTGTATGAATGTGTCAGTGTGACTGTGTTTGGTGGTGGTCAGAGGAGCCGTAGGCTCAAAATGGCAGCCACTCGTTCATCAGTCTGCCCCAGTGCAGCTGTGGCTACAGAAGTAGCTCACCACCACAGAGTGAGACTGAAGAGTGAATGAATAATGCACCAAACTGTAAAGCAACTTTGAGTGTCTAGAAAAGTCCTATATAAGACTAATGGATTATTTTTATTATTACCTTCCAGTTCAGGGATAAATGCTTTTTCCATTGAGCCACAAAACCGTTACATTTTTAAATGATAAGGAATCCACTTAAACAATGATTTGTTTTTTAACAAAATTTAAGGGCTTTACATTTCCTTTAGGTTCTTTTAACTGACTCCCTGTGCCTGACGTGTTTTTTTTTTTTTTTTTTTACCATTATTTAACCAGTTAATTCAATTGAGAACCAATTCTCATTTACAATGATGACCTCGCCAAGAGACAACATGAAGGGCAGATACAAAACAATAATTGAGACAAAGGACAACGTAAAAAATTTAAACTAGAGGTGCAAGGCAACTATAGCCTCCCTCAGCGTCGTGGGTTTGAGTCAGACAGTTTGCCAAATTCCTTCCCCCGCTCTATCCCTGATTTCCTATTTCTCTGTCCTATCAATAAAACTTAAAAAATGGCAAAAAAAATATGTAAATAAATAAATAAATAATTGCTGAATACAAATGGTGTTTCAAATCCACACCAAAATGACTTAATTATTTTCTCAGTCCATTACTATCCTTCCCTAATATTTCCAAGTCTGAACCTCACTTTTTGTATTATATTGTAGAGCAACCCAACAAACCAACACATAACCTCCTTGGTAGAAGAAACAAAGGCATCGTGTAACATACATATAAAATATAAAATAAAACATAAACAGAACAAATACTCTATTTATACCACTGACTTAAAAATTTCAAAACTGACTACAATAGAAATGGGAGCCTAAAATGTGAACACAAAGAAAACTGCACGACTTGCAACATTGGAAGCTACCAAACCTGACAATACAGCTTTGCCATTATTGATGTGCAGACTAGAATATTCTCAAATATACAGATAAATATGTATATACAAATATAGCATAGTGCTGCAAGCTCTCTCAATTACAAGAAACTAAATCAACCCTAAAGTGTCTCTCTCCAATTCTGATTCTGTTTTCCAAAAATGGAAAATATAGAACAATAATGAATACTAAATTGCTCTTCATTTTGAATTGCACCTGCTATACATCCTCCTTTATTTCCCAGGAGAGAGGGATTCTTGTAGTGTATGAAAGTGTGGTACATGCCCAAGGTGTTGTTTTGACAGCGCAAGGAAACAGGACCAAAACACCTGACATGAAGTGAGAAATGTATGACAGAGGTGGAAATGGCTTTCTCTGGCTTAATATGAAGCACTACGCCTGTCCCTCTTAATCTCACAGACATGGAGACAGTGAGGCTATTGCAGTAAACTCTTATGCAAATACAGTCATGTGGAACTTGTACAGTTTACAACAGGACTACATTGGCTGTTGATCATCCTGCTGCTGTATAATACCATAAAAAAACACGTAAACATGACAGAATATGGCAGGTTAGGTGATGGAAATACCCTGGATAGTTGACTGTAGGGCTAATATTTGGAGACAACCAATGAGGCACACAGTTATTATTGAATTTAGATTTACAGATTTGCCTATGAATGACTTTGGATAGTGGGAAGAACTTGAAATAGCAGCAGGGAACCCAAGAGACTTAACACAGAAAGGCCACAGTAGTCTGACTTTGCTCTTGAATCAACAATTTTCGAGGTGTAAGTAAAGAAGGACACCTAACTACTCAATTTCAAATGGCACTATTGGGTTGATATAGCAAATGACATAGCACATTTCTATTGAACTTAAAAATGGGACCAGCAGCATTTGCTTTTAAAGAGGGAACTCCACTAGAGCCATAAAATAAAATAAAGATGGTGCTGATTTGTGATTGATTTTGGTTTTTTTTGGGTTTTTTTGAGAAAATGTTGCCATTTATCTTTTCCATTTTTGCCCAATTGGCTATTGTATTCAGTCAGGATGATTGTTTTGCAGAAAATGGAACCATTTGGTTCTCTTTATAGTACTCTTCCCAAACGGAAAATGGGAAAGGTACTTTTAGGCTTCAAAAATACTGTTGCTCTCTACAGCTCTCATTCATCAGAAAGGTGAGTGTGAAATGTATAAATATGGTATTTATTCACTTTTTACTGTGAGAAAAACAGTTGCATCTATTACACCGCTCGTAGTTGTGCATGTGCCTGAGAAAATGTTTGGCTGCCGTGGCCCACCTCCTCCATCCACGCTTAAGTCCTAAAGCGGCCCAGGCACGGATGATCTGAGCCAACATCTCCTTACTCTTGTATACAAAGAATAATAGTGACCAGTATAGCTCAGTCGGTAACAGAAGATACAAACTCCATCCATAAGTAAAGAAACAATGAAGCACTTGTGATTCATGATGAGGTCTGCCTTCTGACTGCTTCTAGTTTAATAAAAATAGCAAAGTATGGCACTATCCCAAAACTGAGGACAAACTGCCATAAATACTAGTCCACAAGTCTACAGTTTGAGGCCACTTTCAGACAGCAACGGTAACACACCTAAATGCAGTTGTTGTTAAACTACTCTTGACGCTGCTGTCTCTCCATCTTGTGCCAAATTATTCTTCTGTTTACAGGACAAGTGCGGTAACCTTGGGCCACCCCAAACTAAGCTATTTTTTTTTTTTTTTTTTTTTGTAAAACTTGAATGAGAACACCACTTGACAGGCAATTACTCTCAGTGATGTCAGTCTGTTAAAGGGTCATTCCTGCTGCCATTATTGTTCTGCACTGCTCCTGCCGTTTGTCCGACTTTTGATGGACATTTCTTTAGAGTTTAGGCCGAGAGCTGCTGGCAGTTGTGGTTGAGTCTGGACAGAAACTCAATACAGGCCAGTTCTTGTATCAATGAACTTGGAGAAAGAAGCACAGGGAGGGGAAAGAGACCAGCCGAGGTTCAGTGAGACAACAGCTTTTGGTGACACAGCAGAGAAACATGGAGCAATAGTGGATCCTAAGCTGCATGGGGGAGGACTTGTTTGCCAGTAGTTAACTCAAAAAGTAATGGCTGGAATAAAGTATGAGGCTGAAAAGTAGTGTTTGGAAACATGAGCAATGAAACCTCATTCAATTCCTCAATCAGGCATCAAATTGCTGCTTATTTCTTCTATAAAGGCAAAAAAGAATTTGCAAAAAAGGAGGCGCTCTTTTCCCCTGGGCTCCAATTAAAACTTACATTGGCAAGTGGTAGCTTTTTATCCCTTATTTTCACAGTGTTTTTCACCACATCACAAGCTGCAGAAGAGAAGTGGTGAAAGCAGGCTATTAGGAACCACAAGCCAAGACAGAGGGGGGTGAGAGGGGTGGGGTGGGGGGGTTGGGGGGTGTGAGGTGGGCTAAAAGACACAAAGAGCAAGAAAGCTATTAGTCATGCATTAGGCTGAAATTACAGATTTATAAAGAATGTTAAAAACTGCATATCTGCATTCAACGTCACTCTTATACAGCCTGACTGGCCCCAAAGCAATGAGGGGACTGCATTTGTGGACAACAAGAAATGTATATTTAGTAAAGCCAGCCAAGTCTATTTGTGTTTCATTATAACTAATAAGAGTTTATTCAACAATCAAAAGAGAGATTGTGTGAGGAAGGATGTGCTTCCTAGCTAATATGATTGTACTGAATCACTAGCATAAAACCCGCAGCAGGTGATCAGTCAGAATCACACAGATGTCATCTATGGATGTACTTTATTTTGACGCCACAAGTGAAGTTATAGCTGTGTGTATGTGTGTGTGGTTCTGTAACAAGAAAAACAAAGGGATATAATGAACAACTGAAAGTTACATTCAAACTCAAAACTCACATGAAGTGATACATAATCCAAATATAGCACATGTCACACAGAAATATATAACACTTATAACACTGGTACAGAGGAAAAATGTCTAAGGCTTAGTACCAGTGCACAGCATGAACAAAATAAACGATTCCCATTGGGAAATGAAATAGCATCCTCTGCTGGCCGGTGCAAAAATGCAGAACATGGTTGCATAAGGACACACTGCGGGTCACGTGGAATGACCTGTCTAGGCCAACCTGGACCTATTACCATAGTTATGGAACAAACAGGCATGTGGTTAGAAGACTGTACTTACATAAATGCACAGCATGCCAACTTCGTACTAGACTAATGTGTACCACGCACTTGTACAGCAAAATTACCAGAACTAACATATAATAAGCATGAGACATAGCATTGACAGCAGGCCTTAGCTAATGCTTTAGCAACTTGAGTAAATGGGCGCTTAGCCCCACGTGACCACATATGACAGCATTGCATTGCCTCCATTCTGATTGGTATGGTGATGCAACGCTAACACTGATATATGAGCATACACATGGCTGCCTCCACATCTCTTCAGGTACACTTCGAGTGGAGCCAACTTAAGAATCCCTACATGCTTGTGCGGCTTTGATGAGGTGCAGTAAGCTGTGCAATCATTAGTTATGCTTGCAGGGTTGGATGGCTGGGCTAGATGTCTATGCTTTCTTTCCGTATCTCCTTATAAGCCCAACCACTCGGCTTGTTGTTCCCCCAGAATACAAAATTTCCATCTGGAGCAGACCATCAGATTCAATTACCAAGCACAAAGCCCACAGCGGCAGCGAAAAACCAAGAGCATTCAATAACAGATGGAAATAATGCAGTGATTTGATTAAAAAAAAAGCAGAAAAGGCCGCGAAAAGATAGTAGAATTGGCTCATGAGCTGTTTGATTAAAAATATCCACTGATTTGTGTGTGTCTATTGTGACTCAGACTTGTATCAAAATGAAGAGAGATGAATCGGGAGAAGCAGACATTTTTAACTGTTTAAAGGGATAGTGTAGTAGTTTGTGAAAATATTGTAAAAGTAGTATTTAAGAACTTCTGAGAACTTATTGTCGGCACCATCAATTTATAGCCAAGTTAATTACTTTTATCACTTTTTTCTTGTCTCAATTAAAAAGGCTATTTAAATGTAGGTTTATTATTTTTAATGACAATATTGCATAACTATTCACTGCTTTTATGCTAAATGCCTAGAACAGCAGCAGCAGTACCATTACCCTTACAGTTTTTTAGTTTTGATTTTCTCTGTTTCTAAAAACAATTCTATTATAATATATACACCAAAGGAAGATTTGGTGCTGTAGTGTTTTTAGCGTCTGCATCTTAAATAGTCAGACATTATTAAAGCTCCTCTGGGCGCTAGTAGCAGCCCTAGCCATAAACACAGGAAACAGTACTGCTCTTGGAATATGCTATTTCCGCTAAATTTAGTGAACATCTCACTGCAGTCTGGAACATTTCCAAAGGCCTTGAAAACTGCTGTCATCAAGCCTCTCCTAATAAGAGCAGTCTTGATGCCACAGTACTGAGCAACTATCGGCCCATATCAAACCTGCCGTTTTTAGGTAAAGTCCTTGAGAAAGTTGTATACCAATAACTAAGGGTGTACTCACACTAGACCAATAGAACCGTGCCCAAGTCCGGAACTCCCCTAAAGCACGGCACAGTTGCCTAATGTGAGTGTTCTGAACTGCGCCCAGGCGCGGTACGCTTCAGGACTTTGGCACGGTTGGAGGAGGTGGGCCACGGCACGGTGCGGTTGCTCATGCATGCGCGCACGCACGACTACGAGGCCTGTATTGTAGGCAAGTGTTCTTCTCTCAATAAAAAGTGGATAAACTCCATTATCAACACTCGTAACAACACCACTGACTTGCGCTCACCTTTAGGAAGAAGAGAACAGACAGCGGCAGTAGTTCTCATCATCTGCGGTGCCTTCGCTGCTCCTTGTATGTGGTTTATTCCAAAACATGCGACAGAAGACCGCGTCTCACGAACGAGACTCAAAGCAGAATCACAATAGCACAGATACTTCATGCTGCTGGTCTCACGTTTTCCACCACACAGGTTTTAAAAGTGTTAGCGGCTTGCTCGACTTGTAAACAAACCGCGCACCAGGATGACGTAGCAGTGTGTCGCCCTCAGAACTGATGACGTAACCGGGCCGCAGCACGGATCGTTTGTGCAGGTGAGAGCGCGGGCCGGCGGGGGACTCAGACCCCTCCCCAGTCGTACCTGGGCACAGCACGGTTCGAATGGCCCTACTTTCTTCTGCGGAACAACTGCTTTGATGATTTTCAGTCAGGTTTTAGGCCCCATCACAGTACTGAGACTGCTCTTATCAAGGTGACTAATGACATCCGCCTGAACACCGACACAGGCAAAAGGCTCGTTCGAGATGAACTGCGCCTCACCTGGATTGTGAACGAGAGTGCACGGCCGCAACAGGAGGAGGGGAAATACGCCTGTACTGAAGTCGGACAGTTTGTGGCTCAGATCACGCACCATCACGCCCAAAATCCACTTCTCGCGTGTGTTGGATATGATTTTGAAAATAAATGCATTAAACTGATTTGTTGTGCTTGACCCCAGTCTGTGCATTAATGAGGTGCTCTTTTGGAGCACACAACATCATGCACATTCAGCAGTGGTTCTCAGCTTTTATGTCTAAGCTTACATATTATAAATGTTAAACAGCCTCCTATAACAGCAGATATTGTGCACAATCTTTTTAATAATATTCTACTTCACACTGAGCAGCAGTGTACTGTAACTTTAGTCTGTATTAAAAAAAAAAAAAAAAAGAGGCAGGGGAGGAAGAGAGGAGGGCAGTGAAGTGTCGTGTGTTAAGGCCTGGATACACCAAGGCGACTCCCAGACTGCCACCGATAAGACGGAGCGACAGCTCGTCTATTCTCGTCTCCTCTCGTTCCCTCCCGTTTCCTCACGTCGCATGACCTTTTTCCCTCTTCATACACTGAAGCGACAACCGTCCTAAAGACCCCCCCCCCCCCCCCCCCCCCCCCCCCCCAAAGCGGCAGATGGTGCTAGCCAGTGAACAAAGATCAACGGAAGTGATACAATGTTTGCGGAGTACATATGTATGTAGCGTGCCTTGGTCTGCCACTGTTCTCAGCTTGTTTGAACATTTGAGAAGCGTGATAATGGCCGGTTTGGACATTGTTTTGTGTGGATTAGGTGCCGCTGCTCTGTTACTTGAAGAAGATAACTTTCAGCACGGAATTGCGAAGAATGCAAAAATGGTGACAGTACGCTGCCACATCGGTTTTCACCTCTCGTCACTCCGTCACTTCCGCTAAAATTCCCGTGAGCTGATTGACGCGGCAGCTGTATTGCTAGGCCTATCAGAGCGCTTTGTGCCAAAGACCAAAGACGCCGATTCAACAAGGCCAATCGGCAGGAAACTAGTCAGACGGCCTCCGTCCTGGAGCGATGGGGGGCGACGGCGCATACATATCAAAAGGACGGAAATGAGCGACGTGGAAGAACCGTTAAGACGGCTTCAGATGGGCGATCGTCGCCTTGGTGTATACCCCCCTTTACGTTTCTGATCAGCACTGAACTCAGATCCGATCTCCTGTCCGTTCACCGCTGACAGGTGGGCGTTTTCCCATCATGCACTGAGCCGTGCAGCCTCCGCAGTTGCTCCTGATGAACTGCGGCGGCTCAGACGGCTGGACGGACGGTCCGGATCTCACGAGCTTTCGGTGACCGTCGCACTCGTGACATCAGAGCAAGTCGCGAACAAGTCAGACACAAATCTAACCAGCATGCACTGCGCACAGACCGACACCGATCAAAACTGCGCAGGTCTAGCTCATCTCGAACGAGCCTAATGTCTCTGTCTTAGTTCTGCTGGATGTGAGTGCTGCTTTTGATACAGTTAATAATAATAATAATAATTCATCAAATTTATATAGCGCTTTTTTGGACACTCAAAGAGTGAGTTGACCATGTGATCCTGTTACAAAGATTACAGGACTGGGTAGGCATTTCTGGTACTGCCCTAAAATGGTGTAAGTCCTATTTTGAAGACAGGAAGTACTTTGTTGAAATCGGTAACTGTGTCTCAGACCAAATGGCCCTGACCTGTGGGGTGCCCTAGGGGTCCATCCTGGGACCTCTTTTGTTTAATCTTTACATGCTCCCTTTAGGTCAATTAATAAGCAGCAATAACATATCCTACCACAACTATGCAGATGACACTCAGATTTACATCTCACTGACAGCAGGTGAATATGGACCTGTGGATTCACTCTGTCACTGCATCCAACAGATAAATGAGTGGATGAGAAACAATTTTCTCCAGCTAAGACTGAAATAATCATCTTTGGCCCACAGAAACAAAGTGTGTCTGTAGTCACCTTGAGTCTCTTTCACTAAAACCTACAAGTCAGGTTAGAAATCTCGGGGTAATCATGGACTTGAACTTCAGCAGTCACATTAAATCTATAACATCATCAGCATGTTACCATCTCAAAAACATTGCCAGAATCAAAGGTATACTGTCTAAACCAGACCTAGAGAGACTTATTCATGCGTTTATCTCCAGCAGGTTAGACTACTGTAACGGTCTGCTCACTGGACTCACTAAGCAAGCTGTAAGACAGCTGCAGTACATCCAAAACGCTGCTGCTCGGGTCCTGACTAAAACCAGGAAGTACGACCATATAAGTCCTGTCCTCAGGTCTCTGCACTGGCTTCCTGTTGTTCAGAGAATAGACTTTAAAACATCTCTGCTTGTGTACAAGTCTCTCCATGGCTTAGCACCAAAGTACATCTCTGACATGCTGGTTCCATATGAACCATCCGGACTCTGAGAACCTCAGGGACAGGTCTTCTGCTGGTGCCCAGAGTCAGGACTAAACTCGGTGAAGCAGTGTTTCAGTTTTATGCTGCTAAACTCTGGAACACTCTTCCTGACGATGTTAGACAGACCTCTACTCTGACAATGTTCAAGTCCAGACTTAAAACTGTTCTTTTTAGCTGTGCATATGCCAACTGAAAGTGTTTTATCTGCACTCTTCTCTTTGAATTTAATTTTAAATTGATTCTTATACTCTTTAAATTTGATTTTATTGTTTCAATTGTGTTTTGTACTTTTAAATTTGCCTTTTTTTTCTGTAAAGCACATTGAATTGCTCTGTGTATGAATTGTGCTATACAAATAAACTTGCCTTGCCTATATTTGATTTTACAATATTGCTATATTGGACATCTAAAATTAGAAATGCAAATTTATTGATTTTATTTCATCACCAAACCCTAGTCCCATATAGACCACATTGAAGTTGTTTCGTTCAAAATCATGCTCATTACTTACATGCTCATCACTTACTGCTCAATTTAAAACAATACTATCTAGTTTCTCTTGTGTTACTCATGTCTGCCTCTTCAAGCTGGGACTATCAACAGTACTCTAAAACAGTACTCTAAAATGTGTATTTGCAAATACATAAATATGATTGAATCTGAAGTAAAGTCATACTGAATTACATAACCAGAGAGGCCCACCTGCTGCATCCTCACAGACCTGAACTATGATACTACAGAGGAGCTAATGGACTTTATTTAACAGTCCTAGACACATTTTGCCTGTCCGTACTGGGAGAGGAACTCTCCTTCAACGTGGTCTCCATAAGTTTTCTTCTATTTTTTTCCCACAGATGTTTTTCCTTACCGAGAAGGTAGCTTTAAGGACAGGGATGTCCTGGGTCTGTTTAGTTCAGTGTAGTTATTGTTTGTGTTTGATTGTGTGTTATGTCTGATTGTGCGTTTATGTTTGATTAACTGTTTGTGAAGCCCTTTGAGGTGACTGTTGTTGTGATACTGGGCTATATATAAACAAAAAATAATGGAATTGAACTGAATTAAATAATCCCAACCCTCAGTAGCATAAAGGGGCTGCAGTGGTATTCTTAGTAGTACACATAAAAAACAACATATGAACACACTCATTGCACACAGCGACAGTCTGTATGGGGAGGAGGAGAATGATGATAAATGATGAGAGTAATCATGTTTCTTTACTGACCCCTTGTGGCTGGAGTTAGTATTGTGGCCGCTAGCACTATTTTGCAATGGAACAAATGCCTTGATCCAGACAGTACTCATGAAACTAGGGCAAAAATCTATAATTTCTTCCTTGGTTCATTTACTAACCTTACCTGAAAATGTTATAACAATCCAACCATTCCTTTAAGCATATTTATACTACATTGCAAACACAGCCATAACCTCTTAGAAATGCAGTCCTGACTCTCTTTCATCTTCTTTTCCATTTGTTTTAGTGAAGAATTGCCATCGCCAAGCTTTTCCTGGCCTAAGCCGATTACCATCACAGTGTTCGTGTGAAAAGACATTTGAGGAAACACTAGTGCATTTGCATGTGGACAAGTTCATCAGCTTCCTAACCCCTCATCACCCTACGTTTCCTCTGCAGCCTTCCCCATTACCTCCACCAACCAGGAACCTGTTATAGATCTTGGCAGCAGTGGGTTTGTCAGTGTGCCGTGCGCCAAACCAGTAGAATGCTAAGTAGATCTGCACAGGACTGCTATATGGGCTCCACTGCAGTAGTGAGCTTGAATTATACATGTATTCTGTGTTCTTTAGAGATGTGAAGAACGTAAAACAATGTCAGAATATGTAGAACTGTGTGTCAGATACAATCCCTTCTGTAACGCCAATTCCAGAAAAGTGTGTAAAATGTAAATAAAAATGAAGTCCAATGGTTTGCGGTGGTTTTATTTACAAGATCTCAGGTTTTGTTGATATTGTACCATTTCAAGGCAGAAAATAGCTCATTTTCAAAGTGATGGCAGCAACATATCTCAAAATAGCTGGGATGTGGGCAATAAAAGGCTGGAAAAGAAGAATTAGTTGTAAACTTTTTTCACAGTATTTTGTTGCTCCAATTTTTTTAGAAGTGTTGCTGCCATCAAATTGAAAATGTGCTATTATTCTTCCCATAACAAGGTAAAATATCTTTAAATGACTGATAGGTTGTCTATGTTATATGTGAAGAAAATATGGTTTTATGATATTTGCAGATCATTACATTCTGTTTTATTTACATTTTACAGTGTCACAACTTTTTCGGCTTTGGGCTTGTACAGTCCAGCCTCCACTTGTTGGATTTACATGTATTAGTGTTTCTATCCTCCTTCTGCACCCCCACCCCACTCACTCAGTCCCTCTGATTGCAATCGGTGCTCAAGCCTTCCGGCATTACTTATGCAACCTCTGCTGCATACAGTGCATTCACTATCAGCAATCTGCAAAATGCCACCCTATCTATCCTACAGAATGAGGACTTAAACCAGGACAGGAAACTAATAATAAAAAGATAAATATCAAGAAATAGACATATCATATCATGCAAGTGATGGCAAAAATATGCACAGACATCATATCAGCTTTGAATTTGTATTTATTCATATTCATATAAAAAGCATAATATAGCAAATTTAATCCGGATCTGCTCTGTTTGCTTCAACAAAGAACAAGCGTTTAATACAAAGATCCCCTATATGCTAAACTGACATTTTGTGTTTCAATTTGAAGTGAACTAATAAAAGAAATAGACTTTTCCATGATATTTAAATGTTTGTATGTAAATGAAATGTTTCATATATTGTGCTTCCTTTTTCCTTATGATGTACAGTTCAATTTTACATACAGTATCATAGTGCATAAGTCAGACTTTGAGCTTGTACAATTATAAACCAGCATCTGAATAACAGAGTCAAAAGGGTGTGGGCTTGTAAATGGAAGAAATTAGTGTAATCATAACTGGTAGGAGTTATAATTACTGGTCCCCAACTAAGCAACCTCCAAGAGGACTCCTGTGCTGACTTCTTTACATGGTTCATGGACCACATTCTCAAGGGAGAAGATAATTTGTAAATCCTCATTTAGAGTTGTTTAAACAAATATAGTTTAATATGAAAAATTGTACATTGTGTGCAAAGTTTTCAGTAAATTATCACAGTCTCCAGAGATTTTTACTGTACACACATGCTGAAAAAGACAGAACATCCCCATGTCAACCTTGTTCACACTAAACCCTGCACTGCTATATAGAAACACCCTGATGATGATGACCTGTTAGGGGCAGTATTATGAATATATATGAATCAGGCATAACATTATGACCACCTGCCATTTAATGTTAATATTAATGCCTAATATGCAGCCCTACAAACTGTGATATACTGTGTATTCGGATACCTTTCTGGCAGAACCAGCATTGCCATTGCATTTAATCTTGTCTGTTGGATTGGACCACATGAGCCTCATCCTGTACTCCCCACATGCATCACCTGTTGCCCATTCACCATGATTTCATCCTTTAATTTATAGATACTAACAACTCTAGACTGGGAACACCCCACAAGAGCTGCACTTTTGAAGATACTATGACCCAGTAAAAATTTGACCTTGCGCAAACTCACTCAAATCCTTATGCTTTCCCACTTTTCCTTCTTCTAACACATCAACTTTGAGGACAAAATGTTCACTTGCTGCCTAATATATCCTATCCACTAACACATGCCATAATAAAGAGAGATGCTGAAAAATTGCTGGAGAAGTTATTGCTGGTTCTAATAGAAAGGTGTCAGAATTCATAGAGCATCACAGTTTGTTGTGTGTGTAGCTGCATATTAGGTAGGAGGTAAGAACACAACATTTTGGCCACTAATAATAGGCAGGTGGTCATAATGTTAAGCCTGATCAGTGTCGGTGAATTTATTTAGAAGGAGAGTGCAGCAGAATTACACCTCTTGAAACTTCCATCTGTCTATCCAGTCCAAGTTGAAGGGCTATCTGTTAATAGCTTTCAGGACACTTTGAGTATACTTCTCCAGATGCACATAGCCCAGGGCCTGGCATAAATAGCACTTTGATCTGGCCACAGTCTGAGGCTGCAGAGGTGATCTCACCATTATCCCTAAGCTACTCCTCTCATCCACAGCCTTGAATATGACTGAGGCTGGAGTCACTCACCACTGTAGCGTCGATAACAGAAAGGGCGCCATGAAAAGACCGCATTACCGGGTCAATAGCCCCGATCATTACAGCGAGATTAGAATAACATACATCAATATTAGGTCTAAACAGGGGTCATCCAAAAATCTACTGAGCCGTACGTCAGCGGTGTTGGTGTAGCGCTGTGAGGGAGAATAGCTAATTCCTTGTTTTGATTAGCAGCTTAGCCCCAGAGATGGACTTGGCTGCTGTTGTCAGAGGGATACTAGAGGAGAGCAGTGGCATTCAGACTGGATTCTCTGGCAGATGATTGGCTTGACAGGAATCCACTGTATGCCAGGATAGACAGCACTGAGGATATGGTACCAATCTCACAACAATGTTAGAGGAATATAGTACATTCACGATTGTATTGGTGAAGTTTGGCATTCAACTAAAAAGAGTGCTGTATGTAAAGGTAGTTTTGTGGATCAAGTGTTCTGTACTTGAAAAGTTAAAGATGGAAGACCTTTTTGGGGTGTTGTGCAAAGACAAACACTTAACAAATCTTGCTAGGATTAGGTGGTGCTGGCCCATTGCATGATAAACTGCTTTGGTTCAGAATTATAAATGTATTCAAGTGGACCACACCTGGATAGGCCTGGGTACCATTAAACGATACCTTTATCAAAAAATGTTTTCAATACTACGGTTTTAATACCTAGAGGGACCTTTAATGTTCCTTTGCTTGTATGAATTATGCATGTATCATTTAAGATCTGGTATCATAAAAATCTGAATAGTACCCAACCCTGCACCTGGAACATTACTATCATAGTTCCTTTTGTAAACATCAGAAAATAGAGGAAGAGAGAAGATGGAGACAGAGATCAAACATGGAGGAAAGTGCATGCGGGAATGTCGTGACCCTAAATGTTAATGAAGGGAGAGCTCAAACGCAGCTAATTAGCAGTGCTGCTTGTTAAACTGGCCACTTAGCACATGCTGCGTCAGGATGGATGGGTCTTTCATGCCGGCTTTGGGCCTTCAGATATGGCTGCTGAGGTTCAAACACAAAGAGAAACCACTAACTCTATTTTAACCCATGCTGTGTCTCAACATGTGTGGTCTTTGTTCAACTGGTACCATCATACTTTCTGACTTTGTACATATCACTTAAACTCAGCTGTCTTCTCTTATCTTTAACAGTTGCAGTACTTGCCTATATTTTACATAAGATATGCCATGTAACACTAAAGCTGCAATGTTAAATGTATGCATCTGTAAAGTAAGTAGAAGTGGACAAAGTATTCAGAAGCTGTACTCAGGTTAAAATATTGTTACTACAAAATAATACAAGTTGGATAGCAAAATCTACTACTGCTGCTGCTGCTTCTAAAGGTATGGATACCTCAAAGTAATATTACTCAACAAAATTATTACTTGAGTAACAGTAAAAAAAAAAAAAAAAAAAAAAAAAAAAAAAAAAAAAACTGACAGTTTATTAGAGTACAAATTACTTCAGAGTAGGTTATGCTTTTGCAACTGCACTGCTTCACTACTACTACTACTACTACTACTACTACTACAAACCAAAGTTATAAGGTGAGTGTAAAGCCTCTTTTCAATCAAGCTCAAAAAATACTTTAAAGTGAAAGTATTAAAGTGCTCACTTTCAAATTTCACTGTAAAAAAGTAAAAGTATTTTTGTCAGAGATTCAACAATGGATGTGTTAAATGTGAGGATTATGATTCAGAGTGTTGCTGATTCTAGTAATGAAGCAAAAGAACTAGTGCAAGGAGATAATTAAATCTCATTGCTTTGATGTTTTTAAATTGCATATCTTGCAGCATGCTTTATATTTAAATATTTCATACATACACATTTCCAAACCAAAACTCAAAGTAACTTGTAATACAAAACAGCTCAAAAATGTAGTGGAGTATAAAGTATAGATATTTGCTCCAAAATGTAGTGAAGTAATAAAGGCTACTTTTACATTGTCATGTTCCAACACTGAACCTTGGTGCCATTACTGCTGTGACGTTTACCTCACTACCTACTTCAGAATACAACGATAAGTACAAGGCCACAGGCGAGGGGCACACAGGGATGAGAGCTGAGGCACAGCAAAGCAGCGCTTCAGAATGAAAATATGAGCTGAAGATGAGGGGAGAGAGGAGGTTGGACAGTGATCCAGAGCAGCCAGGAGGGAAGGAGGGGGCGGACCTGGCATCATGGTGCAGGGAGGATGGAGGGAGGCTGGAGGAGCATCATGGTGAGACTCCACAGAGCACAATGACACATATCTAATCCCCCAGAGAGAGAGGGAGAGGGACTGGACGACCCTGCTGCGTGACTGGCACTGCCTGGGCCTGTCAGTCATCACACCCTCAGCCCGGCTCTGCTCTCTGCCACAGTGCCAAGGACACTAACACAACAATATCACTTCTACTGTTTACAATACATTGTCTATAAAACTGTAAATATTATGCTTGTCCAATTTAACCAACCTTGAATGTATGACGTTCTCAAAATCTGCACTCAAGTAAAAGTACTGTTAATTCCAAAAATATTTCTTAAGTAGGAATAAATGCAATGCAACAACATTAAAAGAATAAACATAAAAAAAAAACACTGAATGTAAAGTTTAAAGTACAAAGTAGTTGTTTTTTTTTAAACTACATACTACTTCTGCTCCTGCAACTTCTACAAACCTGAGTTGTGAAGTGAGTGTACTACACACTTGCCACAAGATCAGAAAGTACTTTTACTTATTTTGAAACTACTTGTGTCAAAGTATAAAAGTATTGGATGAATGAAGTTAACATTCATCCATCCAAGTTGATAAAATGTACGTATTGAATACAAATATTCAGTATGGAATAATTTTGAAGTAACTAGATGTCAAAATCAACTACTAGCACTACAAACTGAAGTAGTAAGGTAAAGCACTACGCAGTTTACTAATGAGGCAAAAAAGGTTTACCCAATTTGGAAACTCTGGCCTCAAACAGCCTACTAAAGGTAGGATAAATGTGATGTTGGTGAATGACTTGAGTGAATGTAGCCATTTCCCACCTCTGCACTTTATCTACACCAATATATAAATGCTGTCAATCTGAATTATGCTTACGTGTGTCCACATTTTAAGTTTAATGTGCCAACTAACCTACAAAATACGCACAAACTTTTCCGTCATCTTAGCTGGGCACGTGTAACAGTGTCTTGGCATGAACATACGCACAGTGAGATTTGATTTCCTTTTGCGCTGCTCTGCTGCTCAGCCAACCTTCTGTGTGGCCTTTTTATTAATTACTGGACAGATTCCGCAAAATCCAGAACGCACAGGCAAAGATGAGTCACCAGATTGACGCTGTCCACAGATAATCCACCGCACCTCCACACTGCAGCCACCGTTCACGTCAGGTGGATTAGTACTGCCCTCTGCTGGTGCTTCTCTGTACTGAAGTAATGTTTAGATTAGACTCTAGCGCTCTCTGGTGTGTGGCAGCGATATTACAATCAAGGACAACAGTACAATGAGGGGAAATGGAAAGTCAGTAATTAATATGGGATAGAAAACAACGATTATTTTGACACTGACATTTGGCAGTCCTACATCAAAAAATGTAAAATATTAAGAAAAACTAAATTTTGTTAAAGTAGCCTACGTAAGTATTGGCCATGTTTGTATTTGTTTTGTTTTCTGTATTTCATTTATTTTGAGCATGTGAATATCTCATGGTGTGCAATTTAACAACAAAATACAAGGCAGAAAAAAATAAAATAAAAATAATAAATTAGCATGTACTCAGCAACCTAGATCTTTTCTACATTTTCATAAAAGAACATTTCATTCATTACACCAAAACAAATAAGCTTTCATAACAAATCAAACGATCTGATCAAAAACGAGTGGGAAGAAGTAAAACTTATTTAATTCCACCCCCGCCATGTTGTAGTAGTAGTATGTTTGTAGTGTGTTTAAAACCTTACTGAGTTTCATTATTACAAAGTAACAGTACTTTTACTTAAGTACAGATTTTGAGAACTTCTTACACCTCCACCACACCATGCAGCCAGAGACCAAAGATCAAGGGCTGGATGTCAGAAACAATGCCCCTCTGGTACATTATACAACACATCCATGTTTCAGTCCAAAGTGGGTTAAAAAGTAGGTATCAAGTTGTTGTAGTTGTAGTAGCAGCTGTAGTAGTACTAGTAGCAGCAGTAATAGCAGGTACAGCAGCAGCAAGTACTTAAGTAAACTTAAGTTTTTAGTTTTGTTAAGTACTTCAACTTGAGTATTATTTTAAAGTAACAGTATTTTTACTTGAGTACAAACTTTCAGTATTCTGTCTGATGCATTACAAATGTAAATCATCCATTAGTTGTTCAGTTGTTTCTGCACCTGTTTTGGAGAATCTGGTTGTGTTCTGCATGGCTTTAAATGATGCTTAAGTCTCATTTTGCATTAAATTTAAATGGTTTCCTCCAAGCATCTGAGAACGATATGCACCAGCGAGGCCCGTAGGGAGCTACTGTGCGGAAACACTACATTATACAAAGACAATTGATCAAAACAGACTAATTATTGTATGTGTTTTACATATATTCATTTCTGTATCAAATATTCATGGAAATAAATGTATTTGTTTTTCAAATGAGCACAAGGCTATCAAATATTTCAGACACACCTCATTAATGATACAGAGCCAAAAGCATGCATTTTTAAAATGCCATGATTCACAATGGCAATGAGGAGCTGCAGCTCACTGGTTTGTCCTAGATCATTTCTTAGTGTTGCAATACATCAGGCCTAGCTTGTAAAGAAAACTAAACATTTTATAAGGAATCAAAACCATCTTTAAAAATAAGTGATCTGAATGTAGCTTTCTGACTTTTTAGACTCTCATTCAAGATTGTCCCTTCTTAGCAAAACTCTATTTGATTTGAGGGTTCTTCTGAAGAGAATTATGTATTATTTTATACATCCCATACATATCTTGCATTTGACCCTCTGCTGCCCCTTCATGAGAACTGCCCACTGGGGACCTTGACAAGGCACAGGACAACATCAAGCCAATGCAAACTGATAAGAAAAATCACTTCATCTGCTAATACTGTATTATGGATGTCAACAGTAAATATTTCTGAGGCAGCAACATGTAGTGGCTGGGGGTTAAGGGCAAAAAACCATAGAGACGCAACTGGAGTCCCTCGGGTGCCTGCCACATCACCACCAGAGATCTGGTGGATAGAGATAGAGTCTCTAGTGTATGTTTTGAAGTAAATGTCCAGAGGGGTCTGACTCAACGTGAGCAGGGCATCTCTCCAGGGAGCAGAGATGGTGATCAGTTTTCCCTCTGGTGGTGCACTGCTATTTGAGGCTTGACTTGATATGAGGAACTACAAGGCAGCGGACCTAGCGCTTTGGGAAAAGGTCAGTGCACCTGTGGCCTAACCCCCATCAGCTGCCCTTTACATCTGGATCAGAGTGGGCAAAGATCTGCCAGCAGGATCTTATCTTGTCATACCTGACTATGGTCTTGACATGTATGAAAGCAGTAGACAATCTTCTAGCGTGCAGTGATTCATATATACTGAGTTCGTCAAGGTGTTATGTCAGATGCCCTCCCTGTCTGCAACCCTCTTCATATATATCCACTCTTGGGGCTGGTGACCTTCTTGTGGTTGGATATATATTAACTGAAATAATATTGTATTGTGTTATGAATTTGCAGGAACACTTGACAGCAGGTAAGTACATCATCTACCTTCTCACAAAAATACTTTGGATTAAAAAGTATTAGTAAACAGTAGTAAGTTAGAGATTTACCCTTACTTCATTTTACAAACACTAAGGGTCCAAAAACTCTCAACTGGCTTATTTATTTTAGCCATCTCCCACAATACTCTATATTGCCAAAGGCATTCACTCACCCACCCAAATAACTGAATTCAGGTGTTCCAATCACTTCCATGACCACAGGTGTATAAAATCAAGCACATACGCATGCAGCTTTGTGGAAAACTTTGCTTAAAAGTTTGGGGATGGCCATTTCCTGTTCCAACATGACTGCGCACCAGTACACAAAGGATGGTCCATAAAGACATGGATAAGTGAGTTTGGTGTAGAAGAATTTGACTGGGCTGCACAGAGTCCTGACCTCAATTCGATAGAACACCTTTGGGATGAATTAAAGCCAAGACTGCGAGCCAGGCCTTCTCGTCTCCGTCTCGTCAGTGTCTGACCTCACAAATGCACTTCTGGAAGAATGGTCAAAAATTCCCATAAACACTCCTAAACCTTGCGGAAAGCCTTCCCAGCAGAGCTGAAGCTGTTGTAGATGCAAAGGGTGGGCCATATTAAACCCTATGGATAAAGAATTAAGTTCATATGGGTGAGCAAATACTTTTGGCAATATAGTGTATGTTCTAACTGCACGTGTGATTAGCAGCGCTGACCAACAGGGGGCTCACCCTGAGTAGGTTGAGGCTTTAGCTGAGATTACCAGAAGCAGCTGTGAGTCATTTCTCAGTAGCATGGTGTCCTGTGCCTTCCACGTGGTGCTGAGTCATTGGGCTCTATTGAAAAGGACAGAGCCGTTTGCTTTGACTGACATGTCTACTGAGTACACAGTATCAGGGAGTGTGTGTCATCAAGGGCAAGGTGACAAAGTGGATCCTAGTTGTACAGCAAATAAGGTCTAGGACAGATCACAAATCTGAGACAGGAATCTGATTTTTATTTATTTTTATTTATATTTAAAGAACCAATACGAATTCAGGGTGTTTTCAAAATGGGTACAATGATAGAAAATTGACCATGGTCTTTCAGCTTTGTCCCATCTTTTAGTTCAGATCCTAGGCATTTAATGAACCACTTTAAAATTACATATTGAGAGACGTCCTACTGTCACAGAAATGGCAAATGAGTACCTGCTTTCCCTGCATCAATGATGACAACAGGGATTTTGGTTTGTTTACTGAGGTGAGGGGACCGATTATTGCACTCAAACAAGAAAAATACATGGCTCTTGAAAAACAAAAATGAACAAGGCGATCTAACCCCTGTCCTACTTTTAACAGCCACAAATATCATATATCGTGAATAAATATTGAGACACATTTAAACTCTGTGATCCTTTAAGTAAGAGTGGCAAGTGACAAAGGAAAATAAAAACATTACTGCATTTACGTGAACCTTGACCTTGTGTACCAAACCCACCTCAAAATGGACAATATTGAAAATGTTATAAAAAGGTACATACTTCTAGCCCAATCATAGTCCATAATCATTTGAAACATGGTAAAATAGTTAATGTTACAATCATTATTATAATTTGTGTAAAAAGTAAAAATCCACAAAAATGAAAAAAAAAAAAAAAAAGTATCCAATGCTTACAAATTAAAGAACAGGATGGTGTCAAGTAGAGTAATTGTGGCCCATGGTTGAAATTACTATGACCTGCAGCAGGCCTGTCGGTGTGCTTTGACCTTTGACCTTCCATTCGTTGGTTCTAGCTGGTGGGTGCCCAGATCTGGATTCATTGCAATCACTTGCTTTTTTTCTCTGATCGATAAACCATGTCTCAGTGTTAACAAATCATCACAACAATTACTGACAGCACTCTTTATTTGTCTCCCGTTGCGTGGAAGATTACCAACTAAATGCGTGGAAAAAGCTGCATTGGCGAGCAGCTTACTGCACACAGCAGTGTTGGCCGTTAGTATCCTTAAATCGCAGACGCATCTTCGGTCTGTATTTCTCCAGGTAGAGAAGCTGTTTGGAGTTGAAGGCTCCACGTCTCTTCCTGACACAAAAAAAGCAGGAATTAAAATTTTATGGGAAGTTGTCCTAAGCCATAAAATAGGAAAAGCAGTACAGGCTCAGGTCAATAAATAAGAATATTATAAAAAAGTCAATAGTAGTTCAAGCACTTTAGTAGTTCAATTCAAAGTGAACACATATATTACATCGACTCAGTACACAGTAAAAGACTTCAAGCATTCCTTTAGTTTTGGCTTACAGTTAGTGAAAAGCTAAGTTCAGTAAGCCATTAATTATTACATAAAATTTTGTAATGATCATAATTATAATTGTCATAATCAAAATAAATCTTCTGTCTTCTCCCTTGCAGGGTCGCCATAGTAAATCATCTGCTTCTACCTCATATTGCATAGTAATTTGACATAGGTTTCAAGTCAGATGTTCTGCCTGATGCAACCCTCCCCATTTATCCAAGCTTGAGACTGGCACAAAGAGAACATTGGCCCTTTAAGGCTAGATTATCATATTTAAAATCAATAAATGCTTGAAATATTTCACTCTGTGTGTACAGAACCTGTACAATAAATGTGTTTTACATTTAAATATGTACAACTGAAATAATTTTACTTCTCCACAATATTCTAATTTATTTGTGCCTGTATTATTTAATGAAGTTTTTGAAGCGGCTTTTTAATGAAGAGATATACATACTGTCTTATGAACTGCACAGCATCTTCGTACTTCATTCCACTTTCAATGAGGGCTAAGGCCACAAGAACTGGAGCTCTGCGAGGCATTGGACCAGTGGAAGACAGCAAAAGAATCAAGGAAGACAAGGAGAGCACAAGATTAAATGCCAAGGTTCACATAGCTTGGTAGTAATAATGTAAGAGACGGGGTTGGGGCTTTAAACCTGGGAAACCAGCCTGGGAAATCAACAGGGGGGCACGAGATTGCTGTTGCCTTGGGGCACTGCACTCACACTCTGAGGCGCGCACACACCAAACAGTGATAAGTTTCAGACTGCTTTCTCACAGATTGTGCAAAAAATAAATACAAACTTTGTGGTCAGATCCAAGTGCTGACTAAGCCTTTTCAATACAGGACTCCATTGTCACAATGTTCATGGCAAATAGTGTGCACAAAATTGTGTAAAACTCAACTAACCACAAAGTTACTTTCTCAATGCAAATATGTATGCAAAAACCAAATGACTGGACTAAACGGGAGGAAGAGTTTAATTACAGACATGCAAGTCTAACCGAAGTCTCAAAATTACAGAATCTTTGGAATCCCTCCACAATGCTGAATGTCAAGAAGCCACCAGCTTTTTGTGTGCTTGTGTTTTCAGAAAGACATTTTTACATTTCCACGTTATGTGTCTTTATCTTCTTTGTTGTCACACATTTGTCATTAAAAGTAGCTTCTCATTTATCGTCACACACATCAAAAAGTCTCTACACAACAAATATTCAACCCATGACCAAGAGGAAGATCACATGCAAATGCATTTCCCCTTTCCCCTCAAGTCTGCAAACAGTAAATGTCAACTAATAATAACCACTGAAATACCCAAGTACTTTAGACAAATACTAATCTAATTATTACTTTTTCTTTGTTTAATTGTGGTTTTTGATAAACTGATGATCCCACACGCCTTTACAAATCATGACTGGACAAATTGGCATAATTTTATCTCTTTTGGTAGAATATGAATATATATTTTGTTCTCAATGGAACATGACATTTTACCATTTAATTAAAAAGTCAAGGACCAATATGATTTTGCATGGCAGGAACACATCTAAAAAAATTGAAGATGGGGCCACAAAAGGCTGGACAAACAGCTTCACTAATAACAAAACAAACAAGGAGCATTTTGCAACAAGTTAATTGGCAATAGGTCAGTAAGATGATGATAATAGAAACAGTCTTTATTATTAGTATTAGACGTATTGAATGCTCATGATTTCAGTGCCATTAAGCAGCACTGCATTAAACCAGGGCATAATCCTGCACTGATCCAGAAACACTCTTGTCTTCTCTGGATCCATTGGATTTGATAATTCTGACCATAGGAGTTCTCCATTGTGCCTTAGTCCGTTTCATGGTACTTGGCCATGAAAAAACAGTACCATTTCTGTATTGTGTTCTATTATTTCTTTCCATGATACAGCTTAAACTTGAATTTGTGCATACTGCGGTGTCACAGACAATGACTTCTGGAAGTGTTCCTGATCAATGCAGTCACTTTCAGAAAATAAAGCACTGCCCTCAAGGGCCATTATGTTGTTTATGTTCTACTGTGATTAAAAATAGTTGTATCAAATTTACAGATCACTGCATTCTGATTTAATTTTCATTTTACACAACTTTTTTAGAGTTGGGGTTGTAGTAAAATAGTGTCCCTTACCGGCCAAGACCAGCCACGCAGTGCACAGCGATGCAACAGCCAGGTTCGTCTCGAAACTTGGTGTTCAGCAGCTTGAGCCAATCATCTACAATTTGGGTGGGAGGAGGGGCACCATCATCGAAAGGCCAATCCTAAAGCATACAAAAACACATCACATATTAGACAGAATAGATTTTTAGCATGGTTAAAAGGTAAGTAATGAAGGTTTCATACCAGAACTTGGATCCCCTCCTTCTCTACTGGAGCTTTATCATACGTGGCATCGCAAACCCTTACCAACGTGTTCACCTCAAACTTCTTCAGCTCCTACACAACACCAAAGGGACACCAATTAAGACAACTTTCATCATTTTTCGACACTTGTACAAAGATGAACAAAAGTGTACCTCGGTGAACTTGTTAAGCGTGGCATTGGTGGGGTTATGGGTGATCAGGAACCTCATGCACTCGTATTTAATCTCGACTGCAGCGGGGCGGTTCATGTTGGCGAGACGGCTTAAAAAACAATTACAATACAATATTCTTACAAAACACAACGCAACTTTTTGGCTCAGAACTCAGCAAAAATAGTAGATGCAGTAGGGATAGGGTAAAATAAATAATAAAAATGACAACACGTGGAAGGATCGGTCAAAGAGGAAAACTTGCTTAAAACTAAAAAGGGATGGTGAGCACAGAAGGATAACAAAAAGAGAAACTAGTCCATTGTACTTCGGGATGTACAAAATAAAATAATATTAGGAAATGAAAAAAAGAAAAACATGGAGACACTATCCAAGAGTCCAGTCAAGTTACCCCATTCAGGAGAGCTGTTTGTAATTGGCTGTTTGACGAGAAAGTAGATAAGTTAAGGTCTCTTTTGTATTGGTCGGGTGGTGACAGGGCAGTGCTGTCAGGCCGAGGAGGACTACGCGATATCCCAGGAGCACTTTGGATTCAGAGGTCAGGGGGGTTTCTGGGCTGCGTAGTCCCTGAAGAAGTGGCCGCCGGTTCACTTCTCAGCAAACGCGAGGTGCTGTGCCTGGCAGAACTCTCCGCTCACACACGCCATATAGGTGCGGCTCAAGTCGGTACAGAAACCCTGGGAACAAAAGGAAAGGAATTAATAAGAGTGTAATCATGAGTTTAAATTCAATAAAAAAAGCAATAAAAAAAATTTATTAGTACTTTTCTCCTGCCTATTGCAGATAACCATTGTATAGCAGTTACCAAAGGTCATACCACAGCACAGGGAAGTGCACGTACAACTAGAAGCAGCCGTACCATCATCCACTGTAAAACATAAACTTTCAACTTTTTTGAGAAGTTTGTCTCACCCCACCCGAGAATTTCCCACTGTACCATATACAAAATCTTTCAAGTGTTGTCTTTGTGAACAAGTAAAGTCTGGGCTGGCCTGCCCTCTCCTTGACATGCAGCTCAAAGCCAGCCGCCACATACTGGCTGAAACCGTCTCACAGTGGAAGAGTGGCGGGTGGGGTGAGGAGGAGTAGGTCAAAGGACAGTCTCTGCTATTGCTGCACTGAATATACAAGGTACAAGAAGGGAAAGTGAGAGAGGGAGTGGACTTTAGCACCATGTCAGCTCCGCAGTCACAAGGTATGGATTACAGGGCGGGCAAAGCTTCAAACAGCGGCATTTCTGCCCTTTTCAACTGCCTGACACACTCTGTACAAGTATTTTCCCATTAAGGACATTTCCAAAAGTTACACTGTAACAGAATTGAATATTTCCATTTACATATATTGTAGTATAAAGACTGTCAATTTTGTAATATTATATTTTTTTCTTTTTTAAAGAAAACACTTTCTTTTACTTACTAATTACTATTAGTGCTATGAGTACTACTCTTGACAGTACACTACTCAGTCAGTGGCAAAGTGAGCTGTAGTAGTACTAATAATTGTTGAAGTAATTGTAGTAATTATAGCCTTAGTAGTAGTAGTAGTAGTAGTAATAGTAGTAATAGTAGTAATAGTAGTAATAGTAGTAATAGTAGTAGTAGCAGCAATAGTAGTAGCAGCAATAGTAGTAGCAGCAATAGTAAGCAGTAGTACTGCATCCATGAAGATTACTTGGACTTGAATTCAAATGAGCCTAATAAGGTTTATGTAAATGTATGTAATGAGTAGTTGACATTTTGAAGTGTCAACACCTTTTTTATTTTATTTTTTTCTTGTCCTGTGGTGTGACACAACCTTTAAGTTGAAAACAAAGAATAATAATAATAATTTCAAATATAAATCTATTAAAAGTGTAAAGAAAGCTTTTTGTAAACCACAAAATGTACTTGTTTTTTAACAATTTATGTGGCTTTACTACTCTGTCTTGGTAATAAACCCTCCTCTCTCAGCACATGACATGTTTCAGAGTCTATGAATAACCCAGTTAACAATTATTAAATTAGTTGACAATTATTTCAATAATCCATTATAATCGACTATTTATATTAGGTGTTACAGTCCTGGTAAAGTAATCAAATTTTTTAAATGGAAACTATAAAACACCTCAGGTTTTTAACCTCAGCACTTGTGCTTCACTATCTGATATTAATCGACTAACTGCATAAATCATTGACAGATTAATCGATTATCAAAATAATTGTTCGTTGCAGCCCTAGTGTCACCCACCTGTTAAAATGCCCCAATTTCACCAGTGCACATATTCTGTGATAAGTCTAGGAACATCTTAGGTCTCAATTTTTGTTCTTCCACCAACCTTTTCCATCATTTCCTGGCCGCTATTAAAATAAAATATTTCATCTGTTCTTTTTATGGTAATGTTTTGTTAAGAAAACAAATGCCATGTAGTTATATAAATTCAATGCAATAGAGCGGTTAGTGTTCTCGCCTCCCAGTAAGTAGATCGTGAGTTCGAGCCCTGGGCCGACCAACACACCATCACACGAACTCTCTGGGTGGAGTCTGCATGTCCCCCCCGTGTTACTGTGGGTTCTCTTCGGTACTCCAGCTGCCTGTTACCATCCAGTAACAGGCGGCATTTTGCTTTGTGCATAAATAACAAGGTTTGTAAAACAGCTAAACCCTTCAGTTTTAAGAGTCCTGACTTCAGAAACAGTCCAGTAGTGTTCTTTTGAAGCAGCTCTGTGTATAGTTCTTAATGCTCTCTTTTGTAACATAATCAAAGGCATTCAATTGCTGGTATATGCATTTCCTCACACTTCCAAACAATAAATTAAATATGGCAAAATAAGTGAATACAAAATTCTCATTGCCTTAAAACTTAACACATACTTAGCTTTGCTGAGAACAGCAAATTTTTTACACTTTCTCATCTATGAGAACTCCTAAAATCTAAATTCAGAAACTCTTTCAATATCAATTCCATTAAAACACAGATTGATTTGTAAACACCATCAACTGTTTTACTTAAATTTAATTAAAGTTTATTATCATTGAACCCTTCTTGAAGTAGGTATTTTTAGATTAGAAAAAAATTGTCATTTGCAAAAAGAGCAAAACGTAATATTTTTGACACCAAATAAATGCCAAGTGAAGATATTTTAAAAAGAGTAAAGAGTAGGGCTTTTCTTCACATCAATTCTATTAACTAGCAGCAAAGTAATTAGCAAGGCAATAGAAAAGTGTATAGGAGCACGCTGCCAGGATCACATGCAAAACAATACAATTTGCAAACTGGCATTGCGCAGACACAACCAAAGCCAAACTTGCATACACTTAATATGCATTCAGAACCAACCACACAGGAAGCAAACAAAGCTGACAAAGTATTGTAAACCTTCCTTAGACAAACAAATGAGACTTCCCTGTAGCTTAAGTATTTCATTCACTGTTAGTGCAAATGGATAGGAATGTAAATGGGAGAGGCTGTTGCATTAAGCGTTGTGTCCCATATGGTGCCAAAACCTACCACATTTTCAACTGTGACCATATCTGAAAAAAGAGAGGTCACCGCATCATGAAGAGCAACAAAAATGATACAAGGACTGTCCCAGCCTTCTCCTTCTGCCTACATGCGTCAAAAAAACTACAAAGTAAGGGAGTAAGCCAGACAGCACAAAGTAACTTGCTGATAAGGTCAGAGTATCTCACGACAAGGAAAAGTCATGTAAACCTAAACATGATAAAGAAGCAACAGACAGCTTGTATGTCGTGACAGCTAACATCTTTTTTATGACAAAGCTTATCTAAAAATCAACTAAGTATGGAGTATATGTTTAAATGCAACAAGCATTTATTAAATGGACTGGCTTTAAGGCTTTATAATTTACAATTTGTTTGAAATTAAAGGTGCTAAAGTTCAAGCTGACTAACAAAAAGCTTGAGTTTGATGCACTATATCTAATGTGTATGTAACCAGAGAACAGCCTTTTATGTTGTCTGTGTGTTGGAGGAGGGACCACTGAAACACCCACTGTATATGGGCTCTCACTTCCTGTCAGAAAAAGCAAAATGTAAAACCTTAAATGTAACATAATAGAAAAATCTGCTACAAAAGGAGTAGTGGGGAAGGGGGAAGCAGGCTTGGGCTTTTTGATGTCAGAGGAACATTGGCTGCACAAGTAAGATAAAAGTGCCCTAGAACCTCACCCCACATACCAAACTGTGTCTACTACACTTACACACAGCTCTTACACTCTGGACTATTACTCATATGAGCCGTACAGGCACTCATATTATACATTACATCGTCCACAGAAACAATGCGATACGATAATTTACATTTTGGTTAAACATGACATTGTTTTCTGCATGCATTACAGTGGGTTCTCCCCATTTACTCCAGCTTCCACCCAAAGGTACGCAGGTAGGTGAAGTGGTGAATGTGATTAACTGGCTGTTGTTCAGAGTTTACCCCACCTCACGGCCATAGTTGCAGGGATAAGCAAACAGCCACTAGCAACCCCTAACGGGAACAAGGGGAAGAAATTCTTAAAAATCTTTACTTTGGAAACCATTTTAAACATCTTTTGGGTTCTAATCCTCAAGAGTGGTTGAATGGGAAAAGTGTCAAAAATGTGTATGTGTAAACCTGGGGTGTAAGTCATGTAGACAGAAGTGCCATGTCCACACAGAACTGCTAAAATACTTTCTCATTAGAGGTGTAACAATACAGTAACCTAGGGTTGTCTAAAATGAGTATCTAAATTAGATATTCATTTGGAAAAGTATCGATAATGTGACGTCTTTACCTGCGCCGCAGAAACACAAGGCCCCTCCCCTCCAGTGATGAGTACAGGAGGAGGACAGGCTTCCTCCATCAAAACAGCTCTTCAAATACAATTTACTAAAAGGTGTTCACTCGCTCGCCTCTGTCACCACTGCGCAAAGACCTGGAGTGCCGCTGCACGAGCGGAGCGGGCTTTCCGTGGGAGTTTCCGTGGGACGCCCCAAGCGGACCGAGCATGCTCCGATCTGGGAGTCACTGCTCAGCGGCATAATCCCAAACAGACATAAAACAGCCTAAATGTTACTGCAAATGTCTCATTACCAGCGGAGCAAGGAGAGGGCTGTTAGGGTTAGCAAAGCGGCCATATGTAAAGGAGCACTGCTGTGGTCCTGACTCTATCTGGCCCATCACTGTCAATGACTGCAGCCAGTCCAGGGGCCAAATTCAGTCCAGTAAATCACACAATCATAATATAAATATGAACCATGGCTACTGCAGCCTAATAACCTACTACCAGTTATAGAAAACGGAAACAGGTAAACTGTAATTAAACTTTACCTTTGAGAAATCAATTATCATAATCTAAAGTAAATTTGGATCACATATACAAACTACTTACTTTATTATTTAGCATTGTGTTGAATAAAAGATCATCATGTAGCTACATAGCTGTGGACTACAGAGGCATCAGAGAGTTCTGTTGGAGGATGAACTTTTAACCAATGCTTGCATAAAAAAATATAAGTATAAAATATAAGTTGTAACAAGTATGTTACATATATAGTAGTAGCCTAATATTATTCTATACAGAATATTGTTTGAATAATATGGTGACAGTAAAAGGGGTGGTTATTGCCTATGTACTACCTCAAACATTTAATGAAAAGTGGTCATTTTTGTCACCGTAGTATCAAAATCGGCATCGAGGGTTTTTTTTATTATTGAAATCAAGTTGAAATTTTACAGCACTACAGTAACCATATCGATGTAGCGATTTTTTATTCATGATACAACTATATCGATACACATTACCTTGTATCGATTTGTATCATTTTCTAGGTAGTGTATATCGATCTACATAAAAAAATACATTTAAAAAATGATATCGGAAAGTTGTCGATATTAGAATATCATACTAAAAAATAACACCTTGAACCTTATTTTATTACAGGTATATGTTGGGCTGTTGCATTACTGCACTAACCTTTATAAATTGACAGCTGTGTTGACCAATGACATTCATCGTTTCATTATTCTACTGCTTATTCTTTCCCCAATCTGCTGGTATGTGAAACATGGAAAAGGGCACCATTAATAAGTAGAGCCTGACCAATATGGATTTTTTGAGGCCAATGCCGATATTAGGTAATTGATAGAGTTTTAAATTAAGAAAAAGCATTTTAAAGCATTTTTCTATCTGCTTGCGTTCACATGAATATGGTGTGTACACCCCAGGCCACTTTATTAGACTACACTTATTTTTAAAATGTTGTAGAAAGCTGCTTATGGTTCTTTATTAAGGGTGCTCCGATCAGGGTTTTTGAGGCCGATCACCGATCAGCCTCTGCTGTGATCGGCCGATACCGATCATGGCCGATACCGATCACGTGGTAATGTATTGTATGCAGGCTATTATTAGTTCCATTTGAAAAATACTGTAGCCTTTGTAAATATAAAAGAACAACAAAATTCTACTTATTTTTATTTTGGAAGAGGTTTTGTTGCATTATTGGTCTTTAATGTGTGCCCAGTGTCTGTGGCTTTGTTTGAATGCTCCGCTGATGTAAAAATCAGCTGTTCTTAATTGGTTCCTTTAATGCGAGTCTGCGGGTGCAGCGCCTGTGTCCGCGTAACGCGCAGCCAAACCAGGTTGAAACACAGTGGACTAAAGAGCAGACAGCTCCTGCTGCCAGTTTTGACAACGTCTGAATGAAGAAAACGTGCAAAGAGAGCAGAGAAGACAACGATGAAAGGTGCTCCTCTCAGACACACGGACACATGGGCTGCCTTTTTACTTTCTCTTTCCATTAGCAGCCATTTGATGCAGTTTAAGCCACAAAACGCACAGTTTCCTCCGCGCAACAAGACACAGGCAGACTCTGAACTTTCTTAATCCTTTTAACGTAACTGTTAGCGGGTTAGCTGTAGCTCTATTTACGTTGGTGTTTGCAAATACACGCACTGCTGCGCCTCGGTTCTGTCCCGTGCGCTCCTAAAGCAGGCGGGGACACAGCGGGGACACAAAGCAGCGCCTCCAGGGCAGGTTTGTGTTAGTTATAACCAGGGCTTAACTTAAAAACACTGCTAAAATAACGCTACTGCTGTTTAATCAAACCGGAGTTGCAGGACAGTAAATGTGAGAGCCTCGCGTGTTTATTGTAATTTGATCGGCCCTTCTGATCGGCTCATTTTACCAGTCACCGATCACTCTATTTTTAGCCATGATCAGCCGATCATGATCGGCGGCCGATCGATCGGAGCACCCTTATTCTTTATGCTAATTATTATGGTGGTAGTGGGTATTAGATATTATGTAGGGCGGTCGCGTTGAGAGAATTTCCCCTGCAGTAATTGTATGACTTAACATCACAATGTGCGGTATAAGCGGTATAGCATAAGCTAATAATAACACCTGAAAAAAAAATTACATGTCCAAATAAATTTTGATTATAAAGATAAACTGAAATATAGTTAAGCCTGTGCTCCAACAAAAACCCGAGTCCAGCACAAGTGGCAATGTCCTTGCAGTGCGCGTAATGTGGTAGCTTTAGAAAAACCCACATGTTCACCTTATGTAGTATGATAGATGAGCTTAGGAGGCTAGCAGTGCTCCCCGCGGCACTGACTCTACAGAGCAATTGTGTCACACATACCTTCATGCTAACTCACGTAGTTATCACGTCACCAGGTGAGTGGATCGTCATTGAGTCTACAGCTCCTCCTCTGAGTAACGCGTAAGCCCCGTGTCTGTTTGAGAAGCAGTTAGCTTCAATGAAGCAGCGCGTGCAGAAGCCTTTTCCTTTCTTACCACTTCCCAGTGTCTCTGAGTGTGTATATGTGCGTAAACATTAAATGCTTCATAGTTTACAGTAAATCCCATTAGTTATTCCATGTGCATCCCATTAGTGTCTCACTAAAATGATAAACTGCAGTTACTGCGGTCGCTTGTGCCCCCATGCGGTTGGACTGATAACAATAATGCAGTCACCGCGACAGCCCAAGTACTGTTATTTATTTTTGGCATATCGGCCATATTTTGGTTGATTTTCTTATAGACTATATCGGCTGACCGATAAATTGTTCAGGCTCTACTAATAAGACAAGCAACCATTATACATCAAACTGAAAAACAATCCAAAACTCTTGACACACACTGGGAAATTCTCAATGGAATAGGAAAAGAGGTTTTACATTGAATCTCAAGTACAAGATGAATCTCCAGATATCAAGCTGCTGCTCGTCCCTTTTGAGCTGCTTGTCTTAAGTTTTGCAAACATAGCCTTGGGCTGAAAAAGATACTTGGAAGTCCGTAGACACTGTGTGGCCCCATGCTTTGCAGAGTGAATTCTGATAACCTGCCACCTGTGTGCTTCCTGGAATGTATTATGGAGCTAAGCTGGTACCACCTCCATCTAATATGCTTCTTAGAACTCTATTGTCACTACTTGCAGTGTAGGTACGGGACTCAACAACAGTATAAAGACTATAAACAATAATTTTATTTATATTAAATGTCAGAATTCGCTTTGAAGCAATAAATTAACACTGTGGGAACAAGTGGCAATGTTCAGAAAGTAACAACCTTTTACAACCTATAATGTAAACTTCAGCATTGTTTCTTTAGCTCTTATCTAGTTCAGTGTTTCTCAAACACAAAGTATCGCCACAGAAAATGTCAGATGTTAAAAAATATTTAGACCACTAGACAGATCCCATGTACCACAAGTGGGATCTGCACCATTTGCAATCCCCTAGTCTAGTTTATAGTGGCTATGGCTATCTTGTCTGGTAATAATGTCCAAGTGCATGACTGACACAATGGCACAACTGCACTCACATATTGCTTATGATTAGAGATGCCTCTTGAAAAAACATGCCGCTGAGAGAGAGAATATGGCCAAATGGAGCCTGATGGTAGTATCAGTTATCCAACCAGCTCTTATAAAACTATGTTAAACTTATGTCAATGTCAGGTTTTCACTTAATGCACAGGTTGGTGGAATAGGACCTGCAGCAAAACCACATAATACATTGGTTGACTCATGAAATAAGATGATAAATGTAAGTCAATACACTGACTAACAAATGCCTCTCAGGAGTAATTTATTGGTTTATAAAGAAACAGAGGACACCAAACCAATGACATCTTTATTTTCAGTGGTGGTTAGTGGTTTATTAAGTAAAGTTCCTAACTTCTGGGATTATTGGAGTTGAACAACCAAAAAAATCATGTTCCCTGCAGCCTTCGCACCTGCTACCTCCTTAAGACACTAGAACACAATAGTCCAGCAGAAGCAGTATGGTATCCAGGGTTGCTTAACACACAAACTCACAGCATCTGAGTGAACACAGATAGAGAATCAACGACCTCGGATAGCGTTAAGGAAGTTCACAGGGGACAAGGAACAGACACTTTGTGGTAAGAGTCTTACTGTCCTAGAAATAAGAATTAGCACAGAAAACTTTGTATCTTCCCTCAGTCTTAACACATATATGCCATACTGTAATAACCATCATAATGACAGAAAAAACTGTCATCTTGCCACTTTAAAATGACATGGCTTAGTGCACCAACTTTTAGCAAGAACTACTGTACTAAGAAAAGGACAGCATACATTAGCAAAAAGCTAAATGACCCACTTTTCAACAGATAATCTAAACATTTAAAATACAGCATAATGTGAAATACAGCAGGCAAATTATTGTAGATTGAATGTCTATTATAATGTTAATGAGATATCATTACTATTGTACGATTTGCTTTATACTCACCCTGTTGTAGCTAGATAGTGGCTTCAACCAGGTGAACTCCATCAGCTTTAAACAAAGACAATAGAAGGCCTGTGCTACATGTTGCTATAGCTCCAGTATTGTAGCATCTAGAGGCTGTTCCATTGGATTATTGCAGTGCTGTGGCAACAACAGTAAACAAACACCAGGCCAATGAGGACTAGATTCATTAAGCCACACACAGCATGAGACAAGGTGCTCAGGAGACCTAATACACAAGTGGATTTGGTTTCTGGTCTAAGACTAAAAACAAGCCAGCACATAGCAAAAGCAATGTCCCAGTCTGGGACTATGTGTGTCAGGTAATGACAGACCAAGCAAACCACTTCTGCCCTTCCTCTCAACACACAGCTCTTTGTAGCTAGACAGGCCAAATGCCAGGACATTACAACATAGGTGTTCCTCTCCCCCAGTAACCCTCCTGAGCACGTCGACCCTTGTCACAGCGCACCAGGCTCACATTTCACGCTTGCGGTAACCAAGCCTGAGAACTTCCACGTTTGTCACATTAGCTTGCTTTATGGTTGCACACAGACAGCAAAACCACCTTGGACCACAAAACATTATAAAAATGTCATTGTAGACAATGTCTGGGTATTTCATACAAAGTATTTTTATTCCAAAAAAAAAAACAGAGCCCGTGTGGGAGCCCTGTTATCCAGTTAGCATGTAATATAACTGTAATACAGGAGCACATAAAACTGGTAAGCTACAATTGAGTGCAATGCTTTTGACAGTAGAGTTCCCAAGAGGACTTGAATAAATCAGGAAAGACATTTTTAATTTGAAGGATAGTTTGTGTTACTTAACAACAAAGCTAAAACAGGTAGGCATGTCAAAGGTATAAAAGCAGCACATTTACATTTCAATTTTGGAGTTAGGCTATTTACTGGCTGAGGAAATAAGATGAAGAGGACACAGTAATAATAAAGTTGCCTACTCCAGACTACTTTCTACTGCTAAACCTGGGTTCCTGGGTCAATTTGTATATGTTTTAAAATTAGAAAGCAGACAAAACACAGCAGTACAGCTTAGGGTTATTTAAGCATTTACAATATTGATAATGGACATACAGGTCAAAGGAGTGTGGCATCTCATGAATGAAAGCTACTGAACAGCCTGCACTGTTGGCCACATGAGTGGAGTGGTGCTATTTTGAGTTTGGCCTGTAATAAAGCTCACCATAGGCAATTTAGGTCACCTGGCTGTGACTCACTAGAAGGAATGTGTAATTAGCTTACCTGTTGCACCAGTTACTCATTCATTCACAGAAGTAGGAGGGTCCTGTGTGTTACTCATTTGTAGTAAATAATGATTAAAATCTTTTAGCAGAGGAGATAAAGGCTTTTGGAAGGTCATAAATTGAAAACTGGAAGCCATGGGAAAGCTTTGCGGCCTTCGGTGTCACAGCTGCTCAAGTTCAACTTCCTCCCTGAGTGGGGTTCCTTATATCAGTGTAGGCCACATTAAATGCTGGACTATCTACACAAGGTTAAATTGTAGGCAACCTTTGCTCTAGTCTAGTTCAAGCAAGATGTCGCCACCTTAAAATGACTCTGAAAGCTAAATAGATCATCTGTGCAAATATATTCTGCTATGCATTATAATTATATAGGCCAATTCAATATTAATGTCTCACTCAGTGCTATCAATGCAATTCTTTGATCTAGTTAGTCCACTCATTTTGGGTAATAGTAGGGCATTATTGATTCGGATATATAGATGACACATTAAAAGTTAAGTAAAAATGGTGATCAAACACTACCAAAGGAGAAGATCATAACATTAAATAGAAAAAAAAAGCATGATTTACAGTCTGTGATCACAATAATATAAAGGCCGTTTAAGAAGTTATCGTCGAAATGAATTACGTTTTTGTCAATCACTAATATCTCTAGCCTTCCCAATTAAACAGTACGAAAATGATAACACGGGCTTGTCACAAATAACTAGAATAATGGCATAATGGATAAACGTTTTCACAGGGCGGAAATGAATTCAGCTCAGTTACCATTTAGCCTGGCTTTAAAACTAGACACTAAACGACTTAAAACATAACACGACCACGGGTTATAATTTACAGAGGCAAGTAATGTCGTGTCCTTTCATAAATACGGCCGTCTAAACGTTAACGCGTCTAGTTAACATTAACGTTACCTGAACGGTGGATGGGAGGAAGGCTACAATATCCTCGGAGCTCATTTTCAGCTATGGCTAACATTAGCTTTGTGGTTTAACAAAAATATGTATAAAATTAGACAAAAATACTAACAATAATGGCTTTGCATGGTAGCAGCACTTGTGACACGAAATTAAAGTATTCTTTATGTTAAGAGTATGTACTTTCATGAACAAAAAAATCTTTAGCCTTAAAGAAAAACTAACGTTAGCGTAGCCTAACTAGCTAGCATGCTAACACAAGAAGATAGCCACTTCGCTGTGTATAATCACCTTTAACAACCTCTTTGGCAACGCCGACAACGATAGCAAGAACTGAATTCAGAGGGCCACCACCATTCCGTAAAACAAGGAGAAAATGTAACTAAACGCAACACGATCAAAATGCTGTTCTTTACATTGGTATATGGGCCAAGTGGTTGGCGTTAAATACATTTTAAACCTCAACTTTCGTGTCTCGTATATTGTGTCGACCCAAAAGGCTGTCGAAACCCAACTTTTAACAGGCGTTGGGAGGGGGGGTTATGGTGCTTCAGTCATTGGTGGTCATGCAAGCACAAGGTTTAAAGAGGATTTTAAGAGTTTTGGTTACTTACAAAGAGCAGACTGAACATTGAAATCCCGTGACTACCTCGAAGAAAGTGGAGGGAGTGTAGAAAGCGATGTCAGGTCGCCTTTTTGTTCCTCTTCAATGTGGCAGCCTCGCTTCTCGTTGGAGGTCGGAATCTGTTGTTGGGGAGGAGTCTCCCCGTCAATATGACCAAACCTTCAAGTTCTGCCGGAAATATGAATTTCAAGGCGATGTGAAGCGGTTGCTAGTCAGATTTGTTTAGAATAAACACTGAATAAAAATTTTAGTCTATTATTATTTTTTATATATGCGGTCCAAACGTAACTCTCATTTTACATAATACAATTCAACTCAAAAGTTTTCTTAAATCAACATGTTTAATTGTGATCATTATTTCTTCAATGAATTTAGGTTGTACGAGTTTGTATGGAGTCCATCAAATGCAACACAGAGTAGTTGGCGTCAGTACGACGTAAGACAGATCCGGGTGTATGATGACAGCTCACCATGGTGACGATAGTTCCAGAAAATAACCACACTGAAAACCCGATCACTGGGCTTTTTTGAAACGTTAATTGAACCGGACTCTCATTAATAAAATGTGTTATACTAGACACCCAAAAATTGTCAGGACTCTAAATTGTGATTGTTATTTTACTTTAATTTTTCTCTATTTTTTCCATCTGCCTCAAGTGACGTTAATTGTTGTGAAGATGTCATTTAGGCTGCTTACTTAAGTAAATCATCCATCAATAAATGAGTGGCAAACAAACGTCCATCTTTCTCTAGTGTTCGTTTCTGAAATATGTAGATTAAACAAGACCATACCACAGCTAAGCAAATCACTTATCTATGTTGTTAAAACGTGTTTTGGGGGTAGTGGTAGTTATAGAGACTAAAGATTGGAGTACTCTGGAGTGAGCAGAGGTCTTCTTGGCTGGTTTGACTGCTGCCAAGAAGATGGTCACCGTGAGATGGAAACCGCCACACTCTCACCGACAGTGGATATTGACTTTTATTGACTTTGCTTGGAGTGGTCCACTGCACGGATCCACAACGCTAAGGAAGAGACTATCAAACTGATCTCAAAGCACTTTTGGCATGAGATAAGATACACCATCGTGTGTGTTAGTTGGTAGGTTTAGTGTGAGTATTATTTTACAGTGTGCAGATGCAATTATTTTAATTTTTCTTGGACCTGTTTTGTTCTGTTTCTGTGTTTGAGTGTGCTTTTTTTATTTAGACAATTGGGCACAAAAAAATTATAATAAATGAAAAATGTTAATAATAGTCGGATGCTGCATACAGTGCACGTAAGTTACTATACAAATGGAAGTCTCACACAAACATGAAAGATGTAGTTTATTGATATGATACCAATACAATCAAGTACTGCAGATGTTGTATATGCAGACAAATGTCTGTAATCAAAAAGAGTGCATTTCAAACCCAGATTCTATTGCATAGAGCGCAATAGCCTATAACAAATCATATGCTGATACATGGTACATTACACAAAGAAAACTTCACAAATAATCCTTCACAAACAATGCTTGAGTGCTAAGTACAAGTAGTAATGCTTTTTATGTATCACTGCTATATTAAATATTTATATGTTCTGAGCTTCGGTGGTCACTTTTGACATCCCTGTTAAATTATCATTATGTATAAATACATCTTCATCAATTTCATGTGCAAATAGGAATAGCTGTTTGTATTTATTTCAATCAAACAAACAAATATCCCTTAAACCCGAAGCAAGTTTTTTGTTTGTTTGTTTTTTTGTTTTTTTGTTTTTGTTTTGTTTGTTTTTTCAAACAAAGAAAAAATACTGACACTTGTTAAAAGATTTCCACATTTGGCAAATTCTACAAACAAGTGACATTGTCTTTCAAAACAAGAAGAGAGTAAAGCCTCATGTATATAACATCACTACTTCATGTTTCAAAACAGAAGTTGTCAAAAATGGCAACATACAGTACTAACCCAATTACAATGTTCTAACACTTTTCTGTGTGCTCAATAAGACAAAAGGTCTAGTAGCTCATATATAGTTTGCATAGACGTGAATACTGATTTGATTTTACACTGCTTCTCCTCATGTACAGATGCATAGTAAGAAAGTGACAGCATTATGGTACTCCAGATTGGTCTGACAATATACATTCATTCTGACTGCAATTTGGCACAATCCTCTTTATAGCTACATTGCATTATTGACAAACCCAGAATACAATAATTTTTGACATTATCCCCAATCCCACCCCTTCACTATGCTTTTTAAGTATGACTTAATACAGTGTTTGGAAATTGGCTGATAATGATGCTGTCATTACCAAAAACAACTACAGAAATGCAGTGCTCTGTCCATAGAATGCATCTGTGTTTGAGTCTATAAAGAAAATACACATAGAAGTAAAACATTGATGTTTCCTTTACTTAACACACAAATGCAGAGAGGGAGGAGATGTTTAATGTTTCATCTGACAGAAATGAACAAACAGCACTCATCTCTGCCTCAGCACCTTGCACACAGATCTTGTTAAAAGTAACTACCTGCATTTCACAACCTGCAAGCTTTACCCAATCCCTTTACTTATTAATGGAGTAAATGCAGATTCATACTTAGCTACAACCCTTGTTGACACAGATGTCCCATTAAGACCCTAAATTGCAAAATGTTTTAAAACAGCATTATTATTGTATTACTAAGCATTCTTTTGAAAGTCACTACTAGACTAATTTGTAGTGCAAACCAGAGAAAGTTAAACAATTTATAATAATTGTAAATTGTTCTGGTTGTAGTAGTAGGTTTATAGATTTTTTTTATATGGCTTATAAACGTTTATGCAAATAAGGTTTTACATAATATTAAAGAGGACTTTTAATTTGGTATTTAATACTGTTTGGTCATAATAATTAGAGACTGTATTTCTGTATTGGATTTGGGAGCAGAAGGACATCAGTTCATCAATGCTGAATTCTACACATGTATACCAAAAAGCGTCCCAATGTAGCCATGTCTAAAATGACATTTTTACTATAAAATCAAAAAGTCGATTTTAATATCAGCTTCTTATGTAAGATCCTAAAGGGACTGACTGCAGCCGAAGAAAACAATTCCCCTAGGTTCAGATTCTGTTGTCCTTGTGGTATCAGAGCATGTGGGCAAGATGTGCAGTCACATGGGAATGTCTGTTACTAGCACATTACAAAGTTAGACATTAACAGCCGGAAAACAACATCAACATCAATGACAAGATCACATAATGTCAAATAACAATCAATTCTGACAATACAATTATTAAAAATGTTACAAGTATCTAAAAACGCATCAAATCACACATTGTAAGGACACTAATGCCAAAACACAGAATGAAATTCTGTTTTCTGCCTATTTGTTCTTTGTAACTCCAGCCACCTACTCTCTTCCCAAGACATGGTATACCAATGACTATCAGCACCATCTGTGTCAGTAGAAGGACAGATGGGCCATTGACCAAACCTTGGTGTATAAAACTTAAAAATGGGCTCAAATTCCTTTCTAAGGATTGTTTTTATATTTTATTGCTGCTGCTAGATTGTATTGAGATGGTAATATAATAATATGCTGTAACAATTGGGCATGTTATGGCTGTATGCTGTATGTTCACTGTTGTTTTGAGGTGACATATAGAACAATATTTTAAGAGAAAGATAGGGTTATGTGGGACAAAGCAGGAACCCTGAGAAGGATGAGTGGATGTATTCGGTAGAATACAGGCCGTTTGCCTGATCCGAGGGCATCTGGACCCATACCTGGTCACTCTCCTTCAGCTCTAGGACAGCACTACCAGATGCCTGGTCCATGTAGCCTTTCTTGTATTCGTCATAGGTGTAGGTAGCCGGTACATTGTTTTTGTACAAAGCCACCCACAAACTAGTTCCCTTTACATGCATGTGGTATGCAAAGTAGTAGATGCCAGAAAGAGGCGCAGTGAACATGCCAGTAGAAGTGCTGTAGGCATTTTGCCCATTGTACAGGGTCCTGTCAAATTTGATTGGCATTCCAGATGGAGGGAATGGCGTAGTCAAGATAGCTGTAAAGGCTGGTGCTATAGAGGCTGAAAGTGGAACCTGACTGTATGCAGGCCCTTTTCTGTCTCCTGGTACTTCATCGCCTTCTAACTCTGAATCTGTAGGACCAGCAACAACTGTTTGTCCATTTCCTGGAGGACCTGGAGGCCCTGGTGGTCCTGGAGGGCCAGGGTTACCATTGAGACCAGCAGGACCTGGTTTTCCCGGAGGACCCTGGGGACCAATGGCTCCCTTCTCACCAATTTTACCAATTCCTACCAGCCCTGGAAGTCCGGGTTCACCCTTAGGCCCAGGTACGCCCTGCGGCCCCATGGGACCCATAGGCCCTTGAAGACCAGGAATGCCCGACTGGCCCCTGGGTCCTGGAGTACCCATAAAGCCTGCTTCCCCTTTGTGTCCTGGCGCACCTGCTGGACCTGGATTTCCTGGTAAGCCAATATGTCCCGCCTCACCTTTAGGTCCAGGTTTTCCAATTGGGCCACTAAAACCAGGATGGCCTTTCTCCCCAGGGATACCGGGCTTTCCTGGGAGCCCACTGTTCCCTTGTTCACCCCTAAGGCCAGGCAATCCTGGTGGACCCTGGGGACCCAGTTCCCCCTTCTGCCCTGGCAAGCCATGTTTTCCAGGAAGTCCCATGGGACCTTGAAGACCTGGTGGTCCTGGTTGTCCATCAAGGCCAGGTTCTCCAGATGGTCCCACTATTCCTTGCTCACCTTTTTCACCTTGGAGACCAGGCAACCCATTGTGTCCTTTATCTCCTTTCTGCCCACCTAGGCCAGGTTTTCCATAGCCAGGCGTCCCTGGAAATCCAGGAAGACCCCTAAGACCTTGCTCACCTTTTGGACCAACTGAGCCTGGCAGCCCTGGCAATCCATCTATTCCAGGTTTTCCCAAACCACCTGACCCAGGTAGACCTTGAGGACCTGGAGCTCCTGCCTCTCCTGGCTCACCACGATCTCCTGGTAATCCTTGATCACCTTTAGCACCTGGTAGTCCAGGTAAACCCTTCGGACCTGGTTTGCCAATGCCTGGGAGTCCAGGTGGCCCTAAATTGCCTTTGAGTCCAGGGGGGCCTCTTATTCCTGGAGGACCTGGTTTCCCTATTCCATCCTCACCTTTAAGTCCACGGTCACCTGGTGGGCCAAAAGGGCCTTTAAGACCAGGTTCTCCTCTTGTTCCAGGAGGGCCCCTAGTACCCGGAAGCCCTGGTTTGCCATTCAGTGAAAGGCCTGCCGGGCCAGGCAGACCAGGTTGCCCTGGTTGACCTCTAGGGCCTGGTTCACCACGGGGACCAATTTCACCCTTTTCCCCTGCCAACCCCTTTGGTCCAAGTTTTCCTGGTAGACCAGGGAGTCCAGGCTTACCAATCCCTGGAAATCCAGGAGGTCCTGGAGGGCCTGGAGGTCCATTGACACCAGGCTTTCCTAGCCCAGGCTTTCCTGTAAGTCCTGGAGGTCCAGATGGACCTCTTGGTCCTGGTTTTCCTTGAGGGCCTGGCTCCCCCTTGACTTCTATCATGGGTGGCATGTCTGAAAAAAAGAGTATGGTCATTAGATTTTCAAAAATACTCCATAAACTATAAACTACTGTTACTACTATTACCAAATACAAAGATTCAAAGATTATTGAAATAATAAATGTTATCATCATGATCATAGCATGGTTTCACTTTAGTTTAATTTAATTGGATCTGCTGGTTTGGAACTTGATTAATTCATCACTGGAGGGCTTTTCCTTTTGGTGATATAGTTTTGTGTTGATCTACAGGTCTGGTAGGGAGCACACAATCCACCATGAAAAGCCACAGAATTTACATCCATAATAAGTGAGGGGACCGGTCCATTTTAGTTCTTTTTTACACTTTAGTTCTTTTTTTTTTTTTTTTTTTCCCTGCACAATTTGTATATTTTGTAAAATACACCCTTAGCTTTTCAGATTTTTTTTAGATCATAACACCATGGTCTGCATCTTGGGCAGTAAAAACACTTTAAAATATTCAGTTAATTTCATATAAAATACTGTTACACTTATACAATGTTTTCCAAATACAATTATTCAGACTTACCTGCACCCTAATTTAGCTTACTTATTATTTTGTTAGTCAATAAAAGACCTCGACCTCTCACCCTAGCTAGCTCCGGGATAACTAACATTCACATCTGTGTGAACAATATTCACAGTTGCAGTGCTAACTTCTACCTACTGTATATGTTTATTGCCCTACAAGGATATTTAGAAATAGTGTGTACTGACAACTATTTAAACATTACTAATTAAACTTAAAATCACCACAAAGTCATAAACTGTAAGTTAGTGGGTCTCAGTGTCTGAAGGCAGAGAGGAAAAAAAGAAAAGCAAGCTCGTAGGGTTGAGAAGGCAGACTTTAAATGTTGATACAATGATATGTAAAGGTAGAGGGCTGGTTGATGAAAATTACTTTCTTTATCTGTATCGTTTTAAAGGGGATATATAATGCAAAATCTGAGGCTTCCCTGAGCTTTCTACTGGGTTATAATGTTGTTACCTCATCAAAAACATACCTGGAGTTGTGTTTGCTTCATTCACACATGAAAGTAATCCTCTATTCTCTGGCATGGCTGTTCTGAGCCCGCAAAACACTTGGATGCACAACCCTCTGCCTCTCCCACAAACCCCCTCACTCCAGGAAGCGCTGACCGCTCAACAAGCCCTCTGCTGCCCTCTGCTGGTCTGTTCACCTGTGTCTTTATGGCACCAGTAGAGTACTTCTTAATAAGTTTCTCTTTTAGTCACATGTTTTTAAAGGTTCTAAAATGTGATATACTGTTCTAGAGGTGACCAAGATTGGTTTAAAAATATGAATAAAAGCATAATATAGCCTCTAAGACATGCACAAAAACATAGTTGGAAATAATACTGTTTAATGGATGGTTTCAAACATTTTTAACTAATTTAATTAGTTTTATGTCTTAGCTCATGGTCACATTATAAGCCTTTTGATGTTAAGGCACATCAACATTGTATAAACAAAGGGTGTAAGTTTCAGGAGGAGAAAAAAAGAATGACTATTTTATCAGACTTTTTTTTTCTAGAAAAAAAAGTCTTCAAAATTAATTATCCTGGCATACAGATAACAGTGCAACAAACTATTTTATTAATACATATTTTTCATACATTTTGTTAATTTGGGAAAAATTCGCATATGCCTTTTTGGCTCGAACCTTTCATGTTATTTCCAATTACAACAGTAAAGTACATGTACCTATGTAATAGCTCTATAATATTGTGTTGAATACAACACAAAGAAACTAAATCCAAGCTCATCAAAAGCTTTTGTTAAGCCCTTTATAAGTTTTTTTTAACATATTAAATTTGTTTAGTATTTGTTATTATGTGTTGCAATACGCTCAACATTCTAAAAATCTAAATCTTCAAAGACTTGATTGGCCACATTTACTGTAGTTCAACTGACATGCTGCACTAACCTAAAATAACCAGTAGAGGGGAGTAAAGGTATTGGATTTATTTCTAGTGCCTTCAGAAAGCGTCTTAACATGGAAAACGTCTACAATATATTTTATCATCCAAATATTAAAAAACAGATAAAGACACTAGAATACGGTCAAATTACTCACCAACATAATGTCCCTTGCCCTCTCGAAATGGAGGTCCAATAGGTCCTTTCATCATGGGCTGCATGTACTTCATGTGGGGCATAGGTGGATAGCCACCTGCATAGGCACAGCCCCCAAGCGTCAGTAGCACACATAGATGGGCCAACAGCATTGTCACCAGCCTCGTAGCCTTTCAAATCTCAAGCACAACTGGAAACACAAATAGAAAAGAGAAATTTCAGCCTTTCAAAAGATCCCATTCAGATAACCCACACATTAAGAGGATTTAAAGTGTATTTGAGCATATATTATCAATAAGTTAAAATGTATCTGCACTTGTGGTCAAAATCATACAAACTCTTCATGTAGTACATTTCTTGTGGGTAGTGTTGACCTAGATCTCCTTTAAAGCTATGAAAAGTTTAAAGAGCCATTTCTTAGTATGTCAAAGTTTTCCACAACATTGCACAGGTATAAAATGATAACAACCTGAAAACAACTGACTGAATCTATTTTCACTCACATATTATATCACTATTGATACAATAAAGATAAAATAAAATTAACCTTAGACCTCTAAATCAAACCATCAAAAGGGCGTATAGGCAACATTAACTACCACTGCTACAGTTAAGTGGCTGGCACCAGGCTCCCAATAAGAATACTGCACTGTACTTAGGGCTACACCTCCCCAAAAGCCTTCTAGAGCTCCATCTCAACATTAAACACTTACCTTAGCAACATTTATCCAGAACTACACCCACAACACATTACAGCCTATGCAAAAAGTACAACCAAACTACTAAAGCACCTACATTGACTACACTATATTTGTCTTTAACTCAGCGTCTTTTCTGTTAAAAAATCATCACAATTTTGTGAAGACAGTGACAAGTGAGCAAAATGAGAAGCAGTTCAGAGAAGAAGGTGTTTGGAATTGGCTGAGTGGCTGTTAGTGATGCTTTTCTGCTACAGGGGTGCACAGATTTGAAATGGATGTAATCTAAGTCTTCTTTGGATGCCCACTTTGTTCAGGGTCACACTCAGAGGAGAAGCCGAGGAAAACACACTTCCAAACAGCAGCTGCGCTTTAATGGAGATCAGACCAGACCAGGCATTTCACAGACTTCCACAATCTGTTTATCAAATATTTTCCCTGAAAAGCTCTGCAGACATTGTTTAAAAATCTCATGCAATCCTCTCCGGCTGGCGTCCATGAGCCACTGTGAGAGCACAACTACATACTCACGCACACAGAACACCCACATATTATGTACTCCAAATGCATGAGAACATATTCTCTAAATGCATCTAATAATCTGAACCACATCTACACTAAAGGGCTTGGGTTATAATTTGCTAAGCATAGAGAGAGTTTACAGCACTATGGTGTTTATTTTTGTATGACAATTGTTACATATTTTATAGTAACTTACAGGCGACCGGTGACTTTATTATTATTAAATAATGGCAGATTATACCCAGATCTCTCTGGATGGAGTCTGCATGTCTTCCCTGTGTCACTGTGGGTTTTCTGGGTACTCTGGCTAAACTGCCCTTGTAAATGAAGAGTGAGAGTGAATAGTTGCTCCTGTTACCTGCAAACACTAACAGGAATAAGCGGATGAAGACAATGAATAAATGAATGAAAGAGTCAGTCCCACAACAACATTTTAACACTATTCTGCATAGAAAACTTGAAATAAAATAACGTAAAAATTAGTCATTCATTTATTTAACTTGTGCTTATTCCCAGTAGCATGGAGCCTATCACAGCAACTATGGGCCTTAGGGGTACACCCTGGACAATGGCCAGATACTGTAATTGCAGGGCTGACACACATTCCTCTAACATTCAAACACAAGGTGCAATGACAAACGATGTTGGTTGACAACATGTTGAGGATTCGGGACATTTGGGGGCTTTTAGTGACATACAAAATGTCTTTGGATTGTCTGTATTTTATCAGTGTGAGATACAGTATATCAATAGACAACAGTTCCATGTGTACATGTTAACTACAGGGAGTGCTCAGTATTGCACTGCAACAACAGGAATAAAAATTTCAATTCAGTGTCAGCGTTTCTCTCCCATGTATTTGACTACTGACTGACTTTTCATTTGCTGCAACTGCAAAACTGGTATTAAACAGTATTGTGACTTCCCTGTTCTTCATGGCAAAACAGGGTTCTTTTACATGAATGTGCATAAGAAAAACAGAGAATAGCGACAAAGGCGAGACAATATCATATCATATAAAAAAAAATAGTAATTCACACAAATTACACTTCTTGCCGCATAATGAGTTTTACAGTTAGCTTTGCAAAACATTTTGATTTCCTGACCATGTGTCATATTCACGGCTGTGGTTCATGAGCAGAGCTGGTCGTGATGAGGTGACGAGCCTGTGTGTGGAGCGGGTACGCTGTTCTCAAGGTGAGGAATGTTCTGGAGTGTAAAAATAACCCTGGGTAATCGCACACCATCAAATATTCCATTGTTTTCTGCCAGGGTCGAAACACAATCTCAAGGTGCAAGTAGCTAAAGGTCACACAGAGAAATTAGGTGTTTTAGATGTGCATTTTTCAAACTCTGTAATTATTTTTTTTTAATGTGTATAATAATTACTGTGCAGTTTGGTCCAAGATATATGAAACAAAGTAACTTGGAGTGGTAAAGTAATCATAAAAATATAGCGCATAGACCATGGACTCAAACCAGAGATGTTCTTGTTCTGGGGTAAATGCTCTATCAATTGAGCCACAAAGTCATGAAGCAAAGAATACACAAAAGCTTTTTCTAACCTCTTATGGTTGAAAATAGTGTCTGAGTTATCTTGCTAGAGACTAACACACCAACTAACACATTTTGAGGAGGCGAGTAAACAACATAACAACATTGTTCACAATAAGCAGCCAGAAACTATTTAATTCTCACAGGAAACATTTTAGACTTTAAAACATGTTATTTTTAGTTGGTGCGCAATTAGGTTCTGGATCCCGAATTGGCATGTTGAATGGCTGGTGTGGGGCTTCCAATAGAGTTGAAATGGAAAGTGGTGAGTAAAAGGAAAACTGCACAGTATCTAAACAGAGCTGTGATGGGCACACACAGCCATTACTAAAGGGAGAAAGCTGAGATGGAGGGGAGGAATAAAGACCAGCACAGTAAACACGGTAAGCTCAAGCTCTTGATCTCCCTGTTGACCCTCTTCAGATGCGTACCCCGCCAATCATCTCACATGCTCCTTCCAGCAGCAGCCCAGCCAGCATCAATCCTATATGCGCATAAGTACGCACCGTGGCTGGCAGAAAAACAGAGAAGGAAGCCTATGTTTTTCAGTCCAAAACAGAAAGAAGAGGGAAAGAGAGAGAGAAGAGAGATTATAATTTAATAAGGGGCAGGAAATCTTGGTCAAATCCCCCTGAAGCAGCTGAAATGCCTCTGTGCTTCGGGCTACTGGACTATAGACGGACTGAGCTCCATCCGAATGGGCTTCTGGCACAAGCAACGAGGCAGATGACCAAAAAAGCAGACAATGGGCTAGAGAGAGAGGAAGCCCACAATTCAATGATTTAAAGCCAACTTTTAAGATATAGCTGCAATATACAGAGATATTCATATAGGTACATACAATTATAAAAATGTTTTATTGCATACTAAAATGTAGGTCTACATTATTCTTGTTTAGGTTACTATAGATCATTCTGTATTTGTAAAAATATGAAGAGTGTGGATTTTTGTCATGGAAGTGAAGCACGGTGCAAAACCTTAGCATTAGCCACCAAAAGCAGCAAATTCCATATAGAATGATTTGGTAAATAACAATTGACTGTACATGTACTGGTTCTGAGAAGGTAGAGAACATAAAATACAGCAGCTAAAGGCTAGACAAGCTATACTTCACTGACTATTTGGAACCTATGATGTAACAATATATGCTGAATGGCAAATAACCCCAAACGCCAATAAAAAATGATATAGATTGTTTTTGAATCTGTGCTGCCACACCAAAGATGGTTAAATTATGATTTAAATATATATACATTATACAACACCAAAGAAATAAGCATATCTTTTATAACACTGTCAAGTCTGTGATATTACAACATACTAGACATTCACTCTCCAGTTCCCTCAATTTAATTCCCTGAATTTACATAATGCTGTTTCTAAATGGCCGTTAAAAAGTGATTGCATTGCACAATAAATATAAGACAAAATAATACTTCCCTCTCCCCAGACAGTTTCTCTAGCTCACCTGGGGGGATACTGGCTTTCCCAGGCTAGCCAAAAGACAGCTGACCCTATTTTCTGCAGGGCGCAGACGTGAAAGAGACAGAGGTAATTTGCTAACTTGTGCACTCTGTCTACACCACTGCCAGCACAGGGGACTTTGTTGTTCAAATATGAAGTGTGTCAATCTAAAAACATGGCAGCCTGGTCTAAAACTATGGCTTGGGGCAGGCAACAGCGCTCTCACTAAAGTAGTGGTTTGTATTTGAAGCTGGTGATTTCAGTGAAACACTGGGCAGGTGCACATCTGCAGACATACTCACATTATAAAGTCATTATAAATAAAATAAAAAAAATATTCAAAAGTATCAACACGCTTTATCACAATCAGGAGGAACTTTCACAACAGTTTTGGAGCAGACAAAAGCCTTGTCTTCTGCAGGAGTATATTTCAGGCTGCGGAGAGGTTTTAATAACATGGCATAAATCTGTGTGACCTGGTCCTGTATGACACAGGGCTGCGGAGAGCCTGTCTCCTCTCGGCAAATTGTTATCTGTGTCTGTTGCTCTGGAAAATGGAGATCAGAGCTGCATTTTGTGGGCACTGAGTTCATATTAAAACAGTGTTTTTAACGTTAGCAAGCTTTCATCAGTTTAATCCTTTTCCTTCTTACACTACTCATTGTCTTATTTATCCTGTTTGAACGTTCATTGTTTTGCACTTTGTTTTTACTTGCACTCTGTAAAGCACTTTGTGATTTTCTCTGTGAAAGGTGCTATATAAATAAAGTTTACTTACTTACTTACTTGCTTCTCTTAAAATCTCTCTCTGTTAAGTCCCTAATTTATGTTAACATTTTTAAATTTTTGCAGGGATAGTTTTCTTTTAAAGGTACTATGAGCAGTATATATTTTTAATACTTCATAAAAATGACAACGTATATACATGTGTCCCCAGATATGGTGTACACATGGTTAAAATCAAATATTAGTTTTATTGATAACAATAGAACAGTTGAAGTATTCACAACAAAAAATATATTTTACATAAACGCCAAGTTGCTTATGTTTACTTTTTCGTCTAAACCCTTGCATCACTGATCGTCCAATCAGAAAAGAGACTATTGTTTTGATTTAGACTGTAGTACAGTTTTTAAACCAGTACGAGTGCTTGCTGCTTTCAGTACCTTTAATATTAATTTAATATTAGGTCAATGAGGAAAGCAATGCTTCATACAGTATGGCGCTCATGTTAACTGTTATTAACTATAACTTGAGCATAAAATGTGGATCATGCCCAGAACATCTCTCCTACTACATAAACCTTTTACCCAGTGTAGTCAGTATTACTTGTTTTTCTTAAAAATATGCACTTCTTATAGTCCCTTCTTCTATTCATACTTGTGGGTTGTAATCACAACATTACTCTGTATACTCCCCCTGCTGGCAATGATTGATGTTAGACTCTGATTTTGTTAAAACTACAAATAGCCCCTTTATGTATTTACCCTTAGTTGTAGGCTTTGGATGGTTGAAGGGTAGCACTAGTGTTAATCATTTAAACACTGCTGGGTGTGTCAGGCTCCAGTTCTAAAACACAAAACACTTGCACACACATACATTAACCAGACCACCAGCACAGAACTGTGGTCCTGTCTGAAGCCCACCCCACCCATCTGGATCAATGCCCCTCTTTATGAGCTTGTGGCTAAGAGTGTTGGCTGTGTAAGAGGACCCAAGCAGTTCTGAGCTCACACCTTCAAGGATCCAGCTCTGAGCTGAACAAACATGGTCCAACACACGTATAGAGCAAGCTTCAACAAGGAGTGGGTGGCACTGAGGAAGCTAAAAGGACCAAAGGGAATTTTATGTAACACTTATTATTATGCCACATCACTGGCAGTAGTAGAACAAATGAATAAGTGTGAAATGTACATTGAATTATAAGCAAATTGTAAACATTAACTAACTGGTGATCATTAATGTAGAAGAAGGCTTTAATGAATAAAAGTAGTTTCAAAAACCTAACTTATGATCAATGATGCTAAAAAAATACAATATAAAAATGGTTTTAGTCTATAAAAAAGTACAGTGTCTATGTGAGTGGACAAGCATGATCCACAAGAGAGCAGCAGAAGTCAAATCAGTGTATATATACTCCATTCACAAATAATTTTATGGCAGTGCTTCCAGAGGTTCTTTGCAATATAAAGTTTAGAATAGACTTGCACACCAACTAAAAATAAAATAGCCTTTTTTTTTTATCTATGTAATGATTTAAAAAAATAAAATACACATACAAGATAAGATACCTTTTATGCCTCAAGAATTATTGTATCCTACAACTAAACCTAATAGCAAACATTTTGTGGTTTTTAGTTTTTGTTCTGGGTGCACCCTGCCTCAGGCCCATAGTTGCAGGAAAAGGCTCTGGACACCTGCAACTCAGATGAGAAATAAGCAGGAGATACATGAACACATTTCTGTCAAGTATTTCAGCAATAGCCAATTAGTCACAGGGCTAACAGACACACACAGCCAACCTACCAGTCACTGATTCACCTGACACATGCACGTCTTTGGACAGTTGGAAGAAGCTATGGCAACACTGAGAGGACAAGCAGACTCCATTCCCACAACCTCATCGCACCTTGCAAAAAGACTCAAACATCAGGAAAATCACTTAAATTTGCTATATTGTGCAAAATAGACTTTCTGAGATTTCCATGTTATAATGTTGTTCCCTCATCAAAAACATACCTGGAGTTGGGTTTTATTTTATTCATGCATGTTTAAGTAACCCTCTATTCTCTGGCACGGCCGTTCTGAGGCCTCAAAATGCTCTCCCACGAACCCCCGCCCACTCCAGGAAGCACTGACCAATCAGCAAGCTCTCTACATCCAGTCTGCTTTTATTCATTTATCCAAATAATGGTGTCCAGCTATGTTTCCACTGATTCCTCAGTTTGTTTTTTTTTTTTTTTCATTTTAGTAAAATGGCAACATATAAAACATTTAAGGAAATGACTGCTGTTTTTCTTTGATTATGTAGAAAAGACTTTGCTGCCCTCTGCTGGTGTCTGCACCTGTTTCTTTATAGCACCAGTAGAGTACTTACAAAAAAACTTTATCTTTAAGTCAGATGATGTTTTTAAAGGTTTAAAATGTGCAGTGCTGTTCTAGAGGTGACCAAGATTGGATGGAAAATATCAATAATATATCCCCTTTAAAACAAATGAGCAACTTTAGCAAAGCAGAAAACATACCTTTTTTATGTGTGATTATTATCTTAGCAATACCTTATTTACACTAAGCCCTAATTGGCTGTGCTTATTTTTTCCTCTTTCCTTCTAGCCATGTTTTCAAATGTCAGACAGAAGCAGCGCTGGCTAAGAACATCGCAGTTTGTCTCAATTATCACACTATGTTCGGAGATGAAGACAAGACAAATGGTACAGCACATTTATTTAATGAGATGAATGTGCATTTCAAGAGCCAACTTTCTGTCAGCACCAATTGCATGGCTGTTTTTAAAATTCATGACAAGTTGAAGCTAGACCACACACTGTGCTAGGTGAGATGAAGAACAAATCCAGGTTTAAGCAGGATGAACCATGTATTCCCTGTGCCACAAATAACTCAGCATAAAAGATAGTGAGAGATTATTGGTCTTGTCAACAACCTCGATTAAAACAAACAAAATATTTGGGCTTACTTCCTGCTCATGTCTTGATGAAGGTAATTTAAGAAAATTGTTCTGAAGACAATAACAGTTAATTGCACATGTGTTACTGTGGAAAACAAAAATAATCGTGACAACCGTATGGCTAAACGGTCCGGTCTGTTCCAAAGACAGTACAATTTGACTGTTGTATATTTGTGAATGAAAGAGTGTTTAGATGATAGAAAAATACTGATGCTATCTGTAGTCAAAATGTCCTGTAGTGAAGCCAGGAGACAACAACACATGGCATGCGTTGTTTGATCCTCTAATGGTAGAATGAAGCGCTGCAAACCGTAATTAGTCTGGGTGTTATACAATGCCACTGATGGCATTCCTCCAATATAAATTATAAAACATTGAGCTAAGCACTATTTTGAGCTTATGACAAATACAACTATAAGCACATCACAAACGTAGATAAGCCACAGAAACAAATCATTTGTTTCCTTACTGACTCCTCATGGCTGGAGTTAGTATCTTTGGCCATATTTCACAATCATGCTAATGTTTTGTGGTTGTTGTTGTTTGTTTGTTTGTTTCATAATGTGTCTTTTTCTTAGCCTTTTCTGAGCTTTCCTAAAATGTAATTTAATTTGTTCAAAGTCCCACAATGAGTTCATAGTTATCTTGCTAAGATACACCAAATCAACAGATAATTGCATTGCATTCTAGGGCTGGCTGTCGCACAATCTCTCTGGGTGAAGTCTGCATGTCCTCTTTATGTTACTGTAGGTTCTCTCCAGGTACTCTGACTTCCTCCCACCGTCCAAACACATGCATGTGTTAGGTGAATTGGTAACTCTAAATTGCCCCCTACTAGATGAATGTGAAAATGAATGGTTTCTGTCTGTGAATGTCTTTTTGTCAGCCCACTAACTAACCCACTGTATCAATAAGCGGAAGATGAATGAATGAATGAACACCAAAATTGCATCCTACTGTAATAAGGACCAACCCACAACATAAAAAATACAAATAAAGCCAAATGGACAAGATTCTTCACTATGTAACAATGTGTGATACTTCTTTACTTCCATTGCACAAGACCACACCAAATCAACTCACTTTCCATCTATAAGGTATTGCTACAGTAGCCCCATTAGACTGAACCAGTGCATTTGCTTACATATTTGTATTAACCATTTGTAGGCTAGAGCTAGAAGAAGGGACATTCTTAAGAGTCTGGACGTAGTTTGAGTGGATGGACCCTTGCTTGGATAATCACAGGACCAAAGCAGGGCTGAAGCAGCGTCTTTGTCTGGGCTTGGCAGCTCCAGGGATGGGAGGATTGGTGGGAGGAATATGAGAGTCAGACTGGAATAAAACTTACACCACAGACATGAAAATGAGACACATCCTTGGACAGCGCAGGGCCAAGGGGGAGGATGGAGACAGGCTTCCTACTCTGAGCCCAACCATTGAAAATTCAAAACGGAAACACAGGGGCTGCACTTCACAGACCACTTTATAGTTACTAAATAAACACTGACTACTTGAATGTTGAGGTGATGCAAGTTTTTCTTAGCCTGTTGCATGTGCACAAATGTCATGGAAAAGATGACAGGAGAGATCAACTAGAAAACAACTTATCTAAAATAGCGCACTGATGTCATGCCTATCAAATGCATCATATTAGTTATGGTGTGAAATGTTTCAATGAACTTGGCTTAACAATTACAAGGCTGATTTATCTAAAACAGAAGGCTACTTGTGGGTCCTGGTGTAAAATAAAAAGGGCTAATCTCTAATGTGCTCCAACATTGTTTCCTGGTAACATCTAACACAAAAAATGTAATGCTTGGGTGGTTAATTGTTGACCTTTTTCTAAAATTGCTAATCACTTGTGGCCCATAAACTCTGAGAACTTCTGCAGCTTTAACAGCCCATTTAAAGTAAACGTAGGTGATGTCACAGTTTACTGGTTCACATTTCTTCCAGGCCTTTAAACTGTAGGTATTTCAGCTGTAAGAGTAGGAGACATTGCCTGCAAACACATAAAGCTATGGGTGACTGACAGAGGACTTGCAACAGCAGCTTCAGTCTGTGAACTCAGCCTGACAGAAGGCGAGAAAGACAAAAAGAGGTGTAGAGACCAGAGGTTCTCTAGAGACTCAGAGCAGGTCACAGTGAAACCTCAGCTCCTCCATTCTCTATGCTCTCAAAACAAAAAAGCACCACTTCAAGAACTTCAAAACACATAATAATCATTTAGTCCAATAGTGAATAAGACACAGTACTGTAAAAAGTAAAATAAACCAGTCTAGTCCAGAATTACTTTGGGTTTGACAGAATGTAGGTAGATGGTATTAGTAGGTATTAGTAGAATATTATGTACTCCTCTGTGGAAGTCATGCATCTTGTATAAACAAGCATAACCCTGTGCGTCCCACTAGTCAAATACATGTGATGTGTATGTCTATTCTTGTACATTGTTTGACTCATTTATGAAAACACTGCGTCTTCTCATCCAGTGGTCTAAACAACCATGAGACATCGACTAATTTAAGTCTACAAACAAACCAAAGACATTATTGTTCACACACTCTAAACTATTACCCTTTCATATTCTGTAATACCATAATTTAATTGAATCTGTGAAAAAAGAAGGCCTTAAGACATCATAATGTCAACAATTCTAATAGCATGATATTTGATCATACTTATGTTCAGCACATATCACAAGATTTGGCCAATCATATGCCTTCATACAAGGAGTGTGAATAATTCCCTTTGGTTGGATATCCGTCATGGCTTGTCAATAATCAATCAATCACAAGTTGTTATGGGTGTGGGGTGAGTGTTATGGTGTAAGGAAAAAATATAGAGATGGTTTAGTTGACTACCTTTGTAGCAGCTACTACATCATAAGAATATCTATTCATATGTAACAATAAACAATATACTATAAAAGGATCACTCCTAAAGTGCATTTCTCTCATGGACACAGGGCTGGATATTTCTGCATTCAGTGCCTGGAAGTTTTCTTTCACATGATGAAATCTCATATGAAATGACTTCAAGGAATGTTACAACACATGTTACTCATACTAAAAGAGAGCTTTAGGTTGATTACAAGCATTCATGAAACTAAGTTAACCGTGATGATCAATTTAAAAAAACAAAATGTTTTCAAAAATATCCTTAACCACTCCAATAATAACCCATTTATACAACAATCTCCATGAAAGTGCAATTTGCAAGAGCATTGCCTGTAGACACACTTTAATATAATGGAGTATGCAGCAAACAGGGCCATCTCAGAGAAACAGCGAAAGGGGGAGAGGGACTCCAGCCTGGAGCCTCTGCTAGAGCAATTATCTTGTTTCTCAAACCTGCCGCTTAATGGAAATCCTAAGCCATAGCCAAACTACACGCCTGTCTTTAGGTATGAACCTCCTGGCCCATCCACGCCCCCTTCTCTCCTTCTCTCATTCCACCAAATATTTTCATAGCAGATCTGAATTCACTGGCTCACTATTAGTTCCACAGGTGTGGAGAGACAAACTCCATTGAAGCGGCCTGGCCTGGAACATTCCACCACTGCACTTGCCATGGGCTCACTTCATGTCACTCTTCTATAGCATTTTCTATTATACAGTGGATCATTTTAATGCCTTTTCAAGACTGACAAGTACAGGGACTCCACAGAGGTTTTCCAATCAGTTTATCCTTTTGATACACTTGGGTTGAGTCTGTGAAAAAGTGAAACTACAAACCATGTATGTTTATTGTTGTTGCTACAGTAGCTGGAAATATGCAACTAGTCTCCTTGAGTGTGAGCTGGTGTTGTTATAAGCCCCTTGGAGGTCTCTGTATCACTCCCACTCAAACTGGCACAGAATACAAACTACAACCAGATGGAGGACTTATGCCATTGTTTTTAACTTGAGCAATAATATAGTATAGAATAGTACAGGAGACAGTAGTAGAATGAGCTTTACATATGAAGGCAATAGTAGACAATAGTAATAGTAGTAAAGCTTAAGTACAGTTTCCAGTAGAGGTAAAATGCATGACATGAGATGTGAATTGGCTTAGAGACTTAGGAATGGTCCACTGGCAGCTTACCACTGACCCCAAAATGACCTTGTATTCGTGCATATGTAAATTGCCCACAAAACCTCTCCTTCCTTTCAGATCACTCATCCTCTGCTGAGAAAGCGTAACTTCGGGCCTGTCTGACACGTCTCTTTAGCACGGTTCTGTGGAGTTTGGAACCCAGTGTGTTTACTTAGGTTTGGAGACACTGGACTACTCATTTGTGTATGTTTTTTCAGTACAATACAAAATTTGAGAGGATTGTGCATTATCAGCTTTAGACATGTTCTGCCCATTGGTGTTTGAGGAGAAGTAATAGTAGTAAAAACTATGTCCAATATTAAATGTATCCATGCACGGTTACCAAAAAATATCTATCTACAGTCCAAATGTGGGTTTAGTCCACAATGTGGGTTTTTATATTTATGCTTTCACTGTCATTGGAAGGTGACGCTATGGATACCAATACAATGTATAGTTTGTAGCCTGGCCAGCCACACATTTTTTGAACAAAGACTAAGTCCTTTGGATAAAGGCCGAAACCTCTTCTAAACAAACCTTGTCCACATGACCTTCGTGTTTAACATTTTTAGTGAATTCTCCTGGATGACTAAGAACCTGCACAGACATTGATTTCCAGGGACAGAACAAATGGATGCAGATTAGATGCATTTGAATAGACACTAAATCAGAGCTGATGAGGCACCTGTGTTTATATGTATGGGAGTGGTTTAATCTGCTCTCTAATCATAACCCTCTATCTATTATTTGGGGCAGGTTTTTGGGGCAGCTTTAAAAACTTTAGATTTACTACTGTTTATTAGTAAATCTGTTCACCAAATGACATCCTCTGTCAACCCAAAAAGTGAAACTTGAACAAGTGAACAAATCCAGTGTAAGATGCTCTGAGTCCAAGTGTGAGTCACCACATTTTGAGTTAAGTTGCATGTTCAATGCGAGTTCAAGACACTTAAAAAAGTGTCAAAAAATCAACTGAATCAATTTAGGTTCTAATGAACTGAAGCTCAAGTCACCAAAATTAGTATACTGCTGTGCTGTCACTCCTTCATCACTGAAAGCAAAAATGTGACTCTAAGTGTGAGTCCAAGTCTAAGTTTGAGTCATCAGTTCAAAAGTCTGTGTTGCGTCACAAGTCCTGATCTGTGAAAACAGGCGAGGTTAAGTCAGAGTTTGAGCCTCAAAACAATGAGTTCAGGTTGATTGAGGCTCAAGCTGAGGACCAGGACATAAGTACTCCATCTTCAGTACAACAAAATTTTGTCCTCAGCTACTCATGTTGAAAAGTCCACTGCTTTGGGACAAAATTAAATTCTGATACTATGCCATCACAATTCCTTATTAACATTATGGGCATATTTGGTAAGTGCCATTAAAACAGAGGCTATTAAATGCACTTAAGTCTAGAAGCAGTGGCTATTAGTGTGCTCTATATTTGCCCTTGCTGAGCGCTGGAAGCCCACGCCAGGATTTTGTGGTATGAGTGACTGTGTTTAGACTATGTTTCACAGCCCCTTAGCTGAGAACAGAGCAAATAGACATAATGCCAAAAAAACACTCTTTGGAATGCAACACAGCACATGCAGTTGTTGAGTTTGGATGAAGATTTAAGGTTGTCATGCAGACAGATAAACTCCTTCATTATTCTTTTACATGTCGGTCTGGCCTGTCATATTGTCTGAAAATGTGTGGAGGTGGTGGTCTCAGCTGGTGGTGAGATGTCAGTAACACAATAGGATAGGTTGTGGCTTACACACCAGGGTAAATAATACCCCAAACCTTGAGTGAAGCGGCTGCACAGAGCCATACATAGCTGAAATATTTCCCAGCAACACGCTGCCAACTTGGGGTCAGAAAGTGGGCACCTTTCATAACTATACCTGTGGGAAATATCAGGAGGAGGAGTGGAGAACAAGAGGGAAATGATGCTGATAAATAAAATCCAGCAAAATAAACACCACATTTCTATTAGGAATAAATCTTTTTTTCCAGATGTTCATTCTCACAGAGAAAATTAATTGTGAAAAAGGTCAAAATCCAAACTTTTTCAGACAGAGTTTTTACTCCTTTTCTTCTATTACCCCTTGCGTGTTCATAACAAAACTTTCTCTCCTCTGCCTACCCTGGACAGCATATTATAGGGGTTGTGGTTTTTATTGGAATGACTTTAAATAGCCCTTAAAATGCAGTTTGAATGACGGCCACTGATGTCTGCGCTGTGTCTGTACATTCGGGCGAGATCTGTGTATGTGTTTACAGTACGAGTTAGTGTGTGTGCTGGCTCTCAAGCTGTTTCCATACGACATGCCAAATTTCTCTTACCCACAAAGGCCCGGCCCACCTCCTCTACTGAAACCCCCCCTCCTTCTTGATGTTCACCACATCTCCAATAGTGGTCATGCTCATTTTTGCATTTTTCTCCACATTTTTATCCATTTCTCCCTTTACTTCTTCACAACTCAGGTATAAAATGTGTCAAGTCTAGGCTCGAAATGGAAAGGCTACAGGTCCAAATGTGCTTTCTGAGAACAATGTTGCTTAATAGTTGACTAGTTATAGCTCATTTTGATTTCTCCACAATTTACTCAGCAGTTATTGACAATGACATGTTCATCTGTCATAAATCGGCACATGTTTCCACTTACAATAGACACTTTGTGCTAGTGTTTAACTGGCTCACTTTTCATTTGTTACACAAAAATGCACTGAAAGTCGTCACAGACACATACCAGATGCCCGCTGTGGCGTGCCAATACGGAAATAGGGAAAGTTGCAGGGAGAAAATACCGTGCCCGTTTTTAATAACTTTACTTAACAACCTAATGAGTCAATTAAGAAGAATTAAGCAGTTTTAAGAGCACATCAGCTTATAAATGCTAACTACATCCATGCAATAAATCCTGTTTTAAACAGAAAGACATATAAAGACATTTAGAACTATTGTTGTACAGACAGACCTACAGTTTATCCAGATGTTATAACCAAAATGCTCATAGTTTTTAATTCCTGATTTTCATCTATGTTGCAACCACAACTAAAAAAACTTCCCTCATCAAACCACAAAAAATTTGGGATGAAGGGAGAAACCAGGCACAGTTAATACTTTCACCATTTCCACGGAAGACCAGGATTTGAGCTTCAACTTTTACATGTATTTTGAAATATCTTATGTTCACTTTCTAAATACAAATTCTTAAAGTAGAGGCATTCCGTTCTTTTTCTACCTTCACCAAAAAGATTATGTTTTTACTGTTTGTACGTTGATTTGTTAATCTGTTGGCAAGATGGCTTAAAGGAATGTTTGGAGTTTAGTAAAAAATAAATTCAGCAAAGGTCAGCAATAGGCCAAGGAAGAAACTATTAGGTTTTAGTGTGGATTTAGAAGACCTTCTGGATGAAAGATTTCTTTTATGGATTCTGTAAAATTGTAAGATAGGGCCAAAGATACTTACTCAAACAACAAGGGGTCAGTAAAGGAACAAACAGTGGTTGGTTTTAGTGGATTCTTTACTACAATGAGATACTATAAACTCCCTCACACACTATATCTATACCATTTTTAGATAGGATCACTGTGATTCTAGTTTACAACAGAAATATTTCACATTGGACTTTAATCCCCCCTTTTCACAGCAGTAATGCAAATAAATACTTGATAAATAAACGAGGTGCACAAATCCTAACCTCACAGAATGGCTGCCTTGTCCTGATCTACAAAACACATGTGGACTGGTTGGTTGAATCACACGATGAGGGTATATTATTTTCAAATATTCAAGGTTAGAGTAATAGTAGGCTTTCTTTCTAGTCCAAAGCATGGACTTTTCCCTAGACGGCCCATATGAGTGGGAACTTTATTGTACTTTACTTTAGAATCTCCACACTCTCATTACTACATAAAATATACAAAAAAATAAAAATAAAATTCTTGGATATAAAGTAGTACAATATGCTTGGGGTTTTGTTTGGTTTTGGTTTGGTTTGTCGACAGCAAAAAGTAAATCTCCTCAGTTCTGAACTCAAACTACTGGAGAATTTGTACCTTATTGTCTTTTTGTCTGCACTGGCAGACAAAATTGTAAAAAATTGGTCCTATATCACAATGGTGATATAGGAAAGATATAGTGCCCACACATAGACCAAAGCCAAGAAATAGATGAGTGCAGCATCCAAAATACTTTGTCGCTGTGCCAAGTCCTGCTCTCTTTTGGGTAAAAACAGTTTTATTCACTTAATGGCGGTAAATACAAATTGATGAATCTCCTCTTGTTCTGGATTTATAATACTAAACACTACCAAAAGCACTGAAAACATGGCCAGTCAATTAACAATCATATTACTTCACTGCCAATGAAAGATCAGGGTTGTTATTTGAAAAAACTTTGGGAAATAGTAGCTGATCACTAGCTCGTCTCTGTCACGGGTAAACCACCCGTCATGGCCCTATTTTAGTATATGTAAATATAATACTCAATTTCAAGTCCTTCATGACAAATACAATAGTCAATAAAATTCTTAATCTTAAATTTGTTTTGTATTAATTTACTGGCTGAAACAGCATCAACATAACATTTAATACTGAAAGATAAATGTGTGTTTACTGTTAGAGGCTATTATTACAAACCTTCAAAGCATTACAGTCATTTTCATAATATACAACCTATTTGAAACCGCCATGCAAAATCACCATCCTGCAAATCCTCCTGTAAAGTTAATGAATGTTTTATGTGGAAAAAAATAATTTCTGATATAGCCTACAATGAAGTTTAAGTAATAAAACAGCTTACCCTCTCCTTTCTCTGTGGCTCATCTGAATCCACAAATATCTTCCTTTGCTTTCTTTTGGTCTGTGAGCAAGCAATGAAAATTGTGATTTGGGTTTCTCTTTTATTATTGGAAGTACACAACACCCCCGATCATAGCAGCGCTGGCCTTGATACCACCAGCTTCTCTTCCACTCGCTGTGGGTTTGTTTTCACCCAAAAAGGAGTGTTAACATTCTGGTGACAAGGTGCTCATTAAAGTCAGCCTCTCCATTATCTGCTGCTGGATTTACTGGTAGACTTGTCCATATTGAATAAAAATGCTCTAAGTTTATCATCAAAATCGACTGTCTACTTAATCACGATTCAACATTAAATTCAATTTCTGGCACAGCCCTAACTGTATCACACAATGGTACAACATCCTTACAAAAAATACTGGATCCACATTTGGAATAAAACAAAAACTAATAACTTCTTTCTTGGCCTTTTACTGACCTGACTGAAATTTCATCAGAATCTGAAAATTACTTTTTTTGTGTTATTTTGCTAACAGACCAACAAACCAACAAACAAACTAATGCTGGCAAAAACAAAAGCTTGGTGAAGGGAAATATAAATGTAGTCTAAGTATTTTGTCTGTTTCTAACCAAACAGACTTTTCTGGCAGTGAAACTATGACTCTCAAACTGTTCCTTCACATAATTTTGCTTTGGTTTCTGACATAAGGTTAGAATTAGCTTTCATATGGCTGGGACACAGCATTGAGGACATACTCTTCCGCTGTAACATTTTGGCGGACATGTCGAAATGCTCATCTTCCTTCTACATCTTGTCTCCAAGTCTGAGACAGAGAGAAGATGAATTATGTTTCAGATGGGAATGCCTACTGAAATCAATAAGAGAGGGAACAAGTCACAAGAACAGTAGTAGTGTCAATTTGTTTGAGTACTTTTACTTGAGTAATCTTCCACCTCTGATAAATACAAAACTAGACTCAGTTCTTTACTATAACAGCAGAAATGCATAAGCGCTGAGGATTACTAAGAATGTTGGTAGCCAACATCAAACAGAGGCTGTATTAGTCAGACAGAGCAAACAAATAGTTGAAAGCTGTAAGAGGAGTAACTCATATGAGTGAAATCCTTTGGCAGACATTGAGTCTCTGGATGTTTCCATTGACACTCAACAGAAAATCCTCACTCAGATCAAAGACTCCACATGGTCGAACAGTGCTCCTTAATCCTTTCTGCTGCTTCAGACTTGAACTGTAAGCTGCCCTCGCTGTATTCCCTAATTGCAACATTTCCATTTTCATCCAACACTATTTTTAGCCCATAATCTTTTTTTTTAGGGTCGACAAGGGGCTCTTTTGCTATTCAAGTAAGGGAAGAAATTGGGAAGAAATTGAAGACCCAAACTAGATACAACTTAATTCTCACTAATTCCAATATTCCAATCATCTATTAGCATGGTGAGGACTTGATCTTGTAGAGCAGACTGGGGCCCACTGTTAGGAAATACTCTGGTTTAAATTAGTCATGAGGCAACACAACATGGGTTTTTTGCTGGCAGACTAAAGAGGAAAAAGCAGGAAAATGGAGACAGAATGAATATCCATCTGCCAAACACATGAAAAGCAGAGGTAATTGGTTCAAAGCGCATTGTAATTAAGTATTGTGTTGGTTGGCCAAAGACAGCAACCGTGAGGTCCATGGTGGTACTTCTGTTGTCTTGGCTGGTAGATGCAAAAATACACCTTTTTACACCTTTTTGTTTGTTTGTTTGTTTTGTTTTGTTTGTTTTGCCCAAAAGAAGAAAAGTTTCAGTATAAAACTAGCTTGAAAATCTCTCTAATGTTCTCTTCACAATGAATACTCCTTAGCTCCCAAGGACTATCAGACCTGTTTTGGTCCTTTTTATAGTATTTGTTTCAATTTGTTCAATTTTATGTATCTTCCCTGTGTTTTGCGTTACTCTAGCTTCCTCACATCATCCAGAGACATGCATATAAAGGTGAATTTGTACATCTAAATAGCCCCTGGATGTGAGAGTGAAGAGTTGTTAGTGTCAGCCCTGTGTCTCACCGCCCAGGGTGTACCTGCCTTAAGCCCATAATTGCTGATAGGAATAAGCACAAGAAAATGAATGTACAGTGCATTATTTTACAAAGCTGGCCAGCATTGTTTCAAGATCTCAGTGTACACCATTTCAAATTGAATAAACAACACAAAATAAAAAACTGTGTAATAAGCATTTTCCAAACATGCTGAAAGGGTTTGTAAAGAAACATATAGATATAGATATACAAAATACATCTATATGCTGATGACACAGTCATTTACACCCATGCTCCATCCATTGCAGGGGCAGTATAAGAGCTTCAGGCTGTATTTCAGTGCTTACATTTAGTGCACATAATACTACTTTAATCCAAAAGCTCAAAGTATAGGTTGGTTTTTATTTCAGACACAGATCTTGCTTTACTTTCAATGCAAAGAAAAAACTAGTGAATGCTACTTTTCTGTCCATGATTGATTATGGTGACACCTTGTATATGCATGCAGCCTCATCCATTTTACATAAACTTGATTCAGTGTATCATGCATCATTACGATTTATAACAAATGCAAAGTCCCTCACTCACCACTGCACTCTATGATTTGGTAGGTTGGACATCACTAACCACCCGCAGAAAACAACACTGGTATATTTTCATCTATAAAGCAATATTGGGAAAACCTCCAGGATATCTATGTAACCTACTCTGTATTAGCTCCAGGAGTTACCAGCTCCGCTCCTCAAATTGGTTGCTTTTCAATGTGCCCCGGTCACTCACAGAGTTGGGGAAAATAGCCTTTTCCTACTCTGCACCATGGACATGGAACAATTTACAAAGAGATTTTAAATTGGAATCACTCATTTCAGTTGATAAATTTAAGGCAATCACAAAGAATGTTTTGTTGGGAAGCTCACTATGTTTTTAAATAGTTGTTCTACTTTCTCAATGTGTTTAACTTGCTTAATCTTGCTGTATTTGTTGTCTTGATGATGGTATTGGCTGCTACTTTGGCCAGGTCTCTCTTGTCGAAGAGGGTCTGAATCTCAATGGGACTTCCTGGTTAAATAAAGGTATAAATAAAATTAAATAAAATAAAAAAAATAAAGGCTCATAGAATTATCATAGAATAATTTCTGAATTTCTCTACTGTTAATTACAGGAAATAATTAGGACACATGCTTTGGACTGGTTGTGTTGTACACCACCTAATGCCCTGGAGCATTGCAATATGAAGCACATGTTGCTCAATGGGCTTAGAGTCTAAACTGTAAGGATTACGACTCCAAATCCAAGGCCCAATAAACGTAAGGTCTGTGAGTGAGAGAGAATGCTGCACAGGAAAATAACAGGGATTAATTCAGGCTGTCTGCTGCAAAATCTAAAGGCTGTCTTCTCTGTCCAGATTTATAATAATGTACACAGAGTTGGAAGAAGTATTTACAGTATGTAAAGTAAAAGTATTGTTTAGAATAATTATTCAAGTAGAAGTAAAGAGCTCAACAAAATTATTACTTGCATAAAAGCAAACTAGTCAGGCTGAATGTAAGTTTATATTAGTTTTATACGGGTACTAACACTTCTACTATTACTACTACTATTACTGTGGTTACTACTACTGCTGTTACTACTAAAATACTTGTACTCATTTAGAAGATTTAGGCCCATTTCTCTTTCTTACCCCTACGCCCTTCTTCTTGGCCCTTAAAGCAGAGGGGACAGCCCTGCTTTAAAGACAACCCTAAGAAATTAAGAATTATTAATATTAATACTAATTATTTTTACTAATATTTTTGTCATAAATACTTTTATATAAATTGATTAATCAGTGACACAAAAAACACAAATTCTGAAGTAAAAGATTTTACTTTTTGAAATGAGTAATTCAATCATGCTGATATGAAACAAAAACTGGCCTAAAGTTTATAGCCCTCTCATAATAATAATAATAATAATAAGGTATAACAAAAATGCAGCCTAAATAATTGATACAGCATTACGCATTTACATTAGACAAGCAATAATTCATTAGTTGGGCAGTAGAAAGCAATAAAGACAAACATTCCAAAAATTTCTATTTTTTTTAAACAACAACAAGTTTCATGTACATTACAAACAATAAACAAGCGCAAGATGAACAAAACACTAAACAACACTGTCATAACTTTTAGTCTGTTTTAAAGGCAAAAAATGTGCATATTGCATATTTTGCAGCCATGATAATTGCAATGTATTGTGGGAAACTTCTCCTACTACAAGTGTAGTCCCTGAAATTTTCTGTTTGGGGAAGTGTGTAGCCCTCAGCCTTCCCTGAAAGAGAACTGACATAACCCTCTGCCTCTTGTGAACACACAAAATTAAGGGGATTACTTGAGTAAAAGTATATTTTTATTCAGAAATCTTCTTAAGTGTACTTAACTTTAACTTAATTTGAAAACTTTAACTTTAATTTATTTGAGTAAAAATACTTACTTTGCACTACTGTGTACAGAATACCAAATATGTTCTTGTGTTGGAAAGCATCCAGTCTGTATGATCCAATATATCTACCAAAGCTCATATAGTACGATGTACTGTATCATTCAGCAAGAATCCCTTTACAGCAGGAAATCTGTCTGTGTGAAATAAAATACATTTTATGAGTGTGCTCTGAAGGGACTGGAACACCATTATACGCCAGTCTCGAGGCTCTATTTTTACGAACACCTACGTACATATCAATCAAGCTCAGACTGAACAATAATAAAGTCTGGACTGATTCAAAAGGTCTCAGCTGAGTTGTTTTTAACTTCTTACTCAATGTTGACCTATCATAAACCTCCATCAATCCCATATGCGACATAAAATACTCTCATAAAGCAAAAAGGTTACAAGTGTGTGTTTGTGATAAGAGGGAACAATGATCATGTACATTTTCTACTGAGGTGATGACCTCCACTAAGAACTGAGCAAACATTGTACAACTGGAAGTCTCAGACAAAAGTCCTGCCAGGAGTCGACCTGCAGGGGAAATGTCTGCAAGATAGTCCAACAATAAGTCAAAGCTAAATACGGCGTCTCACATGTACAACTACCTGAACAAATGTGATCATGTTATATGGTAGCACTTGCCCACATATTCAAGGCACTGGGAAAGACTGAACCACTGCTGACAGACTCAAAAGGCACTTGGGAAAAATAACAAGAGGTCTACAGAGAGCCAGCGCCGCAGAACCACCCCCCTTTGGCCAGACACACAAAAGAGGGTTAAGAAGCAAGTCCAACAGTGAGATAAACAGGCCAATCAAATGCATGGTGGGTATAACTTTCAAAAGGAAATAATAACAAGCACACTTTTTCAATTTTCAAGACCAACAGTTAGAATGAGTGTCTTTTTAATTATTTGTTGCTTCATCTACTCTAGAGTGCCATCACTTAGTAAAAATAAAACACTCTTGACATCCTGCTCACGGGCTGTCCCATAAATCAGCTGTGTAATGTTCTGGGAGGGCTACTGGTCTTGAGCAAACAAGAGTGAGCAGGATGACGTAACCAGGGAGACTGGAGAAGACTGCCAGCTAAACACAATTTGTCTATGTCTGGACCTTTTTTTTCTATTTTTGCTACACAAAAATCTAAAACCTAGTAACCTTTAATATTTCAACCCTTGTTGTGATTAGAAACAGGAGAAGGCATATTTATACTTATTAACCCTGTATTTGAGCATCACTTCAATATCGCAAACACTGTATGTAAACCAAAGACATTGTAAGAGTGTCATGAGGAATCAGCTGCTGGCAAGAAAGCTTGTGCAGAAATATAGGATGGCTCTTAAAAGAATGTTTTTGCCAGCATTAGTTTGTTGGTTTGTCTGTTGTCTCAAAATATAAAGCTCTGTAGTTGTAGCAGATTCTTTGCTGTTGTGAGATGTAGGGATTTGTGGCTCATCATGTGGCTCATAGAGCTTTTACCTGTGAACTACAAGATCCCTAGTTCCATGTCTGGGTATGATATTATTACCATTGCCAGATAGGGCTAATGCCTTAGCGGCCTTTCTGAGTGCTTAAATTTGATAGTTGTTCTTTTTGTAAATATAAGACTTTTTACTGAAAACAGAGTACACAAGCTGAATTAAACATCTCATCTGGGCATTATCTAATAAACTGTAAACATTGTTGTGCATGTGACTTTTTAAGGAATTTTAGATTAATATAAATTAAAAGCTCCTGATAAGCATATTTCACATAAATATAATAACAATGCTAATTCATTAAGAATTATTGATTAAAAAACCAAAAGGTTATAACTGAACTTAGGAATCAATCAATACAAAAGAGTACATACAATTGCTATTCTGTTCCTAAATGTAATGGCCTAAAACACTGGAATGTGTGACTTTTATTCCAAATGTAAATTATGTATACAGATAATATATTTTAATAATAGATGTTGAATATAAGGTCTGCCATCATGTTTAAGTATCTATAGGACCTAAAAGTCAGTTCTTTTGAAAAATTTGTCATTTAAACCTTTTTAGTTCCAAGGCTTTTACTGCCATTCCTAATACTGGTTGTTAAAAAGTGTCCGGTAACATACTGTACATATTACTAGAGCACTACAGTTGGGGAAACACTTAAAACAAAGGAAAGAGAAGTGAAGGAATGTGTAGCGGTTACTGTTCCTGGAGAATGAGTGGCATTTTCCTTCATTTCCTGCTCAAATGGCAATACACAGAGGAGAGGAGGCACACATGTTTGCCTAACTCTCACACACACCAGACACACACCTGCAATAGCACACCCAATTCAAACTCAGCATTCAAGAAAAGTATAGGGAACAACTTTGAAGACACAGTGGATCTAGATATATAGAAGTGTTGGACAAGGTGTAGCTACAACTTAACTTTTAAATCAGTGTGCTATTGTAAGTTGTAAAGGCCTTGACAATTGTGAACTTCGCTGCCATATAAGTAAAAGGTCACAGAGAAGAGCTTGACATTCTGCCTCCTAGTGGCCAAAATGTTTACATTCCCAGCCTTGTGGAGATGCACAATAGTAGATTTTTTCCATGAATGGATTGTAGTGTCATTTCCTGCTATGATTTCAAATGATCACATGACACCTGGTTTCTGAAAGAGCAGGATGGGAGCAGCAAACTCTAAATCGTTTTTCCATATGTTAACTATGTTGTTCTCACCTCAAGCTCAATATGTTCTGGCCTATAAAGTGCCACCAGTGGGGCATAACAGCTGTAAAGTAAAACATTTCGGACGTGTGCAGCCCTGTACGGTGTAATAGAGGTGTTTGCATTGCACAGGCAGAGGTATGCTTTCTGTGTGCTGCTGTGCATTTAGCATGACCATTGTTTGTATATGCTTGGTCACGCTCTGGAGCACTGCATGACCAGCTGCTTGATAGAGTGGTGACCCACTCTCAGATGTGGTTAAATTTTTTTACTGCACACACAGCAATACTTAAGAGCCATGACCACCAACCTCCCGCAAAGTCTGCATTTACCATCTAGAAGAAAACACACGTGTCTATCATGGAAGATCTAACTTAAATGTCAAGAGATACTACAAAAATTGACAAAAATCTGAGTTATTCTAGCTGAGGCAGGCCCCTAAAATGCATGGTTCAATAAACACCTCGCAGCATAAAACGAAGGGGTGCAGGTGTCTGTCAATCACTGTCACTGCATGTACATATTAGTTCTTTATAGAGCAGAAACTATACAGTAGTCACATACAATAATCTTAACTCTACAAACCAAGGTCATTTTAGTACCAAGATACTCACAATCATTTCAAAGTCAGCATTTGCTTCCTTTAAATTTTTGCACTTCTGTGTTTGCCCCCTAGCTGCATTGTAGAGACACAAGGACAAGGACTGTGAGTCCTCAAGATGAAACATAAAACAGCGGCTGCAGAGTTCACACTTGTGCACCTACTCCCACCCTGGCGTACGATTGTGTAACTGACTTTGATATTGCAGACCTATAGGAAGAAGCATGTGTGCAGACACACACCGGTCTGTCAGCTTCTCTCACCATAAGCCAGCAAAACATAGAGTGCTGCCAAGTCTTTTTGGACTTAGAACTCTACCCCAGTCTTTTCCAGACTTTCTTCCCTCCTTCCCTCTACACCCCTTTCACATGTGATTAGAGCGAAACTCCAAGGCATGTCTTTTATATGCTGTATTTTTCACAGTGATATTGAAAATATTCTTTATTTATATTTCCCTGATTCTGTATTTTCATTAGAAATCCTCAACACCGTGGCAGTGCTGCACTTTGCAACTCAGGGATGTCGTTACAGTGGAATGCACTGGAGCATGCCAGAAGCGTCTACACTGGATGGACAGTGGAAATTGATCAAGAGATGTAAAGATGCAACAGGAAAAAAAAAAAGTGAAGTATTTTGTATGTGAGTTTTCTTTTTTCTCAAATTGTAGCGAAAATTTAACCTCTAAACCCCAAAACTAATCAAGTGTTTCTTGTACAAAGTCATTTACATGCCCCATGCCCCACCCCAACACTCCTCAGACCAGTGCCATCTCAACAGCCAATCCAACTTTATATATGAAGCAGCAGTACAGCAACATCACAGTACAGTGATACCCCTATAATCCCAAATCTGACAGAGTATTTCCTATATTGTGCAGAAAAAAACTTAGTTGGGGCTTAGTAAAACCACCAGTGCCAGGTATTATTAATCTGTAAGCTGTAAGTGGAGTTATGCAGGTCCCATGACAAAGATATTATACTCTGTTTTGATTTGCTGAATTTCCTATTGTGAATGCTGAATGCCAGATCAGACTTACCTTTTCCTCTGAATGATGGGAGCAGGGGCAAAGCTTCAGGTCTGTCCCTCCTTCAGCCACGCCGGTCTCCCATGAGGTGTGATGCCATCAAAAACTTAAGAGGCATGCAGCCAAAATGCAAAGGCTCTGAATGGCTCCAGTGCAGCTCAGAATTACAAAAAATATATTTTACAGCAGTCAAAAACGTTGTAAATTTTGGAATTTTATTTTTCTATTTCCAACAAAAATTTAAAGTCCATCCATGTGCTTCCTGGCAAGTCATTCAAAGTTACAGACGAAAAAAAGAAATTTGAGCTGAGCAGCACCTTCCCGATTTGTGCCTTTTCACTCTAACAGTGGAAAAGTGAGGAGAGTGAGGCAGCAAGACAAAGAGGGATAAAGAGCAGAACATTAGAGTGAGGCAGCGCTGCTGTGAGCTGAGGGTCCGAGCAGGTCGGGCTTCCACTCACAGGACTTATAACCAGGGGCTGAGCACGCTGCTCCAATCTCCTTGACTTACTTGGCGATCTCTCTCCCACTGGCTTATTTTGGGAAAAGACAGACAGGATTGTTCACTGGGTTCACCCCCTTCCTCCAAAAAACCAAGTGTCTGAGGCTGGCTCACAGAGAGGAGGGAAGTTAGCAGGATGGGGTGGGGTAGCTGCTCACACTGAGCTGGGTGATGAGGAGAGAAGGTGAAAGCAATGGGACAGGGGAATTCAGAGACAGTGTCCACCGATCTCCTGACACTCCTCACACTTATCCCTTATTATTTATGTATCCAAACAACTTGAGTACAAGACATTAAATATAATTAACATGTTTACAACAAGAACTGAGAAATAAATAATGCAGTAATCGCTGCAAAATGTTGTCCTTAGATACAAAATACAAAGATGGATTTGTTTGTGCCTAAACTTTATGAGTTTGTCTATAATATTTACATGATTACTCTAGTTTGGTTTATTTACCAGAACATGACTGTGAATGTAATTTGCACTAAAACCCTGCAATTCATCCATAAAGTAATTCCAGGTATTTAAATGCATACATTTTAATTAATGAGGACTGTAAATCATCCACAATAATTGATCATAACACCACTGGCCCTGATGAATGAAGTTCAGTGTTCTCACACAGGCTGAGCATTCATTGTTCAGCTGACGTTAGCTGTGTTTGTTGGCCCTGTGCAATGGGAGTAGATCTTGAAAAAGCTGTTTAGTGTTTGTTTTAGCTTGTGATTGGATGAAAGTCTGAAAGGTGGGCCAAGCCTTTTTCCGCTTGTAGCTGAGATCAGATTGAGATTAATATTAATATAATTAATACATCAATGAATAAATGCTGAAGCACTGAATCCAAAATAAATTATGGAAAATACACCTAATTGGGTATTATTTTATTATTTTAGTGATCCTCTGATTTACAGTTCAGTTAATGTTTTGCATAAATATGCTAACACAGTATGCTAACACAGTATTATCTATGTATTGCTATTTAAAAACAATATTGCTTTGGATGTCTTTTGTGTCTCAGCAATAAAGATATAATGTGTGTTAGATCATATATGACACTGTGTGGCACTCACTCAAACAGATGTCACAAATTAAAATGTTATTTTATTGAATATTCTGGGAGCCTTAAACAGGCTGATTGTTACTTGTGACCTCAATGAAAAGAAATACATTTTGTTCCAAGTGGAGCCAGATGAACTGAATAATCGCTAGAACAAACAAGCACCGGCGTCACGTCTGTGAAAGGGCCATGGTGCTCCGTGGACTCAGTGGCACTCAGAACATGGAAAGGGTGGAGTGACCATATGCCCAGTGATGATGTCATCAATAGGAGCCCTGTGTAGTAGTCAGGCCTGCCATTCATCTGCAGGTGTGTGGTGCTTCAGTGACGACGTGTGGGACTGGGTCACAACCAAGACAAAGCAATGGCCCTGTGCGGTTCACTGAGAGAAAAAAAACCCTTAGTCTCTCAACAGCCTCTCACTGCGCTACATCTCTAGTGATTCATTTTGCTCCTCAAAAACAACAACTCACCTGTTAATGCCCTCACCCAACACTCTCATTCCCATACCTTTTGGTTAGAAAACACCCCCAAAACTACTTGTTGCAGCAGCACACACTGGGCTCCTCCTACTGCCTCAATTTAACAAGGTGAAACATTCCCAAGAAAAAAACACCTGGTCGTCATAGGTTCCTTTTCTCTTTTCTCCATTCCATTAGTAAGAGCAAAAATAAACAGGACTCATTTACTGACTCACTTAAAACCATTGCATTGCATCACACAGGCCACTTGCCCTTACCCAAAAATAAGCACTCAAAGTGAGGTTGGCAGAAACATTACACACCCCACCCACGCCTCTGAACATAGCGCCCTATGTCTTCACCTATGGGTCTCTGTTCTCCTCTGAGGTGGGTCTGTGTGAATGACTGGGGTGGGGTGAGTTTGTTCAGAGGTACATTGGCCTTGTATGTTTCTTAAGTGGCCCCTCTGAATGCTGGGAGTGTGTGTGAATGGGTGGAGCTGTTGTTTGTGAGCTCCAATAGAATAAACTTCCTGGTTGATTACACCCCTGTTTACCTGAACCAACGGTCTTCTCAATTTAACACTGTTCAATGTCAAATGGAAATTATAAACATTATTTCTTAAAACAAATGTAAAATGTCAATGATGTTGCCTCCAGTCTAACAATGGTAAAGATATAGTACCCAGATCTGGACTTATACCTGAGTCTTCTAATTCAGGGATAAATGCTCTATACCTTGTGCCACAAGGCACAAAACCCTTATATCTCACAATTGTAAAGATGCACTAAAACTACTCATTTGTTCATTTGGTGACCCATTGTGGCTGGAGTTAGAGCCTTTTTGTGTTATTTTTAGCCTGGTTTAGTTGTTTTGTAAGCCTGGTTTAATTCTAATGTAAGCTTGGTGTATAGTTCTCATCTAATCCTGGTTTAATCCTATTCTAAGCCTGGATTACTCATACTATTTGACTGGATTAGTTCTGCAATAAGCCTACTTCAAGCCTCATTTAGACCAAGTATAAGACTGAATTAGTTCTCCAGTTAACCTGGATTTGTTCTTAATAAGGCCTGTTTAGTTCCACAGTAAGTCTGATTTAGACCTGGTATAAGCCTGTTTTTAGTTCTACACTAAACCTATTTTTTTTCTAGTGTAATGCTGGGTTTTGTCCTAAGGTAAGGCCTGGTACTAGGGCTTAACAATTTTTGAAAAAATATCTAATTGCGAGTTTTCTGACAGATATTGCAATGGCAATTTGATTTGCAATATATATTTTTTAAATCAAGATTTTGTTTGCAGTTTTACATTTTAAGTATGTGATGAAGCATTAACACAGAAATATTTATATAAGGAATCACATATATTTGAGAATATGTCTGTAGAGGTCTGAACTACAGGTATAGCATGTGTATATTCATACAAGATCCTGTGGAGACTGGATATTTTGTTCTCTGCGCAGATTTTATATATCTACATCATCAAAATGATAAGAAGAGGTGAGTAAATCACTATTAGTATAATTAGTGTAATCATCAACCTGTAAAGTGTAATCATTTGCAACATTAGACATACACTATATTTCCAAAGGTATTACCCCGCCTGCCTTTACATGCATATAAACTTAAGTGACTTAAGTGAGTCCCATTCTTAATCCATAGGGTTTAATGTGACGCCAGCCCACCATTTGCATCTATCTATGTCAGACATCTAGGTGTCTGATGTTCTCGTCCAATGTCAGACACTGAGGCCTGGCTCAGATACTTCGTTCTAATTCATCCCAAAGGTGTTCTATCGGGCTGAGGCCAGGACTCTGTGCAGGGCAGGCAACTTCTTCCACACCAAACTCACTCATCCATGTCTTTAGGGACCATGTTTTGTGCACTGGTGCACAGTCATGGTGTATAGGAAGTGGCCATCCCCAAACTGTTCCCACAAAGCTGGGAGCATGGAATTGTCCAAAATCACTTGGTATGCTGAAGCATTCAGAGTTCCTTTCACTGGAATTTAGGGGCCAAGCCCAGTTCCTGAAAAACAACCCCATACCATAATCCCAATATATTCCCAATTCAGTTATTTAGGTGGGTGAGCAAATATTTTTGAAAATAAAGTGTAAGAGACACTGAAGTGGAGAAAAAATGAAAATGTGTAAAAAAGGTGGTCCTGTAGGTTCTTCTTTGGCAGAGTCAGGTGCGCATGGTAAAGGCAAAGCACATGGGAAGGCTGCTTGAGCGCGATTTATCTGACACTAAAATACCAAAATATAGTGCATCTTTAACACATTTGGGGTTACTGTATCTGTTTAAGGCAGACCTCTTCGTCTATTTAGAATGCGTTTATGAAGCAGAGACACCGGTCCTATCAGCCTGTGCTCACCAATACAATCCACTGGTCAGAGAAGTCTGCATGACTTCAACAAACAGTCTTCATTTCACAAATTGTTTAATAGTCTTTATTTCACTCTAAGACGTGTTTCCTCCCTCCTCCTCCCGCTATTTTTTTTTTTTTCAAAATGAAACTACAGTTGGGAGCCCACTGCTCATTAGCTCATTAGCTTTAATAAACCTGGGTTATTGAAATCTGATGGGCAATGTTGAGCTCATCCTGTTGTGATGCACAGGGTGCAAGTTAGAGATGTCCCGATCAAGAGATCGGTATCAGGCATGGATCAAGGAATTTTTAAATAATTGGATTGGAATTAGTCACGTGATCGGGCCGATCTTGTGTTTTACATCTGCTGGAAACTTAAAGAGTGACTGTGGAAAGTCAGCAGATGCTAAAAACCCTAATAACAAAGGTGAAAGGAGTCCCCTAAATTTAGTAATGCCTCTAACTGATGTGGAAGCAGTTTGGCTGAAATGAACAGCGCAGTGTGATGTGCAGCCTTTAGCGCTAACTTTATGTACTTTGTTTATGTATGCCAGTTAGCCACATGCTCTGAAGCTTAGCATCTTTTTACAGGACTCATATGGTGTATTTTATAATAGACCTGGTCTTTAGAATCAGAGAGGGCTTAAACTAAAAGACGCGGCTGCCGTTTTGCTACTGCTTTGTACAGACATTTAGCGTAAAAACATAGCTATGCTATGTGTTAGGTGTTACTACAAAATGCAAAAATCGTTATGAAAATGATCGGTATCGGGACACGGATTGGCCAAAACCAAATGTCAAATGATCGGTTTCGATCAAGAGCCAAAAAAGTTGATCGGGGCATCCCCAGTGCAAATCTGATTTTCCAATTTAGAGCCAAGATGTTAGAGGGTGGGACACAATTGGAGAATCACAGCACTGAATTTCATAAAATAAAATAAATAATAAAAATATAATAATAATAATAATAATAATAATAATAATAATAATAATAATAATAATGTCAATAAAAATTATTGAGCCAAATTTTGGCACATTTAGGGGGGAATAATAAGCCCCAGGCCAGCTTTGCTTGGATCTAATAAACCTACAAACCAACATATTTTTATCCAAAGGTTTTAACACGCTTAATGTCTCATGTTGCACCAGTGGTTGTAACAATGACATAAAATTTTATGGAGAATCCATAAAAATACAGCATAAAATAGGCTGGCGACCATGTTATTTTGCTATAACAGTGTTAATATTTACAATTGATCCTACAATAAAACAAACAATCAATTCTGCAAATCTACTTTCATACAGAGAGTGAACAAAATAAAGAGGTGAAGTCAGTTTTAATGTCTCTCTTCTCTATTTCTCCCATGGGCAAAGAGAGGGTTCTTTTCTCACAGGTGAAGTGGTGCATCTTTTGTCTGTTTGAACCTTACAAAGGAATGCCTGGCATTCACCAGGCTGTGCCTACACAAGGTGAAGGAGAGTGGGAATGGCAGAAGCCAGGAAAATGAGAGCAAAGCACAATTCATGGGTCAAGATTTAAAAAGAACCTGGCACACAAAAAGTAAAATGAATAGTTTGTGAATAGAAAAATGGCCTGAAAAGTCAAGTTAAAACCTAGACTAGACTAGACAAATGCTGTTTTGTGTAGGGGCTGTGTCATGGTTTCTCAGTTGACACCACGTTGGGGCAGCACTGATGGGACAGCACTCCAAAGAAGGATGGATGTCTCTGAGAGCACAGATAGGAGCAGCATTGCCGACCAGACACACCTGAGACTACAGCTGGCAGCCTTCCTGTTTCCCAGGGTAATCATCTGACACATAAAAGGGGGGAGAAGACAGTGGGCAGAAGAGGTGGCGGTGTCAGAAGACATTCACAGTCAGACAAAGGTGACAAAGGAGAAATGCTAGATTTTATTTTAAGTATATTCTTAGAAGTTGCCACAAGGAGCTGCATTAAACACATTTGTTCATTCACACATACATTAGTAACAGTAACAGAAAGTGCTGCTCAACGTACAATGTCTTCTTCCTGGTAAAGGAATGCTACTGCACAGTTTCTCAGTTCATCAGTATTACACAGCCTAAGCACATTTCCCCAGAATAATGGGCAATACAGCAAGTTAGAATAATTCAAAACTGAGGATGCTCCGATCAGTATTTTTGAGGCCGATCACCGATCAGCCTTAGCTGTGATCGGCCAATACCAATCATGGCCAATACTAATAGCATGGTTTTTAATGTTGTAATAATGTAATGTAAATAGCAATGTATGTAGGCAAGTAATATTTCCACTAGAAAATACTGCTGCCTCTATGTAAATGTAAAAGTACAACAAAATTAAACTTGTTTTTGCATTGAAAGAGTTTTTGTTGCAATATTTGCTTTTAATGTGTGCCCACAAGTGTCTGTGTGGGTTTGTTTGAATTCTCCGCTGATGTAAAAATCAGATGATCTTAATCGGTGCCTTTAATGCGGGTCCCCGGGCACGTAACGCCCTGCCAATCCTTGAAATACAGCGGACTTAGCTCCTGCAGCCAGTGTAGATGACGTCTGAATGAAGAAACATGTACAAGAGAGCAGAGAAGATGATGATGAAAGGTGCTCCTCTCAAACACATAGACACATGGGCTCCCTTTTGACTTTTTCTTTACATTAGCAGCCTTTGGTGCTGCTGATGTGCAGTTTAAGCCGCAAAACGCACAGTTTTCTCCATGTAACGAGACACAGACATGGCTCCTGGTTCTTATCCTTCAGGACACTTCTGAAATGAATTCATTTAGTGTGTTAAGGCCTCCATACACCAAGGCGACGATCGCCCATCTGAAGCCGTCTTAACGGTTCTTCCACGTCACTCATTTCTGTCCTTTTGATATGTATGCGCTGTCACCCCCCATCACTCCAGGACGGAGGCCATCTGACTAGTTTTCTGCCGATTGGCCTTGTTGAATCGGCGTCTTTGGTCTTTGGCATGAAGCGCTCTGATAGGCCTAGCACTACAGCTGCCGCGCCAATCAGCTCACGGGAATTTTAGCGGTGACGAGAGGTGAAAACCGCTGTGGTAGCGTACTGTCACCATGTTTGCATTTTTCGTAGTTCCGTGCGGAAAGTTATCTTCTTCAAGTAACAGAGCAGCGGCACCTAATCCACACAAAACAATGCCCAAACCGGCCATTATCACGCTTCTCAAATGTTCAAACAAGCTGAGAACAGTGGCAGACCAAGGCGTGCTACATGCATATGTACTCCGCAAACATTGTATCACTTCCATCATCTTTGTTCACTGGCTAGCGCCATCTGCCGCTTTGGGGGGGTAATTACATCACGCGCATGCGCAAGACATGGTCTTTAGGTCGGTTGTCGCTTCGGTGTATGAAGAGGGGAAAAGGTCATCCGACGTGAGGAAACGGGAGGGAATGAGAGGAGACGGGAAGAGACGAGCTGTCGCTCTGTCTTTTCGGTGGCAGTCTGGGAGTCGCCTTGGTGTATCGAGGCCTTTATCCCGAGTTTGTACATAGCTTACATAAAAGCTGCGACTCTGTTACGTCCCATGCTGTGTGCTCTGAGAGTGCAGTGGGAAATAAGAACCACCTGAGTGGTGGTCTCCACGTGAGTAAAGGGACACAATTCAGGCTCTGAACTTTCTTGATACTTTTAACGTAAATGTTAGTGGGTTAGGCATAGCTCCATTTGCGCTGGAATTTGCAAATAAACACATTGATGTGCCACTGTTCTGTCCCATGTGCTCCAGGAGCAGGTGGGGGCACAGCCAGGACATAAAACAGCACCTCCAGAGCAAGTGTGTTAGTTATAACCAGGACTTAACTTTAAAACAAAAGCTAGAATAACACCACAGCTGATTAATCAAACCTGAGTTGCAGGACAGTAGATGTCAGAGCCGTGTGTTTAATGTAATTTTACTGGGCCTTCTGATCAGCCCATTTTATAGATCACCAATCACTCTATTTTTGTCCATGATCAGCTGATCGCCAATGGTGGCCGATCGATCGGAGCACCTTTATTTAAAACAGTAGTAAGTTCATTAAAAACACAGCAAGGTCCAAGTAAATAAATAGGAGTAAAATCAATGGTGAGCTAAGCCTTTTAGGTCTATTGTTTGAAAGAGCTACTGATGTTGGGGAGAAAGAATACCTTACAGTGTTTGCTTTTATATGTAATTGCTCTAAAGCTTTATCAAATAATGACAAAGTTCATGAAAGCCGTACATATTCATGAACTGTTTTATTGTTTTCTGTTGAGGAACCAGTGTTTTTGCTGATATACAGCACACACCCACATGGCCCGTTAGCAGCATGTGTAAATAAGAGAGTGGTGACTGAATGGTATGTTGCTGCTTCTGTATTTATGGCAGCTTATTTTGACCCTGGGTGGTCTCTGCTGAAAGACCTTGAATCATTAATCATCAGTAATGAGTCGGATGTCAGGTGTGTGTTGAGATTTGAACAAAAAAGAAGTACCTACTGTAAAAAAGAAACTGTGTATGTTTTAGAGGTTTTTCTTGCATACCAGTAGATCTGCTAATCAGCTGGGCCAATGGTAGGGTATAAGAATGTCAGGAATTATGGCCTGCTAATTGTTTCCAGAGTGCTGCTATATCTCACAGACTGTGTACATCTGTAATTCTGCACTGCAAAGTTACAGGCTCATGCAGAACCCTAAAACCTACAGATAAATGTAGTCCATATAAGCACACTGTAAGATAAAAAGAATATTTATTTAAAGGAGATTTGGCATTGCTGGTATCATGACACCATGTAATCTGATACCAGAATCGGCGACCAATTATGCAGTAATTATGCACTTGGTGAAGGAACGTGGGATTTAGGTATTATTTATTAGAAAAATAACACAATACTTGAAGATGGACATTTTCTTCAATAAAGAAACATGAATTATATGACCAGTTATGGTCATGATTTTTAATGTAGCATCCTTACATCTGATATCTTATATCTTAGAAACCTAAGAAGCGCTGAGTTAAGACCCTTAACTCTTAAACCACATTACATACTAACAATAATTAAATACAAGCTGCACTCAGCTGATAAGCTCATCATGACGATCTTTTCAGCACTTGATTTTTTTTTTCTTCCTCCCGCTGACAGACTTGTCTAGACTGCGAAGCTCTCACATGGCCACGATCTTTCACAAGTAGAGAGACACAACTTCTGTTATAGACTTAAACCATTTTACACAGAGGAGTATTTTCCTTAACAGCAGATGCAACAGGCTCCCAAGACCTAAGCAATCAGATTAGAAGTTAGAACAAATAAAGTGATCTGATCTGAAATTTCAGCAGCACTTGTATTACTCTAGACTAGCCATTTTCACTGTTCCTTCACCATCCCACTCATATGGTCAATGTTTTTACTCCATACTGACCTAGATAGTCTGTTTCACCTGGTTTCCTGTGGCTCTGAATGTGTCCTGACCTTAACCCAGAAGGAAGCTACTCCCAAACGGCTGTTTCCATGTGTTCTAAAACCCACTGTCCACAGCCCAATGCACTGTAGTAATGTGGTATATTACAATCTATCACTAATGCCATGATAAATGTATATGCGAAAGCAATTCAAAAGAGCTCAAAATGACTCAAAAAGACATTTAGAATGAAGAAATGAAGGTAGAGATCATGTTCACCTGTGATCACTGGACCAATATAAAGAGACAACATCATTATAGTCTGGAGAAGTGAGGGCTTTAACTACAGTGATGGAGTAGGTGATTGAGCCATAACGCAACCTTTGGGGAAACATTTCTTTTTACTTTCTATTATTTCTCTCTAAAATGAATTAAGGACATATTGCTTTGAAACTGAGAAGTCAAGTCACTTGAGGATAAAATGCCACAAGTGTCAGAATGCAGAATGAACAGTGTGCCCGCCACTGGCTTCTGCCAGTGAACCACAGTTTATGACACTGACAAAACGTGGCAAGAGAAAGTGCTAACTTGGTTGTGATGACAGAGATTTGCTGTTTTATCATGCTTTTTCTTGTTTTGTGTTCTCTGTCTATCCTTTCCTCAAAAGCCCGCAGATGTGTGACTATGTGAGAGAAAACAAGGCAGCAGGCCTCTAGTTTTGGTTAACATGGAGAGAGGTGCCAGAAAAACAGACATCTGAACTACACAAACAGCACAAAGGGGTTTGCAAAGACCACCCACTGTGGTGGCAACTGAACAACACAGTTCCAAAACCATTTGGACTATGGCACTACCAAGCAAGCATAGGCCGCATGGCTTTAGCAGCATCAGAGACACATGTGTCAGTCAGTATCAGGAGAGGTCTGTGTGCTTTAATTTGTGTACATTTTATGCATATGTCTGAATTTATTTTGTTTATTTATCCCTGATATCATGCTAAGATCTGTGGGTAAAAAGTACATTCATTAAATAATTGTTTTTTTATTTTGTCAACTAGGAATACAAAGTTCTTTGACTACTGTAAAGTGTAATGATACTGCAGTATTAGCATTATTGCTGGTCATGTGAAGCCTGATGCAGTGCACTTGTGGCTCTATCTGATAGCACACCTCTGGCTTGTTTATGTGTGGAGATGTAAGCTCAGACATGTTCAGGATGTCCACATTTTCTCTAATAGATTTCCTGCTTTGGCTGGCCGCTAGCAGCAGGCATGTCTTTGTTTCCTGAAACAGATGAACAAACATTATTGTTGGAGCTAGGACCAGAGGCAAGTAAGTGACATTTAACATCGGGCTAGTATTGGGCTGTAAAATGTAAACAACTTGTGGCTAATATATTTTGGGAAAAGGAGCAGATGATGAATTACGGGGAAAGAATGTTTAAACAAATGAATACTTCCATAATATGGATATTTGAATATAGAGTCAGTGTTGTTTATTGTTTAATCCAGTGACTTTATTCAGCTATACATTACTATACATTTCATGACTCTATAAACAGAGAATGCCTTGATCAGACATTAAAACAGTCATGGGAATGGTTTTGGACTGTATTCTCTGCCCTTTTCACTTTGTGTATGTCATTTCATCCCAGAGTTTCTTTGTTCTCAGCCTGGCCCACAATGTCAATCCTGTATATATTTCTTCCTTGGTTGATATTAAGAGTGAACCCTCGACCCAACCAGGAGCTGTGGCTCCCCCCTAAACCATTCACATGGAACTGGTTAGGAAGACATTCCTTCCATGGAGAGAATGTCTGGCACAAGCGCCCGTAATACAGAAATCATAAAGTGGAGGTCCAGCCTAATCACATCCTGTGGCACTCTCACCCACTGCCTTCCTCCTTCCTCTTCCTCTGACACTCCACCAGGAGTTATTAAAGCGGGAAGGGTGGCTAGCACTAAAAGCATTTGCTAATAATATGTTTTCTTTTGGCAGAATCTGGCCCATTCTTTTCTTGTTTTGTTCATTTGTATATGCATGTACACTTAAGGATCTGGTTTAACTTGCAGCCAAGGAGAAGTAAATAATTTTTTTTCTTCTAAAATGATGAACAAGATTGTTCATAACTGTATGCCTGTGATGTAAAAGTCTCTATGTAGCTCAGAGATGTTCACCCACTAACCCAAAGGTTGGCGTTGTGTCCTTGGGCCTAAAAAAGCACTATAGAAGACCAATGCATTTTTATTATTAATATGCTATTTGGGAAATATCAGCTGTCAATCAACAATGTTATTCCTAAAAAAGAAGATTTCCAGACCTTAGTGACTGTTATTTGCTCCTCACATAGCCTCTCTATGCTGCAACTGCAACTTCTTTCCTTCCTTGTAAAAGACAAGTCATTGGGAGTCATGGATAGGGATGTGGAATGGATCTTGGCTAGGGTGACCACCTCAAAAGGTACAAAAAGTGGGACAAGGTGTGCGATTTAATGGAACGAAGAGGGACGAACTTGAGAAATAAATGTTTTGATATACAAATCTTACTTACCAACTTACTGAGATACAAGTTGGTACAGTTTAGGGACTATAAAATGGATGATGTGCATCCCAAAAACACACATTTTGTGAAGTAATGTATTTACTTAGACTTTGTACTGACACTTTATTTAATGGAATAAAAAAGATGGAGCAGAAGAAAAATAAAAGCTCTCAGCCTGGATTTTTTTCTAAACAGTCTAGCATCAACACCAGCCCACAGCTCCATGGAGAGGCCTTTCCTGAAACATATTCAACTCAGAGAGAGGATGCCTACAAATATTTTTTCTACATTGTACACAAGGAACACTGATCTTACCTTGTTGTTCTTAGCATAAATCTCTCTTTTTACAAGCTCCACTGAGCTCCAATGAAAAAGAGGGACATTATCTTAATAAGGGGGACAGGTGCCTAAATGGCTGTGCAGTACAACCAAAAGTGGGACAGACGGTCACCCTAATCTTGGCCCTCTTCAACACATGGGTTTTATCAGTTCAGATGCTCATCTTTGTGTCCACCAGAGTCTCTAAGGCTATATCCACACAAATATGTAAAATGTATTGTTTCAAAAATGTTTTTTGTAAACACTGCACCATCTCAGAAAATGTGTCCACACGCGTCCACACAAAACCAAGGAAAACTGATGTAATACGCATGCCAGGCCTGTTAGTGGCGCTGTAACGCTGCCACAGAAAGACAAGAACATATGACAAGAAGATGTGAGACATGCACAGAAAACCCACGCAATGTAAACATGGCAGTGAGAATAAATGTGCAAGCTACAAAGCAGACCTTACTTGTAAGAGAAGCATAATATTTTGCTGCAAAAGCCATAAAAAGCTCAGTAGTGTCTGCAGCTAAAACGAAACACTGCCAAGTCAACAAGTCATCATTGTTGTTGATGTTGTTTAGCACATGTGGGTGGAGGGAGTGAAGGGGCTATGCTGTTGTCTAAAACAGTGATTTGCAACCCACTAAAAACAGCCTGCTTTTGGGTTGCGAGCCATTGCCCGGGTAAAAGAAGTAGACTGTGCTGTAGGTTGTCCCCGAGGACCGATGCTCTCTGATGAAGAGCGTAGAAGGAGGTGTGGGCACTCATCACTGTCGCTTTTTAGTGTCCCCGCTTTAGTTAAAGTCATCTCTCTTTCATTATTTTTATGCTCAGCTCTCCTCTCTGTTTTAGACTGTAGGGACTGGGGTGGTAAGTATAAGTCCAGGGCTAATTTCTGTAAACCGCGAGGTCCTCATGCATCTGCATAGCACCCTCTGCTGATTCCTCAGCCCCGCCGAGGCTCTCTCCATGGGTGTGGCTGGGCTGAGGAGCACCTGGGCTCAGGGTGCAGTGTCCGGACAATTATTATGTGGTCATCGAAAACTTGGGAAAGCATTTTTCTGAGCTAAAAGATACACATGAATGCCTACAGAAGTCGAAAAAAGAACTAAGGAACTCGGGTCAAACCTGCTGCTCAACTTTCCTCCTGAAGTCAAGCTTCATGGCCAGAGCAGAAAATTTGCTGATTTATTTATTTTTCGTTTTAAAGATAAGCTCTTTGCTATTAATATGAGTTCACTATAAGCTGTCGTTCGCATAGAAGTAACAAAATTGCATTAGAAATGTTAATCATTATCATCATGTTAATCATTATTAACATTACTGACCAAAAACTTTGTTGGTCTAGCTATGGTAACGTCAATATCCTAACTTTCTGGGAGAAAAGCACATGAGCATAAACAAGTCGGGACTTCTCATCTCGGAAAGATGAGCACCCAAGGACCACATGAATGCAGTGTAAACCCAGGTCCGCCACTACTTTCAAATTCAGCTCTCCTCTCTGTTATAGACTGTAGGGGCTGGGGAGGTAAGTTTAAGTCCAGGGGTACTTTCTGTAAACCCACATGGTCCCACCGCTCAACCTCTGCTGAATCCTACGGAGCCATGCTAGAGGCTAGAGGAGGATGTCTGCGCTCCCAGGCTTTCAGAGCGATCATGTGCCCCAGCTCAGCTGATTACTGTTTTTTGCTGTGATCTAACTTCTGCTGGACTCATGTGCAGTGTCACCATTATTCTTGAAGACTGATGCCATCAGTGCTCGAATAAATGACTTGTTTTAAAAGCACATTTTTATGGATTCAGCTGAAGCTACAAGCAGTATTTTAAGTCTTTTTGAGTCTTTGAAACTATTTCTCAGTTGTTTTTATTTTGTGTTTGTGCATGAAAGCACTATTCAGTCTATTAAAAGACTGAAGTTACTTAAGTGAAGAGTTTAGGTTTTAAATTAAAATGCAGCTTATTGTGTTTCCTCTCAGCACTTGGTTTATCTTTAAATGTGTTATTTTTTTGCATTGGCAGATTGATATTCCAATATTATTCTATCTCTGTGAGAGAGCAGATCCACATGGATGAAACGCCTTTGCGGATACCCCTACATCCGTCTCCTTGTGTTGAATGTGTAGTGGGGCGGTTGGTTTTTTGTTGTGCCGTTTCCTACACTAAGCGCTGCCATGAACGCAGCACCTGCACCCGCCCAGTGCAGTTGCTCTGATTAGCCTGGTTACCAAAGGTGCGTGTGTCCAGTGTCTCAGTCATCGTTTGGGGCTGTGCTGGCGTGACGTGACGTAGCAGCAATCAAGCCCATACGGTTGTTGTTTGGTCTAATTCGCCCCTTTTTTTGTCTATATCGTTACCTTTGGTAGTTTAATGTGTAGTGTGCTGACTGTACTGTTTTCTGTTACAGTTGGTAACTGCTGTTTGTTATGCTCTCTCTCATTCTCTCCCCTTTTATGTAAATGCTCCCTAGATAGCTCTAGCATTTGGTAAATAGCACTGTTTTTGCTCAAGATTTTATTGTTGGTGTGTGTGTTTCGAGTTTTTTTGTGGCTGTAGCTGCCATACGGGGGGATTTGTTTGCGGGTTCGGTTTTTGTGCTAAGTCTCAGTGGGTGCTCAGTCCCAGGTAGGCCTGAAAAACCATCTTTAGCACAGTACCAACGCACTTTCGATTTTACTTGACTTTGCACTTTACTATTTAACTTTCGTTTGATTTGACTGCACTTTATACTTGTTATGTTCCCTGAGATCTTTAACTATGTTGGTTTGCACAATACTGTTGGCACCTTAACTCGGCCTAAATGAGAGTTTAGTTGGTTAATTTGTTTGCTTGAGTTTGTTCTTTATTAATTAGGTTGAAGTTTATTATTGATTGTTTGCTGTGTTTTGTTTCTTTGTTTTTTCTAAACCTTATATTAATTTATATTAATTTAAGTTAAGGTTGTTAATTTGTATTGATTTTGGTTGAAGACTGTTAATATACTTTGGCGTTTGTTATGTTGTTTAATTTTTAAGTAGAATATTGCTATATAAATAAAGTAAATTGTTGATTGTTTCAATTTTAATAATTATAAATAAACTTTGTTACTATTTCCACTTACCTCTTTGTTGATGTTTTTTATATTCATTTTGCTAGATTTACCTGTGTACTTTGTAATAGGGAACCCAGCTGTAGGTAAAGTTATTCCCGGGAGTTAGATTCCCCAGGTGGCGTTGTTTGTTATATATTTTTACTTTACTATTACAGTCCAGAGGGTCGCAGGCCCCACCGTTCGAGTCATAGTTAGTTCTGGTTTTATCTGTAATGATGATATCAGCAGCTGACAGACCTTTTTACTGAGCTCCATGAGGCATCCAAAGCACATCCAGCACATAAATCCAGCACATTTCCAGACTTTACCAAAACACCAAAATGTCTGCTTGGTAACACACTTGTTCTCCAAACAACATTCTTGCCTTAATTTCACCCCTATCATATGTCTTATCACTCTGCTGTCCTAAATTCTAGCAGGACACAGGAACGTAGAGTAATCTGTCTAGGCCAGTGTGCGGGCTTGTGCATAGGCTCACATTGGGGCCAGTCTAATCACCTTTCGGATCAGCACTGAGAACAGAGAAGGCTGTACCTTTTATCCCAAACCAAAATCAACAAGGCAGGAATCCTGGGATGCATTGCAGACATTCTTGAAAGCAAAAGCAACCAGTTAAAAGAAGAGCCATTATCCCCCTCGCCAAAATTTAAGAGAAGTTAAAAGTGCAGGGGGTATGTAGAGTCAACTTGGAGATAGTTCGGTGTACTGTTTGTGTGATGTCAGCACACTTTGTATACAGTTACGTTCATAAATATTAGAATACTGACACAAATTTTATTATTTCAGCTGTTTACCAAAACATTAAAAATATTGTTATAAAATTAATATGGGCTTGAAGTGTTGAGTCTCTGCTGTGCGTACACTCCTCAGCCTCTCTGTTAATCGATCACAAATTGACTGGAATTTCCCGGTGTGGCATTTGCAATTGAAAGCTGTTGCTGTGAACCTACATATGCAGTCAAAGGAACTTAAGGCTGAAAAAGGATACTTTCTATTTATCAAGGAAAAACACTTCACAACATTCCCCCAATAGGATATCACGGGGATTGAATACACACGAGGAGAACGAGTCCAGGTGTCACGGTGGGATGGGGGGGTGAGGGGGGTGAGCAGAGCGGGCTATGGCACCTAATTAGCAAGGCTGCTAGCAGCACAAACTAGAGCCCAACCAATATATATCGGCCAGCCGATAATATCGGCCAATATAACCCATTAGAAAATTATCGGGTATCAGCCAAAATCTGCCCGATATCCGCCAATATAAGCAGTACTATTTTTACTGTGTGCTGGAACACTGGAATAAAACCTGTTTACTTGCAAATTATGGTGTCCTACTATTTGTCCAGCAGAGGGTGTGCTGGTGTTTCCAAACAGTTGGGCTTTTACACTGCAGTTCATAGGAAACAGCCCAAATCGCATTCCCATGGCCTGAAAAGCTCTAAAAGGCAATAAAAATATTTTGCTAATTTCTCTGCCATAAAACCTCATAGAATAAAAAATTCAAAATGCATTTTGTAGTTCTCCCCATGCCCAAGTTTAAATGAAATTTATGTTAAACAAATTTAGTTAAAGCTAAATAAAATAAATATAATACATATAATACATAACAATACTCCCCACACCAATACCCACTACAACCTACATAACAATCAGCATAAAGAATATTAAGCAGTTTTCTACAACATTTTAAAAAGATGTCTAGTCTAATAAAGTGACCTGGGGTGTGCATGCCATATTCATGTAAACAAGAGCAGTAAGAAAAATGCTTTAAAATACTTTTTCCTAATGTATAACTGTATCGGCCGATGTATCGGATATTGGCATTTTTTTTGTTACCTAATATCGGTATCGGCATCGGCCTAAAAAAACAAAAAAACAAACAAAAACATATCGGTCAGGCAAACTAACAAATAAAAGAGCAGAGTCCTTCGCAGTAGCAGCATTTTAAGCACTAATATTATCACTACGCTTATTCGATCTACCGTAAAACTTAACTACATAGAAAAAAAGTGAAGCACAAACAAGCTGTGGAGCACACAGGATTTACGTGCAGCACATTGACAGACACACAGCATGCGTGTCATCAGCTGGCTGCCGTACCATCATCAGCCTAAACAATAGAAAGGCTAGATTAGACTTTGCCAAAAAAACTCCTAAATAAGCCATCCCAGTCCTGGAACAGCATTCTTTGGACAAATGAGACTAAGACCAACCTGTACCAAAATGATGGGCAGAGAAAAGGAGAAGTTTTGGAAAGGCTCATGATCCGAAGCACGGTGGAGCAGTGTGATGGCATGGGTATGCATGGATTCCAGTGGCACTGGGTCTCTAGTAGGGGCATGCAATATTGACAAAAATGAATATCTTGATATTTTGGGGGAGTGGAGTGCAGATAAGAATAAGAATAAGAAAACCTTAATTAGTCCCTCAGTGGGGAAACTTGCATTGTTGCAACAGCATAAGTACAGTTAGCAGTATCACACAGTGGTATCACACAATAGCAAAAAGTGTATCAGAGACCAGTCTGGCCAAAGATAATTAAATAAAAAGACTACACTAAAACTACAAGTAGAGCTAAATAATGATTATCACACAGTCTTGCATAACGTCAAAATGTGTTGGTAAATGTCTTACTATTCCACAACCTCCCACTTGAGAAAGTATCTAAATACAAATTTTTGTCAAAGACAGCACAAAAGAAACTTCAGAATTTGTATAACAAGATGTTGTAACTGTAAGGCTGTAGGCTAGTATACCAACAGAGACTGTTGTAATAACTCTGTTCCACTCTTCACAGTCATGAGTCCAAAGTTGACTGGACACCACTTCACTTCAGTACAGATGGACAATGATCCAAAACATACTCCAAAAGCAACCCAGAAGTTTTTTTTAGGAAAGAAGTAAAATATTCTGCAGTGGCCAAGTCAATCACCCACTCTTTGCATAGGATCTCTACGAAACAAGAACGGACACCTAGTGGCCAAATTTGGCCAACAAATATCTTAATATATATTAAGATAGTGATGATGGAATGAATTCTTCCTTCCTCTTATTATAAGTTTTAGACATTAAAGGGAAGATTTAAATTGTTTTATTTAGATTAATGCAGATAATACTGTTTAGGATTCCCTATTATTATTGTCAAATTACTCTAGGTCCCTTGAAAAAGAGGCAGCTACATATTAAAGAGCTGTAATTCTTAAAACCTTCCTCTAATTTGGGTGTGAAACCTCAAACTACAGTTGACAGCCTGAACTTTAAGCCCACATTAATTATATAACTGTATTTTGACTATGTTTTGCTAAACAGCTAAAATAACAAAACTTGTGTCAGTGTTCAGATATTTATGGACTTAACTGTATGTGCTAAGAGAGTTAATCTTTTGCCCACTGAATATATGATAAACCATTTTACAAGGTGTGGTATCAACAGATGAAGCCCTCTGCCAAAACTGGACTGCTATCAAAACAAGCCAGATCAATGGTTTGATTTTTCATTTCTCTATTTGATACTGATTTAAAAAAATTAACATGTAAATACACTGACCTGGGCTAATTTATTATTATTATCTGTTTTATGTGACCCGGACGTTGATCTTGTGCACAGTAATTATCACTGACCTCCTTTGACTCGCATGAGGACTAAATTATACCATTATTCTTATCAGGAAAGTAACAATATTTCTTTCACACTGCAGCAGTTAGGTGTAGTGCTCTCAAATGTACATTAAGAGGTTTTGTGACCCCAGATGCAAAAATGGAGAGGGTCGTCATCAGGTTGTTAAATGGAGTATATCTCATTTCGAGTTTCTCATTGGACATCTGTCATTCGTTTAACCACACAAATAAACTGGCAAAAGATAAACGTCTAAGCGCTCTATGCGCCACAGAGAGAGAAAGTGCAGCGACACTGCCCGTACAGCCACACTATGAGCATCAAAGTATGTTCCATCTCTCTTGCCCCTTTCCTGGGTAAACTCTGGTTGGAAGGGATACATGTTAGCGGGGTCCGCAACCTTACTGTCCCTATACAGTGTTGTGAACGGGGCAATGGGTTATACCAGACAATGTTCTTTGATGAACAATGTTTGACCATATGGGGTACATATGGACTCTAATCACTGTGTCTTGTCAATCTTCCTGCTTTAGATAAAGTCATCTCTCATTCACTTTCTGCACAGATAGACTGTGGGGCAGGTAGTTTTAGTCCGGGGCTTTGCTCTGCAGCTGCATGCTCAACTCAACTGTACATTTATAATATGCAATTGTTTCTCATTTATCAATGAAATGGGTTCCAAAAAAAAAAACATACACAGGTTAGAGTCAGTCTTCGAGCCTGCCTCTACACTTCAAAACAGAGTGGAACTAAAAGGATGTTTACATTTACTTTGTATTAAAAAGTGTACAGTGCTTGGTTTGAGTTGGTGTTGTCTTAAAGCAGTGCACTGTATTTGGAGATATGGCAATGGGAGCAAATCTAGAGCTACTTCTAGAGATAGAAGAAAGGATTAAAATGATTTACACTGTGTTCTGCACACTCGGCTGTTTCCTGCAGTAGGGAAGCCAATCTGTGAGGTAAAAAGTGCCCCTTTAAGTTCACCTGGCCTGCCCCTATGCAGTGCACATACTTTTTAATGTCAGTAAGAAGACTGAGAATAAGCTAACATTTAAATTGCCATTGTGTGTCTAAATCATCTCAAGGGCTGGGACTGTCTTCTCTCCCCATCACACACATTGCTGATGCAAACACAGATAGACTGGAGTAGACTCCAGAGTGGGGTGAAACAGAACAGAGGTGGGAACAAGCACTGGTGCTATTTATTTATTCCTGTTCAATCCGCGGTCCGCATTTGTCGGCGTTCACTAGCCCCTACGGCTGAGGGATGGCTTAATATTTAGTTCAGTAGAGGGAGCTTTCTTTTCACTCATTTTTGTTTAATTTTAATTCAAAGTGTGATCACTGCAATATGACAAGTAACATAATTATAATAACTATTATCATATTACCACAATAGCCTAATAACTTCACAACCACCACCCTGTCACATGACCTTTGACTATCACCAGCCCAGAGGAAACAATGAAGCACATATGGTAGTATTGACCCACATTAGTTATAACCTCTTTCTCGTTATGTTATAAGGTAAGGTTAGGTATACTTTATTGATCCCCATAGGGAAATTCATTCTCTGCATTTGACCCATCCCTCAATTATTGTTATATAATTAGCCTGCAAGTAAATTTAGCCTGGCAGCACTGGTAAGATAGACTGGTCACTACAGAAGTGTGGGATTGGATGTGTTCTTGACTGGGATGTCAGTGAAGAATCAGTGAAAATCTTGGCTTGTTTCTTTGTGGTCAGAGCAGCATGGGCCGTATGTTGGAGCCAGAGCCCACAATGTCTAGCCTGGAAGGTTCTCTCATTAGAGAGGGTGAGGAGCACAGCCTCTTGGGAACTGGAACACAAGAGTGCTGTGAAGGCTCACTGTAAATGACATTTCAGGTAATACATTATGGACTGCTCTTTTTTATTGTGGCTTTTGTCTCTCTGCATCATGTGCCAGCAGTCTGTGATAATGGCTTGTAAATATCCCCCTGAGATTTTCTTTGTTGATTGAAAAAGTGTGAGAGCACATTCAAATAAACATAAGCTAAGTATTTACTGTCAAATGTCCCTTTTGAAGTAGTGCAACGGCATGCCAGTGGTTTTTGTAAAAACAGTAACTTTTATAGCCTTTTGGAAGCTAAGCCTTTTGGATGGCAAGGGGATGATAGAAAGGTGGGACAACAGATGCAAGAGAAAAGGTAAAGATGAATTTTCAACACAGGGTCCACAGTGCACCAATCATCAACATCTGCAGCAAGGCCTTAGAGGCAACTTTTAATGTTCCCCTTAAATGAGCAGGAAAAAATATTTGAACCTGTGTACTCAGCCGGAAACCCTAAATGCTTAGGGGCTTTAACAAGAGCCATGCACTTGCAATTACAACAATCAGAAAGTCATACACACACACGTGTACAAGCTGTGCACTCAGCTCAATATTTTTTTGCTTTGTTAGGAGGTTTGTTTTGAAGTCTGCAGCCTACATGTGTGTATGCATGGTCTGCAGCTTTCAAAAATACAGCAGATAAAGATTTGCTATATAATGTACATAATCTTTTCAATCAATGTCTACTTTAGTGGCTCAATAGCCTCTATGGTTAAAGTGCACAGGTTTAAGCAGGGCTGTCTTCCAAAGAAGAATGGTGAAGACAATTGTTAATGACTGACCTTAAGTACTATATACTGTTTCACTGACAACACCAAGTTGCATTATTGCTGCTTAAAAAGTTTACAAATCAACCTTGCAAAAAAGTATGCCCGAATGACTTGCAGTAGAATAACAACAATCATTACTTTTCTTATAGTCATGTACAGGCACACAGGCAGTGTTTGAGATTTCCATGGTTCTTTATTGTCAATTTCTCTGTATGTACAGACATATAGGGGAATCAAAATGCTGCTCTGCTCCCTTCTATCGGAGTCATAGAACATGCACTAAGATAAAAACAAGACTAAAAATAAAACTAAGTAAATAAAATAGAAAACTCAAATTCTGAGAGAAAAAGGCCACTGCATCCACTCGCATCACCATCTTGAACTACTTGCATCAGTTCGCAAAAGCCTATATGGGGCTTGTTAAGTGCACCAGTATTTATTTGAATATACTTTTGTGGCCCAGTGTGTGGTGTCAGAAATGTAGACAGCTGTTTTTTTATTGAGTTAAAGGGTGAGGCTTTGGACCTGCTACCACATGTGTGATTTTTGTAGCCACCTAAAAGTCAAGGGTGGGTGAATGTGTCCTTATAGTATGACACTGCTGAATAGTACGTCTTGTCAGCAGTGTGGCATAGAGACCAAACAAAAGCAAAGCAAATCAGTTCTGCTCACGTCAGTGGCTTCTCCCTTAACTCAATGTTCCCTCTTTTAATAAGAGAAACATTGAAATAAGTACCAATGGTACTTGCAATGTTTTCACTCACATCAATCATATTCGACGTTAGTACAAATTTTTAGTCTGGGCAGCATTTACCTCTTTAGAGTTTGCACTCAGGTACATTTATTAACTATTTTAAGGGAATAAAGACACTTTAATAGTCCAACCAATAAATACATTCAAATAAAGCACAGAAATAACAAAACCCTGAAGGAACTGCTTTGCAATGTGCATCTGTATGGAAATACACACTGTAAATATCAACAAGAACAGCATACAGCTGACCTGGGTCCTTTACTATTAAGCTAATTGAACCAATGTCCAATTTGTCTCTCCTAACCAATTAGACAAAACCAACATTAGCATCTATGTTGGTGAGTTGGCAAAGTTGGGGATAAATGGCTTATCGCATCGACAGGAAAGAGACAGCACTAAGCTCATATAAAATGCGGCATATACAGGGATTGGAAAACATGTTCCCATGCATGGTTTGTGTCTTTTAAATGATTCTGAATTGATTCAGAAAAGCTAATAATCAGATTTTTTTAAAGACTACTATAACTGTGCAGTATGTCCAATACAAGTCTTACTCTACCAGGATGCAATGGGTGGACTTTGAAAAAAAGCTAGCAGAACTCACTGAATGTGCATGTGCTTGTTGTCTGAGCTGCGCAGTTACGAGGTGCATCAAACAAAAGTGTGATCATTTGACAACTAAACAAAACAGGAAGAACCAAGTTTTACAGTGCCAAGCATGACTGTTGTTACTGCAAGAAAGGCAACCACGACAAATGCAGACGCTGTTGTCATGCACATAAATGGTGCAGTCTCAAAGTATAATTGTGCCTGACATTAAATATCAGCATGTCCTGCAAAAGCTCTACATCTAATGATCTACAATACAAAGCTGCTTATTCAATGTCATAAAAGCTGATTATTAGTTCACTAAAATGTAAAATATTAAATAAAAATAATAATGATCAACAATAATCAATAATACAACTTATTAGAGAAAAAACTGTTAACTAATTCATTTTTATGAATGTCATTCATTTAAAGCTAGCATGAACCAAAATAAGTGTGTTAGATGTTAAATGCACTGGTGTTTTTTTATCCAGTCGTAGGCTTCTGAATCTAAAACAAATTGAATCATGAGTTGCCCAAAGATTTCCGCGCCCAAGCATAACATTAACCAAAGACTGAATGAATGGCACAAAGACCTAGTTGCAACCAGAGGTTTGCATGGAGTTTGCTCAGTATGTCACAAATACTGAGAGCAACTCACCCCTAAACCAATTTTTTTTAGCTGATCAGCTGTACAAACAGGGCTTTAGTGATACATCTCACTATTTATAGTCTTATGTTTGACCGTTTTGTAAAAAAAGGTCTAAATTCATATTTTGTAGTGAAAACCGTCAGAGTGCTGCCCTCTTAGGGTCAAACAGTGGGATTTCTGCTCAATAGTTCCAGACAGGCAAGTGTGACGTAGTATTTCACCTTGTTACCACACCTGTGCCGAGTATCTCCTCCCACGGCCCGTGCTCTCCATGCCCTTGCCGTCTCTCTCCCCCGCGCGCTCGTCCCAGTCCCGCTGTTGCCAGATGTGGGTCTTTTTCCTAAACACGCCACTCAGCCCCGCATTTACCGTTCAGTCTCCTCCACCCCCCTCCCCTCTCACGGCTGCGCTTCTACTGTCCCGTGTGTCAGCGCACAATAAGGCGTAATGAGCCTGATCAATGACAGTATATACCTACAAACTAGTGACACTGGGGAGAGTTTTGACTCCACAGATGTGTTTTAGTCTCGCCACGCTTTAAGTCACTTTTTGTTTGATGACAATCGATTTCTTACCCGCGGAGATACGATCAAAAAGAGCTCTCAGCAGAAATAATACCTTCAGTAATAAAGACGCGATTGGAAGCACACGCTACTGCGGCGGCGCACGACGCCTTTCTCCCAATATTTCAGCTGTGTTATTATAAAAGCAACATAAAACATTAGTCCAGACGTTCTGTATTTTTTTCCCCTTTCTGGGACTTGGCAACCCTGCTGTGGAGTACGTCCATGACGGTCTCTGACAGCTGTCAGTCACAGGACCAGGCCTCACTCCTCCCTCAGTTCTCCTCCTCTGTCTCTGCCAGGTCTCTGCCCACTTTTTGAGCAGTTTTCAATCTCTGGCAGTGGGCGGAGTCAGGCCTGGGCCAGGGGTGAGTTACTCTTTAAACATTCAAAATGTAGGTTTGTTATTTTGAAAGATCTTAGGATGTTTCTAAACATAGAAATATTAGTGTATTATTCACTGACTTGAAGTAAATGGGAACTAAAAGCATGCAAGCTTTAAGTACTTTTTATACAGATATTGGGGATTTGCCTGCACTGCTGGCAACAGTCTTCCCTTGAAGCTGATGACAGTCAGGTTTGTAGCAAAAACTTTAATGTAATTTCATCACATTAGTAACACATATCAGGCTGTTGTTAAATGTCTATTATAAAAAGCTTGAGTGGGGTATTTGTTTGGGCTTAACATCTTATTTGCATGTTCTCTTTTTTCTACTCCACTGTGAAGGAAAAAGAAATGGTTTAACAAAACTTTTCTAAGATAATGCGTTTTGTTACACAATGCATAGTTCCCTGGTCGTTCTTGCACACTCAAGCCGTGGGCAGCAGGGAGAAGTAGTGGGCCAGCTAATCATTTGCGGAATGTGGTGTGGATATAAGATAGGCCAGATTGGGAATGCACAGAGCCAGAGGAATGGTAATTACTGTGGAAATCAAACACCATCAATTGTGAGGTTTTTCAACATTTTACAGTGTCCCTCTGCGTTCCCCTCCCAAAGCCTTTTCTGCTCAGCTCCAACTCAAACGACCCTCGCTGCCACTCCCTCAGGCCTCAGTACTGCTTCTTTTTACTTTTCCACTCTTTTAAACTCTGTGCCCTGTTTTTACCTCCTTTACTATACTATTTTTTTTTCTTTTTACTCTAACTCCACCACTCCACCATACTTTACTGTGTCCTGCTTTTTTGCATTCTGAAGTTGCGTATGCTCCTCATGTATTTTTCCGCACTCTATTGTACACATGAGAGATGTGATCAACTTTTTTTGGCTCCCGATACAATACCAATCCTTTCATGTTTAGTTTTGGCTGATTCGAGTCCTAATACCAATCTTTTTCATTATTATGTTTTGCATTTTGTTGTAATATCTAACATATTGCATAGCTATGTTTTTATGCTAAATGTCTGTACAAACAGTAGCAAAGCAGCAGTGTGCATTACTCTCACAGTGACATCAGTGAAGATATCAGTGTCTTTTAGCTTAAGCCCTCTCTGCTTCTAAAGGCCAGGCCTATTATAATTTATACACACCATATTAGGCCTGTGAAAAGACGCTAAGCTGCAGAGCATGTGTCTAATAAGCATACATAAACAAAGTACATAAAGTTAGCGATAGGGCTGGGCATATATCGAGTTAATTCGATTAATTCGCGTATCTAATTTTGGACAATATCAAAAATAGCCAAATCGTATAATCGAGTTTAGCGGAAATTAGCGTCCTCCAAGCACCGCACTGTTTCCTGTGTTATGGCTAATGCTGCTGCTAGGTCCAGAGCAGCTTAAATAGTTACTGTGGAGATTCTGCAGACTCTAAAAACACTAATAATCACAGAGAAATTAGTGATTTACCTCTGTAATGTCCCGCTTTAGATGTGGCAGCAGTTTGGCCAAAATGAACAGCGCAGCAGCGACACTTGTTGTGTCTTTGTTTATGTATGCTAATTAGCCACATGCTCTGCTTAGCGTCTTTTCACAGGTCTCTATGGTGTATAAATTATAACAGACCTGGTTTTAGAAGCAGAGAGGGTTAACACTAAAATACATTTATGTCACTTTGCTTCTGCCTTGCTGTAGCCCAGCTAAAATAAAATAAAAAATCCTATGCAATACTCTAATCTAAAAATAATAAACCTACATTTAAATAGCCTTTTTATCCCAACAAGAGAAAAAATTTATTCAAATCCTAAATTGGCTATTTTTAGCCATATCGCCCAGCCCCACGTTAGCACTGAAGGCTGCACATCACAGCTGTTTGTTTTGGCCTGTCATTGCCCCACTTGTTCAGGAAACACGATTTGTCCGGCAAATACATTTGCACATGCGCAGACACAATTACTTCCACAAAATTTTAAAGGCTTTTTTAAAGTTTACATTTGATATTGTTAAGCAATAATTTGATATTTATGTTGCCTTAGGTGAAGCAGCTGCCTTCAGTAGATGTGTTCACGGAACGTGAAATTGCAAAAATTTAAGAAAAATCAGTGTTTAAGCTACATTGCTTGTTAAAACTTATGGATGACTTGCATTTGTTTTATAATGGCAAGAAAAATAATATTGCCCACATTTTCTCATTAAAATGTGCACATTTTCGCCAGACAAATTGTGCTTCCTGAACAAATGGGGCAATGACATGGTCAAACTGCTGCCACATCAAAACAAAGGCATTACAGAGGTAAAGTGACGTCTATAGACTTTCCACAGTCAGTATTTAGGGCCTGTTTGCATAACAATGCTGCCCAGGAAAACGCAACAGTCATGCCGCCTCCGTTTAGCATTTACATGACAACGCTGAGATGTAAGGAAAACTATTGCAAACTGTAGTACCTGTGTTTGTCCAGCAAACAGCACTGTGGGCCCGGCAAATGCTCTACACCACACAGTCAGTAAACAGCAGAGGAAGTGATTGCTCCTGTCTGTAACTTTCCAACTTCTTTAGAAACATGTGGTTTTCTGGAGACATTCTCCTAAAGTCTCTCATCAGAGTAAGTACTTATACACCTATCACTGACAACTTATTGACTAAATATAAAAGTATGAGACAAAAGCCTTGTATTTTGTACTCGCGGGTCAGCTGACATGCGCCCAACAGACAGCCAACCACAGTTCAGATTGGGGCTGTTGTGTCATCATTTTTATTGAGTATGCTGTTTTAACAGTTTACATGAGAGCAAAGCGGCTCCAAGCAGCTCCCCACTGCGAAACCAAAACACCTCTGCCAGCGTTTTCAAAAGACTGCGGATTCAGAAAAGGAAACCCCATCCTTGTGTAAACGAAAGGCCAAACAGCAATCAAACCTTTGCAGATTTAGCAAAACGTGTTGCTGTCTTAACAACCCCTTTAGCTGCCTTAGGCCAATTTGATCCAATCATTTAAAAATTCCTTGATTGGGGCCCAATACCAATCTTTTGATCAGGACATCCCTATTACACACACAACAACATGGTACAAATGACCTCCATTACTCAAGGGCTGAAATGCTCTAACCACCCAGCACACATATTCCACTCAAAGTACTGAGTTGATGTAAGTTTACTTGACCGGTACATGTTTATTCAGAAATTAGTCTAAAAGTGGTCTATGGTTGTCAGCACTGTAAACACAAGTTGTAATTAACAACTAACACATGTAAATTATTGTACTGAGCACCTAATGACCAGTCAATCACACTGCCTCATTCATTCTCTTCTGCTTATTCCTGTTATGGGTTACAGGCGACTGAAGCTTATCCTAGCATGGGCATTAGGTGGGGTACACTCTGGACAGTGGCCAGTTGGGCGCAGAGCTGACACAGAGAAGATATACACAGGCAAAACAGCCATTCACTCTCACGTTCATTAACTAGAGGCAATTTAGAGTCACAAGCCAGAGTACCTGAAGTAGAATGAATCTGTGTGCCTTTAATATTGTTTTTGTACCTCTAAATTCTCGAGGTGAAATATCTAAAGCTGCTGAGCTAATTCATCGGGGAATTAACTTAGAAATGTCAAACAGTGTAAGTTACTGTGTTTTCCAATTCTTTGCACATGGTAAAATATCTACTACTATGACAAAATCAAATAGTTCATCTTAAATATGTCTGGTATGTTTCATCACTTCAACGAGCAATGCTTTCAAAATAAACATTTGATATAATCAGGATAAGTCCATGAAGTCTAAACAATCATCACAATCAAGAATTAATGGCAGCGTGATTAGATTAAAACATTTCCTGTTTGTAAAAGAGTTCTTATCGTAAATGCCAGTCTGTGTTCAGAGACAAAGGGCAGAGGCAAGGCAACACTGTCAAACTAGAAGATATTTCACTGCTCTTAGCTAAATCTCGCTCTAATTCTGCAAACACTAAAAAACATGTAAATAAGGTTTTCTTTAGTGTTAATAAAATGATGACAATTCACTGTGCTTATAAAGTGCCGTCCTTTTAAGTATACTTCTAAATACTAAAGACATGAGGTGAGAGTAAAGTCCTCATTGCCAGAAATGGAAATCTACCTTTAGTTCACAGCTTACCACACAGCTGATAATAGCATTCATATTTTTATAGCATTACAACAGACAATCCAACAAACATGGAGCTTTTGTATTAGTGAAATCTCCAGAAGAAGAAAAAGAAGAACGAACATTGATGTTGTAAGATGTAAAGTAAATATTAAAAAGGTTTGACTGTTTTTTAAAAAGAGATGATCTGCCTCTTTCTGGGGCCTCTCCAGGACTCCCTAGATTAACATGGTTCTGAAACTAAACCCATCTTTCCATCTCTGTGGCCTTATAAGGTACAGTCCACCAACCCACTTAACAAGAGAAAGATTATGTCTTAACAGTTCTGAAAAAGCAATGATACTGCAGTGTTACATAATCTTCTGTGCATCACATGATGTAGTCCAATCCAATCTCATCATTTCAAAATTCCTTGATCGGCACCCAATACCAATATGTATGTATTGTATTGCTAGAAACTGGTTAAAAAAAGAAGTCTAAAATAGGTGCATTCACAAAAGTCTTACCTCCTCTTGAATATTTGTCTGAATCCAGATGTCCCGGGAAGGTTATTTTGCATCGCTGCGGAGTTGAAGATGTGAACCAAGGAACCAGGTAAGGGACGCACAAAGGGGATGAGACTCCAGTCTACAAAAACATGCAGAGAATTACTAATTATAGTGCCTACTAACTGTTCGTTTAAACATTACACTGCTATATCATAAACTTTCTCATGTTTCACTGTCTGGCTCCACTAACTTTTAGCAGCTGTAGCATAACTTTCAGAAAAATAAAATACATTACCTGCATTTACATATATGTACTGAAACATTACATTTCTTCCTGATGGACCTACTCTTTAGTACATTTAAAACAAAGTAATTGCATAGTACATTTAAACAGCATAAAATATTGCTAGCATACAGTACAATATACCCAAATGAATGATTACACACATGGACCATTTTTAGCCACTTTCATGGTTAATTAGCATTTCCCCAAACTTAGCAAACAGAACACATTAAGAATGAAAACATAAATACCACAATTCCAGCCTGGTTTCTAGCTAAAAATCATTACAATTCTTAAAGCCTGCACCACTCTTTTCAGGGTATACAGCATGTTAGTGTAACACAAAATGGCGGTAGGTCACGGTTCACCAGATAATCTGTTTTTACACAAAGTCTACCAGGTCCAACGCAGTTCTTCTCAGATTTGTAGTTCCTTGACCATTTTTTTCTGTATCAGTTTTGTTCTGAAATCTACTTCATCGCAGCTCTAGATGATCACCTCTGTCATTTTTTGGCACACAAAATTGACATCAATGGTCTTCTCTACTACCACCATGTGGTGAAAATAGAAACAATCTTGGACTAAATTTCCAGGCTAACACTGATACTGCCTAAAAGTGAACTGAATCATGGGACGCTTTTCTTAATTTTAGAACATTTTTGCTAATGAATAAAATATATCGACTGTATGTTGCATTAAAAGCTGCTTTTATGATACCATGTTAATTATATTGAGTAAATAAGTGCCATGTATTACTTTAAATATTCTATTTTTACATCAACATTGTCCATTCAGGGCCATATTGTTCAATAAAATACAAAAAACACGCATATTGTGTAGACACACATAAAAGATGTAAAAAATCAAACACGGCAGACATTGCCTGAAGCACTGTTCAGCTGCATCACAGATGTGATGAGGAGAAAGGATTGACAAAGTGCACAACACACATGCACATATTAGCATACTTATGTTGACAGTGGAAAAAGGTAGAGAGGTGAGCCAGAGATAGGTCTGACTAACTTTCCAACTGTAATTTGTTGGTACCTATATGAAAAAGGATCAAAGAAAAGAAAAGGAAATGACGTTTAGCCCTTTCAGTATGAAATACCTATAGGCTTGCTCAGGGTATACAAATAAAAGAAAAAATAAATAAGTTTGTAATTTGAATGAAGATGGTCTGTATTATGGTCTATATTGCCAGTCCTTACAGATCTGATGCCATTACATCACGCATTAACAGTTGTTAGTGGACAACCCCAGAAACAACACCAAGGATCAGCAGTTACATTAGCCAGAGGAGAAAGACAGCATGCCTGGGATTGATTGAGAAGATAGATAGCTGGCCAGAATCAGCAAGTGTATCATCATCATCATCATCATCATCATCATCATCATCATCATTGTTTTCAGACATGCCAAGACATGACTAAGATGGCTAATTGTGGTGTTTTTGTTTTGAACAGATGTGAGGACAGGACAGGGACCGGACACCAGCCGCTGCTGTCCCTGTGTGCAATGCAAACTGTACTTAATAAGCTCAGTAATATGTAGGTTTCTTACTAAGGGTGCATATGTAAGTATTGTGTAGTAGAGTCCCATTACTATTATAATTGTATTTTCATATTTACATTTTTATCACACAATGTATCTGTTACTATGATGATGATAAGTGCTGCCAAGGTTTTTGATTTTATTTACATTGGTGTGGTCTGTTGGTAACATAACTCACAAATTAATAGTCAGATTTTGACAACATTATCAGGAATTGTCAGTAATTTTGGTGTGGTCTGTATCTGTGAATTTTTTTTTTAATTATTGTGACATAAGGCCAAACGTAGTGCCAAAGCTGAGTAATTTTCTAACATTCTTTACCACTGTCAAATATAAGGGCTTTCTGGCTCAATAGATTTAATTTACCCCTGAACTAGAAGATCCCCAGTCCAAGTCCACATCTGAGCATAACGTCTTTTTTTACCATAGCAAGATAAGACCAGTGCTTTGTGCACTCTATAGGGCACTTCTTCCAGCTTTATTATGGAGCAATTCAGCCACAGAGGGTCACAAGCTAGTGTACTTTTTGTGCAAGTCTGGATAAACGGAAAGGGTTGCATAAGGATAGGCATCTGGTGTAAAACCTATGCCAAATTAAATATAACAATCAGCACATAGTATGATGCAGATTGTTTGCTGTGACAACCCTGAAAGAAAAGAAGTAATAAATTGTTAAGCCAATTTAATGGATATGCCATCTTCCTGAATGTGCCCCCCGTGGGACAGCAGGATACCAGGCAGCTAAAGAAACCATGGATCTTACCATCACACACAGATATAATCGTTGTGGAAGATTCTACACTAGTCTGTTTCCCATTTGAAACCTCAATGAATCCCATCCTCACCAGTGTACAAGCACACACACACGACACAGCCTCTAGATGGTTATACTTGACTCGGTGGAAAATTTCTGAACCGCAAAAACACTGGATGGATCAAGGAAAAGGAAATCAACATATTAAGTGATTATTATTTTACAACTGAATATTTTAGGTCAACAAACAAACAGTAAATCACAGACATACAAGAAACTAAACTACTGAAAGATGTGAAGCAAACCAGACATTAATGATTTACAACTGATTATAATCCAATATGCCATCTGTGTAAATATATACAATATATTGTACTGTGCAAAGGCTTTTGTGATGTGTGGAAAATGTTGTTAACAAAGTGTTTTGATAAATACAGAATATATAAATACATATTTTTAATTCTTGTTATGAACATTTCAGGAAAGGTCAGTAATGGGCCAGGGACAAAATGATTAATTTTAGTGTGGATCCAGATCACTGTTTCGATCCAAGTGTTTTAAGGGGTTCTGTGCCACACATACAGACCGAAGTAGATTTTTTACTTTTGTGAGGCATAACAGTTTAGTGGCTAAGTAGAATGAGCTGCTACTCCTGAACTAAAAGATCTTCGAGTCCAGGTCACTATATCTTTGCCATTGAAAGTGTTTGCTTTTACTTGCTAGTAAAAAGAATGCCATAAACAATTCATACAGAAAGCTAAATTGGTAGTAGTCTGGCATACTGACAACAAAGCAATAAGTAGTCATTAGTTCTTAAGTAATCATCTGCTTCCTTCACTTTTCTCAGTGCTACGGCAAAAAACATGTTAGCTGTAACCTTCACTCATATGAGCTTGTTTCAGATTTGGTCTTGGCCTGAGCTGTATGTTTCCAGAGTGGGTTGTGTGGATCAAAATGGAAACATATTGAACCTTTAGCTCAGATCCAGCTCTCTTTTAGTTGTGTACATTCTTCCACACAGTGCTGATTCAGAGAGTTGCATAACAAAGTTGTGAAATCCATCCCTGCAAAATGCCCGTGAACTCCCCAATACAATGCAGAATAATTGTTTTTTGTGCACTACACAACAAACCTATAACATTTATCATCACTTATCATTTATAAACATCACAGAGCCAATTTTGTGTAAAAGGTTTTAAACATCTGTTAAAACTGAAAATGGTTGTTGCTCAAATTTTTCCCATATTATGTTTCTGTCAAATCAAAGCCATTTGCAAGTGTAGACATGACATCAGAAAAACAAAATGGTGGGTGATTTTATCTAGTGCACTTAAAACAAGAATAAATAAAGCACTGTTGTTCTTCTGGTGCATGGTGGCAGAGTGTTTAGCCTGCCACATTAGTCCTGAGTTCCCTCAGTAAGAACTCTGCATGTCTTCCCTGTGTAGGTCCTCTATCCACAGACAAGTCTGGTGTGAAATTGTGACTCTAAATTGCCCCTAGAGAATGAATGTGAGAGTGAAAGTCTTTCAGTGTACTATGTCTGCCCATCTAAGGCCCATAGTTACTGGGATAGGCTCCAGTCATCCACACGCAGTACAAGGTCAGTGAACTATAGTTATGAAAAACATGTGGAGACAATGTGTTTTGGTTGTTACATAAGAAAAATCACAAATTTAATGTTGATTGCTTAACTTTACTGACCAAACCTTGACACAGCAACATGGGGAAGTCATTTAAAAACTGCAAATGCATCTAATAAATAAAAAGATGAGTTATATTTTTCACTGCCCAGGTAACCTTTCTGAGATCATTTAAGGGTTTGCTGTTCCGACTATGTACTCAGCAACACAACAATCCAGGAACTGTCTGATATTTGGTCTGGTCTTTTCCAAATATTCACTTACGCTCTTGGCACACATATAAACTCAAATTCTAACAAAGCAGGGTTTTCACTTATAACCAAGAATTTATCTTAACATATCTTTGCCCTGAGCAAACATGTTCAACAGCATGTTTACTTGCCTTATCAAACCCTGAAGCCATTTACTTTAATTTTAGCAATTTTGTTTTTGCATCTTGTGGTTTATGAAATTGGAGCAGAACTTTCAAAAGTTCACTTTAGTTACTGTGCAAACAGCAAGTCAAAGCAGAGTGTGGAAAGGAACCACTTCAAATCAAGTAATTTACTGAAGCCTAAGTACATTATTGAAGAAACAGTACTTTCTGAGTACACTTTCTAGAACTGAGTGTATAATATTTTTGACCTTAGTGGCAAAGTGGTAGCACTTGCCTTACAGCAGAAGGCCTTGGATGCAAGGTTGGGTAGTAGTAGGGTACATGTATTAGATTTTGAAGTCACAGTAATTTTTCAGTACAAATTTTAAGTACTTCTTTCCCTTCTGGGAAACAGCATGCATTTGCTTCATCTTCTTGCTCTTCACATGTTACATTCACACACAATATGTTATTAGTATTACAAGTAAATTCATACTTTGGCTTTGGAACAGACCACCCCCTCACCACTTGTGTTTGATTACTATTTCAACAGCAGCAATGGGGTTGACAGTGCCTCTACTGGCCCAGCATAAATACTACATCATTTTCAAACTTACTATATCCTTGTGAATGAAGATTGTTTTGATTATGCCTCCAGCCAGAGTATAGCTTTGGGTCTTATGTAAAAACAGTGTGTAATGTTTTATCAAATCTCTTTAATTGGTGTGAAATACCTCCATTTACCTATACGCTCCTTTTCAAATGGAGAATGACAGAAAAATCGACATCCAGTCAACAGCTCTCAATCCAGAATCAAACGAGTTTGAAAGGTCTCTTTAGGTAAATGACAAAAGCAGGCTCAGAAGTCCAACATGTTCACTTTTAATGGTCTTTGGCGGCTGAAAATGGCAACAGAGGCTACCACAGCTGCACTCTGCATGGTCCACAATTTGGGAAACCAATTTGACAGAACAGATCCAAGATAGGAGTGAGATCCAGTGGACTTGATGCGACCTGGACTACCTCAGCTATAGTTCAAACTATCAGTGACTGAGAAGAAAAACAAAGGCATGGAAACAGAGGAAAGGCAAAGGAAATTGATCTCTTGCAGTAACACGTGGAGTAAAAAAAGTCTCGTTCCGTGTGTTTTTCATTCCTTTCACTCGACTCCCTCATCCTCCGCCCCTTACTCACGGCCCTAACCAATTGAAATATGCATCACAAAGTACAGAATCCAAAGAACAGGCTGTTGCCAATCGCTGTGGCAAAAAAACAAAAAAAAAAAAAAAAAAAAAACATTGCCCTGATGAAAATGAATCTGGAAATGTATTCTGTATTTATACTATTATATTCTTTTAACTTGGCAACAACTTCTTCTTGGGGTGTTACCTTTCAGAGGTTACCAGAGTAAATTATCTTCCTCAATCTAAACCTATCCTGCATTCTCTCACACCACACAAACCAAATGTCCTCTTTCACTACATCCATGAATGTCTTTTTTGGATATTTTTCAAAGTCGGTAGTTTATACCTAGTCAGATTTGCTTTAAATCCCTGATTATGTTTTTACAGAACCAAAGTTCTTTCATTTATTCCTCTTAGCTGGTAGCTGGAGCCTATCCCAGCAACTATGAGCCTTAGGAGGTGTACGACCTGGATTGACATAGAGTACTAGGGGAAATTTAGGCTCACCAAGTTTTTGGATTGTGGGAGGAAGCTGCAGTACCAGGAAAGCTCCTGCGGTAACATAGAGAGGGCATGCAGACTCTTGCTGAAAGTCAGGGGTGCTAATCACAAGTTATTTTTTTGAAATTATTTTACTACAACCTTTATGGAAGAAGTATTCAAAATATTTTTAATCGGATTAAACTTTATTGTCATTCATTGTTATTAGGCTTTAAACAAGACTTTTTGGCATCTTGGCAGAACAACTTATTTAAGACTCTTGGGGACTGTTGGTTGGCCCTAATGATTGAAAGCAGTGAAGAGTAAAACTATTTTTAAAAGAGCGAATGAGGTTTTTTGAGTTGATCTCGTCATGTGCTTTACGTAAGTAGATCGAGTGTAAAATGGAAACATTAGAATATGTTTTCCAACTCTAATTTTAGCCTGGGCAGTACATACCTTGTACACAGCTCTGCTCAGAGGCACTTTTTACTGACTCCACCTAGAAATGGCTCCTAACATTCTTTCCTGGCTTATTCAAATGTCTCCACTCATAACCAGGAAGAAAATGTACTGTACTTTTTGAGTACATTTTAGAAAACATACTTTTACTTTTGCTTAAGAACATTTGTGAGAGAAAAAAAATACTTTTACTAAACTTCTCTCTCTCTCTAAATTAATACAAGTCTATTTTTTAAGTGGGTAGTTGAAGTAATAGTGAGATTGGTTTTAGTTACAGAGGTAGCACTATTTGTAGTAGCACTAGTAGTAATAGTGGCAGTAGTAGCAGTGGTAATAACAGTAGCATTAGAAGGAGTAATAGTAACAGCTGTAGTAGTAACAATTTGAAGTAACTGCACTTTAACTCAAGTACTTCTTTCACAGAATAACTACACTGCAGTTTGTTTTCAGTCCTTTGAATTAAATGAGCCATTACAGGTTTTTTAGCAAATGACCTTAACCGACATATTTAGTCACGTATTTCCTTCTCTAGAAACATTTAGTGGTGGAAAATCAGAGCGGTCGCACTCAATCACCTGGCCTCATGATGTCATGGGCCATAATGCTGTTAAATGATTCTGCCAACACTCTGGTCAGGTTGTTTGCCACCACGTAACATTTTTTGGAGGTGCTGTAGTGACAAGTATGTTTGAGAGTCCCACCCCCACACCCCATTTGAAATTGTAAAATTGAAGCAGACCATGCAGGACCAGCGCTGGGCGTGCCGCTGAACAGGCACCTCTTAAGCTTTCCTTGCAACACCATAGATAAAGCATTCATGGAGACTGTTTGTTTATTTAGAGAAGCTTATTTGTGTTTTATGATTACTCTTATGAGACTGTTACTAGTACTACTACTACTACTATTGCAAAAAGTGATGGTTTATGGGTGTAGATCCAGACCACCAAGGGATGTTTTTAAAGATTTGGTACCACTGCGAGATAGGGCCAAAGATACTAACTCCAGCCACAAGGTGTCAGTAAAGCGACAAATTATTCATTTTAATGAATTATTTACTACTGGGAGATAGAAGTTTATGTGGCTCAATGGATAAAGCATTTACCCTTGAACAAAAAAATTAGTGGTTCAGGTCCAGGTCTGGAAACTATATCTTTAACTTGTGTTTCCCCAGTGCTTTTCCTCAGCTTTATTGGCATACTTTTGGTCATATACAAGGTTCCAAAAAACACAAATCTGCAACAAACCTAATAATCCCTCAAATACTGTATTGAAAAAAATATATATATTTTTTCGATATGGTTGCAAATTACTCCAGCCCAGACCATGACCTGTCAATGAGGTGTAACGGCACATCTATTAGACAACCATGAACAGGAACTTGGAAAGTTTTGTTCCAAGTTTGCTTATCTTTTTGTGTAATGTAGTAATAAAATAATGAATAATCTTGACAAAAGACACTGCCCACACTGTTGCCAGGTGTAGTTAGTGTTAGTGTGAAGAGTTAGTGGTAGGCTAGATAATCCTATGTTGTAAGTAAGTTGTAAGCTAAGACAGATTGAAATCAGTTGTAGTTTTATTAGTAGGTATTTAGTATTAGTAAGATAAGATAAGAGAAAATGTGGTTTTATGTTGGTTGCAGTCATGTGTCCATAAGGATCCACATTGTATAATTCATATACCCTCAGTTGACATGACTGTCCCCTAAGTGATAGAGATGCTGTCCAGGAACTGACCTTCACACAGGTTCTGCAACCACCCCACACAGTGTTGGACTTGTTTTCTCCTCTTCCTGCCTCTATGTGGCTCTTGTACATGTCCACAGAGTATATTTTGTCTGGGTTCTATTTACAGTATATCTGACCAGCACTGGGCCTGAACCGGACGCCTAATTGGAAAAAGGTGTAAGTGTTACATGACCCTTTTCACCATGAATGAGTTAAAATCACACTGGGAAGCTTCAGAGGAAAGCAGATGGAGATAAATCCTACATAATGTTATAAATTTCATAAAATGTAAATAACGTCACTAAACTCTCAGAACAGTATTTATTGAAGGACCATTTAGCTCTACATGCAATGTCTCATATTGCCCCTGAGTGATTTGCACAATAGTTTTTTATATGCAATTTAAAAACATTTCATCTTTGCATGATCCATAACAGTACATATTAGGACAACTTCTCTATCAAATATCACAAGACTGGCTGATTGCAACAGTTGTAAATGCAAGCGTTTGTTGCTTTTCAGTGGTTAGAACTGTTGGTTCGAGTTTGTACTCAGACCATTCACCAAGGCTCTTTCTGTTTCCCCAAAAGTGAAAAAAATAATTTTAAAAAGTATGAATGTAATGTGGTGCAGGAGATTAATTGGGTTCCCCACCAACTGAAGGGTTGACAGATTGCTTCCAGTTCAACCCAGTGCATAATAGTGTTGTGTCTTTACGCAAGACATTTTACATTAGTTACAGTAGGTGGCTGGTGACAGCAGGAAGGGCATCTGAAGTAAAAACTTTCCAAATCACAGTGTGACTGATTTGCTGTGGTAACCCCAAAAGGGACAGCCAGAAAAAAAAAAAAAAAAAAAAAAAAAAATCAGGGTCAGTTCATGTGATGCATATTTTAAGTCTTTTTGTATTGGGTCAGAAAAAAATCACATCTGCAAAAATGCATTACCTTTATGTAATGGTAGGGGACAGTATAGCCCTTAGGCCTGAGAAATCTATAAGTTAGTAAATCTGTATCCATATTCACTACCACCCCTGATCCTGATGTAAATTTGTCTTTTTTTCTACAGCTGTACATGCATTTGAGCTAAACCCTCACATAAATTACAGTGTTGAATTTTGCTATGAGCGCTAGTGTGAAGTGATACACTGGCACTTTCTTGTGCTCGCTCAACCTTTTGTTAGTGTGACTTGTGGTTTCATAAACTCAATGGCTGCAGGGCCACAACAAAAGAAGAAAAGGGAGAGAAAACCCAGGACAGAAGGTAAGTGTACTATGGGAAAATGAGACTCAAAGACAAAGTGGTTTTGAAAGAAGTAAATGTGCGTCTTTATGAACTGTCTAAAAACTCATCAGATAGAGGAAATTTGAAGCAAAGCAGGCTCCCAACCAAAGTCCCTCAGAGAAAAGGAATGGGGTTTGTAATGTCCCTGTGTCATCCCAGACTCGTGGGTTCACTGACAATACAGAGAGACCAGGACCGGGTCTGGACAGTCTTCAGTCTGACATGTCTTCCTCCTGAAAGTGTGTTTCTTTGTTGACAGGAATCTCTTGTGATGCACTTGATCCAGGTCAGCTGGACCAGAGCCAGGCACTATTGGACCACATTGTTTCCTTTTTGTTCTTCCAGCCCAGCAGCACCTATGTATATCCCTGAACCTTCTTTTACTAAGCTAAGCAAAGTATCCATTTTCTGTTGAAATGTTCATCTTCTACTATATATATTAGCTTTGTTCAGAAGTAGAAATTGTAGATATGGCTATTAAGGTTAGAATAATGCATTCATTGACCCTATCTCACAATGATAAAGCTGTGGTGGCAAGATAGACTCTAGACTCAAACCGAGATCTTCTAGTTCGGGGGTAAATCTTCTATTAATTAGGCCACAAAATTCTTAAATCTAACAATGAGACAGAATGCACTAGAATGAGTTTATTTTTTCACTTTACTGACTAGAGTTAGTGCAGGTGATCCAATCTTGCAATAGTAGTGTCATTTTAAACCCCAACCCTGATTTTCAAATGATCATGCAAACAGACTATTGCAAACGCAGTGCATTTTCAATTGTGAATTTGTAGAGTTTGTAACCATAACCTCCAGTTTCCACGAGCTGTCCAAAGGCTTGTATTAACTGCCCATTTGTCTGCAGGTATACTGGGACAAGGAACAATAGTAGAAATACTTAAGATCATTGGTCAGTTCAGCCTGTGTGCTGGGCTTTACAGTTGCAGCGTGCCTTGTACCATTTGTTTCCCATGAAGACCACATGGAAGCATTTAGCTAGCTTTAAGCATATCAGTGCAGGCCTATAACATTTGCTACTTGTTTTCAAAATGTGACCTAATATGTTTTTTTTTTAATGTCTGCAATATGCACTTGTATCTGTTCTTAAAAGGACAAGATCTTTAACAGTGAATTCAATTGAACCATCAAATATGAAAGTATGTGACGAAACCATAAAACAATTCAAATAGGAATGCAGAGATTGCATTTTTATACTTTGTTTGATCTTAATTCAAGTCATAAGCAGCATGTAAAATGGAAAAAGCCTTGTTTTGATCTGTTTTAAACATTATCACTTTTTGAATCAAAACTGAATACATTTCCTGCCATCTGACAGCGTTGTTTACATGAATAATTACAGTGGATGTTTTGTCACATAATTTACATTTTATATAAAGGGTTAACAGAAAGTACAAAGTATATAGCACCCTCTTGTGGTCATCCAAAAAACAGAGTCAGATATTGGGATTTGACTTCAGCAAGAAAATCAGTTGTTAGCAACAAAAAGCTGACAACGCAACACTGAAACCTTTTTGAGGAAAAAGCGTCACTTTTTCATAAAGTCTTAACGAGACAAGATATTAGTCTAGAACTAGTCTAGAAAGAAGAACCTACTTCTGATCTCATAAAAATTTTCTTTGTTGACCAGGCTGAATATTCCTACAAAGACTTGATAGCACCAACCCAAGTAAACACACTAAATCAGAATAAATGTTCTGTAGTTATTTATAAAGATATAATATGGCAAATAATTGTTGACATATCACTAAACATAAAAACATGAATAGCTTTACCACACAGATATTTATATTAGAATATGAATTTCTGAAATGGAAAAAAAAAGACATTTGAGTTTAACACACGTTCTTCATATTCTGCCATCATTTACAGAAATGTACATCTGATGTAACTTGATTACGTTCATTCCTTCCCAGAGTTTATCAGTCACAGTATTTTGCTGAAAAGGTTCTTAAATGTACAAAAGTTGTGTGATTTTGGTCTTGGTCTTCACTCATCTCCTGCTGGAAGGTTCTCTTCAATTCTCTTAATGAACCTCATACGGATTTCTGTCACATTGTCCCCTCTCAGAGTATCCTGGACAAACCTAACATCTACTGCCATTTGGACCTAGGACAGACAACAGTTTTTGATTTAAAATATATCCAAAGATACCATATACTTCAATCAAGCATAACATTATAACCACAATACAATAAAAATCAAGGAACTGGGAACTTCATTTCTATTTTCCCAGATGGCAGCAGCTTGACAGGTAAAGTCATGGCACCTGTTAATGGGTGGGGTGTATTAGGCAGCAAGTGAACATTCTGTCCTCAAAGTTTTAGAAGCAGGAAAAATGGACAAGCTAGAGGATTTGAGTGAGTATGACAAGGGCCAAATTGTGATAGCTACACAACCGGGTGAGAGCATCTCCAAGACAGCAGCTCTTGTGGATGTTTCCAGTCTGCAGTGGTCACTATCAATAAAAAGTGGTCCAAGTAAGGAACAGTAGTGAAATGGTGACAGGTGGGTATGTGGGGAGCAAAGGCTAGTCAGGATGGTCCTACTGTAGCTAAAATTGCTTAAGAAGTTCATGCTGGTTCTGACAGAAAGATGAAAGCTGTAAATACACTGTGCATCACAGTTTGTTAGGTATGGCGCTGCATATTAGGCAGGTGGTCATAATAGTATGCCTAATTGGTGTAAAAGGGTGACGTAATGGGTGTGAGCTTACCATCTCTAGAGCGCCTCTGAGGATCCCACACAGCAGGTTTGAGTAGATCAGTGTGCTGTGGTTGTCCGGCAGCTCCACAAAGTCCACCAGTGGGTTGCTCTCCAGGATCAGAGAAAACTCATCTCCTGCTGGGCTCCAGTTAGTCACACTTGGTGTAATGCCCAGGTACATTTTAAAAGCAACCTGCAGACACCAAATAGTTTAATTAAAGCATAATAAAACATAGTTACACATGAGACACAATCTATGGCCTTTTGACACTATTTTCCAAAAGCTCAGATTTTCACATTAAATACTTTTGGTTAGTAATGTTTTTATTTTTTTGTTTTTTTTAATCACCTTTATTTCCCATTGCTTATCATTTATGAGTTGCAAACGGGTGGAGTCTGTCTGTGCGGGTTAACATTTGAGGTAGAAAAAAAATTAGGCTCTCCTTCTTTCAGACCTTGCCACAACTAATCTTCTAATTCACATGGTTAATATGGCAAACCAGATGTCCTTCCTGACGCAACCTTTTATTTATTTGTCCAAGTCTGGGACTAACACAGTGTGTGACTTCACATTGGGAAAATTAACCCTTGACCTCTGGCATGAAAGATGTTAATTAAATAAGTGCAAAATAAAATAAATATAAATAAATGTTATTAAAACATTTCAATTCTCAACACTGATAATAATTTGAAACTGATTCTGTTCAGATTTTCAATTATTATTCATCAAGTTTTGTTCCAGATCTTTGTCTACTGCCATTTTGCATATTTTGATGTTTGTTTGTTTTTTATCTTGCACTGATTGGCTTTATCCATCCATCTTCTTCCGCTGTTTGGAGCCAGCAGTCTAAGCAGGGATGCCTAGACTTCCCTCTTCTGGGACACTTCCTCCAGCACATATTCCACCACAGTCCCTCCAGCATGTCCTAGATCTTCCCCGGGGCCTCTTCCTGGAACACCTAACCAGGGAGGTGTCCAGGAGGCATCCAGAACAGATGCCTGAGCCACCTCAGCTGGCTCCTCTCGATGTGGAGGAGCAGCAGTTCTATTCCAAGCTCCTCCCGAGTGACTGAGCTCCTTACCCTATCACTATGAAAGCACCCACCCACCCTGCGAAGGAAACTCATTTCAGCCACTTGTATCCGGGCTCTTGTCCTTTTGGTCATGACCCAGAGCTCCTGACCATACTGGACTGGAGGGTGTGTTCCAACTACAGGAGGATCACACTTCTCAGCCTCCCTGGTAAAGTCTATTCCATTGCTGGAGAGGAAAATTCGGCTGATAGTCCTCAGATTCAGGAGGAACAATGCGGTTTTTGTCTTGGTCATGGAACAGTGGACTAGCTCTACACTCACTGTCAGGTGCTTGAGGATTCATGGGAGTTCGCCGAACCTGTCCACATGTTTTGTGGATTTGGAGGAGGTGTTCAACCGTGTCCCTCGTAGTGTCCTGTGGGGGTTGCTTTGGGAGTATGGGGTCCGAGGCCCTCTGCTAAGGGCTGTCCGGTCTCTGTGCAACTGGAGCAGGAGTTTGGTTCACATTGCCGGCAATAAGTCGGACCTGTTTGGCAGGGCTGCCCTTTTTCACTGGTTCTGTTCATTATCTTAATGGGCAGAATTTCTAGGCGCAGGCAGGGACCAGAGGGAGTTCGGTTTGGGGACCACAGGATTTCATCTCTGCTTTTTGCAGTTGTTGCCCTGCTGGCTTCATCAAACCAGGACCTTCAGTGTGTACTTGGGCAATTTGCAGCTGAGCGTAAAGAGACTGGAATGAGAATCAGCACCTCCTAGTCTGAGGCCATGGTTCTTCACAGGAAAAGGTCAGCTTGCCCTCTCCAGGTTGGAGGAGAGTTCCTGCCTCAAGTGGAGGAGTTCAAGTATCTCAGGGTGTTGTTAATGAGTGAGGGAAGGATGGAGCTTGACAGGCGGATTGGTGCAGGGTCTGCTGTAATGCAGTCATTGTATTGGTATGTTGTGGTGATGAAGGAGCTGAGTCGAAAGGCAAAGCTCTCAATTTACCGGTCAATCTATATTCCTACTCTCACCTACAGTCAGGAGCTTTGATTGACTTTAATTTTCCTATTTACCTTAGCAATGACATCAGCCGTTTCTCGGAAATCCTGACACCTGCCAATGCTGGAGCGTGCCAGAAAGTCCTCAATCAAGCGCACTCCAATGTTATAACCCCTAAGAAAAACAGACATGAAGGAAGCGAGTCAGACACACCAAGTCATCCTTTTGCTTGTTGTAGAAGAACGATCCTTCTGGCATACATTGTACAAAATACTAAACCAATATTTTGTGGGATATCCAGGGATCTTATTACAAGAAGTGTACTTACATTTTATCTAACTGTTTGTTGACTTCTTCATCGTTTTCATAGTCTTTACAGAGCTGAGTGACTAAGGCCCCATATGTCAAAGTGAACAATTCTGAGTTCTTCAAAAACAAAAAGTATATCATTACATTACATTGCTAGTTAAAAATACACGAGCAGCTTGTCAGGTTACAAACAGGACAGCGATGTGGTTAAATTTGTATCCAAAATGTAAAATCCTAAAAAACATAAGCCTTATTCTCTATGAAGTAATTAATGTTGGCTAAATTGTAGATCATTTCATAGTGGTATTGCTGTGTAAATATTAGCTTTTTATTGCTGCGTTGTCTAGCGTTATTAACAGATAAATTTGCATGCATCACATTCAATAAATGTAATAAGTTGCCAGAGGTGGTGAGTGGATGCAGTCCCCTCATCTTATCCATAAATCCTGTTATCTAGCTAACGAATGCTGTCACTGCTGCTACTACAAATCTAGCATGCTATTAGCTACACAGCTATCTGAAGGCTCGTTTGAAGACGCTTCCTACCATTTTCTTGTTGTCTGTGGTTCGGTTGGATTGCTTGGACATTGTAGACAGTGTTACAGGGTTACACAGGCGGAAAGGTGAGAAGTAATCCTTTATTTATTTGATTATTGCTGAAGCTTCCGCAAATGATCACTGCTGATGAGGCTAGGGAGCGCCAAGCAAACTACGAGTACCAAAGTGCTTCCAGTCAGCGTTTCAAAATTATAGCCTAAAGCTTTGCCATGTAAAGGTTTCACAGTATAGCCTATGTGGTATTATTCGTTCATTATTTTTTATAACATATAATGCTTTTAAGCACCCTTAATAGTTGCCTTTTCGTGAAGGTAATACCTTATTGCGCATTTTAATACCATAGCAGGAAATTTGTTTTGAAAGGGCTGTGGCTTGGTTTCACCAGTGCTGCACTACTGCCAGTGATGTTTTTCTTCGAAGAGACTGTACACTACAACCTAAAGATTCTAGGATAAATAAGCTGTGACAATTATTTTAATTGGTGACTAACTAATTTCACCAAGTCCAACATGTTTGACCTTCGTCGGCGTCCATACTGTTACCTCTTGTGCGACCCCTGGTGGTATGGCGAGGTGTTTCATCACATATCAGGAAATAATATTCATAACCTCCCCTGAAATAATTAGCTGTTGGTAAAAAAAAAAGAAAGAAAAACACTCTGACAATAACTTTAATAATTTATTATTACATAATATATCCACTGGTTTTGGTAGTTAGTTATTTTAGAAAGACGACCAGTCTCGGTGACTCATAGATTGAGACATATGTGAGTGGGACTTGAGGGGGACAGATAAAGGCTGGAGTCAGAACAATACACAAGGAAAGATACGTTGTATAAAGTTGGCATTTTGATCACGTTTCCTTTCACGTTACACCTGGATCAAAAGACCTGCTCCTCGAGAAGCCCGCGGCGCGCTGGTTGGTTGAAGGCGGTCGTCCCATCTTGATGTGAGGAACGCGCTCCGCTTTGAGGCAAGGGGGAGAGGACGGAACGCACCGCTGCGGCTCTCTGCTTCATTAGGAGAAACTATAGACTGGTTTTTGATAGCCGACCCGAGAGGTGGAGGCGGAAGACTCGTGTAATAATGACTGGCAAATCTGTGAAAGACATTGACCGATACCAATCTGTCCTCAACTCTCTCCTGGCGCTGGAGGAGAATAAATTCTGCGCGGACTGCGAATCCAAAGGTAAAGGTGCCTATTTATATAATAGTATAGAGGTGCTGCTATCGGTTGTGGACTGCTGCCTGCCATCACAATGATTGTTCCTTTGTCAATCAGGCTACCACGCTCAAAAATAAGACACGAGCTATTGTCTCTATAGAGTCATAATTACTACCGAGCTCATGCCATGGCTACACCTGCCAAGCTTAAGTAGCAAGAACAAGCAGCACATGAGTTCATTCATTGGCATATCCATAAATACACGCGAGAGCGTTTATGATTACTAGGCCTACAGTGGACCTCAGTGTGAAGCCCACATTGACATCTGTCCACTTGGACACACTGGACAAACTGTTCTGAATGGGTATACAGATGGAGGCAATTTTCCAGACGATCGTTTATGTGTGTCTTCAGAACTTTTAGGCTATATTACAATATTATACTGGCCTGGGTTAGACTAGAGGCTGTTAATAATTGGTGCGGTGACACAAGTCTCTAGTCCATCTAATTAGCCTTGTTTTGATAGACTCTGCAGAATAGGCTACTTGGAAATGTAGGTTACTCTTTACTGTTGCCACAATGAGGCCTTGGACTGTATCATCAGCTCTAGGTAAAACCTGTTCTGCTTTAGGCTACTGTGGTGTGTAAACACTATTGTGTTGAGACAAACACTCATCACTGCCAGCAGTTTATTTGAACATTGAAATTACAACATTTCCCCTATGTTTCTCAGAGAGAGATTTTTAACCTGTAATTATTTTTTTTACTTTGTTTTTTGTTTTTTGTTTGCTTGTTTTGTTTTTGTGCGTGTGTGTGTGTGTGTGTGTGTGTGTGTGTGTGGGGGGGGGGGGGGGGGGGGGGGGCAAGAATAATAACTGTTGCAAAGCTGTAGTTCAAAGGGATCCTAAACTAAAATCAGTAACAAATTACTTTTTTAAATAAACTAAATGGTAATTCCTAACAAAATATTGGATGTATTGTAACACATTTTATTTATGAATCTAGGAAATAGGGTTTTAAAACATCACACTGGTGTCGGATAGACCCCACTTCGATAGTTTCACAGTGTTTTTGTGTAAGCTGATCTCTGACTGTCATCTTCCGGTTCCCATATGTGTGATTTAGTCCTGTATGCTTCAGCAGATGGATGTTGAGTGCCGCAGCCAGGTCTAATCACTGCAGATGGGATTAGAGGCTAAGAGAAGAAAATAGCCACAATGCACATGTATGCACCACAGTAAACAGAGTACTGATTACTACTATAGCTCAAAACATTACAAATTACTTCTTCGTATGTTATAGCATTAATCAATTAATGTCAAGTATAAATCTAATCATAGTGACAAATACTGACTTTTGTTCTAATAAGAATCATGCTGAAATGTTAATACTTTAAGTTATATTCTATGTACCAAATATGCAAAGATGCTTTTCAAATATGTAAAGAAATATTTAAACTGCACATGATTTTTTTTTTTTAACCAAACTTATACCATTATCATGTTTGTATTATGTCAGACCAAAAGCTATGCCATATAGATAGAGGACTAATCTTTTTTGCCTTGACATGCAATAGATAGTTATGCATTTATCTGCAATAAACAGTACTACCTAACTTTTATTAACTTTCCTAAAACTACTAAATATGAAAGCTTTGCCATTGTAGCCAATGCTGTGTTGTGATAATGATGTGGGAAGTGAGGCAGGTGTATTGTCCATATCTACTTTTAGTATTCTCATGTTGTGCATGTGTACACATTGCAATAAAAGTCCCCCCACCCCCTTGCGCATTTCCCCTGTTGTAATTGTGTTTACGTGCTGTGGTTGCCATGGAGATATCACCTGGCTACACTGCCACCAAAACCTCGGCCTTTCCCTCCGGTGGTGAACAGTCAGCGGAGCAGCAGGAGATTGGCTGCATGTGTCCCTTGGCAGAGCACAGTGAATGAGTACACAACATGTCATGGCAAAATAAAAGCCAAGAGTTATACTTATGTCTGACATTATTATTACAGTGGACTAGTCAGAGGCAGCAGAGTGGCTGTTTGTGTCCCTTGGCAGAGCACATCACAGTGAATAGGTACACAACCCTATCTTGGACTACTTATTATAAAAGCTTAAAAGCACATAGATAAAACTGTAAATATTCCCTTTTCTCTGGAAGATGATAATATACAGTACTGAACTGCAAATCTATTATTATCGCAATATCACCAAATGCAATATCTGGATCGCAAGAAATGTATTGCAATAGTTTTTATGCTCTTACATTTGACAGAAATGTGTGCTGTCTGGAGCCTTACATCACATTATATGGAATTATGTCCTTGCATGTTTTCATAAATCATTTTACGTATCTTTATCACAAATTAATATAGTTATTGCATATCGCATGTTTTTCTAATAACATGCAGCCCTAGTATCCAGCATGAGTCACAGCCTGGAGGACCACAGAGCCACTTCTCTAGAGCCAAACATAGTGGTTACATACTAAATTATGAGAAAGGGTCCATCTGCTGATTGCTGCACTGAGTCACTGTGTAGCTCCAGGCCTTCGCAAACTCGGTGCCCTGCGGCTCAAGATGAGAGAATATGAACATAACATTTTACTTCAGGGTAAGAGCTTACATATGGCATGACCTCTGAGATTAACTGAGGCAAAAGCATTTTTCCTTGTGGGAAACAGGTTAATAAGCTGCATGCACCTGCTTGTACATTCAGCCATTACTGCAGTAAATTAAGTAAATTGGCAGAGATAAACATACAATACAATAAATCTAGTATGGTTATTTAACAGTGCATTGTGGATATTATCCGGGTCACCTATTTACCCCCTTCACACTCACTCAATAGAATGCTTTTCCTGTTACAGCTTTGGCATGTTGTTTGTACATTGTTAAAGAGTTTCTCTCTTGCAAAAGTCCTCAGCACCAGCCAATATTCACCAGTTACATTACTGCCGCTGCTTGGTGCAAAATGTGGATTTCCAAAGTATTTTTCAGGCCCAAAGTAGTAGGCCTAATACTGGGGTGACCAGATTTTTAAACCCAAAAGCTGGGACACTTTTTTTTTTTATTATCACGGTGCATTTGAACTCCATACATCAATCCATACATTTTTTTCATTTAATTTAAATACTTAACACTAGAACTTTAGTTTTTTATTTAATGGAAATAATGAAAATTTAATGGAAATTGTAATAACAATGACATCATAAATAATTTTAGTGACAAAAATCTTTAAGCAAAAGTGTTTTAGGTTTCCTATGCTTTTCTGTTGATTAAAATGAAGACAACTGGGACATGGTTTGTTGAAAACTGGGACATATGAGTGTTTTTCGCAGATATGTCTTGGGACATGGGACAAGGAGCCTAAAACTGGGACTGTCCCTGTTAAAATAGGGATGTCTGGTCACTCTACCTAATATGCACACAGCTAAATGACTTACATAAGCATTTTCAATGGGTGAGAGATGCTAATGCTTATAGCTACTGACTAAAGAGGTCGAAGTAATAATTCATGAAAAATGTCAAATGTAGATATGAGTTTGTGGTCAGCAGTAACAATATGTTGAGCTGTTATTTTTCTTATGTGTGAAATGAAAAAGCTACATTTTTATAAGACAGAAATATCAGCAAATGGGTGAGACCGCAAAATGAGGGCGGAGAATGTAATAAAAAAATATCTCAAAACGGGACACAGGGCTGAAACAGGAAGATAAGAAATGTCACAAGTGTTTCCTCATGGCTGGTGTCAACATTTAGAACATGTCTACCTAGCATGAATGCTAATGCTGGGGTCAGACTAAATTGTTAGAAAGTGGCAACAAACTTAAATATGATAGAAACACTTTTAATGAAAAGTAAAAAGCAACTCACGTTTAGATGTCACCAGGACACATTTGTATACTTTAATTTTCTCTCATGCTAAGATTAGCTAGCTTCCCTCTAGTGGTGCAGCAGGGCATTAGCATGGACAAGGTTAAAGCAAGGTCTGAAGGAAGATTAGCTGAGCCTTAGAAACTGGGGATCCTCCAGGCAGCAGGAAGGGCAGGATAGCAAGAGAAAAGGTTGCAAGAGCTGGGCTTGGGGAGTCACAACGTCATAACCATTATCTTGAAGTACACTGTATTCCTGATGTCAAGCCCAAAAACATATAAGTATTGCCTGGGCTTTAATCAAATTTTAGTAGGCGTTGCAATAGACAAATGTTTTTCAAGTTAGGACTGACAAAATATGTAGTAGTAGCAGTAGCAGTAGTAGTAGTAGCCTATAATTAACTTGTTTAATATTGACTAGGACCTAGGTCATCACTGATCAGTTGATGTTGTCTTCTTGGGAAAATTAAACCACTGTATGCTACTTCCCAAATAGATCATAATTAACTGTAGCCACTTCCTTGTTCTGTACTTGTACTGTACTCCTTCACTGTGATCTGTGACCAAACTGTTTGATATTTTGTTTTGTTTTGGGGTTTTTTGTCCTAGGACCACGATGGGCATCCTGGAACCTGGGCGTGTTCATTTGCATCAGATGTGCAGGCATCCATCGAAACCTGGGAGTTCACATCTCAAAAGTGAAGTCTGTCAATCTGGACCAGTGGACAGAGGAACAGGTTCAGGTGAGGGAGCAAATTTATCTTCACACATTTCCAAAAATTTATATACAGTTAATATTATTGAAAAGGTTTTTCACTTGTTCAATTTTAGGTGAAAGAGGTGTAAGTTCTGTACAGAGTGAAATATTTCAAGCATTCATTTATTAATGAATGTGATTATAATGTATTATGTGAAATTCAGATTTTATGAAACACACTATTTTGCCATAATCATCACATTTAAATTAAATGAGTGCAATATTTTTATATATTTTTATACAAAATTCAATTCTTAACTAAAACCATCTACATTTGTTGTACTTTGAATTGAATGATTGAAATGCATTGGCTTCTCCACATAATTTGAATTTATTGAAGTGCAGTTATTTGCTCTCCTTCTCATGGGAAACTGAAGCACTGTTTAGTATGACCACCAGCAGCTCCACTACTCAATTTAAAAATGAGGCCATCTTTTGTTTTTAGTCTCACAAGAACTAGTTTCCTACACTGACCGGCTAACACTGTGCAATGCGTTGTTCCCCAGTGTGTTCAGGAGATGGGAAATGCCAAGGCCAAACGCCTCTATGAGGCTTTCCTTCCTGAGTGCTTCCAGCGTCCTGAGACCGACCAGTCAGCAGAGATTTTAATCAGAGACAAGTACGAGAAGAAGAAGTACATGGATAAAGTCATTGACATACAGATGCTCAGGGTAAGAGTGCACTAATTATCTGTTTAATGCAGTTGAAGATGGCACTGTGGAAAGAAGCTAGTAGCACTGACAGTTTCTGGTTGCTTAGTCAATGAATTGGTAACTGAGGTCTTGGTCAACTAATATTTTATTGGTTGATTAGTTGCATCCACTCTTTGCATCAATAAAACTGGGCTCATTTATTACATGACAACTTTTGTTTTCCATTTTATTTAAGATAGCATCTATAATTTTAGATAATATATTTTACAGACATCTTTTGTAAATGTTTTTTATCTTATTAAAGTAAAGTCACATATTTGTGTAAGTCTCCTCATATATCATATATGTAGTCAATTTCAGCTGATTAATTGCTGTACTGGGTGTAACTGTGGTCGACTTACAATTTCTTTGGTCGACTACAGCTCTATAAGCTAGATACTTTTACTTTACTAATCTGCTTCTGTACACTTTTTTGAAGAAATTATACTTTCTCAGTACAATTTACTAGTACTTTTTAAGACATACTGTTTTGACTGTCTCTTGAGTAAATCATGGAGCAAAAATGTTTTTACTCAAGTAAAATTTTCAAGTCTGTAAATGAGTTAGTATTGTAGTATTGAGTTAGTATAGTAAGTATTTTTTGACCTCAGTAGTAATAGTAGTATGTTAGTAAAACTAGTAGAGGCAGCAGCAAGTGAATAAGCAAACTTTACATTCAATACTTTTTACTTTTCACTTAAGTAATAATCACTTTTACAACTTAAAAGTAAGAGTACAGAATTTTACAATTTCTTTAACCTTTGGTGGCAATATAAGGTTGTGGAGTGTATAAACTGATTTTTTTTAAATTATTTTTACAGAAAGAAAAAAGCTGTGACAATATACCAAAGGAGCCAGTAGTGTTTGAGAAAATGAAACTGGTGAGTTAATTTGTTATTACCTTTACATTGTTCCTTATGTTTTTATATCACCAAGCATCTTCTGTTTGTCCTATCACAGAAAAAAGACACTAGCCCAAAAACTGATTCCCTGTCTGTGACAGATCTGCTTGGATTAGGTATTCTTTTAACATACATATTTTATATAATAATATCTGAACATAAAAAATATCTAAAACAATGTAAATCTGTGTTTTAAGATGCCCCAAGTCCATCTGTGTCCAATGGTCAAGTGTGTGTTCAAGACCGTTTTGAGAGCCCAGCCTTGAATCACACAGGGCTCGATCTTTTCAGCTCTCTGCCATCGTCCTCTTCATCTGCCAAAACCACAGTAAGGCCAACCATTATTTTATTATCAGATATTTTCAATTGCCAGATATCAGCTGTCAGTGACTTTCTACTTTATTCTCTTCTCCCCAGCCCATCTGTGGCTCTATGGCTTACAGCCGAGTGACTGCATCAGTGCCTGAAAACCTCAGTCTGTTTTTAGATCCAGCTCCTAAGAAAGAAGAGGTCAAGAAGCTTTCCAAGGACTCCATTCTCTCCCTTTATGCGTCGACTCCTTCAGTGCACACCAGCAGCATGGCCGCTCATGGTGAGAATTTAGTTGGCTTTGTTTGTTTGGTTTGTTGGTTAGTCTGTTTACAAGAAAAGTTAAATCGTTATAGTTAGATTTCATTGAAATCTTCAAGAAAGGTCAATGGGGCAATTGTGACATAAAAAGCCTTTGTGTCTCAATAGATAGAGCATTTAACCCTGAATTAAAACATCCCCAGTTTGAGTCCAGGTCTTGGCAAAATATATCTACTCTGATGTTTTGCATCAAACTAAATGGCTAGAGGACAAATCAACTAAATTGATTGAATATGCAGTGATTTTAATTTAATAATAATAATTAAATATGGCAAAATACAACACACCTTCCAACATTTAGACAGATTCTCTCTGTGTATCTCCATAGGCTTGTACATGAACCAGATGGGATACCCTGCTCAGACCTATGGCTCGTACCATTCCTTGGTCCAGCCAGCTCCTATAGGAGGGGGAATAATGACATCACAAATGCCTATGATGGGACAACAGCAGAGTAGCATGATGCCCGCTCCACAGAATAGTATGCTGGGAGTTCAGAACAACCTAATAGGGCAGCAGCAGAATTGCCTTGTGGGAGCCCAGGGGGTCATGCCTCAGACAACTAATGCTGCCCCATCAGCTTACATGACCGGGATGCCCCAGGGCATGATGGGACAGCAGCACTGTGGGATGATGGGAGCCCAGCAGCAGAATGCGATGTTGGGACAGCAGCACGTGTATGGAACACAACAAGCTCAGCAGCTGCAGTGGAACATCACCCAGGTCTGTTTTCTTGTATACTGTATACTGTATATAGGTTTGGTATGGGAGTTTGAAGGCATTCTGGCTGTAAGGCTTTCACGAATAGACTTTTTTTATTGACCTTACCTAACAATTACTTGACCATGCTTAGATATACCTTCAATTTACACAGAAAAAAAGATAGGCCACTGTATAAAATGTAAATATAACAGAATGCAATGATGTCAAATATTCAAATATAGCTTATCACAGCATAGCCAGTGTTGTGAGTTTTTACTATTTCATATAAAATAGTTATGTTAGGCTTATTTGATGGCAGCAACACATTTCAAGTTGGGTCAAAAAAAAAAAAAAAAAAAAAGTAAAAACAGTAACAGCTGGAGGAACATTTGGCAACTAATTTGGTTAACCAGCATGAGGGTAAAAACATTATTAGTATGCAGAGAGGCTAATATAGGATTTTGTGCACCCCATTTAATATTTTTTAAAAAGCACACGTGTGGTGCAGCTTAGTCTAATATAAAATCTACTATTAGTATTATCATATTGGAAGCACTTTTCCTTCCTGCTAGAAGTTACAATGACTGCACGCTATAATTTTTTTGTCCTAAAGTAGCTTGGGAAGGAAATCCATGTTTACAGACCCAAATATTTATACTTTTTCAAACAAAGAATATTGACAGAATTTCAGCTCTGTTTGGTAAGTCGAAAAACTGTCTTATATGTTGTGTGGGTTTCAGATCACTCAGCACATGGCAGGCCTCAACATGTACCACACTAACAACATGATGGGCTATAGCAACCAGCACATGGGAGGCTCAGCTGCTCCGAGTTCGGCGCACATGACCGCACATGTATGGAAATGATCTGTTCTGACTCGGAAGTGGCATCATTCAAACCAGGAAGTGACATCACAGCACCTGAATATATTAACTGTGTAATTCTCCAGATACCAGAGAGGAGCTGAGTTAGAGGTGGAGTAGCCTCTCCTACCTCCATCTATCAACCTTTTGACCTCTTGGTACTGCTTTTCTGATCTCTCCACATCCTCGGCCATGTTCTGCAGAATTCAGTGCTTGCCTTTGATTGTTTTCAAATGAACAAGATCAGTGCTTCAGAGTTGAGACTTCACATTGTATTTTTGCACATTGATTGAGGAGCTTCTGGGGTATGTTGTAACTTGTCGAGCTTAAATAATGGATGAACTTAAGTGGAGATTTGATGCAGCTTAGCCTAGCCTAACTCAGTGTGTGCCTGAAGTGCAAAGTTTTTCTTTTACAACATGCAATATATCACTTTATTCTTGTTGAATGTTTTTACCGTCCTGCATGTTGTTTAGTCTTAGTTTTTTATTCTTGGGCTTTGCATGAATTCGTCTATGCAGCAGTATCCCTTCTTTATATTTTGCTGTAGCAAGTGTTTTTCATAAGCAATACATTTTATTGAAAACATACAACATTTTATTTATTTGTCTTTATGTAAAGCACTTTTGTATACAATAGACAATGCTAAGCTAGGTAAGGCAATCCACAAATATTGATATCTAATTTATGCTATATCAATGAATTATACTGGCGCTCAGTACTATACTTGGAGTACCTATTACTAGATTAGATTTCACTATACATTTACCTATAGATCCACAACTTACATACTGTTTGGGATCTAAAAGGGCTTTCTTCAAATTTAATATTAATTTATTTCACTATTATATGTAGTCTGGAAGTGAATTTGGCTAGACCAAAGAGCACTGGCTGTGTCCTGGTTTTGCAGTATTACAAAACTTTCCTAATTTAAGTCACATGATTAGTATAAATAGATTTTGCATTGCAGCTCTTTACCTCTGACCATAACCGCTCACGCAGGACTCACTGTGCTGCTTCCACAAAGGGCCAGGCGTGTTGAAAATGTAAAGTGTCTAACAATCTACCTTGTAAAATGGAGACCTCAAATCCTGTTGAATGTGTGTAAATATATCAAACAGGGGTCCACTTAAAGATGCATAAATGAGGTCTTTCCAGTGAATTGCATGAATGTAAATACCAATCTGACTGTGTCTCTGGAATGTGTATCTCTGAATGTCTTTCTCTGTGTCGAGACCAACACTGAACATATCCTGAATGTGTACAGTGTATACTTGTGATGCTACTGTTTGTAACATATCTGTTTGAATGTTCTTTTACCACTCTTCTCTTGATAAGTGTCTTTCTGGTGATAATAATATTACATTACATAAATTCACAAATCAATAATTTATTTATTGCTGCAAATAAATAGATCCTGCTAACTCTCTTGTGTGCTGGGGGTCAAAACAATATTTTAGTTATCATTGTCACTATCGTTGCTATATTTTAAAGGACATAGAGGTATGTTTCTGTGTACTCAGTGATAGAAATGGTGTACAAATTCTTGATCAGACCATCACTGGATATATTTTTTTTGTTATTTTAGGAAAGCTTATTTGAATTCTCCCTCACTTTCACTTGAGTAACTTTGTGGCATAACTGTATCAATGGAAAATATTAAAACAATATTGTTTGGCTTATATTTCACTATTGTGTGTGACATTTTTATCAGAGGTGGAAAGCAGCTACTTTTACTAGTACTTTTGAAGAAAACTTATTGTCTGAATTATTTTATGAAACATTTATTTATTTAAGTACCTGAACAACATCTAGTATCAACGTCTAGTTAAGAAAATACAGTAACACTAACAATAAAGCATTTATAAATATGTAACTAACAACTTCTTAATTAATAGTTCATTATACTGTATTAATAATTAATACTTTATAATTACTAGAATCTCTAATTTTGCATTGATTCACATGACCCATTTACTCAATTGAACATTAACAACACTGTGTATAACTCAATGGTGTTTATTAATGTCAAAGTAATGCTTTGAAGATAAATTAACTTGTTATTAACCCTTAACTATTAACAAAAGCTTTATAGTGTGAGTTATTCTAAATTGTTACAGAAAACATTTATGACTGAAAAAAAGTTTAGCTTAAGAATAAATGTTAGTGTAGAAGAATACTTTTATTCATCCATCCATCCATCCATCTTCTTCCGCTTTATCCGGGGCCGGGTCGCGGAGGCAGCAGTCTAAGCAGGGACACCCAGACATCCCTCTCCCCGGACACTTCCTCCAGCTCCTCAGGAGGAACCCCAAGGCGTTCCCAGGCCAGCCGAGAGACATAGTCCCTCCAGCGTGTCCTAGGTCTTCCCCGGGGCCTCCTCCCGGTGGGACATGCCCGGAACACCTCCCCAGGGAGGCGTCCAGGAGGCATCCGGAACAGATGCCCGAGCCACCTCAGCTGGCTCCTCTCGATGTGGAGGAGCAGCGGCTCTACTCCGAGCTCCTCCCGGGTAACCGAGCTCCTCACCCTATCTCTAAGGGAGCGCCCAGCCACCCTGCGGAGGAAACTCATTTCGGCCGCTTGTATCCGGGATCTTGTCCTTTCGGTCATGACCCAAAGCTCATGACCATAGGTGAGAGTAGGAACGTAGATCGACCGGTAAATCGAGAGCTTCGCCTTTCGACTCAGCTCTTTCTTCACCACAACAGACCGATACAACGACCGCATTACTGCAGACGCTGCACCGATCCGCCTGTCGATCTCACGCTCCATCCTTCCCTCACTCGTGAACAAGACCCCAAGATACTTAAACTCCTCCACTTGAGGCAGGAACTCTCCTCCAACCTGGAGAGGGCAAGCCACCCTTTTCCGGTCGAGAACCATGGCCTCGGACTTGGAGGTGCTGATTCTCATCCCAGCCGCTTCACACTCGGCTGCAAACCGTCCCAGTGCACACTGAAGGTCCTGGTTTGATGAAGCCAACAGGACAACATCATCCGCAAAAAGCAGAGATGAAATCCTGTGGTCCCCAAACCTGACACCCTCCGGCCCCTGGCTGCGCCTAGAAATTCTGTCCATAAAAATTATGAACAGAACCGGTGACAAAGGGCAGCCCTGCCGGAGTCCAACATGCACCGGAAACAGGTCTGACTTACAACCGGCAATGCGAACCAAACTCCTGCTCCGGTCATACAGGGACCGGACAGCTCTTAACAAAGGGCCCCGGACCCCATACTCCCAGAGCACCCCCCAAAGGACGCTACGAGGGACACGGTCGAACGCCTTCTCCAAGTCCACAAAGCACATGTGGACTGGTTGGGCAAACTCCCATGAACCCTCGAGCACCCGATAGAGGGTATAGAGCTGGTCCACTGTTCCACGGCCAGGACGAAAACCGCATTGTTCCTCCTGAATCCGAGGTTCGACTATCGGTCGAATTCTCCTCTCCAGTACTCTGGAATAGACTTTCCCGGGGAGGCTGAGAAGTGTGATCCCCCTGTAGTTGGAACACACCCTCCGGTCCCCCTTCTTGAAAAGAGGGACCACCACCCCGGTCTGCCAGTCCAGAGGCACTGTCCCCGACCGCCACGCGATGTTGCAGAGACGTGTCAGCCACGACAGCCCCACAACATCCAGAGACTTGAGGTACTCAGGGCGAATCTCATCCACACCCGGTGCCTTGCCACCGAGGAGCTTTTTAACCACCTCGATGACTTCAGCCCGGGCAATGGATGAATCCTCCTCCGAGTCCCCAACCTCTGCTTCCTCAACGGAAGACGTGTCGGCGGGATTGAGGAGATCCTCAAAGTATTCCTTCCACCGCCCGACAACATCCCCAGTCGAGGTCAACAGCTCCCCACCCTCACTGTAAACAGTGTTGGTGAAGAACTGCTTCCCCCTCCTGAGGCGGCGGACGGTTTGCCAGAATCTCTTTGAGGCCGACCGATAGTCCTCCTCCATGGCCTCCCCGAACTCCTCCCAGACCCGAGTTTTTGCCTCCACAACCGCCCGGGCCGCCGCACGCTTGGCCTGCCGGTACCCGTCGGCTGCCTCGGGAGTCCCACAAGCCAGCCAGGCTCGATAGGACTCCTTCTTCAGCCTGACGGCATCCCTTACTTCCGGTGTCCACCACCGGGTTCGGGGCTTGCCGCCACGACAGGCACCAGAGACCTTACGGCCACAGCTCCGAACGGCCGCATCGACAACAGAGGTAGAGAACATGGTCCACTCGGACTCAATGTCTCCAACCTCCCCCGAGATCTGGTTGAAGCTCTCCCGGAGGTGGGAGTTGAAGACCCCCCTGACAGGAGGCTCAGCCAGACGTTCCCAACAGACCCTCACAATACGTTTGGGCCTGCCGAGTCTGTCCAGCCTCCTCCTCCGCCAGCGGATCCAACTCACCACCAGGTGGTGATCAGTTGACAGCTCAGCCCCTCTCTTCACCCGAGTGTCCAAGACACACGGCCGAAGGTCAGATGACACGACTACAAAGTCGATCATCGACCTCCGGCCTAGGGTGTCCTGGTGCCACGTGCACTGATGGACACCCTTGTGCTTGAACATGGTGTTCGTTATGGACAATCCGTGACTAGCACAGAAGTCCAATAACAAAACACCGTTCGGGTTCAGATCAGGGAGGCCGTTCCTCCCAATCACGCCCCTCCAGGTGTCACTGTCGCTGCCCACGTGAGCGTTGAAGTCTCCCAGCAGAATGACGGAGTCCCCAGTTGGAGCACTTTCCAGCACCCCTCCCAGGGACTCCAAGAAGGCCGAGTACTCTACACTGCCGTTCGGCCCATAGGCCGAAACAACAGTGAGAGACCTGTCCCCAACCCGAAGGCGCAGGGACACGACCCTCTCATTCAACGGGGAGAACTCCAACGCATGGCGGCTGAGCTGGGGAGCTATGAGCAAGCCCACACCAGCCCGCCGCCTCTCACCGCGGGCAACGCCAGAGTAGAAGAGAGTCCAGCCTCTCTCAAGGAGTTGGGTTCCAGAGCCCAAACTGTGCGTGGAGGTGAGCCCGACTATCTCTAGTCGGTAACGCTCAACCTCCCGCACAAGCTCAGGCTCCTTCCCCCCCAGCGAGGTGACATTCCATGTCCCCAGAGCCAGTTTCTGTGTCCAGGGATCGGGACGCCGAGGCCCCCGCCTTCGACCACTGCCCGATCCTCCTTGCACCGGCCCCTTACGGTTCCTCCTGCGGGTGGTGGGTCCACGGGAGGATGGCCCCACGTCATCCTTTCGGGCTGGGCCCGGCCAGGTCCCGTGGGGAGAGACCCGGCCACCAGGCGCTCGCGATCGAGCCCCAACCCCAGGCCTGGCTCCAGGGTGGGGCCCCGGCTGCGCCTTACCGGGCGACGTAACTGGCCTCGTTATTTTTGTCATCATAAGGGTTTGTGAACCGCTCTTGGTCTGGCCCGTCACCTAGGACCTGTTTGCCATGGGAGACCCTACCAGGAGCATTAAGCCCCCGACAACATAGCTCCTAGGATCATTCGGGCACTCAAACCCCTCCACCACGGTAAGGTGGCGGTTCAAGGAGGGGCTTTTACTTTTACTTTACTTTTATTCATGTAACAATTAATTGAGTATATTTACATCTGTTTGAGTAACAATATGTTATAGTAGCAGTACTTTCTCTTAACCACTGACTTGGAGTACTTACTCCTATTTATCATTGTACACAGTTAAAACACAACACTGCGCTGTATTGGTGATTGAAATAAACTTTATTGACATTGTGTCCAGATGTCCAAGAGCATGCAAATACAGGCTTTTGAATTCCCAAAGTTTTTTTTCCTTAGTTTGGTTCCATTTTCTTACAAAACTACGTGCACCTTAAGTAATCAATTCTGCAGCGTACAAACCACAAAAATACCAGTTTTACATTATCAAATACTGCACATAGAAAACATTTACAAAGCACAGGTAGAAAATTACAGCTTCCTGTCCCTTTATGCCTTAAACAACGCACTTGCATCAGTCCACTTTGCTTCGCCATTGAAAATGCACTATAAACACTTTGATGGAAAGATTATAGCCAATTAAAAAGACAGCCACAAAGACCAGCATTTTGACTAAACTGGGGTAAATATTCTGTGACTATCTTTTGCCATTTTTGCTTGAGAATTGATGATAATTTTGTGCTTGGCTGGTTCGTTTTGAGAGTGGTCTGCTGAGAAGACATCGGCTGCCTGCAGTTTGTGCTGATATAACATGACATTTTAAGACATTTACAAATATAGACAAACAATATTGTCAACAATAAGCAGCTCATGATTTAACAAAGCAACAAAGAATCAGTGGCTGTTTTGTTCTTGTTTGAAAACCTGCTACATTGAACTGAAAGGCAAATATTCAGATGAATCGTGTGCCTACAGTGGGTCAGAGCTGATTGGGTGAGCCAAAAATAACGGTCCCACCTAGAGTGAGAGGCTACAGCCAAGGCTTATTGCCGCCATAAATATTTCAGAGAATGGAAGGCTAGGAGTATGCTACCGTTTGACACAGCATTTTGAAAACAAAAATTGCATCTTTAGGAATTTCCAGTAACCGCATTTCCATTTTAGTATGTTATATTTATCATCATATAATCTTCAAAAATATTCAACTAAAAGAATCTGATAATTAAAAATATCTGTATAAAGAATAAATGGTTATAGGAGGTGGGGGTGCAATCCTTCTGCTGGTTATGTAAAGAAATCAAAAGACGTTTCACCAGACAGAATTCATGCTAGTTTTAAACATGATCATGGTTAGAATGGAAAATATATAAGATGTACAAGTACAGTACATTTAGATTAGGGTCCGCCTGGTCCAGAGCAGGACAGCTCCCTGAAAGTCTTCAAAGAGACAGTAGCAAACAATATGACAAAACTTTATACTCAGTCATAGTTTAGTAAATACATTCAGAAAACTATATACACACACATAAATATATATATAAGTTCATACAATATTTCAAGCAAAATATATTGGTCAGAACCTTCAGTTGTGTGCTACAATATTGAAACAATGTCCACACAAAATAAGGCCATTGTAAACTGAAAAAGCCCTCTATTTTGCTAAAGGTCCACCAACCTCGCCTTTGCTCAAACCCATTACGCTCTTTATAATTCTGTCAGCGTACAAAAATAAAACTGAGACAATTCAACAATAGTTTTTGCACAATAGAAGTAGCTTTAACTTTCATATACAGTATTCAAGCAAGCAGTTTACATTCCAAGTATCCTCAGCATTTCAGAGAGATGCTTCATCCTGCCACAAGTTGCCCATTTTCTGTGCAACTAAAGACCCGTCATTGATGCACGTCGCCATGCTCTGCACAGTCCCGCCAAGAGACTCTCTTAAAAATTGCAGCCAAAATTGTTTTTTAAATTGTGTGGAAAACCAAATCTAAAATCACAATGCACCGAAATACAAACTCATCCCTACAAACACTCAACTTTAAAGATCTCTCATAATTTATACATGGAAATATAGAAGATTGGTTCTATCACTGTGTTGGAAAAAAATGACAATATACTGGAAATTAAATATTGAGAATCTTAATGAACATAAGCCAAAGCGTATTTCTGTATACAGCAATATTGAAATGTGTAAAAAGCAGTTTGTTAAAAATTATCTATACCAGGGGTGTCCAAACTTTTTTCAGTGAGGACTACATACTGAAAAATAGTATAATATGCAGAGTGGGGCTACTCAGAGGTGATGTACTTCACCGCCCTATAAGTCCCACTCGTCTGCTTTCTTTCCTTTAACAGCCTTCAGAAAGTTTTTGGTCCCACCAGATCCATCTGACACAAAAGTTTTGGTCATGGAGCTATAATGTCTAAAAATAAATCCATACACAATTGAGAATGGCCAGGATTTGGACACCCCTGACCTAACCAAACTTAAGACTAAAAAGCATTATATCAAAGCCCTGTGTAAAAATCCCAATCTTCTCTTTTGTAGTTCACCAGAGTCTCTCAATTAAACTCTTCCAACTTCAAATCTTGACCCTTTTGTAGCACACTATACATTACATGCAGCTCATTTGGAGACATACACACATAGCACACTTTAGAGAAAGCCAAGTACAGTTTCTTTTGGTTCCCAAGTCAAACCATTTGGATATGTCACAGTAAATGTAACAGATCACTTCTTCAGACAGCCTTTCCTCACTTTACACCAATAGGACTGTAAATATTTTGGGCTACAATATACAACAAAAGGGGCACAACTTTATATACACCCCAAGAAAAGTGTGAATATACTATCTATTTTTTAAATATTTACCAAAGACAAAACAGTCAGCATCGAACCAGGATGTAATATATATGTATAAGTTAATTTAAAATTTGCATGTTCTTTCTATTTTGCCTCTTGCAATAATCGAGTTTGAATCACACGTGTCTACAGAAATTCAAATACCATGCCAGCTGCTCACAAAAATATACATAAACGTATCTAATATAAAGACACTAAAACATTATTAGACATCCAGCAAGGAATTGGTCAATATGTTTGGACCACAGACCTTGGTGCTGCTTTATATATAGTTATTTATATAATTGGAGGGTACAAAATGACTGTCAGCCCCCTCCCACAAGTTCAAGAATACCAGAAATTCCCTTTAGTCAAAGAGTGTTGATCGTGATATTTTGGTCTAAGATGCTAAGTCATCCCTTTTTTGTAGAAAGAAATGTATAAAAACACAGTTACAGAAATGTATGTTATGAAACAGATATAAGTTCAAGCAACTCACTCGTGTGACTCAAAGGAAGCTAAAGGTGCAATTATGAATAGTTCAGCTAGCTCAAGTGCCCTCTGTCACAATAGTAACAAAACAACTCCAACTTCAGGTCAACTCATAAACCCCAAAGTTTCTCAACTCAATAAGATGCGTTTATTCTTTTCAATAAACTGGTAATAAATGTCAGAAATCTGACTCCAAACTGATTAGTCCTTAGTATGCCTTTAAAAGTTGTGATTACCATGCTGGCATTAAAAAATAACTGGGATGCACAATGCATATTGACATATTAATGCTGCAGCTTTTATCATTAATAAATTTGAGTAAAGTGCTTTTTGAAACACACGGAGATAAAGATGGTTTGACAGAAAAACTGCACAAAAACTAAAACTAATCTTATGTTAACACCCTGCTGGCCAAGTCAAACTGACATGAAGTCAGTTCAAATATACAGTATTTAAAAAAGGGGCTTAAAGGTTTAAGTTGGCAGAAGCTGTGTGCATATCATCCATTATACTATCTCACACTTTCCTGTTGCAATATGAGTGCAAAAGATAATGCCACTGATGTTCAGTAACTTCAGACAAGGCTAAGCCTGTGTACCAAGGACTGTGTGAAACAGAGCTGCTAGAGCAGGACACATTTCCCAGAAAGACTTTGTCCCTTGAATTTGCATGATAACTATTCTCAACGCAGAGCTACCCACAAACCCCCAGTCTCCTGCATGTGACAATGCGTTGGGTGTTTTTGTCACCTTCTGAGTACTCATCTCTTAATAATATTAACAACAGCAACAGAAAGTGGCACCATACTCTTTTTACACTACTCAAGGCGAGCTAAAAAAAGATTTAAAGCACTTTAGCACTTTCAAATGTCTCTACAAGGAAAGCAAGCAAACATGCAGAATTTAGCTGGTACATACAGCAACACAAATATAGAGTATATCTACTCTGCCTTGGGGAAATAATACAATGACAGAGCATGTGGCTACTTCACATAATAATCATTATGTGGATAAATATTCAAGCCATGGTCATGTTCTGCCTGTTATTTTCAGCTCATGGGTTTAGGATGCTTCATCTTTTTTGCATTACATCTAAGTCACTGACTTTGCTACATATCCATTTTATACTACTACTCATCTACAATAATAGTTATAGTAACAACGATGACAATTGCTTTGGTTTTAAAAAATAAAGTTTTTCTTAGTTTGGCATAGAGTTTAAAAATTGGCATCAGGATGGCCCTGGGAGGAAATCTGAAAACTCATAATGGCAGACATGGCACCAGGTGAGTCCTTGTATATGATGGTGACATGGCAATGCTACATCTTCTAATTCAGTGTGTCCACTTTATGCAAGAGTTGCTAATCAAAGTCTAGACTGTGTATTGTGTGAGACTATGAACACACATATGAATGTACAGTTCTTAATGGCAGTACATGAAATGTTGTGTGTGCATCTCCCTTTGCATGCCCACCTGCCTCACATCACAGCACATGCATGTGCACGCCTGTGTGTGCTCAGTGTCTAAGGGCAGGACGGGCTGGTGGCACTCTCCAGAGATGACTGAGAGAGGCGTCTGGTCAGGGGTCCGATGTTGGGGTCTGCCAGAGAGGAGGTAGGGAACAGCTTATACCAGCCACTCACTGTAGCTGACAGGTCCAAGTCCTCGAGAAGGATCTGGGCCATTCCCATGAAGCACTTGTGGTCCATACGTCCATAATCCCCCCACACAATTACCTGGGAGCAAAAGACACACATTTTAACGTGTGACTTTCACAAACAGGAATACATATTCAAGAATAATAAGACAATATTTATGGTTCATATTGTATTGACATAGACAGCAATATACAATATATAAAGCATTGAATTAATTATCTGAGAGGGAAAAGAAATCATTTGTTACCTGCACAACTTTGCCCTGAGGACTTTCATCAAACAGCAAAGCCTGCTGGTATGTGGGGTCCAGATTTCTTTTAACTACTTTGGTTTTCTTCTTGGCCAAGCATACTCCATTCTCCAAAAGATACACTTTCACGTAGGTTGCTACAGAGACAAAATAAAGTGAACTGTACCATGTGATTCATGGACTCTGGTATTCACAAATCAATTGTTACCTGGTATGTTTTTTGAGCCCGGTTTTGGGATCAAGCCTCTGGCCTGAGTTACTTCCACCTCGAGCTGTCCTCCTCTGTCAACCATGCCAACATAGACATCCCCTACAACAACAAAAACAGAAACAGAAACCTTACACAAACATGACTGTCTGTCTACTCTGCCATCTTTTGCAGCATACTCCACAGGAGTAAAACACTGTCATTCAATTCTAGTTTCTACCAGCAGAGGGCAACATAACTGCTCCGTTTGACAATGAACCAGTGTTATTTACACTGAACAAAAGATATAGATGGATAATTAAATAGATTCATTAAAAAATTACATTATGTTACAAACAACATCTATGTGTATTAAGTTTTCCCCTTTTAAGTGTGATATGAAGTAGACAACATTTAAACAGAATAAAGGAGGTTAACAAAATTATTGAAAAATCTACAAAGATGTGTACAACAACCATGTGGGCTATAAACCCTGTGTTGGCCAAATGTGAAAAGTCTTTCTTCTATTTATATTAGACACTAACTTAATTTTTTTTTGTACAAAAGAAAAAGCTAAAGTATTTAGTTTCCACAAGACAATGAAACATTGTTAATAAATAACACATAAACACAAAGCAGGGCTCAATACAGTCTGTACAATCTATGATAATGTGAATTCTGGTCAATATTTAGGTTACACATTTGTTCCATGTCTATAAATAGCATAATTATATGTTATTAATCTATTGTTTAACTTTCTGGACTCAAACCATTTTAGTTTGAATTAAACCAGATGCTTAGGAATATTCACTGACATGTTTCTCATAGAAAATCAATGACCAGATGAACACAGAGCAGGACTTAGACGTCACAGCTTGTACAAAGACAAAGTGGATTCTGGTAAATTTTTTATTTTTATTTCTTTCTTTTTTGTTTTTGTTTTATTGCTTACCCATGGGGGGTGTAGCTAGAGTTTGTCGACCCACAATCTGAGCAGGGCCTAGTCCATCCAGAAAGTCACTGAACTGCCGGTCTGGTCCTAGGCGTGGAGTAGGGAAGACGAACCTAAAAGAAAGACAAACTTTATAATAACCCACTGACTGAATGCTGCTGGGACAGACAGAGCACACTCACGTTCCATCAGAGCTGTTGGAGTTAGTGCTGCCGTCGGTTGAGTCCTTGCTCCCCTGCCGCGTCACTCTGCTCCTCATCTCCACCGCAAAACCCGTCTCTGTACTTCTCCGGATGGTGCTGCGAAGCTTTTTTGTCCCATTGTCTGCAAAAATGAAAAACTGTCAATAAACAGGATCATCTGCCAAAAAAAAAAAAAACATTTACTCTGTACTCAAGGATGGTCTGACAGTAACAAAAATAGATTAGCTAGGAAACAAAGGTAATTACTTCCACTGCTTTTCACTGGCATTGGTTGGTTGTTTTGTTTCATGATTTTTGGCAAAATAATGCATGTATAAATATGCAAATATGAAATCTGAATTCTTAAAAGCGTCTGTACCATAGATGCGGGATAGGGCCAAAGAAACTCCAGCCACAAGGGGTCAGTAAACAAACAAATGATTCTTTACAACTGTAGCATTTCATGGCTTTGAGGCCCAATGGATAGAGAAGTTACAGCCTAACATCCCTAAGATTGATTTTATATGTTTACTGTTTTATGTGTTTACTGTTACGGGATAGGGCCAAAAGTCCTTCTAAATTAGTTTTTTAAAAGTGGTTATTACTCTGATACCTCTCTTATATAAAACGCCACCTGGGTATAGCTCTAGCACCAAAATGCAAATGATACGTCTACATTTTAGACTGGCATGTACCAAAGGACAGGTCCAAGTAACTGCTGAGCCCAAAAAGAATAATGACAGATACAGAGGGTGAGAAAGATACTCATGCAGCTTTTCTATTTATAATCTTGCAGTGTGTGTGTGTGTGTGTGTGTGTGTGTGTGTGTGTCTGCAGAAACACTGAGTGCACGTGTGTTTGCAGCATCACATCTAGACAGACCCCATGCACCCGCTGCCATGGCAACCCCCACCTCAGATCTGGACCCAGACAATGCCACCTGAGAAATAGCACCATGGCGACGGTCTCGGCCTCCATCCTTGCAAAAATACATTTAATGACTCTGCGATTTAGCCATAATTTACTCAGAATTACCACAGCTGCTGACAGGAGTTCTGAGAACTGTACTGCATGTCATAAGTGGTCCAGCTTAAGTACTTTTGTGGTTAACAATTGTGTGCTTGTATGAGATTAATAATAATAATGTACAATAATAATAGTGTATAAACCAGCCACAAGGGGTTACAGGCCTGTGTACTGTTTGTGCCAGACCAAAGCCTGGATAAATGGAGAGGACTGTGTCAGGAAGGGCAAACCTATCCCAAACTGATATACAAATCACTGCATGGTGGGAAGCAGATTATTTGTTGTGGCGACACCAGAAGGAAAGACGAAGATACATATGTCAGGAGATAAACACAGCCACAGGGACAGGCCGAAAGGAAAGAGGAATAATGTCATGAGCTACAGTGTACACAACAATCAAGTGGCTCTCCAGCTTGCCATTAAACTTGATATGAACACTTGTTACTGCTGTGCCGTCCAGCCACTCCTCTCTTGTCACATGAGCCCCCCCCCCCCACCCCTTACACAGTACGAAGTGCCGCTCATCTTCTCCATCCTATTTATTCCCCTCCTCCTCCTCATCTGCGCTTTCCCTCCATGCGTTTCCATGGCAATGCGCTCTGCATTGCACCAAGAGCAGCGGCCGGTGCATGAGCCTTTTCCCCCTCTGTCTTCACCGCTTTGGCCTTTGCATGACTCTTACTTCTTAATCACACACTAGTCCTTTGTCTCCACATTGAACTGGACCTACCAACACTCTCTTTGCCTGTAATTATCTCATTCTTTGACTCACACATTGCATTGGACAACCTTGTTCTTATTGGTTTAGGACTCTACAGTTACACCCCACAAGAAATAATTGCAGCTATTCATGCATTCTTATATAACATGCATAACTTAACAGTGACATTAACCTTATTACATAAGTTACAGTTTACTTCAGCAGAGGACATGCTGCTTTGGTCTGACAGTGTAAAAAGGCCAAACTGTGTCTTCATGAAGTCACATCTCTTTCTTTGTGTAAAGATGGCAAACAATTACACTCCATACTAAACATAAGAAAGCTGGAATTCAGATTAGGAATTATTATGAAAACAATATGATCAAGTACAAATAGGAGGTACTGGCCAATCCATACAGGGTCAAACCAATGTGATCTGTAGCATCCATGTGTATGTGTTTGTGTATGTGTACTTTGAGGATCATTAAAGCCGCTCTGACATTTGGAGGGAGCACTGATGAAGCCCCTCTCATTATATGCTGTAATATAGAAAGCTGTTTTTAGACTCCCTGGCCGCGCTGACGTGCCTATTGGATGCACGGTGACGGCAACAATCCGGCTTGCATAGCAACAGTAACCACGGGCACGGGTGTTAGGGTTAGATAAAAGATCTGTTGTGGTATCTCCGACAGAGGTGCCTTCACTAAATTAGGACAAAAGAAGATGCAAGGTAGTGCAGGAGGATTAATCTGTGTGTGCATAAATGATTCAGGGTAGCCTGGTGGTCCAAATAGTTTAACTGTATAAACAGATACAATCATAATTTATTTTTTACAACAAAGCACCTACAGTATTACCATTGCAATGCTTTTTCAGATATAAAGGTTCACATGCAAGAAATATTATTTTTGTGCTTTTGAAAGATGAGCTTCAAACCCAACAATGCAAAGTTTATATTTAGAGAGACTTTTACTTGTTGGTAGTGCTGCCAGTCAAAGTTAGAACAGCCCTGAACCAAAAATGCATCTCTGTATATTCAAATGTACTTTTAATATACAACATACTTTAAAAAGAATAATCGTTTAAAATGCGACATCAGGCCCTACAGCTCAATTGTTTTGTGTTAAGCAGGTAAAACACAAGTTTTTGCTTACACTGTAATTTTCCTTTGAACTAATACGCACATAGGCCTACTGACAAAGAGAAATAGAGGGAGTGGGTCAAAGGATGTGTTACAACGTTCACATTACTGTAGAAGACCTTAGGTTTCAGGTTAATATTGTTAAAAAAAACAAATTTTCAGCGATGTTTGAATAGAAACACAAAGGCTTAGAGACTTGTCAGCCTTGCGCAACAGGACATCTGTGAGTATTGTAGCACACGCTGCAGTCTATTGAGTAATCACATTCAGAGGTAATTTTACTGATGACCTCTGCTGCTAATAGGCAAATCCTGCTGCTAGGACTACCTCCCTGCTTTTATTCAACTCGTTTATGCATTCAAATAAAGATTTATAATGGGTGTGAGAAAATATTGATTCTGGAAAATTTTGAGTATTATATTTTAGAAGTCTATACTATATCAATATTAAAACATTCATGTTGATTTTTTTTATAAATTTAGCAAACATACTTATCAGCAGCTTACTTCTGTATTGCTTTTAAACCTCTGACCAACAGTCACTTTCATTGTTTGTATGTATTTCTTATCATTTTACACAGGTATTGGTGTAGAGCAGTGTTTCCCAAAGAATTGTTTCATAATTTATTTCCAAGATGATAAGAAATAATCTGCAATCTTTTCATACTAAACTATTAAATAAATTCATGTATAAATATTATATTTCCATCACATATTTTATTATTCAAATGATTTAAAATGTTCTATGTAATAAATGTATTTATTCATTTTTATTTTTTTCATTTTATTCAAGTCAAGATCATATAATATAATATAAAATAAATGTAATAGTTTATATTGTACATTTATAGTTAGATTATTATTATGATTATTGTTTACTTCATTTGTTTGCTTAAATTTCAAATGAAGAATTTGTATTTACAATAAAGTAATTATTAAATATCTTTGTACTAATAAATATATGTTTTAATATGCACTTTTTGAAGAGTGAGGTACTCATGGTGTACAGAGGGGGTACACAAGACAAAAAAGGTTGGGAACAACAGGTGTAGAGGGCAACCTGTGTAAAACCTATGTCAAATCAATGTGCGAATCACTGTATGCTAGGCAGATGATGGAAAAGAAAAAGCTGAAATGAGAAAAGTGGTGTACTTGGTATATAGGGGAGGTTTTCCAGAATCATATTGTTAAAAAAAATTGCAATATATTGTCTTTGCTACAATATTGTGAGAGCTGTTTCTAGACGCTATAGAGGCCATGAGGGAAAACTGAGGCCATATATAGGCTCCATTGTTTTTGTAAATCCCACCTCAAACCAAAAACATGGTAATAGATCAAATTTTACTAAGCATTAACATACAGTAAGCTCTCATTTTGCCTCGTATGCTGGATTGTGACTTTGTTTGCATAAAAGTCAGGTGAATATGTGGGACAATGTAAGGCAGGACAAATCTGCACAAAACATAAATGATTTTCTGTTTTCTGGAGCATTTCTCTAGATAGGGCCCTTTTAAGAGAAATGCAAGGCAGCGTCACTTCACCCAGGAGCCAAGTAGGAGGAAGCAGTGGTGCCATGAACTAAACATCAGGAACAAGTTGGCAGCATTAACTGGCAATAAACAACAATGATATTGGTGAAGTCCTGATTTCCACTGATCTAACACTCCAGGTGCACTACAGTTTCAAGTACCAGTCATTCTTGTGTAAAAGTTGTATCCCTTCATACACAGTAAGATGGTAGCAGGAGCAGCTCTGGCCTTGTCTTTACACTCTGGGATTATCCTGCTCAGGAGATAAGACCAGAGTGAGTCATCCATTAAACCTGAGATACTGCTGTGTTTTCTCTTTAGCACAACTAATAATAGCAGGCAATAAATAGCATACAGACAGCACCAAAATAAGCTCTACAACACGTCTGTTACAAAACCAGGGTAAGAAACTGACACTTGCAGAAAAAAACAGCAGCAGATTCAAAACATACGTAGGGTTTTGGACTGGAATGACTAGCTCTGACAATAAGCTTACTGGCAAGCGTCATGAGCCCACTTGATCTTGGCCTACTTACTTTATAAGATAAGTGACGGTAGCACTGGCAATAACATATTTTGAGAAGTGTCCTGCTTGGTTCTATAAAAAACTGCCAGGAACAGAGTCAAATATTTCAAGCATTTAACTTTGGGCTTTAGGTGGGGTACATCGTGGACAGAGTACTGTACATACACAGACAGACGACTGTTCACTTTCACATTCATTCACTACAGGCAATTGAGACTAAATTCACCTAAAACATGCAAGTCTGGGGACGGTGTAAGAGGCTGAAGAACACAGAGAGAGGTCACAATAACACATGAAGGCCGATTTCACTTATTTAATTAAGCCTCTAAAATACTTTCACATTTCCATAATTTTCTAATTCACTGATGAGAAAATTGCTACAAAAATGGCACCAAGAAAACAAAGATGTACACTGAAATATGCATAATAGCATGTGCATGCTGTGTTTAGCTTATTTACATCATTTAAGGATATCAGAGTACTATGTTGTTTTAACTGGAACATGTTCAGCCAGACCTCGGTGGTTTAGACTGATGTAGAAGTGTGTCATGGTGTTTTGAAGCCACTGAACGTCAGTATGATGTTGCTCTGAAAGATGGGCTTGATTAGCCTCCAGGAATCTGCCACAAGTTCACAGAACAGGAGTGTCTTGCATCATTAGCTCGTCCTTGCTGCAGCTCCAGTTAAAGCTACAGGCGACACATCAGATGGACACAATGCTTGTGTGTTCACAAGTTTGCTTTGAAACCCAGTCTGCAATGTTGAAAGAAGTGATAGAATAGCGAGTACAGAAACTTTCTATCACAGTATTTTTGTATGAACTAAGAGAACTGTGATATTTGACTGTTATAACAGCAACTTGTTTGTTAAAAAACTTAATAACCAATGAGTAAGACTGCAAAATATATCACAAAAATGATACATTTTTCAGGTATTGGAATATCTATAATGCAAGAAACTAAAATAATCTTATGGTCTTTCATTTACAAGTTCTTTTATCTACAATGACACTACATTAAGACAATTTATCTCCAGTTTAGCTGTGTTTTTATTTTGGTTTAGTACTTTCAGTCTTTCACGTTTCCATTTTGACCTAGTTTTCAAGATAAAATGTCGGAAAATTCCAAATATCATATATTGTTCGTATATTATTACTGTAACTGCTAGCATGTTTTTATTTATGTATTTATTCTTTCTAATTTACGTTTTTGTTGTTTTTTCTTTCAGATTGAGTAATATGACCTATGTTCCTCAGCAAACAAATACACATTTACATTACTTTTTAGTTTGTTGAAATAAGTTAAAAAGATATTAAAAATACATGATCTGACTTATGGTAGTGCAAAAATTCACATAAAAATAAGTCAGCTGTGCTATGATTGACCACAGAGGTTCATTCTGGAATATTTTTATCTCAAGGTTGATGTCAAAATTAATGAATTTTAACAATATAATCTCATACTGTTTACACAGCTTACACCAAACCAACCAGACAAAAGTTGGATTGGTTTGGAAAAACTCATACAGCATAAACCAACAACACAGTGGTGCAAGTTTCACGTCTGCAGAACCTATTTCTAGAGGGAACTGTACTCAACGGTCTGTGATCAGATCACATCAGGCCTCCTGTGAGCACCAACAGAGATGGAGTAAAACCACAAAGTGAGAAATCAAGCGAAAAGAAGCAGACACACTGACATGAACACACTATAAAAGGTTACCTTTCAGTTCACTTCAGGACAAACATGATGTGCAAGAAGAATGTAAGCACTGGACCCAACATTTAAAGGCAAAGAATGAAGGAGTGGAATCACATCAAACATACAGCCACAACGTTTACTCAAGTTTACAAACATCCAACCTAAGCTGTGTGTCCAGTAACACACTCCATCATTTTACACTTCTTTTCAGCTTCATTAGGGCTGGGTACCATTCAGATACCAGTACTTAAACAATACCTGGTTTTTGATACTGGTACCTGAACAATACTTTTTCTGATACCTGTGGTGAGCTAATTCATCTTCTACAATTATAAAACACAATAATATTGAATAAAAGACCAATTTTCTGGAGCAAAATTCTTCTAAATTAAAACCAGTCGTTATGATTTACTGTGAGTTATTTATTTGATTCATACATGCAAAGGAATAGTAAATGTCCTACTAGATATTGAAACTTGGTATCAAATAAAATAATTTTTTTCTATACCAGTAGTATCGTAACTTTTCTTGTGGTACCACAGAGGTATAGTTTAATGGTACCCAGGCCTAACAGTACCCCTCCACTAAGAAAGGACATTAACATTTTGCTTTTATTACAGTAAATGAACCATGTTTTTTACAGTTTGTCGTGCATCTAAAACAAATAGATTATCTAAATCTATCATATACTATGAATTAAACTGCTAAAACAATTTTACTTTTCACAATATTATAATTTTTTAGATTGACTCTTTTAGTGTTTATAAACATAAGGGCTTTGTTCTAAAAAATGACACCATGAGCAAAGTCGAACACAATACATAGAGGAATTAGCCTTAGCCGCCAAATATCACAAAATATGAATAATAAAGATGGTTTTGGCAACTGACAACCAATCCACTAAATGTAAAGTATCAGGACAGAGCCTGGTTAGAAAACAGGTGAGTGTATTTAGCCTCTTTATTTAAAGGTTCTGGAAGCAGCATGTGTTCGTACTGGTTTGAAAATGGTACTGCAGTGGGTGGCCAGCTCTCATACTTAGAGAAATAAAAGAAAGTAGTCTGTGCTTCAAACTGACCTTGTTGATTGAGTTGCTGTGTGCTCTTGCTCCACTGTGACAAACCCACGATGGCCACCATTTTGGCTCCGAGACTGGACCTCCTCTTTTTGTTTCCGGACAGGGATGCCGTGTCTGGGCCTCCGCTGCCGGGGCTCTTTTCCAGGTTGTACATAGCCCCTGAGATACTGGAGGAGCGCACCACGTTCCGGGCCGCCGTCAGACCGCCAAGGCTGCTCATGGTGTTGCTGGTGGAAGGCCGAAGAGTTGAAGCAGCGCTGAAGGAGAAGACATTATATATGTATCAGGGAAAGATTACCTCAAATACTAAAAGAATATGTCTATCAAACACTCAATGATAAATCTGTTGTAAGGGCTGTGTTGGAAGACATCTAGTTTCTTTTAATAGGTATATTGTGTTTGGTGATATTGCAATAACAATACATTACAATTGTGCAGCCCTATCTGTTTGTTATTATTAAAGCCTAAAATGATGACTATCCTCCTCATTCAAAAAGTCTTAAAATATTCTTACAGTTTAAAATATTGTTAAACAAACTAATGCCAGTAGAGTATAGGTAAGTCTATAGCAGTGGTGTCAGCTTTCCATGTCCTGGCTTTCCAAACTAAAATGAGCAGAAATCAGGACTAACCCATGTCTAAACCAACAAAATAAAACAGGGATTACCACAGAAAAATATATTACTGAACTGTGCCTAAATCGCAGCTAAACCAGCACCAGGTCTCCACCAGGATTAAACTAGGACTTAGGTGTGCCTAAACAGGACTAAACAGTGGTCTTCACTATTGGATCAAACTCTAAATTAAAAAAATAATACTTGCAACAATACAAACTTTGAGAAACACTGGTCCATGGAGAAAAATTGAGGATTGCAAGCTACCGTCTGTTCTTCGAGTGGTATATCTAATTGTGTCCAGGGGGAGTTTATTCGGTGTCCACTGGTACTGCCCCGTGGAGATTTAAAACCAATTCACAGAGACCAGACTAATTCTTTGAACAGCACAGAAAATGAAGTAAAAGAAGCTACCACAGCATGTCCATGCCCCTTTAATAAAGAGTTGCTAAATCTTTATCTACAGTGCCTCCTGTAAAAGACACAGCCATGAACCTGGCCCAGTGCTGTTGCTGAACATAAGGTAAAGACGCAGACGCAGCTCTCTGACCATATGTCTTGGCTCAGATTAGATCACTTATCTCTGTTTTTGCCAGAATCTATCCCACCTCCAGCCTCCACTGACCTCTGCTGGGACCACCAACTCCTCTTTGAGCCTCAACAAAACCAACTCAGCTCACACTAACTCACATCTGACCTCTGTAGTGGTGGAAAGTAATTATACATACTTTTACATTTTTTTAAGAAATTTAATCTGAACCTTCAACCTTTATATTCCAGCCACAATTGGTCACAGGCCAGTGTAATCTTTGTGCCCATCCCAAACCCTGACAAACGGACAGAGTTTCATCAGGAAGGGTATCCGGTGTAAAACCTATGATAAATCAATATGCAAAGGACTGCAGGCTAGGAGGCAGAGAATTTTCTGTGCTGACCCTTGAAGCGAAAAGCCGAAAGGAAAGAAGATTTCACTGCAACCTTTATGGCACATGCCTTTCATGGAGGTAAACATAATTTAGGTTTCTAATGAGCTGAACATTGAAATTATATTGAACCTCCCTGCAACTCAATTTTAAATCCCGACCAACCATTTGGGAAGCACTGTAAACCTAAGTCCCATGTTTGTCACCCAAAAAACAACAAGTATAAAGTGTAGTTTTTTCCATCAGTTTCCATCAATGTAATTCCAGGTAATGTACAGTAATTAGGCATAAAAATAAGACCAGTTGCCTATTATCCAGCCCCATATGTGACAAACTGCAATGCATGGCATATTTTGACATTTTTCTGTCAGAATCAACAGTAACTCGGATCATTTGGGCCAGCCTTAGCTCCTCACGTTCCTCACCTGTTGCCGGTTCACCACTGTTCCTGACCTACACCAGTTTTAATAAATACTGTCCACTGTTTTATCAGGGTACCTCCAGGTTTTGTCTTGTGAAATTTAAGACCTTTTTAAGGCATTTCATGCCAATTAGAGTGATATTTAATGCCAGCATCGTCAAGAACAGAACAATCATCTGTATGAATTTTACACAAAGGAATTCTCTGTAATACTCCCTGAAACTCAAAGGTTTTATTTTAAAAGTCTAATAAAAGAACTTCAGTGCTACATTAAAAAAATCATGAATAAATGAAGCACACATTTCAATGATAATATTTCTTTATTAAATATATTTAGTTATTGCTGTAACTGCACTATTTTGTAATACTAACATTTTGTTTTGACAAATTTTAAGACCTAAATGAACAAAATGTAATACCTTTAAGGGCTTGATTTTGACAAGATCAAATGTAATACCTATTTAATGCTTTTAAGACCTGGGGCTATCATGTTTATTCACTTCACTGTCAGTGGTCATAATGGTATTCCTCAGTATAGTCATAAAACAGAGTGGTAGATGTAAAAGGTATAATAGCTCTGCAAAACATTGGGACACTACAACACAATAAAATTCAATTGTACTTTATTGTACGGTGTGTAAAATATCATGCATGTTTTAAAATCAACAAAGAAACACTGACCATGGTTCAAATAAATATGGTAGTAAATTTGAATATGGTCACTCCGTACATGATGCATTATACATATACTATGTGAGTGAAGTACAGATGTACCCGGCTGGTCAGAGAAGAGCAGATTTTTAAAGGTACGTTCACTGAAGTTTGTCCTTTTCTTTGTAGCACCAGCTACATTTCAAAGAACAAGATAAGAGAAGCAAGCCACGCCGAACTCTTTGACCAAACAATTGTGAGTCAAAGTGCGTAAAGGTAAAAGCAAAAGGTAAAGATGACCTCCAGACAACTGACTGATGTAAGATTATTTTAGACCTGATGTACATCTTCACAAACCTTCTTTAGTTCTGGTTTAGGTCTAGATTAAACCCTGTTTAGTCCTGGTTTAGACCTTGTTTATGCTTGGTTTAGTCTTGGTTTAGACCTTGTTTAGTCCTGGTTTAGTCCTGGACTGGTTTGATTGTTTAATTCTGGTTTAGACCTTGTTTAGTTGGGGTTCAGACTTTGTTTAGTCCTGGTTTAGACCTTTAGTTCTGGTTGGTTCTGGTTTAAACGTTGTTTGGATTTAATTTCTGGTTTGAACCTGGTTTGGCGGGGTTTAGACCTTGTTTAGTCTGGGTTTAGTGTGTTTTTATTTTAGCCCTGTGTTTACCTATTTCGACTGTTGTATCTATTCATAAAACGGAATTGAAGTGATGTCCAAATTTCACTGGTCAGTATTATTATTGCATATTTTTAACACAGTTATTGCTTACTCTTTTTTATATTGTGCCGCACTAATGTGTATACATACAGCCATCTGTTAGGCTCTCACACCTCAGCATGAACTTGGCCTGTTCTGAGTGCTGCCAGAGGATGTCCATTGCAATAACAATGGCGCAGTCTTTCTTGTCATATTGCATGCTCCCATCATTTCAAGAGGAGCTGCAAGTCCAGAAATGTTTTTGAAAACAAATACTTGTAAAAGGATGATCCACACTTAAGGACATTCAAATATAAGCTTCTCATCAAAAGGATACACAATGACAAATATATAGAATTACCACCAAAGTTAGTACTGAATATCATGAAACTTGGTTGAAGGCAGTTGCAGCTGCAAAATTGTTTGACATAATTTCATATGCTTAATTTAGTGTGTTGGTGTTTTTAATTTGGTTTTATGGGGCCAATCTAGGTGACCCAAACCCAATTTGGTTTCTTATTGAGCAGGAAGTTATGCTACGTAGTGCTAGCCTCAATGTGCAGTGCGTAGGGACAGAATAAAAACGGTTAAAACATAGCCACCAGGTTCAATCTTGGATAAAACTACTACAATTATTATAAAAATAAATGTGGACCTGAACTGTTGACGTTAATTCTAGGGCTATTATTGCATTCAATAGAGGATTCCCTTTTCAGAGAATAGAGAAAAAACAATATTAAATGAGAAGTCTATTAAATATGCATTGGTTTTACATGTTACCCTATTCATTTATGCTGCAACCTGTGTGTCATGGGATGTAAGCATCATAGCACATAATGGTACAACAACTGCTGGTATAACAAGAGGCCTTTCACTGAAGATTATTTTAACGGCTTCTACTCTGCAAATCCTGTCACTGTCGCGAGAATGAGCCGCCTTTTCTCAGCTACATGACCCGTGCAGAAACAGTCCTTTAGCGCACCTTGAGCAATGCATAAAGCTACTTACCCGGGGAGCGGCGAGGCAGTGGGAAACTCGGAGGTGGTCAAATAACAGTTTGCTTCTGCGCTCTGTGTATTAATGTCATCGTTTGTTCTTGATATCGCTGCCTGGTGTGCGGATGGCGGAGCTCCTGGTCACACTGCGTCCGAGGCGCGGCTGGAGTGGAGACCGTGGAGACGCTCTGCTGAAGACAGGAGGCGAGAAAGACGTGGAGGAAGGAGTGCGCCCCCGTGTGCTTACGAGAAGGAACTACAATTTAGCTGCAACTGTGCATATGTTCAGGAGACCCAGTCTCTAATTACACACTAATTATAAAATTATCAAAAAAGATTTGAGACATGTAAAAACTATTAAACAAAATTGTGGGCTGAACATAATAAAATAATTCATAATAATTCATAGTACAATCATCTTTGGGAAACAAAATAATAATAATAATAATAATAATGGTTGTGTATTTATGATGTCGCAGAATGCAGATTTCTTAAAAGTGAAACACTCAGGAATGTTCTAGTATTTTATTAGTGTTGTCTATTTAAATAAACAACCACTAACAGACCTTTACTGCCGCAAAAATAGGCATGTTACATGTAATTATGCCAAAAGCTTAGAAAAGTTTACACCTAAAAAACACTGGGTATAAACTCACACTTGGTTAAAGGCAGTCACACATGTGTCAAAAGACAAAAAGGTTTGACATTATTTTGTATCCTTAATTTGGTGTGTTGGTGTTTTCTGGTTATTATTTTCTGGGTATTTATGAGGCCAGTGTAGGTGACCCAACTTGGTTTCCTCTTGAGCAGGAAGTTACGCCAGTGTTATTTGTGTACTCATTTATTGCCAACTTTACATGGGACATGTTACATCTCAGTATCCATTTTATGTCAGATCTGTGGGAAGGGGGTTGTGCTAATTTGGCATAATGTTTTTACTAAATGGTAGCATCACACAACACGACCATCCCTTTTGATGGAATATCTGGTTTTACCAAAGCGGTGTGTCTATAAAAGGAGGCTATTCTTGGCTTTTATGTCAAGGAACTTTGAGTCAAAATGTTTAACCAGTGAAGTCCTGCATTTTACACACAATGTTTTGTGTAGTGAAAAAAATGAGTTATTTGATAAATAACTTAATAAACCAAAATTTAAGATACAAAAATATAGTTTTAAAGGTTTCCATCTGTATCTGTGCAAAGAATGTTTTACATTATACAGTATAAACTTAATAAAAATGAAACTGTGTCTTGTTGTTAATCACTGTATGTTTTTACAGAACTATACAACATGCAGGAGGTCAGCAGGAGGAGGTTTCAATGGAATCTGACCTAGTGTAAATCTCTTAGCTTTGAACTGATTTAGCTCCTCTGAAGTCAAGTTGCTTTCAATAGAAAACAAACTGTCTGATGCTCCACTGGGAGGCGCAGCAGGTGTAGATACAGATGTGCTTGGTTGTCCAAATGTATTGGTTGTTGCTGAAATGGCAGGTGTTTCAACCCCAAACCCAGTGCCAGAGCCAAAGGTTCCTACTGTGCCGGCAGAAAAACTGAAGCCTGAGGCAGAGCCAAAGCCTGCAGGAGCTGTCGGTGTGGTTTTGTCTGAAGCAGCAAAAGAAAAGGTAGAAGCTGAAGGAGCAGGTGCCGAGCCAAACCCAGAGGGTGGTGGTGCTGCTGGAGAACTGCCAAAACCAGCTGTGGGTGGAGCTGACACAGAGCCCAATCCAGTCGCTGGAGCTGCAAAGCTGAAACTGTTCAATGGGTCTGAGACTCCAAAGCCTGGAAAATTCAAAGAAAAAAAAAAATGACTGTAAAATGACTAACACAAAGGCCATATATTATGTAGAATTTCAAGAACTTGCTAATGGTCCAAAACTGACAGGGTGCATACAAAGCAATCAAGCACAATCAAGAGCTACCTTTGCTCCCAAATCCAAATGTAGATCCAGTGTCCGTTGAACCAAAGCCTGCTGAGGAGCCTTGAGGAGCAGTATTGTTTAGTTCTGTTAACTGCAAAAAAGAACTGGTTAAAATGACCCATGTATTAAAAACACCATAGCAAAGATAAACTGACTCACCAAGGCTGCTCGGGTCGTAGCATTCATAACTTTGAGTTCCTGGACTCTATTTCTCCACTGGCTAAGCAACTGATTCACACCATTGATCTAAAGTCAAAAAGATAACTTTTTAAACATTCAACAAAAAACTATACAAAATATAACTCAATTTAAATGAATAAATGTGGACCTACATAGTTCTGCAGATTTCCAGATGCTCTTGAGGAATAATACTCCAGTCTTAGCTCTTCTGGGGAAAGATCTGTAAATCCTACAAAGAAATGGTTTTATTGGTATAAAACGGCTTAATAACTACAATAAATATAATACAAATATTAAGATATGTAGCTACAAACCAGATATTGGTGCCTTAAAATAGGAATAAGTCGAAAAGCCCCACTGCCCCGAGCTCTCCCATATTTCCATGTCGTTCTGAATGATCTCACTGAATAACAAACACAAAGGTCATTACTGTGTGATGCTAAAGTGTGCCTCACTATGAATGGCTGAGCAACCAAACCAACCATTTTCTGTCACTGTCTTCATCGCCTGTTGTTGCTGCTGCTGCTCTCCCTCCCCTATCAAATGTGCTTGGACTGTCCAGGGATGAAAATCGGTTTTGTGAAAAGCTAAATTCAGAACTCTTAATGTTTTCCCTTCTGCCAAACCCCCCTCCTCCACCTCGGCTGCCCCAGTCTGAGCCATCGCCGTCTCCTCTGCGATTCCACTGATCATTTTCCTGAGAGCTGAAGGACGAAGGATGAACGTATCCTCCTCTTTGCTGGGAAGGGTTCACCCAAACTCTGTTACTAAAGCCTGTAACAAAAGAGATTTACGATGACAACATTATTAACTTCAGCAGCAGGACGTGGATGCACCTAGCTAACAACTTTTGATTTTAAATATATCACGTTTAATAAGGAAATTGTTTAGGTGAAAGCTGTGAACAAAATGACCGTTACGTGGCCAAATGTAAATACAAATCAAAAAGAAGTAATATTTTTATATTGCTTTTTGAAAAATAACAAACCTATCATAACAAACCCACCTCCGCCTCCTCTGGGCTGCGATGGTGGAGCGCGGCTGTTGCTGTTGTAGCCGCCGCCTCGTCCTCCTCCTCCTCTGGGGTGTTCATTCCAACATTTTTCGCCGTAGCGACAGCGGCCTTGTAGGAAGAACTGGCACACTGTCATTTTATTCCAATGTGTGGGTTACGTAGGCCCCAGTGTATCAACTTTTTTTTGCAATAAGCAGTCGCTATTACACAGTGGACGCTGTAGCTTGTTGAGCCGGTCGCTTAGTGTTTACGTCATAGACACCGGCCCTGAAGACACCACAGCGCCCTCTCTCAGTTGGAGCCATGGATTCATTGTTGGAGCTCTAAATAATTTCCTTTTTTTTATTATTCATTTACACGTTCTTTAAGCTGTCAGGGTTCATACACTTTTTTAACCAATTTTCCATGACTTTTCCATAACTTTTACAAAATTTTTGACTAAATTTCCAAGGCACAAAAAATAACTTACACATGAATAAATAGTATTCAAAATGCCCAACATGGTACACTAGAAGCATACTTTTGCTGCAATTTAATTTACTAAAATTGGAAATTAGTCACTTAAAGAAAAAAATTGTTGGATTCTTCCCCTAGAAATATATTATTCCATTCATTTCACTGACTTATAGCCTACACACCTCTGATTAAAAGATAATTATGCTTGGTAAGTTGGTTCAGAACGTATTTTTTTAAAAGTAATTTAAAGATATAAAGCAATCATCTATCCTGTTTTAAAGCATTACCAAAACCAAACGTTATTTAGTTCAAATATTCTTACAAAAATTTGATATAGGTCACTTTTTCCTGCAGTGAGAACATGGCCAAGAAGACGGCATTTCTAGTTTTTTTTTTTTTTTTTTTTTTTTTGGTCTGGCGGCTGAGTACAAAAGTTAAGGTCCATCCTCAGTGCACGAGACAGGGCTCTGTGCGAATGCTTTAAGAAGAAAGACGTTAATAAAATAAATAAATAAATAAATAAAGACGTTCGCGTCATTACTATCTGAACGGTACTAACTTGTGGCCAGATCACTGTTTAAATTTCCCAAACATTTCCAAAATTTGACACCAAAATATAAAATTCCAAAACTTTTCCAGGGCCTGGAAATTGCACTTTAAAATTCCATGACTTTTCCAGGTTCTCCATGCTTGTACGAACCTTGAGCTGTGTTTTTAAAATTCGATTTCAGAGTTTTATGCCTTCAATATACGGAATGTTGCCTTGATCTGTGTTCAGGTAGGCTACCCTCATCTTCAATTTATACAAGTGAACGCTAGAGGGCAAACCAGACAAGTAAAACAGCTGATTTCAGGTAGGTAAAATTTATTACTCCAAGTAGCTGTGTAGTTTGGAAAATTACATAGATGACATTAACAAAAAAAGACAGTGTTTCAGACATTTATTAGGCATAGTGGAAGTTATAGAAATATAATAAAATGGTTGAGTGGAGTAGATCAGCTTTGTTTTACAGAATATCATGCGGCAAAATGTGGTATATACAAATATGTCTTTTATATTGGTCATAAGTTTCATTTTCATATAGTACAACATGTATATTACAAGTACATTCGTCTCTTATTTTATATGTACTGTGCTGCCTCATAAATTTTAAGACACCCAGATCAGAAGCCAGATACAAAATTTACATTCCCACATTCATTTTCAAACCTGCCTATAATGCATCCTATTCCAAAAATATTTTACAATCAACACAGTGAGTTAATGTAAGTGCAGTAAATAAAAAATAACATAAATGGAATAAGCAAAGAGGAAATCTTGTAACATTTTTTTTTTTTTGCTGCAAAAGCCCAATCAATGAGCCATGATCACATAGAAGCAATATTGTGTCCTAAAAAGTGATCATCTTCTCTTCTTGTACATTTTAAGACAACAGTCAGGTCCTTGCAGTGGAGATGTGCAAATGTATGTGGCACTTAATATGTACAAATGCATTTATTTTGTAGCCCACCAGATCAGGACACCAAGTATGACAAGTGCTATGGAACAACCCACTGCAAGAATACACATCTTCTTGCGGGATTTTTGCTGTGAAATACATAAAGACACGTGTTATTTACATATTTTCTTGGCAACTGTCAGACTCTTGTACACTAACCTGGTAATGAGATGCTCTCTGAAGCTGCTCTGTTCCTCGTTCCACATGAACCTCAGCACTCTCCACATTAGCTTCAATGCTATCTGCAGAGTACCACAAACAACCATATTAAAGTGCAAACGCAACCTTTTGTTCATGATGTTTAAGATTAGCAATTTTGAGGACAGTGCTTAAAAGGAAAAACAGTTCAGTGATTTCACAAAAACAATAATAAGATTGGGGACAAAGCTGATTTTTCCTCACAGCAACTATAATGACTGTGGTTATTATGTTTTAGGGTTAGGCCAGTTATAGCCATACAACTAGTTCTAAATTCAAGTTACTTACCAATCATATCTCCCTGGTCATGGATCATCACCGCCAGGTCTTTGAAGATTTGATTCACATCCAAAATATCAGACTTGAACCATAAAAAAGTATTACATTAGTATTATATATTAAAGCTAAACACATATTCACATACGCAAGATATTTTAAATTATGAGTAAGCATAATTTGTGTACTGACTCATCATTAACCCCCTAACCCTTACTCAGTTGTACAGGGCAGTTCTTTGCAATGTTGCCCATACTGTAGAGCAATGAAGAACACAGACTGACCTCAAGCTGTCTAATGTTGGTTTCCCTCTCTCTTATAAGTTCCAGGTCCTCTTCTGTGATGGCTACTTCTTCGGTTTGAGTGGTCATCTGACCCCAGTCCTCCTGACTTCAAACAAACCAAGAAAACAAGTCGTGTCAGATAAAGGACAAAATCTTATACTAAGGGAGGCATGTGCTGTATTGGACTAAAATAATCCAAAATGATGGAGACCAAATTTACCAACTCTAAGTCTATGACTCACTCAAATATGATTTATATTTCTGGTTTGCACATTTGTAAGTTCAACTATCAAAGACAAAGCAAAAATTTAGAGTTTTTCTCATTCATTTTATCCACTTAAATGAAACCTAGTTCCAGTCTTTCTCTTCAAACCTATATTTCAACAGGATTCTCTGTTTGCAAATCATTTAAAACGTTCTTATCATTTCACACAGTTTCACCAAACCCACTTTCTTAGGGCAATGCAATAGTCTTGTTCACACATGAATAGGGATTTTGACCAAAATGCTGTTTCTTTAAATATAGAAACTTGAACATAAGTGCAAAAAACACTTGTAAGTACTCAGCATCTAATTAGAAAGTAAAACTTCTGTTTTACTTTTCTAATTTTTCACACATGGATCAAACGGGGAAAAGGACCTTGGCAGACTGAGAGCCATGGGCAAGACACAATATACAGTATTATATACAACTGAATATTTTTTTCCCTTTTTTTATATAAAAAAAAAAAAAAAAAAAAAAGAGGTAAGGATTGAGGACCCTGCTTACACAGACATCTCTGGGCTTGTGTAGTTTACAGAAGTTTACAGACCATTACAGAGTCCAAAGACTTGTTTTAAAATAATGTACATTAGGTAGCAAAATTATCCAATGTCTCCATGAACCCAAATGCTTGACTGCACTAAATGAATGAGAACTGCAGATACTGAGAGCAGGACTAAGAGTTTTTATCTGCAGTGTGAAATGAATGAATGCGCAGTTTTGTGCACATGAAATCATATGATTGCAATTTGCAAATTTTCATGCAAAAACTTGCTATTGGGAGATAGTTGAGTTTTTGCAAAAAAAAATAATGCAAAGGACACTTTTGAATGGAGAAATGTGTCAAAGCGATTGATAAAAACTGTAACTGTAACTGCTGTTGTTGTTGTTGCTATTATTCAAATAACAGATTTTGTTATTGGTAGTAAATGTTCAGTGTTGGAATGACTTTACCTGTCAAACGAAACAAGCTTTTCATCCCGAAAGGGGTCATCTGCCTGGCAAGAAGATCATGGAAAACTAGTCAACAAGTACAAACATTGTTTATTTAAATGTGTGTCTATTATTAGGCTAAGCCTCCCAAACTCACAGAGAGGCGGGATCCTGCTCTTGCTCGGGCTACTGACTCCTTCTCTTTATCAGCTGCTAGACGCTGGATTGCCTGGAAGTTGTTCAGAGCAGCTGAGAAGTCATTCATAAGTCGCTCCCTTTGGATCTTTTGCTGCCTCTGGTTTAGGTAAAAAGAGAGACAATAGAGGACAAAAGAATTAGGAATAATCCTAACTGAGACTGCAGTGTCTAAAAAGACTTCTCAAGACCACTTTGAATCTTCAGTGTATATCTAACACATGCAAACTGACTCATCATTACCTGTTCAGAGGGAGATAAAGGTGGGGGGATAGAGCCCAGTTCTTTTAGGTGCTTGTTGGTTTCTTTGGCAAGCTGGTTGGTGTTGTGTTGTATCTGCTGTCTGTAAAGACATTTGCATTAAAATTATATAAAAATCATGATAGTAGTTCATGAATGACAACTATAAGCATGTGACATTGTCTAATGAGTGCAGCTACTGTGTCAGTATCCACATGCCAAAAATGCTGCATCAAATAATGTTTACGTACAACTGCTCCTGAAGTTGACTGGTGTCCTGACTGGTCCCCAGTTGGTTCACCATGCTTTTAATTTGGCCAGCTGTAGGAAAATGTTTCAGTCTTTAATTATGTGTTCCAAAAATATGTCTTGACATTAAAGACTTAAGGTTTAAGTCTACTTACTATTTTGTGTGATCTTCTGGATATTGGAGCTGCATGTCTGTGTCAGGGAATGGAAATCCCGAGGGACAGAACGATAACTGTCTGTTTTACTGTAGGACATGGCTGTCACACTTTGTGCTCAAGCTGGGAAGTTGAGCTTTGCTGCAAAGAAGTGCAACAATGAATTAGGATTTACAGATTAACATGTTTTTACCTTAGTCCGTGACTGTAAGTAATGTCATTGCTGGTCAAAAAGTTAAGACCAAAAGCCACAAATTGGTAAAAACTGTAAGAATGATAACTTGGTCAATGGGAAATGATGTCATCATGAACCAAATCTCCATATCTGAACGACTGAATCACTTTTATCGTTAATGAGAATGACTTCCACATTAGCAAAAGTGTCCACCCGTTCAATCAAAAACATTCAACACAAAGACAAAAAGCAGTGACATTCAGAAAAGAAAGGTTTCAGATTGATCTGAGTTTAAATACCCCTTCTACGGTTGCTCTAGCCATAAAAACTTCACATACGCTAAACAAAAATCGGCCCAGCTGTTAGCTCCAGAGCTAATGCTAACCTGCCAGCTTGTCTGAAAATAGAAAACTACGCTTTTAAGCAACACAAACATCTACACAAAGGTCAAGACAATAAAAGTGACAACACAATACTTGCCTTTTGGCTGATTTAAATTAAATCATAGGTCTAATGTTGGCACTCAAAACAGTGCTTCCCACCCTGAAGAGTGACGCTGCGTCTGTTTTGTTCTTCGGTGGAAGTTTACAGCGGTCCTCGTCCCACCGCCGCTGCACTGCCCCCTGGACTGTGTGACTGTACTCGTGGGCTGCACATGTCCAGGGTTTGGTACTCTATTTCTTTAATAATGCAGCAACCAATAATGCTGCTTTCATTTGGTGGTTGTTTTCCTGTGTGTTTCTTATGTTATTATGTTCATGCTTTAAAACGTTACCAATAATCACAATTATTCAACTACTGACAACACCAGCCCTTATCCAACTGGGCATGTTGAAATCTCACGTCAGTTGGCATTGGGAAAAAATCCTTTAACTTCATTTATAATTATTTAATTGCCTGGCTTGCTTTTTCCATTGCATTTTTGCATGAATAAAGATGTTATTGTCAGACATTCAGTTAATTTTGCTTCATATAAAATTATAGTAAAATGCATATTAGACTACCACCTCAAAAAGTACTAAAAGTGGGACAAATTGTGTGATTTGGTGAGGCAGGCTTTTTATATACAAATCTAACTTACCAACTTACTGACATACAAGTTACTACAGTTTAGTGCCTATAAAACATTTGATGTGCTGTTTTCACCCCCCAAAACACTCTTCTTGCAAAGTAATGTCTTTACTGAGACTTTATTCATTGGGATAAAAAAAAGTGGGACAGAAAAAATTTAACGTTAAAGTTAATTCTCTCGGCCTGCATTTTCTCATTGTTATTGGAGAGCTCTTTCCTGAAACACGGGCAAAACACACCAACCCACAATTATTTATTCTACATTTTACACAAGTGTTACTTATCTTATCTTGTTCTTAACTTGAATCTCTTATAAGATCCACTGAGCAACACTGAAAAAGAGGGACGTTATCTGAATAAGTGGGACAGCGGAACAGATGCCTAAATGGTTGTGCAGGACAACCAAAAGTGGGACAGGTGGTCACTCTAGAATAGCGGGATTATAACATGCCCTGGCCACTGTGCTCAGGGCACACTGGTGAAAACTGGAACACAGATAATATGATAAATATGCCATAATTAAGCTTTTCAACAAGTGGTGAGTGGTTTGTTGCAAGAATAATTTTGTGGTAGACCAAATACTAAATAAGCTGATGAGGAAGATTTACTTTACTCATGCTTGTATTGTATCTAACTATAGACTTTGGGCATGGAATACTCTCTGTGGTGCATTAAATGGTCCATGTAGGCTAAATGGAGGCAGATGATTGTGGAAATCTCTGAGAAGGAACAGCCAAAAGCAAAAGAGGTGTTGGATGCTCATAATCTGAATTTTCTTCAGGGCTCAATAAAATATCTATCTAATTTATCTTTCTCTACCCTAATCTTCAGGCCCTCAAACATCACTGCATTACAAACAGCCATTATTTTGTACTGGAAACCACCGTAAGGGCTCAGGAACTGTTCCAGAAGTCATTGTCTGCACAAATACTACTACAGCTGTATCATGAGAAACTCTATAGAGCAGTAGTTCCCAAACTGTGGGACAGGTACTCCCCAGGGTATGCAAAAAGATGTGGGGACTACACAAAAATAAAAAAATATAAAACATAATTTACCAGCAGTCTAATTACATTTTTAAACTGAAATGCTTTCACATATTACCAAAAAATTCACATAACCTGTACCACTAAATTTATATTTGATAATATGTCACTTACAGAAGTGTTTGGAAATATTTTCTATAGGCTAAATTTTTGGCAATTTTCTTTCTTTTCTTTTTTCACAGAAAATATTGGTAATCTATTAATAAATAGTCCAATTTGGTCAGAAATAATATGCTGTAATATATTTTATTTGATGTGTGATTTTTTGTACACTTTTTAAAAGTACATGGGAGAAAGCACTACTGAGGGTCAAACTTTAACTTGCATTTGCACTAATTCTGTTGTATGTACTCAAAAAACTGCTAAAAAGACAGATTCTGATCCTTTAATATAATTAATGTAATAATTGAAAACAATAATTAATCCTAAAATAATTAATATGTAAATCCACCTGCTGAGCCCATCATCATGACAACATTTAGAATGTGATGAGGTAGAGAATGGTTCCATTCCAAAAAGCACATTATTCTAAAAGGCAGCTTTGAGTTTACTCTGCACTTAAACTTGACACATTTTGTGATAAAACTACTACAGCACTCGTCATGACTGTTATGAAGCAGGTTTTCCTGCAAGACAGAGCTTGAAAGGCCTCAGCAACATGGTCCTGTCTCAAGGGTAAGCCAACAGAAACAGAAAATCATGGGTTTACAATGCAATGTGGGGTTAAGCTATTTTTTTATAATGCATGTGTTGCACAAGTTTAGTTGTTTTACAAGTTACACATTATACTTTCAGATAATAGAATCTTTATATACTGTAGTGTGTTGTGTCTGAGTTGCTTATAAGTCTAGCAGAGTTGTAACATTGTGTTCATCTATGGAAAGTTTTACTGTTGCATCTGAAAAGTTCTTTGTTATATGATAAATATTAGTATAAGAGTGATGCTGACTGTCAGACTTTATCTTGTTAGATAAATAGTTTGAGTCTACCGTCATTAGTATTATTAAATAATGATTTGATCATCTGTCTGTGAAGCTAACATATAACATATTTTCTGAAACAGGCTCACCCATCGGTTCTCTGGCCAAAAAAAACAACTCTTCAGCTGAAGCCAAACTTCACTGCACTGCCAGTGATTTACCAGACAAAAAGATTCTTGAAAACTCAACACAAACAGCACCATGATGCCCAGGAGTCTGAAGAGACTGTTGAGTTCACAACACCTAATGCAAGGGTAAGCCAAGTTTATTTGTGCATTTGCCACATAAGTCAAGACAGACTGTAACACACTGCCCCATTAAATAGTACTAAGGTGTGCATCCTACATCTAGAGTGCAGATTTTTCCATATTAGTTATGTAGGCTGCTTCAAACTTGCTGCGTGGTAGGATTTTTAAATCAGTTCACTATGATTACAGTGTTTAATGACCAGCAAATTGTTTATTTCCTCAAACAGCTTGCCACTCCACAAGCTCAAACTGCCCAGCTCATCAGCAGGCCACCAAAAAGTCAAGGCCAGCACCAAGAGGGCCAGCAAGACCAAGTTCAAAAGGCAAATGAAACTGACAAGGGCCCAAAAAGACACCAGGACAGTCGAGTCACAAGGGTAAGTCTTTGTTTTGTTGATTGTATGAGTAAAATCAGGTAATAAATATCATTAATAATTCAATTCAATTCAATACTTTATTCCAGACTCAAGGTCCAATAAAAAAACACAAACAATACAAAAATACACAAAAAAGCAATACAATAGTTATACAAGCACTTTAAAAAGGCAGTTGTACCAGTGTCTCCACAACTTAGACTGGTAGCGTATTGCACTAAACTTGATGTTTGTTATTGACAAGATAATTTCATTTTCAGATTTGTTAAGCCTACAGATAAAATTGTACATGAGGTTCCGTAACACAGCGTGTAAGGTGTTAACTCTTGCAGTGACAAACATTTCACTCGCAATTGTCCATCTCGGTCTCTTCAAAAGGAGACGTAGAGCATCATTGTATGCCACCTGTAGTCTTTGCAAACTGGATTTTTTGTAGTTTGTTCATAAATGAGCAGTGTACAGAGGAGTACAGTATGCTCTAAAGAAAGTCAGTTTAACTTTCTCTGTGCACGAACCAAAATTATGTGAAAGAGTGTTGGCTTGAGCATACAACACTCGACACTGTCTGTAAATGTTATCATCATCTGACATGTCCTCTGTAATAATAATGATAATGAATGAATGAATGATTATAGAAAGTTTCATTATACATTTTCTTCAAATAGCTGTGATATTGTTAACAAATGTTTCTTAAAATTACAATATGTTTCTAGGTTTTTTCATTGTTGGCCCAAATTGATGACATCATCAGCAGCCCACCAAAGAGTCAGGACCACTGCCATGGAGACCAGCAAGTCAAATCTTGGACCCAGTTGGCAAATGAGTTTTTTGAGACTTCTGAGCCATATCAGGAGCATCCTTTTGGGGAGGTAAGACAAAGCTCAATTACAGTGAACAAGTAGAGGTGTATTGGATTTCCCATATTACTTATTTACTTTTATTCAAATGTTTTCTGAAACAGCTCTTGTCTCCGGAGTACATCCCTAAAAGTCAGATGCAAACACAGCAAGTCAAGACCTTAAGAAAAAGGAAATATTCTGAAGTTTTACAAAAAGCCAGTGAGACCAGCAAATCCCCTGAGAGAAAACGGGGTAAATTTCCTGAAGAGGAAAGAGCAGTAAAAAGCTGCTCAGAAACCTTTCCTGATCCCAGCTGCGCTTTGCCAGAGAGGAAGGTTAACAAGATTGTGACAATTCAGCACAACGCCAACGGTGAGCCGCCTCTTTGAGGCATTTAGTACAAACCTACTATATATGCAGTACTTAAACATTGTTGTGTGGTGGATATTTCTAGACTTACATGACTTGTGTTCTTTCCACAGTGCCTCAGACTTGCAGCCAGGCTCAGGCCAAAGAAACTCAGGTCCAGCAGAAGAAGAAGCCAAGGTTTCAGCTTAAACGGCGAACCATCCAAGAAATTAGGGCTGTTCTCTCCATTTAAACTCCTAGAGCATATGCAATAAATATTCATTCGCAGTTCACTTATATTGTTTGAGGGTGAAATTAATGATTTTGTGAAATGTTATTTTGTTGAGAGGTTAAAATGCATGTTGGATAAAGGGGGGGCATATTTTTAGATCTAAAAAAAAGCATTCAATATGGTACACTATAACATCATATATATCAAAATGAACTGCTCATAACAGCTCAGAAAATACACTGCAGTGGTTTGAATTATATTTAAAGAACAGAAAACACTGTACAGGAATTAAAAGCATAATGTCCTCTTTTTTAGACAGCTCAGTTGGAAAGGGAAGGGAGAGGGTATTTATATAGCGCTTTTACTATGACACAGGTCACCCAAAGCGCTTTACACACAGTAGGGAAGGGGTATTTCATTCACTCCATACTCAGTGGCGGTAAGCAGTTGGTGTGCCCCAAGGTTCTATTTTAGGCCCCCTCTTATTCAGTGTTTATATTAATGACTTCCCTGAGGTTAATACTCAAATGTACGCAGATGATGCCATCATATATGTACATGCCAAATCAAGCCAGAGAGCTGCGTCTGTACTCAAAGGTGCTATAGAGAAAATTGCTTGATTGGATGGTGCACTCATGTTTGACACTAAATTTTAATGAAACTGTCAGCATGTTCTTTACCTTACATTGGATATCATTATTAAAGAAGAAAAGTTGCAAGAAGTATATTCTATCAAATATTTAGGTGTTGTGCTGGACTCCACATTGTCTTTTAAAAAACACGTCTCAAAAATCTTTAAAACTGTGAACTTTAATTTAGCTCAGTTTAAATGTATTTGCCATCAAATGAGTACAGATGCAGCCTGTTCGTGATCTTTTCTCACTTTACTTATTGCATAACAACTTGGGCTCAGTCAACCAATACAGCTTTACAAACACTTTAAAGTCTGTACAAGCAGGCAATAAAAATTTTAGATAAGAAACCTGTCTCCTATCATTATTGCAACATTATTACATAAGAAATATAAATTGTTAACATTTGAAAATTTCATTCTCCTGGCTAACGTTAGTTTAGTGTACAAGATTTTTCATAACCTGGCACCACAACCATTGAAAGTGTTTGTAAAGTCATGTGATAAAGCAGGCGTTTGTTCGACCAGAGCCTCCATCAGAGATTGTTATGTACATTTTAGATCTACTACTTTTGCACAGAACTGCTTCTCTGTAAAAGCTGCAGGGATGTGGACCTCTTTACCATTAACCATCAGAGAGTGCAGCACTTTAGAACATTTTAAATTTAACTTGAAGGAATGGCTGAAGGATAATCAGGTGTGTGGTCATTAGCGCAGACTAGACTAGATGTGGTGGTAGTAATTTCATAATTTATCAAAGGTAATGTATTGGACTGTTGTGATCTGATTCTTCCTATGATGATGCTTTGTCAATGTTGGGTGTTCTATTTATCTAAAGTTTAGATTTTGTACATTAGTAATTTTATGGGGTAGGCTATCAAATGCACTGTTAACCTGCTGTTACTTTGCCTCTGCCCAGGGACTACAGATCAAAATGAGCTTGTAGCTATCTCTGGTTGTGCAATATATGTAATGTGTAATGTCCCTGTCAAATAAATAAATCAACAAATAAATAAATTAAATTACAGTGACTTATAGTACATATAGACATATAAACAAAAGAAAAAAACGAAAAAAGATGCAGGATGCTGAGAGTGTAGCTGTGGTATTGTATGAGGAAGTCTGGAGTGGCAGAGAAATTTGTTAAGAGTGGTGCACAACATATATGAGAGCTGTATGACAGTGGTGAGGTGTGCTGTAGTTATCACACTGGGATCTGTGGTGAAAGCAGGGAGGAGGTAAAAAATTTTAAAAGTAGGAATATGCATAAGTACTTAGGGTCAATGGTACAGAACAATGGAGAGGGTGGAAAAGAGGTAAAGAGGCATGTTCAGTGGGTTGGAATGAGAGGAGAAAAATGTCAGGTGTGTAGTGATAGAAGAGTTTCAAAAAACACAGGTTTTTAGTGGTAGGGGGAAACCAGAACACCTGAAAGAAACCTACACAGACACAGGGAAAAGACAGGAGGCAGAGCTGAAGATGTCGAGGTTCTCTCTCTCTCAGATTATGTGCTGTGGCGTCTCCTTAAGTGAAAAGCCAAAACAAGAAATGTGCTATTTGCTGGTAAAGTATAAGCATTGGGGAGCAAGAAAATCACAGTTAAAATTACCCCTTTTAAGCCAAAATTGTGAAAATGCCCATATCAGCATTAACTTAGTGAGTAATAGTGTAAGTGAGTAAGTGTAGTATTGCAAAAAATGTCTTGCAGGAAACTGACTGAATCAGACACTGACTGACTGAAAATTGCATAAATAGGTCCATGTTCTGTTCCCTTTTCTAAATATTCCTAAAAAGTTATAACCTCTGTAACCTAATTACTTACAACACAGTTCACTTGTCAAAATCAAGTTATTACGGCAGCCTAAACGATGGTTTTCATTCTAGCAAAAGTAAGTCTTTGCAATAAATTTCTCAAGCTGTTATCAAATGAATTGGTCAGAGTTTTTTGTAAACAAAAAACTTTTGCAAAGATAAAAATTTCTATGCGGAGAATAACTAACTAATAAATAATAATAATATTTTCATTTGTCTTTTTCTGTGTTCACTCATACTTTAAAATGTTTGATTTCTCTAGGTCCGTTTTGTCCCTTCAGTGTCATGTTTTAGTGACAGTGCTTAAAAGTTAGTTAGAAGCACTCAGAGAGATAGAGACACTCCCACCAAGGACATTTTCACCTTTGATTTAGAAAGTGATCTGGATCCACACCAATAACAAATGTGTCATTGGGTTTTTTGCCCATTATTAAAATCAAAATCCAACCATAGCTTTTAGGTTTTGTTGTTACTAATAAAGACACAGTTTCCAACAAAAACATAAACTCCTTGGTGGAGTATAATTTGCATCCACAACAAAAATGAGTCATTTGTTCCTTGCCCATTACCAATCTGACCATTTTTTATTTTTTATTTTCTTGCTAACAGGCACACAATGACAAAAAAAAATTACCTTCTTGGCATATAAATGTTTTGACTGGTGATAAGATAGATGCAGTTCACAGTTGCTGTGTGTAATGCTAAAAATGGAATGCTAAGAATGTGTGCAAAGATGTGCCAGTAAGACCTCTTGTTTTGTTCCTTGGGTGTCAAACAGTTGGGTAACACTTTAGATCAACTCACTCTATAAAGCATTTTCTTAAGTATTAGTTAAGGGCTAGTGACAGTTAATTGATCATTTACAAAGTATTATTTCAACATAAACACCACTGAGTTATAAATGTTGTTATTCATGTTTAAATTGTGAGTTATAGGCTCATGTAAATTACAGGTTTGGAAATGTCATTTGCAAAACAGGTCACACAGAAAATCCACAGGATTTCAGGTTCTCAAAACAAAGGCTTGTCTTTGCAAAATGTTGTTCTGCAAACAAAACTCTTAAAATATCCCCCAAAAGAAAGTTTTTGTATCAAAGTGATCAAACTGCAACCAGGTGACACACATTCACTCATTCACAGAGCAGCTCACAATTCTGAGTCCTGCTCTCAGTAACTGCTGCTCTCATTAATTTAGTGCAGAGCCGCTGAGTCGCTTGAGGTATGCAAAAGCTCATTTAGACAAACCAGATTAATTTTGGAATAATGTAGTGTGGACATACCTCAAGCGACTCTGTGGCATGGCATCACTCTCCCATATAGCTGTGCAAAGTGCTCTGAATTGTTGACCCATGTACAGATACATCATCTGCAGCAGGATGATTTTAGGTCTTTAGATGTGATCTGTGGGGGTCTCAGAGGGGTGCCCAAACTTTTACACATCACTGTAGAAACGTAAACGAAGCTGAAAATGTAACATTTGTAAGCACTCGGTATCTGATTAGAAGAAAATTACTTGTGTTTCAGTGTTTTTACACAGGAGACAAAGGGAAAAGGGTCTCCACAGATAGCCACATGACACAATATACAGTACTGTTACAGAAAACAATATATTTTTTCATTGTTTTTTATATAAAAAAAAAAAAACACAGGGTTTTCTCAGCAGCCATCAAATGAAGAAAAAACATATACATACATACTCTGTCTTTATCAGAATAGTTGTTTTATTGTTAGCAGTGCTCCCACTGACATTGCTAAAGATGTCAGCATAAGGAATAAAGTAACCAAAGACTGTTGTAAAGTATTGTACAGTACAGAAATCAGAAAAATACCCATTCTCATCTTACATACATGTATTTGTATTGTATAAAAACGTCAGGTTTATTGAAAATATCCATAGTTTCCTGTTCATTCATTTGTGTAAAGTATGAACCAACTGCTGACTGCTCTAAATCAGTGAGCGCTGTAGTTACTGAGAGCAGGACTCAGAGTTCTGACCTGATGTTAAAAGACTGAAAATCCACACAAAGTCACCGGAGTTTGATAATTTTGATGCAAAAGTTGGCTTTTAGGGGATAATTTAAACGTTTTTATTTAGGGCTGCAACAATTAATCGAGTTATTCGAGTAATTGGATTAGTAAAAAGCTTCGATTAACATTCTTTGAACTCGAAGCTTCGTTTAATTAATGTAAATAAGACTGGCGCATAGCGCTGGGAACTTTGTATGCACGGAACGAAGTTTCTGCACGGTTAATGCACAACACACTAATGACAGTAAAGCAGCGGTTGGGCTATAAACTGAATAAATTTGAGTTGTAGTTCGCATTTTAAATGTTTATAAAACTACGCAGAGAACAGCACCATCGTGAAAGAGGTTTTAGAGGAAACGGCGTCCTCCAAGCGTCGCACTGTTTGGCTAATGCTACAGCTAACGCACAGAGCAGCTTAAATACTGACTCTGGAGACCCTGCAGACCACTAAAACACTAATAATCACAGAGAATGTATTCTTATTACCTCTGTAAAACCTTTGTTCAGTAGGTGGCAGCAAACTGTCAGAAATTAACAGCGTAGTGTGATGTGCAATCCGCTGCGGTAACTTGCGAACTTTGTTTATGTAGCTATGCTAATTAGCCGTGTGGGCTCAGTGCTGTGTAGCGTCTTTTAACAGGCCCCTCGTGGTGTATAAATGATAATAGATATCACTTTTAGAAGCAGAGAGGGTTACAACTAAAATACTTTTTAAACTGTGAGGGGAATGCACACCTCTGTAGCTTTTGCATTGTTTTGAATAGGCATTTACAAATATTCTGATTAGATATATAATTAGTATCTAATAATATAGCCCAGTATAAGTAAGTACAAAGTATAAGTAAGTATATAATTAATAGACCATATCATAATGTATAATAATCAAACCTACATTTACAAAACTATTAGCAATGTAATGCATTAAAATATGAAATAAAAACACTTCTTAATGTTAGACTGACAGATTGACAGATGTGCATTAAAATGTGTTACTTTATAAAATATGCAGACACACAAGAGTATCTCTTATTCAGTTACTCGATTAATCGAACAAAATAATCCATAGATTACTCGATTACCAAAATAATTGATAGCTGCAGCCCTATTTTGAATGCAGAACAACTTTTTGCAAAGAAAAGCCTTTGTTTTGAGAATCTGAAATCCTGTTTGGATTTTCTGTGTGACCTGTTTTGCAAATGACATTTCTGAATGAAGAAATGTGTCAAAGCGATTGAGAAACACTGTAAACCTGCAGTGGTATATTAGTAGTATGTATACTGTAAGAAATAGCCATAGTAACATCAAACAGAAGCATCCTGACATCTTTACCACTGTCAGTGGGAGCACTGGTAACAATAATGAAAATATATTTATTCTGAGAAAGAAAAAGAGTATTTGTATCTCCTCTTGCGATGACAACCCGGAAATCCCTCGAGTGACAGATCCAGCCTCACTGTAAACATGTGTCATCAGTCCTTATGGTTTAATTTTATAGAAGATTTTCTATGAGACTCCTATATATTGTGTCATGTGGCTCTCTGCAGAGTCCCCTTTGCTTTGATTCCTGTGTGAAAACACTGAAACAGCAGTCATTTTCTTCTAATCAGATGCTGAGTGCTCACAAATGTTAGATTTTTGCAGCTACATTTAAGTTTCTATATTTAAAGAAACAACATTTTGACTAAAATTCCTTTGAATGTGTGAACAGGACTGTTGTATTGGCCAAACAAAGTGATTTCAGTGAAACTGTGTCTCTGTGTCAGAGCTGTGTGAAGATTTTGAGAAAGAGTTTGAAAACTGTGTGAAATTATGAGAAATGTTCTAAATGATTTGCAAACAGAGAATCCTGTTGAAATAGAAGTTTGAAAAAAAAGATCGGTTTCAGTAAAACTTACAAAGAAACAAATGCAAAATTATAAATATTAGTGTTAATGCAGTAATTATGTATGCTTATTTATAAAATCATTGTTAATAACATTTATAAATGATTAATAAATATTTAATAGTGGTGAGTTATTCTCAAGTTTTACAACTGTTTGCATTTATTTTGATTCTAAATATTTGTGGGGAAAAAACGAGTGAAAGCAACTGAGAAAAACTGTAATCCACGAAGTTGATGCTGAAATACACAGCAACAAACAGAGCAGAGCTGAGTTTTTTTTTTAACCTCAGTAGTAGTAAACAAGGATCTGTGTAGACTGTTGCTATCAAATGTTTACCGTTGTTTAATTGCACACCATTTCAATGTATGTGGAAAAAGCCCCTTACACCCCTCTGAGTCCACTGTCCCGTTCTGTCAGCTGATGGGGCAGTGTCCAGCTCCGGCCACAGCTGGTGCATCAGTCTGGAGAATGGGGGGAGGACAGCACCCTTCTGATTAAATGAATATCAATCATGCCTCAGAGCCACGGCCGAGCTGCCACCCTCCACCATCGCTGCGCTGTGATTGGCCGAGAGGAGACCAACCTGCTAGCAGCCGGTGAAAGCTATCTGTGTCATTCTGTGACAACAATGAAGCTGAATAACTAATGAGGTCTATCTGAGCTGAGGTGTCCCGCTCTCATCATTCTCAGAGTGGCTTTGGACATGACCAGCAGCCTTCCCTGGCCACAACGCTGGACCAAGGAATAAAAGAAGAGCAATGCTTTGAGAAAACAAGAACATATTTTTAGCTTTATCACCAAAGAAGAAGGAGTTTTTCTATAACCACATTTTTGATTGGATTAAGTTTTTTTTATTTTTTATTTCTACATAAAGAAGTTTAAACTGAAACTGAGACTGAACTGAAGGACCCAAAATGAAACCAAGGCTCTGTGTCCCCTGCCTAACAGTTTTCTACTGTTTAAGTAAGTCACTCATTTTATCAATATATATGTTTGACATACAAGACTTTTAAAGATTAGGCCTAAAACTTACTATAACTTACAACAACAACTTATATACTACAACATGAGACTTGTCAATGGAAATAGTTGCAATGTCTATATGTTTTTGTCTTCTTGATGTCAGCTTTTTTTTAGATTAATAATTTATGTTGTGATTATAATGTAATTTATATTGTCATTATTGTTGCAATATATATATATATAATTTACTATTGTTCACCGTTTACAATTGTACTACTACTTATTATGGCTTTGTAGTTAGCCTATTACTTCACACCATTACTTGTTAGATGTTCATGTTCATAATATTTATGTTCATTCTCATAATCCCATGCACACATCATTTTGGAGTTTCTAATTTTTGTCTTTTTTTAATATTTGGTACCGAACAACCTAAGATGCATCAGCACTGTTACCTGCATTACATTTTCTGACATCTCATAATTGTTATCATATTTATAACAAGCCTATAGTTTCTTAAAGCTTTGTTGAAATATATATTTAATATGTGTGAGTCCATACCATACAGACAAAGCTAACCCCCATCCTGAGCCCAGACCACAGTCAGGGGCAGGAGTCACTGACCTTTAACCTTTAAAGGGGGTTGGGATATGCCTCAGCCTGGTCAGCTGTAGGGTGGTGGTGGGGGGCTGAGGTGGAAGGACAAAAAAGACAATGGCTGTGTCTCCTGTGAGCCCTGGTGACCTGACCCTCACACCCTCATCTCCATAACACTAGGCCAGTCTGTATTCAGATTAAGGACGTGTTTGAGATGGGTGCACAGAGGCTAATCCCACTACAGCTGCCCAGGATGGATCTTCTAATGCATATACTCACAATGGACACATGTGACGACAGCACCCTGAGTGTCCAAAGTGTCCAAAAAAGGGACAACATCTCAATATTAGAAAAGGGTTAGGGCTGCTGATTATAGCAAGATTTGGGTATTGCAAATTAATTAATTAAGAGATAAATGTTTGATCAAATTAGCACAACTACTTTATTCAGCAATGTGTAAAGTTTCCTCACACATACAGGTTTAAACTGTATATATAATATATATATGTTTAGATTTTAAATAGGCATAATAGAAAATATAGCTTTCTAACAACGGGTTTCTCAGGACACCTTAATCTTGGTTAGTTTGTTAAGTCCACTCTTGACAGTCCTATAACTGTCTGTACAGACTTAAAACTGTCTCCATTATGTTGTAATGTGTTTCCAGGTTTGTCTCATAAGCCTGGATATTGAACTTGAGATATGACCCCACAGCCACTACAATAACATGTTTGCATAACACAACCCAAAGAAGTCTTTCTCTGGTAGGATCCATTAGGGTGAAGAGGGAAACCCTAGGGCACTTCCTTTTAAACACTGACATGTCCTATAACCGCATGGCTGACTATGTACAACTGATAGATCCATTTTATACTGACAAATCCACAACAACAACAATTTAACAACAATTTAGATTCAGTGAATATGTTATTAATGATAAAGTCACATATGTGATGAGCATCACACAATTCATATTGTCAAAACAGATATTTTAGGGTTATGTTTTCCAAAATTCACACAACTCATGAAGCTTTGAAGACAGTTGTGTGAAGGCAATGCATCATAAATGTGTGTTTATGAGTGTTTGGATCTTAGGCCCTCTTCTGTCTGTTGTGGGGGTTAAAATCTGTGAAGTTCAAGTGAAATGAGCTGCTAAACAATAGCTGCAGGGATGGGGGAGTACCAGTGACTGGACACAAACTGCCCCCCACCCTCATCTGCACATCCATCCTCTTGGCCTGGACTCTCTCATGACCCTGAGGGGCTCAGCATTATGAGGAGGCTGTGGTGTGGGGGTTGCTGGACAACTGGCTTGTTTAAAAAATCTCATTATAGCTGGCCTTATATTGAACACACTCAGTGCTGTGCACTTTATCACACCCCATGCAGCTCAAAGCTTGTTGGAACTTGCAGAAAACATTTCAATTATTTGGCCTGGAGGTTATTGTAGTTTGTATTGATAAATTTTGATGCCAACAACAAAAGCACAAATAACATTTCTTGTTTAGTAATTATAAGTTCAGTTTGTAAATATTAGACCAGCTTATATACAACTTAAAAGAACATTGTAACATGTACATTTGAAATCCCTAAGAGTTTGTGGACCAAAAATGGTAACTATTTAGGTTGGTTTACTTCATTTTGGTTAGTGGTGGTTACCGGATGATTTGTTTCCATTTATTTTGATAATACAACATGAACAAACCTTAAAACTAGAGTTTTTATGAATTCAAATCAACCATTTGAATCAAATCAGAGAGCAGTTCTGATTTAAAGTTATCATTTAAATATGATGATGGTGCAAGTGTTGAGATGATTCTGAGAAAGTATGTTTAGCCTGAGTCAAGTTAAACTCTTCAATCACCTACACAAACTGTTCAATCACCTACACTAATGACAATCCCCCCCAAAAAAAAAAAAAAAAAACAGCAAACAACAGTTTATATAAATATGTCCCTTCACTTTCAGAAGTCAGGACGTGGATCTCATTCATCATGTTGAGTGAGGTAGTAGTATCACTGTTTTTAAAAGAGAAAACTAACATAGCAGGCCAATGTCAAGTTCAGTGACAGGCTGCTGTGTGTGGGAAGCAGTATAAAAAGATGGAGAGGACAATAGGCATGTCGTAGAATTTGCAGCTGAGATGAGATGGGGATAACAGATGCAAAAGCCTAAAATGGCATTGATAATGAATCATGCAAGTTCAAGAGCAGGGGTTTGCCTCACAGCTGTGAGAGAGACAGAGGCATTTGCAGCTGATTTGCATACAGAGACACCAAAATAGGCTGGAGAAAAGGGAAAGAGTGCGGGTGTCACAAAGGTCATGAAGGATAGGGGACAAGGGTGGCATGGGAAAGTCACCTCTGAGATGAAACTGAAAGGGCTCGGAGAGACTGGGGGGTTGAGGAGACGCAGGAGGGGGCAGATGGTGGCCTTGGACTGTGGTGGCGCACGGGACTTTTACAGAGGTTAGGGGGGTTGAGTGCAAATAATTATTCACAATACTATTGTCACAATCAGCCCCCTGCTCAATAGAAACTTTCTGAAATGACCTTCACAGCACCACAGTGTTGTTACTGAGCTCAGGCTCAGGGCATTGTTGTCAGCCTGTCTGCCATGTTGCATTCATCTGACTTACCATCAATCAAATGATATAGTTCAAGTTTACTTATTTTGATAATGAGACTTAGACTAACAATTAGGGAAATAGTTTTTGAGGCAGAGAATTCCTGATTCTTCTTGATTACATTTGAAGACAAACATAACATGTTCCTAATCACATATTGCATTTTTTCTTTTTATGCAGGTGTCTGTCTGGCCTCAGAGCTGTCTTTCTTGTTGGAGCCCAGTGATGTGATTGCAGTAAGGGACCGTCCTCTCCTGCTGGACTGTCGGGTTCAGGGAGAGGAGCCCATCATGGTCTCATGGCGTAGGAATGGTGGGCCCATACCCATAACCCATAGCCCAAGGGTTCGGGTTCTGGCAAATGGCACACTATTCATCCAGAGTTTCCAGAAACGCAAAGAGGGCAGCGACACTGATGTGGGCGAGTATGAGTGTGCTGCCCAAAACCGATATGGCTTGCTGGTCAGCCGCAAAGCCAAAGTCCAAATGGCATGTAAGTATACATAACATTCATTAAGAAATCAGGCTCATAAGACCACTTAGATAATCAGCCTTACAGTATAATATTAAATTACCATTTTTAGTATATGGCCCTGTGGAAAAGTCTTGGGCAGGTGTTTGCAATGGTAAAGATATAATGCCCAGACCTGGACTCAAACAGAATCCCTTAAAAGTACAGAATCTAAACAGTGATCTGGATCCACACCAAAATTCATCATTTTGTCCTTGACCTATTACTGACCTTCTCTGAAATTTTCATAAAAAATTGAAATAAAATTCTTTTTATTAAAGCATGCTTATTTAACAGCATTTCCCATGCCATACTATTTAAAACAACTGAACTGTTTTATGACATCTGTATTTGAAATTTAAGACATGCTATGCTCTGTCGGTTCTTTGTACTTTGCTGATAAATATTTTTTATGTGTTTTACCTCAGCTCTGCCAAAGTTCCACACCCACCCAGTGTCCATGAAGGTGGACGAGGGAGGGGTTGCCCGCTTCCGGTGTCAGATCAACGGAGTACCTGAGGCCAACATCACCTGGGAGAGGGACAGAGCCCCACTCAACACCACCGACAACAGGTAACACACCAAGTACCATTATACACAGTGAAAATAAAGAATCACTTAAGCCTTGGTTGGGTTATATAATGATAATGTATCTTTAGATGAAAACAGTACCATTGTGACATGCCTGAATATTTTGTCCTAACACTTTGGTGAAAATGTGCCCCCCCTCAGGTACACTCTCCTCCCGATGGGTATTCTGCAGGTGACTGGTGTGAGGCAGGCAGACGCTGGAGTGTTTCGATGTGTGGCTACTAACATCGCCAACACTCGCTACAGCCATGACGCCACACTCAACGTCACTGGTAAACCAACACATGTCCATTGTCCATGTCCACATGTTCTCATTATCACTCTTCAGTATCCAGTACGTTTGTGCATCAGGTCTGATTGTAATATTGTATCATGTTATTTCAGGTGGAGGTATAAAAACCTACAAAGAGCCAGTCATCCTGTCAGGGCCTCAAAATCTGACCCTCACCGTCCATCAGACCGCCATTTTGGAGTGCATAGCCACAGGAAACCCAAACCCTATAGTGTCCTGGAGCAGGCTGGGTACCACTGCAGATTTTTCCAGCTAATATTTTTTTAAAATATGTCATTACTATCTATTTGACTCTCTCTTATGTCTCTCAGATGGACGCTCTATTGGCGTGGAGGGCATACAGGTTCTCGGGACGGGGAACCTCATGATCTCGGACGTGTCTCTGCAGCATTCGGGCGTGTATGTGTGTGCTGCCAACCGCCCTGGCACCAGGATGAGAAGAACTGCTCTTGGTAGACTTGTTGTGCAAGGTAAGGTGTACACAAACCTCTGGGTCTACTGGAGTGTCACCTTCAAACTTATCTCTTAGAGGTACTCACTCTGACAATATTAGCTTGTATCTCAATTCACTGTGAATCCTGAAAAAAGCCCATTACAACATTATAATCAATAAAAACATGACTTGGCACTAACATTCTAACTTCTATAAAAATACCCATAAAACATTTAAGATCACTTGAAATAAAAGACATTTCAATTATAGTCACATATACTCTGCTAAATATAAATTAAACTATGTTGCATCCTGAAACAAGCCTGATGTGCCTGGCTTAAGACTCATTTAGCCCTATACATTTACTCTTGTTGTAGTCCTTGATGTAGCTGTTGTTTAGTCCTGGTTTAGTCCTCTTTTGGCCTTTAATTTACAACTAGTTTTGACTAGCTGCAAGCCTTGGGGCATTATAACATTTTTCTTATTGTGCTGCCATAGTCTTTATTGATGTCACTAGTGCTGTTAAAGTTCTTAGGCAAGAAATGGATCTAAAGTATATATAAAACATCAAGAACTGAAGCACTTGGTGAGCACAAACCTCCAACAAGGATTTGCAGTTCCACACTGTAATCCAGTGTTTAACCTGTCAGTAAAGTTCAGACAAAAATTGGTCTTTGAAACTGGAAAGAATCATGTAAAAATGTCCTGGCTAAGGTCAACTCCAAAAACTCTATCTCCTTCCCAATTTGTAACCTTTGCAGAAGGTTTCTCCTTATAAGAGTTAGATTTTTGTACTAACAGACAAAACGGGCTCCATCTCAAAATGTTGAAGAATATTTTAAAAAAGTTCCAGATCTTGATAGAGAAAGAGAAAAAAAAAAAACATTTAATCTTAGGCCTCTTTTTGTTTTTTCCTGAAAATTTTGACCATAGCTTTGAGTTATGTTGCTAATAGAGAAACCAATGCCAGCTAAAATACACCCTTTTTGGTGGAGGCAACAAATGTTTACTTAAACCTTTTGTGATATCATGAGCAAATAGAGCCATAACTGTGACCTTGAGTGTGTTTATCAACAAAAATACACAACACTTACAAAACCTCATATATAAAAGGATAATTAAGATTTTGTCCTCAACTGATCCTAAATAATTATAAAATATATGTATTGGCCAAAATATATATGTATATAAGGTAACAGTACAATATTAGGTAAACTAAATGTAGCTTCCTTTGTTAAATAGCCTAAGCGTGCACAGTTGTTCATTACGTTCACCCCAGAACACATCCGTATGCAGTCAGTAGAGGGTCAGTAGTCAGGCTCCACCTTTCCTCCTCACCTTTGCCCCTTCAGGGTGGGGGTAGCAGCTGGGGTGTGATGCTCCTGGGGTGAGAGACGCCCCCTCCCCAACAACACCACCACTCTCAATTTCAGTCCAACAATTAAGCAGCAAGCAGATCGGTTTGTTTGTGGTGCGTGGGGGTGGGCTGCTGAGTGTGGCGTGAACTCATCCATCAAAGTGATATCCATACACTGGGCCGACTCATATTTCTCCCTGTCGTTAGCTGTTCTTTAATTGGCTATCCCGAGAGCGACTTATGAGCAGGTTGCCTCCTCGAGTGCTTCACCTCTGTCACTTCTTATTTTGAGGACCACACCTGGTATTTTGTCATAGAAATTCACTAGTTTAATATGAGAAAGAAATGTTATGCATTTTACCTCTGTCTAGGAAATGTAGAACAAATACCCTAAACAATTACCCAATTACCCAGCTAAAAAACAAACACCAGAGCAAGTACCACATGAAGAAATATAATATAGTCTACAGGGCATAAATCCACTGAATTAGAATATTGTGGAAAAGTTACATTATTTCAGTACCTCAATTCAAAAAGTATAAAATATCCTTTATATAAATTCAGTCCACACAAAGATAAATATTGCAAGCATTTATTTAATCTATAATAATCTATACAGTATAATATAGGCCTTGTTACATTTTTAGAATGAAACTACTGAAATGATTTTCCAATTCACATGTATATAGATAAAAAAAGAGGAACCACAAAAAATAAATCTTAAAAACATGACAGGGTTATTGCTAAAGAGTATGTATGTTTGTAGTCAAAACTATAGTTATACAAATGCAGCCAAAAGTCAACAGCCAAGTTCAAATGCAAAAGGCATTTCTGAAGTTTTAGTGTTGTAAGAGAACTTAATCAGCAACTATTTATTCATTCATTCATTGCTTGTGTTACTTTAAATGGTATTAGGTAAAAGAAACATTGGAGAAGACGGAACATGCTGAGATACTAAATCAGTTTTTAATCCAAAGAGACAATAACAAAAGAAACATAGCATTGCATAAATCAATTCCACTTGTGTTGTTGGTGATTGGTGTGTCTTGACTGGATCAATAAATACTTCCTTCTGTCAATCCCTGAGATTGGCATTGCCGTTGGTGCAATATTGTTAAAGTGTGGGAGTGATCTCAAATATATTCATTTGTTTATTGATCTTTTTCTTCATTATTTGGGTTGAAACAGAACAAAGAAGACCTTCAGAGTTTGCAACACAGAGAGGCCTAGATGAGCCATTGAATTACTGCTGTAACTACTACTGCTACTGTGTCTAGTACTTATAAAAAGTTAACATTACTGCACTTAAAGGACCAACAAACCTGAAAGTACTCAATTTATCTCTCCAAAACATAAAAGTGCAAGCATTTAGTGTACAGGTCCATCTAAAAAAAAAATTAAATGCTGGAAAACTGATATTACTGTAGTAGTTCAATAAAAAAGTGAAACGCATATATTATTTACATTTAGGTGAAATATATTAGGCATTTTTCATTTTTATTGTGGTGCTTATGTAATATAATAATTTTAGGAAACACTGAATGTGGGTTTAATTTTCCCTAAAGCCATATTATTACATGTCAAATCATTAAATGCCTGAAATATTTTACTACATATGTACTGAATCTATATAATAGGGTTAGAGTTACATGTGTTCTGAACCGAACTACTGAAATATCACTTTTCCACAATATTCATATTTTTTGTGAACTATATATTTCTGAAAATGTGGCTATTATATATGTTGAATTTAGTAATAGTGGGTGCGGGGTGAGAGTGACATGCAGCCGGTGACCCTGACCATGACAGAAGGAGCGGGTGCCTGTGTGGGTGTCTCAGACTGGGAGGGAGGGGCTTCTCTCAGGGTTAATTAAGGATGGCTGAGAGATGAATGAGGCCGGGCAGCGGTGTCACCAAATTCGAGGGACGCACAAAGAAGGGTCAGCCCTTTAGAGGATGGTCAGTTAAATATGGCCGTACCCCGCCCTCACTCCATATGCCTTCCGCTCAATAAGCTCATATGAGATGCACAACTTTTATAATGCAGATCCAACCCATTTCTCACATTTTAGATGAGAAAGCTTTCCCACACTGAGAGAATATGTCTGCTGCTCACTGTGGGGAACATTTAATATGGATTGTCTAATCATCCATTCATATAGTATGCATCCATTCATCCTTCCTAGTATGTTTACAATGACATCTTATATAATGCAGTGCAGTTTAAAGTAGATCATCTTGGGTCACTATGGATGCACAGTATGTTGTCATATCAACATGCAAAGAAAAGAGATATTCTGACAAAAGTAAACATAGTAAAGCAGAAAAGTAACAGAAATATCTTGTGATACAAAAATTCAAAGACAGCATTAGACTCTTTCCGTAATTTATTTTAGGATGATGTTTTGGCTAAAGAGCTTTCCTCAGATCATTGTACAGTTCCAAAGACAACAGTGCACACATTTTTTATAGAGTAAATATTGCACCTCCCTAAATCACATATATTGTATTCCTTGAGCCAGGTAATCACACTATCCATTTGGCCAGTTAAAATGAGCAAACACAAAAGACATGGATATTGTTGTTACTGTTTTATACCCAACAGCAAAACTCTTAATGTCCTGCAGGTACTGAAAACTGTTAATTGTTAAATGTAGAAAAAATAATGCAGAAGGTGGACATAGAAGATAGCTGTGATACAACAAAAACAGCACTCCCTTTTTAACTTATTTAATAATATACGATTCATAGATACATGCAAAATTAATCCAACTGCAAGTGACCAAAACCTTGTCAGTTAAAAAGGTCTCTGAACCATAAACAAAACACCCTAACAATATTAGACCTGAGTGAAATTCAAGGTCAACAGAATCACAGATCAATACCGAGTATAGATCCAGGGGACAATCAGCTAAGGACGCTTGACACGTCCAGCACCGGGACAGCTGAGCAGATGAAGGGGTGGACAGCTCCTCACAAGAGAGATAATGAACAAAGCAATCTGAACAGAACCTTAAAACATCTGCAAACACTCAAACCTAGAGACTATTTCCACAACCAAGCTCTCTCAGTCTGAGCTAATATTCCATTTTCCTCACCTACTGTGGCTATCAGCAGGGGCACTAAAATAACACATATTCTGCAATATACGGTGTGTGTCCATAAGCTCCTCACTCGGGTGCACGCTTAGCATCTCATTGATCTATTGACCTCATCTCCCAGTGTGACCCTGCACCCCCCAACCATCTCCCCACGAGGGGGTTGTGGCAACAAAATGGCCATTTCAATAAGAACACATATATCACAGCAGCCATGGATTATTCTCTTTTTAAGCCGTTACCAGAACGAACAAGAAAGGCCTGTAATAGTTTTATATTTAAGAGATCAGATTAGATTAATAATTATCTGTAATGTATTTTTTGTTATTGTTTTTAAGATCAGTGGAAACATTGATACCAAAAAGCAAGAGTACTAAAACACAATGAAAACTATTTCTGTCAATTCTGTTATAAGTCATTGCCTTTGTGCTATAAAAGCTGATTAAATCGTGACATTAAGATAGGTGCATTTTAAAATTTTAATAATGTTTAACTTAACAGTGTAATCATATATTTTGGACTATTGTACCTGCTAAAAGTGTGCTCATTCAATGCTTCTGTTGTTCTCCTAAGCTCCTCCTGAGTTCCTGCAGTGGCCACAGTCTGTTTCCAAACCAGCAGGGGGCAGTGCTGTGTTCACGTGTGTGGCTCAGGGTGTCCCAGAGCCTCACCTCATCTGGCTAAAGAATGGCAAAGTGCTTGTCCCTGGAAATAACGTTAAACTGACCAATAACAACAGGTAAATGTGCTCATGTGTAGTGTCACTTTGGGTCATCTCTATAGACAGGGTTTAGTGTTGTTTTTGCACACAGAGTATATGTCCTCATGCAGCTGTGTATTTGTGTTGTAGTACTCTGGCACTGACTCGTATCAGCTCTGAAGATGAAGCCATATATCAGTGCATTGCTGAGAACAGCGCAGGCACTAACCAGGCCAGTGCGCGTCTGGCTGTGGCACAGGCCAAAGACCTGCCCGCTGCGCCCCAGAGCCTCACCGCCAGCGTCCTGTCCAGCAACGCCCTGCAGCTCACATGGGACCAGCCTCCCTCCAGCATCACCGACAGCATAATCGGCTATGTCCTGCACATTCGCAAGATGGGGGGTGAGTTACCACACAGTCCCCCTGGTTACTGCCTCCAGAATATGTTTCATTAAATCTCATTTCTATAACATCTTTGATCCTGTTACCTGGTCTGTGTTGGTGATGATATTGTCTTTAGCAAAAATATTTATATATTCTTCTGATATGGTCTAGTTCTCAAGTACCCACTGTGGACAAGGGGCTGCCTCAAATATCTTTTCTTCTTCCACTAGAAAAACTAAATTGAGTTAAATAATACTAGATGATTTTTTTAACATCTGGACACCTATACACTCTCATTTACAAACTCTGTGACTTTAATGGGGTTTATATAGTTCCTTATATTAATATTTCTAATGCAGCACTTGTACTTTTTCTTCTTGTACTATCTATATTTTAGATATTATTATTGAGGGTTTTTGTTGTTGTTGTTGTTGTTGTTGTTGTTGTTTGGAATGGGTGGTTATGTTCATCTTGATTGTCACATGTTTCAACTTGTTGTATATCACATGCCACTGTTATTGTGCAATAGAACCAGACAACATGGAGCTGCAGGAGGCCATAAGTAAAGGCAACTTTCAACATGATCTGACTAACCTTGAGCCAGCTACTACCTACTCCATCTACCTGAAGGCCTACTCTCCTATGGGAGCCAGCGAGGAGTCCAACACAGTGGTGGCCACAACACTAGGAGGAGGTGAGAATGTGTTTTCAGGATCTGATCCTTGTACAGAGGGGCACACTGGCAGAGTGGTTAGCGCTCTTTCCTGTCTCTCAGGGTTAATGCATGTCCTCCCTGTGTTACTGCTTATGCTCTCTGGTTTCTTTTCCAAAGACATGCATGTGTTTGTGGAGATTTGTTGACACAAAATGTCTCTGTGTCAGCCCTGCAACTGACCATTGGCCATTGTACCCCACCTAAAGCCCATAGTTGCTGGGATAGGCTCCAGCCACAGATTATTTGTCTGTCAACTTTTTTGGCTCTAAATTAAAAGATTGGGGTGGTCCAGTTACTTAAAAGGTAATTTATTAGGGCTCGGGTCTGTCCCAGTCTCTCTGCTTCTTGACTCACAGAGAATTCATTTCCTAGCGACCATAGTGAACCGAGACCAAGTCAATACCAAGACTTTTAAGTGGCCGAGACCCAGTTGAGACTAGGACCAAAGCAAACTGGGACCAGGTCACGACTAAAACTTAGTCAAGACCTATAAGTAGATATTGCTGTTTTAAGTTACTTCACATTCAGGACCGAGACAAGAGGTAGACTTTTGGAGACCATGACATGTTTGTCTTATTTTTCACTTATGTATCCAGTGCCAAGCGCCCCCACCTACTTCACCAAGGTGGTAAACACTACTGCTGTGCAAGTACTCTGGCAGCTGCCTAGTAAGGCTGGCAAGATTGAGGGCTTCCGGCTGTACTACCGCAGGGTCCCCAGCGCCGATTTCCAGGGGCCCATCCAAACAGACTTCCGCGTTAATGCCTATACCATCAGTAACCTGGGTGAGTCTGTATCAGTGAATACAAGAGTGGTGTTGTTACTGTTGGGAGTAAGTATTATGTAAGTGTGTCTTATCAAAATAAACTATAACTTTTTGTTGACCCTTTGTAGAACGTGAGGCAGTGTATGAGATCAAGCTAGTGGCCTACAATGGGAATGGAGAGAGTGACTGCTCCAAGAGACTGGTCTCACTGGAAGAAGAAGGACCGAGTGCCAAAACCACTGGTGGGTTGAATCTTATACATGGCAAGTTTTTTTATTTTGGATTTATCACTGTATTAAATGTGATTGTTTAGTGCATAGAATGAATTAAAGAACTATGATTGTAGCGTAACTGTTATTGGTGCCGTATGTGTTTTTAGGATGTCAGTGTCGTGAGGGAGAAGCCTCTTTGGGCAGTGTTGTAATTGGTATTCACATTGGCACAGCCTGCATTATCTTCTGTGTTCTCTTCCTAATGTTTGGATATCGTCGCAGGTAAATGTCCCTCATTGCCTTCATCTTTTTGATGTTATATTTTATATGTTTTATTAGTGAAGGCTGTGTACTCATATCTGAAACCTCTTTTTGCAGTCTGTTTTGTAACAAAGGAACCCAGGACAGCTGGTCTGTACCAAGAGAAAACACAGGACTCAATGGCATTCCCAAAGATCGAGTGAACGGATCAAAAGTGGAGTCACAGCCTCAGGTACTTATGGGATAATACATGGGATGCATCCTACTGTACACTGTACTGGTGTAAATGAATGTTAGTGTGTCATTACTGAAGCATCGGGTAATATTTGGTTGTGTCTGTCTTATCAGCAGGTGGCACAATGTCAGGTGGTCATAGAGCGAAACACAGCAGGTTTGCCTGGCACTGGCCCTGACACTGGCACTGGCACTGGCTAACACTGATCTATAATACTGGTCCCCCACACCCTACTCTCCCCTCCAACTCATACCAATGACTACCCTACAGTAAGCCCATGTTTCTGGCTGAGCTACGGGAATATTCTTCTCAGCTCATGCTGCTAACCTCAACTCCCTGTTCAAAGTGGCATTGCTTTCCTACAGCATACAAAACAGCTTAGGAACCCCTAAACCCTTTGCTACCTCCTTTCCTCTGACCAGTCCAGACCTACCTCAAACCAAAGTGAATGCCTCTATTGCCTGTGCACATGCAGATGTGCATTTTAAAAAGCCTTTAAAACAGACTACAAAGCGGTCAAAGCTGTGCTTTGTGTGCACCAAATATTCTAGTGTCACTTTTCTCTGACAGTCTGCGCCTAACCAAAATATTATTTTTATTCAGATGTTTCCAAGAAAAGTGACATGTGAAATTGTGCGCTATATTAAAAAGCCAAATGATGCCAAATATTCTCACTTGATGTGGACTTTATAATGCTTTGCAGTGCATTATGTTGAAATAGCCTTCAGTCTCTCTGCAATAAGAAAGGGAATAATACATAGTGGCCTTTGCTCTTGGAGATGACTGTCTTTTGCCATATGAACCATTTAAAGCCATACTTCTTCCTCGCCTAAATGCTGCTCATCTCCAAAGAATGCTACCTCAGTCTAACAAGAATGTCTAAGCCATAGTTTGTTTTGCTGCTTGTCCTTAACCTACCTCAACCAAAAATACAACAGCCCCACTATTGATCAGTGCCAATGCCAGTGTGTCATGTCAGCCTACAGCCTACCAGGTTTGTTCACTGCTCATTGATGACCACCAGTGCGAGAACCTCACTCTCCCATTGTGCTCTACTGGACCTGGGAGCTGGACAAGTCTACTTTCCCCCAGAGCACCCCTGCTTCAGGGATACTTTTTACCTGTGCTGGCTGCTCCAGTGTGTGGTTTTCCCACACACATCTCAAACCCTATATTCTACAGAGGAAGTATATGATGGCCTTTTATGGACCTATGTGTGCTTCCTGTGTATTTGAAGCCATCAAACTGAGGTGCGAGGACGCCTGACAACACAAAACCTAAAGAGAAGCCAAAACTGTTTCTGTTCTGGACCATGGACCCAATAGACGCCAAATGTGAGTTGGCAGCTTAGGAAATGAAGGAAGTGAATGTGTGCCTGACTGCACAGATTAGGCTTGTGTTTCACTGTGTCAGCCTTTCCAAAAAGAAAAAGTTCTACGAAAACCAAGTGATACCCAAAGATGTACACATTTGGATGGTTTTCTGTTATCTTTTATATAATTGACTAAAGTAGCTTTTCGATTTTTTGGGTTTTGTAAAGTGCTTTAACTAAAATCAAGCCAAATATTTCTTGACCTCATGTCTCACTGGAAACCTTTTTAAACAAGCAAGTAACATTTACTATTTACATAGGAGTAACCAAAATGAAAATACTTTTAAAGACCATGTTTGTCAGAAATACTTGGAGTAGTAAACAGGTAAAAATTGCCAAATATATAGCCTGATGAATTATAACCAAAAAAACAATTTATTTTTACATTCATGGTCTTCACACCTTTCATAACCAAAGCACAGAACCACCAGGTGAACCTTGAGGACAGCATTTTCACATTTTCTAGAATAAACCACAGAAAAAGTAACTTTAACAACAGCATAGAATAAAACCACACATATACAATAAACAAAATGTATGTCAAAGGAAAATGTGTTTTGCTTTTAGCTAGTCATCAAGGCTTTAAAATTGTTAAAAGGTTTTCCAAAAGCAGTGAAGTTTAAAAAAAGGTTTCCATTATTTTTTCTATACCATAACTGAGAGCTGTAAAACCAACATGATACCAAAAAGTGTATTTGATATGAAAGACCTATGAATTGCTAGGTTTTGTAGTGTGAAGTGAGTAGAGCTTTAACTAGTTTTAAAATAGATATCTTTGAAATGATTATTCTCCTTTTTCTTTTCATTTGAGTCTACTGTTTTTTTCTGTTCACACAAAAGTTGCCAAACAATGTTCGCTCATGAATGTTATTGTTATTAGATTTTATACCATTCTTCAAGTTATTTTTGTGTGTATGTAAGAATGAAGTTTTAGTCTTTGAGATGGAGATATGTTTTTTATCAGAGGCAAAGCTTTAAATGTAATGCTCAGAGTTCTTACAGTAGACAAGAAATAACTGGTAAAAATATAAAAAATGTAGTGAAGTAGGAACTGGCAGCTTGTACCAACGAGAAACAATGCTTTAAAAATGATGAATTAATGTTATGAAGTGCTTTACTGCTTTTCTCTGGTTTCTTATGGCCAGCTGAAAATGGGAATCAACAACACAATCTGGATGAGACCAAAACAAAATGGACTCGTGAGGTAAAGTCAAAGTCTGAGACCAAGCTGTGACTGAACGTCCACAGGATCATTTATGTCACCAGGCATAGTCTAACATCATTATAATGGTGTTTGTTTATTTATTTATGTAGCATTAGATCATAACTTAATAGTAGTTTATTATGAGAACAACACTAGCACTTGACACTTATTTCACAAACACAAAACATAGAGACCAAGTCAGTAGTGCAACTTTCATTTTACCCTGAACGACTTAGGCACTTATAGAAAGCACTGTGTTAAGCTAATATAATTGGTTTTAAAATCTAAAAGATAAATCTATAATGAGACTTACAGAGCATATAAATGCTGTGTCCAGCTTGGTCTGTCTTTGCTTCATCTCAATCTGGACTGTGTTGTGCTTCCTCTCTTGCCTTCAACAAACTGTCTGAAACCAAATAAACCAACTGTGCTCAATGATTTTTTTCTCTGTGTGAATTATTTATGGTAATTTCACATATTTACATAGGACAAAATAAACCCTACACAAAGATTGCAGCACACTTATCTTATCCATCCATAAACTATCAAGTCTCATCATTGCTAAGACCACAATCTCCTATTCTTTCCTGAAAAACCTCATAGCAAACTGAGATATGGTTCACTGAAATGTGATGCAGCATTTTGAAATTAGCTCTGAATTAGCTTTGTGGATGGCTAAATAAAGGACATGAAGGTCTATGGTAATAGATATAATGAAAAGCAAAGGTGAAAAGGCGTAAATGCAACATGAGTAGTGCTCATCGGAGCAGTTTCTCAGCAGTAAGCATTCACAGTTTTTCTCAATCGCTTAGACTCATTTTTCCATTCAGAAATGTCATTTGCAAAACAGTTCACACAAAAAATTCCAAACAGGATTTCAGGTTCACAAAATAAAGGCTTTTCTTTGCAAAAAGTTGTTCTGTAATCAAAACTTTTAAAATATCCCTCAAAAGCAAGTTTTTGCATCAAAATGATCAAACTGCAATCACGTTTTCATGCACACATTCATTCATTTGCAGCTCAAAACTCTGAGTCCTGCTCTCAGTAACTGCAGTCTTACTGATTTACTGCAGCGAGCATTTAGATTTCATTCTCCACACAGATGAATGAACAGGAGACTGTGGCTATTTTCACAACCGAAAACCTGTTTTCATATTGAAACACATACAGACAAAATATTTTTACATAAATATATGGATGTGCATTTTACTCATTTACTCATATTACGTATTTTACTGTACTGTACATTATTTTACACAAGTCTTTGGTTACTATGATGTGCTGTAAACCTGCAGTGGTGTATTCTTTATACTGTAGTATGTCTACTGTAATAAATAACCATGAGACTACAGCAAACTGAAGCAAGAGTCAATAGCTTTATTCTTCATCCTGATATCTTTACCACTGTCAGTGGGAGCACTGCTAACAATAATGAAAATATATTTGACCTGATAAAGAAAAATAGTATGTATTTCTCCTTTTGTGATGTCTGCTGGGAAACCCCTCTTGTGAGACAGATTCAACCTCACTGTAAACAGGTGTCTTCAGTCCTAATGGTTTATTGTTTTATAGAAGAAAAAAAAAAAAAAGTTTTCTATAAGTAAGTCTAAGTATATACTATATATTGTGTCTTGCCTCTGTCTCTCGGCCGAGAGCCTTTTCTCTTTGATTCCTGTGTGAAAAACTAAAACAAAATCAGTTCCTTCTAATCAGATGCTGAGTGCTCACAAATGTTAGATTTTTGCGGCTATGTTTAAGTTTCTATATTTAAAGAAACACAATCTTAACCTCTGACTGTTGTATTGGCCAAACAAAGTGGTTTCACTGAGGCTGTGTGTCTCTGCGTGAGAGCTGTGTGAAGAGTTTTGAAAAATAGTTCAAAAACTGTGTGAAATGATGAGAAAATGATTTGCAAACAGAGAATCACATTGAAATATAACTTTGAAGAAAAAGATTGAATGGAAGCAGGTTTCAGGAAATGAGCTAAAGCAAGAGAGAAAAACTGTAAAAGTAATTGTATCTAATGAAATAGATTTATGTTAAAGAAGAAAGGGGTGCTTGTGATTATCAATAAGATAAGAAGATATGAAGACATAACATTCATAATTAAACAGAAGTAACATTTTCATAACACAAGCAACATGAAATAAAGTGCAGTACAGTTCAATGGATTTGTTCTTCTGTACTGCTGCTGCTGTAGATTTTTATGTGGGTAAGGCATTAAAAATAAATGCAGTTTTCCTGGGTAGGCTATAGGTCATTTTTTTGGCCTGATGATGGTAAATCTTTAATGCATCCCAAGTTATAAACTTAGTTAAAGTGGGTACATATCATGAGCTTGTTTCCATACTCTTCCCCACATTACCAGTATTTTGAAGAAGAAGAAAAAAAGAACTTTGACAAATATTTGTTTTATTATGGCTGAAAATTGGGGACAAAGACAAAGGTTCAGTCTGAGGAGGACATGATAAAGTGAGACATATGTAGGAGCAGTATTTGATGTGTCTGCGCCACCTACTGACCAAGTTGTGCAGCTGCCTCTGGGCTCAGGACGCGGTTCAGACACAGACCACAGCAACAATGCTCTCTCTCTGAACCTGTTTATCCTCCTTCTCGAGTCTTTCTGTGTGTCTTTTTGTATTTACAACATATCAGCTCCTGATTTCTTTGTGTTGTGCTTTGTCAAAGGTCAATAGTTTTTACTAACAGTGTTTTGGTGAGTGTTCGGGACACGACAAAGTCCTTCTTTCAGTTTCTACTTAAATGTTGCGTGGAGAATGTGAGAAGAGTTCCATTTTAAGATGACTTTTTACCTTTGGTTTCAGGTCAAACAATTTTTACCATTTATTCTGACTTTAAATTCAAGCCAAATGTAAAATAATAATAATTATTATAAAATTAAAATAAAAGAATCACTGGAAAATTGCATTTTGTGAGAATTACGTTCTTATAAGATGATATGGTTTTAGGCAGAATAATTAAAGAGGTTTGAAGGCGTTGGAGTTTGTAGAGTGTAAAATTTATTTTAATTTGCCTAATGTGATTAGGAAATAAATAATATAGCCATGGTTTCTTTCTGGGGAGCTTTTGTTGAAAATCAAATGGCATATCTGTGCAGAATGATGGGTGTGAGCAAGGGCTTCAATTCTGAGTCGAAAGTGCAGCTTTAAGTTATGTTTTGCCGTGTCACTGTTTTTCTGTCACTCAGAGTTAGATCAGACACATGGACTGTGTCAGTGGAAGAGGGGACACTCACTGTCATATCAGGGAAGCATCAAAATCACTGAAGTCCTCCAAAATTATTATGGTGTGGGGCCAGATTACTTTAACTGTGAATTCAACTGTGCTTGACAATGCATAATATAAATAATTTAAAAGGGCTGTAGATGTCTACCAGGCAACAGCATAATATGAAATAACCAAGACCTAACTTTTGAAATTATATTAAAGCTATATATAAAATTTGAGAAATCAATTATAATTTATTTTGAGTAGACAGTGGAAATTGTTGTTTTATTAAAGCTACAAGAGAGCGCAGGTATTGCCACCAGATGGCGCAATGGCCTTGTGCACCGCTCATTCTTCAATGGCCACATGACCTACATAGTTAGGTTACATGATGAGTCTACACTGAGGGCCTTATGTAGCCTTATGGAGCATACGCTAAGGTTACATTTTGGAGTTTTGTGGGCTTAAGCATCGCACGTAAAACCCACTGACCCTCAAAAGGCTAATACTTCTACTGAAGAAGTAAATGTTTTACTGTGATCATACTGATTGCATCTCCTGTTCACAAGAGTGTTTTTGCAAATAATAGGAATGTGCATGTTTAAGTCGACATTTGGAAAAAAAATTGCTTTAACCTCTTCACAAGCCTGCACTGGACACATGCATTGTAACTGTAATTTAATAAACAAAATAACAAACTACATAGCTCTCTAGCTTAAACAGTGCCGCTGTAGTAAAAGCATGGAGAGTCAGGTTTATTCCGCTGTTTTTCCTTCGGTTGTTTACACTTCCGTATAGAGGAGCCCTCTGCTCGTCATCTGCTTTTGCGCGGGGCAATTTTCTCCACAGGGTCGCCTGCCTCATCAGTCAGTCTGGGACAGAGCGTTGTCGTTTTGCAAGCGGTGCTCACTACTCCTATTTTGTAAACCGGTCCTTTACGTGTTAATTACCAGTCGCTGCTCCAACCCCTCATGCGCAATTACAATGCAAAGTCAAAAATGCATATTTTAATTCCTATTCGGATGCCTTTCTTATAGCCTAAAACAAATGAACCTCGCGAAAATATAAAAAAAAGGTAAGTCTACAGTCTTTTTCTCCGCCACACAGATGAAGACGCCTAAACCTGTACTTGACACGGCTCACTGTCATGGTCGAGCCCTATTGTACGAGCCTCTATCCTGCTCCAGACACAGACAACAACAAGCCTACAGACCAATGTGTCGTCTCTCTCGCTACGCCGTGGAAAAGCATCCAATTAACCATCCGACTGGCTCCGCCGACACGGGATTTCAAACCAACCAGGGCCCTGTCTGGGTTTGCCGTGGAAGTGCGCAGCCAATCACATGTGCGCGTAGCTTTACCAAAGCGCACGCCTGTCCAATGAGCTGTGCGTCTGGCTGTAGCGAGGGGCTGGGGGTTTGTGTAGGCCCAATAGGCTGTTCAGTGCTGCCTGCCGGTGCCGGGAGCTGGTGGTGAGGAGCCTCCGCAGCGACAGGACCGGACCGTGAACCCGGAGACTGTACACACACAGAGGGGAAGGACGCACAGGTGAGTCCGAGGATGTGCGAGCGGCCTGGTCCCTGCTCAAATGTGATTTTGATCATAGCGGCGCGGCTCGTGTAACGGTATAGTGCTAGCTGTTGTGTTTTCTTACCAATTCAATGCTCGGACAGACAATAGAGGGCCTTTGCGTTGCTATTTATTGATTCTGGCTGACATGTTGGCCACCAGCAACCGTCGCCGACAGCTGGTCAATTCCTTTTAAACCTTCCTTGTTGTTTCTTGGTGTCAGCATAAATGTATGTATCGATATGTGAGCCTTAATGCGCCCTTGTTTAAGAAAAAAATCTGCACTGTAAATGCAAATGTTGTGACGGCATCGTGATGAAGCGTCGTGCGGAATGCTTCTTCATTGTTTGATCCACAGTCTCTAGAGGTTAAATCAGACCGAGGAGCGAGCCACTCTCTCCAAAACCTTCTTCTCCTGATATAATTTAGGAGCATCGGGGTTAAAAAGGATTTGAAAGGGGTTTTGTCGGGGCGAAGTGTTGGGACGTGGCGGGTTAAGCGCAGCAAGAGCGAGACCGGGGGTTGATGATGGCTTTCAGCAATTAGGAAGAAACATTGCAAATGCATCAGCCATTTACGTAGCCTCCATATGCACCTAAATGGCTGCCTGGCGCCTTACAGCATCAGTGGCGCTTTACCGTTAGGCCGGGTTTTATTCACGTCCACTGTTTAATGAGCAGCACATAAACGTAGCGGGGTGACGTTAGAGAGCCAGTGATAATCAATATGAATATGTGCAGCCTATTATTCTGCGGATAATAATATGACATTACGTGCGTTTTGCCCAGAAGTGCCCGGCGTTCTTTTGCCAAGGATGCACATTGAGAGAGTGCATTAGTTTCACTAACTCCTCTTTCTAACCTAGTTTAAATGGCTAATGTTAGGATATAGGTGATTAACTACCACAAAAGATGCCTTTAATATTGTATTTACTTTATTGTTCATTTCAGGCTTTGGAGGCCATGACATTGTTTCCAGCTTATAATAATTGTTGTCAAACAATTTGAACGCTATAAACTCAAAGTCTTGAGAGTTGTATGTTGCAATAATCACACATAAGGTTTTGACATAAAACTTCATAATTCTCAAGTCTACTGTCATATGCTGGGTCTATGAATGAAAGGTCCATGCTGCTAAAGTCTGTGAATGGACTGGAGTATTCTCAATGAAGTAGAGTGACAGGGCCCTAGCACAGCTGCACAGATGTGGTTGTGTCTCTTTTGATACCTCGAATACAAGTGCATTAGCTTAGATTTATGTCAATTAGGGACTAAGCCTCAAATCCCTGAGTATGTTAACTTTTGTTATTTTATTGTAAATATACTGTAACTACAGCTAAGTACATGTCTCAACACATATGGAAGATGACGTCTGACATCGGAAAATTTGTGACAGTGAGACTTAGACATGTCATGTCTATGAGCATCTTTGTACAAAGTTGTTAAATGATCAAAAACATATTGGCCTCTGACCTACTCTTTAAATGCTTTGAACAATGTATTATGCTGCGTACTGACAAAGAAACAAATACTTTGAAAAATGAAGACACTTTTTTTGTAAATATTCTGAAGTGTACTATTTGCAGCTATATGAGCTATAGTTGGTCACAGACTGCTGCTGCTGCTGTCTGAGGAGTTTCTGGGTTAGCCACCAGGTGCCATGACGCTGTGTGCTGTATAATGCAGACACTGTTTCAGGAGCAGAGCAGAGACAAAAACATTTTGCCATAGGTCAGTATTATTGAAATCCTAAAACATACAAAACACAAAGGGCTAAAATATATTCCAGAAGATGACAGGTAAACACTGTCACCAGCCTGTACTATACGTAGCTGGAAGTGCTGATTCAGCATCTTCACATTGTTGTTAGAAATAGCTGCAGACAACAACCATTTTTGTTACTGTTCTGTGTTGGAAATGCATATTTACAGATGCCATATTCCTCCTTAATTATTTCCATATGACCCATACAAAGATTGTGAAAGCTACTCCATCGGCTGAAGCCCTTTTGTCTTGTGGCTTCTAGCCACAAAATTACCTCAATGATCAAATTCTTCCATGTTTTGGCCTCATAAAATTGGGGAACCTTCAGGTGTCATCTTGCACAAATAAATGGGGAACTAGTTTATGATAGAATTACGGCGCAGTAACGACAGAAAGTATGAGTCACTGTGGTGTGTGAGTTGGCTCACATTCACTCCCTCTGGTCCTGTTCAAACTGGGCATTAAAATGTGTTCACTGTAATCAGATCGCAAATGTCCAGCATTCATTTCAGGTGCGCTTTAAGAATACGATTCAATTTAAAATACAGTAATGTGAACAAGAGTTGCTTTTACAGACCTTCTTTAGTAATGTGTTTTTAGTAATGCACCATCTTTTTTGTAACAGCCCTCTTTTAACTTTGCTGTATTTAACCTGATTAAGTCTTTACCAAGTTGTATGAACTATGGATATTCTGGAGAAATCTGAGACTATGAAACAACATATTACATGTAGAGCATAACGTAGGACTGGTATCCTATGCTTATGCAAAGGAGCATGCAATCTTTAAATAGTGTAGTCTACTGCATTTAGGCAAATTGCTTCTAATTGATTCAGTTTAGTTGATTTTTAAAAAAGTCTCAAAGATTATTTAATTTGGACATAAAAACATTTTATGATTTATCGTTTAGCTGTTTTTCTTGATGTTTTTAAGTATTTATCACATAATGGAACACCTTTCAGGTTGCTATGTTTAGGCTTGTAATGTAAAAACGGTAATGAATCCATAAATCAATACATTGGAGAAAATGGTATTTTAGATGGCCCTACAATCCACTGAAACTCATTGCTTTATTTAGTATGCTAATCAAAGCTTGTTAAGACTCTTTTTTTGGCTGTGATATTGTTGTGAGCTCTGTATCACCTGCTTCATATCATATCTACAACCCTTTGCTTCTAAGGTTCTGTGTCAAGAGTGGAGAGGTGACAGTCATATGACAATTAACTAATAAAAACTAAAGGATGATATAACAAGTGTGAGAATTACAGTACACATACACACTTTTTGTTTTTGTGTAGTTCTAAAAATAGATTTTATTGTCAAGGTATCATTTACTATGGTGCATTATTATACCCAGCTCAGGCCAGTTTGCAATTCCCTCCTTTTTTGCTCTCATTTCCTGTCTTTCCACTGCCTTGGTCACATAAAGGTACACAAGGTAAAATATCCAAGTTTTAATTATCATGCTTGTGATTTGACTAATCCAACTTCCAATTAATCACTAGATTTACACTTTTGAGGGCACCAGTATGTCAATAATTAAGCTTATGACCAGATGCCCAGATAGTTTTGCAGTGTTCTTCATCCAATGTTGTGCCAAATGATGCCCAATAGTTTAAATTATGTTAATTAAATGTATTTTATCTTGTGTTAAAGATTTTGTGTTTCTGATGCTCTACCAAATGAAGTTTCAGAAGTGTCCACAACACTGATGTTGAAAGATTGTTTTATTATTTTGCCAAAGGTGCTTTTGGACAAGCTTTCACATGCATAACTTAGGCAGCATAGAACTTGTGCATGAGTAAGTTGTTCACTCCAAAGAAGGAAACTTGCATACAGAAATGTATGACTTTAATTTAAGCATTGGTTGCCTTAGGAGATTGTAACTGAGCTGAATTATCTGGTAACAAATCCTCAACAAAGTGAAATGCGACCACATGACTGGTAAACCTTCCTCTGACTAGTTGATAAACTCAAACGTTAAACAGATGTTGAAAATAAATGCTCCTCAGGTACACTAAACTATCTCAGTTGTAGCTGTTAAAAATGATGTGTGATAATTTGATTGAGCCCTCTGACTTGGGGCGGCAGTAGCTCAGTTTGTAGAGACGCTTGCCCACTAACCTGAAGGTTAGTCAGGCATTGCATACTATCATTGTGTCCTTGGGCAAGACACTTCACCCACCTTGCCTGTATGAATGTATCAGTGTGACTGCGTTTGGTGGTGGTCAGAGGAGGCTGTGGCTGCAGAAGTAGCTCACCACCACCGAGTGTGACTGAGGAGTGAATAAATAATGGACCAAATTGTAAAGCGCTTTGAGACGCTTGAAACTTGTAAAGCGTGATATAAATCCAGTCCATTATTATTATTACTTGTGTATCCTTTTGTTTTGTGAAAGGTGGCAGCTTACATGCTGTAGTTGGGGTTAACTTGCTATTATAACTGTTACACAAGTTGATTTCCTGCTATTTATAAGGTGAAAAATAAATTCAGGACAAACTACTTCTCTGTGTAAATAGAGTTCTTTACATCACCAATAGTTATGTTGCTTTACTTTTAGAAGTTTATACTGTCACTAAATGGTTCACTTGCAAACAACAAGAAACCTAAGGCCTTGTAAAAGTGATCTAGATGGAGACTAAAGTTAGACTCTCCAGGACAGCTTCCAGTTGTAATCTTTTGTATAAATTCACTCTGTACAGTCACCAAGAGGAGACCTTTACAGCAAATCCAGAGGCTAAAGGCGTATTCTCACTGGGCGGTAGGTGGTGGGTCGGGCCAGTTTGGGGGTGTATCCACTTCCCAATGCGGTCCAAAGAGGCCCCAGAAAGCGTACCAAACCGTCCTAATTTTGGCACCCCTTGGCCAGGGGGTCCAGCGCTGGGTCTGCTTTGAATTGCTTTAGAAAAGGTGGAGTTGCACATTGCTGCGAATTGACCGGACAAGAGAGAATCCACACTCGGGCAAAAACAACAAACCAAAAAACAGAAATAAAAGTGAAATTGTTCTTTTTTTCAAACGCATACTTGTCCTTGTGATAAACAGCCGTTTTCCAAGAGAGGACGACTTTTTTGAAAACTAAAGTTAGCAAACATATCAGCAACAGCTCTTTTTGGGTTAGCGTAACACAGCTCTTGCTTTGGGAATCAAAACTTTTCAGTTTTAGTTTAGCTTGGATTAAGCACTAGTTAAACTTATGTCGTAATATTATGAGTTGTTAAACTTTTTAACATGGTGCAGAGAAGTGAATCCAAAGCACAGAAAGCTCTCCTGCTTACTGAAGATAATACCGACCAATACTGACCAATATTGAAAAAAAAAAAATCATATGACAGATATTGTGGTTGCGATTAGATTTGCAATATAATATATTTTTTTAAATCGATGTCCAGTTCACAGTTTACATTTTAAACATATGATGGAGGATTGATATTTGAGAAATATTCACTGCTGAACTAATCAAAGGAATCATGTGCCTTTCAGATCTTGTCTGTAGAGGCCTAAACCAGTGTTTCCTAACCTGGGGTACAGGGACCCCTAGGGGTACGTGAACCCTTTGCAAGGGGTACTTATTACATTATTTATTTATTTATTTATTAAGATGATAAGAAAAAAATTGCAATCTTTCCATATTGAATTATTAAAACTTATGAAAGAAAAACTTTTTTTACAAAATTTTTAGGTTTATATTTTCTTTAGCTAATAGTTAATTTCAAAGGGTAGTTATTGAAAATATTTTTAAAATTATTATTTGTTTTGAACATAAAATATCTAGTAAACTATGCCATTTTTATTTAATTTTAAAGGCAGACAGATTATTATTATTATTATTTTGTTTATTTTCAAGCTTAGTTTAAAAATGCCAAAGAATTAGCATGTACAAAATGATTTATATGAACATTTTGATCAAGAGGGTACTCGTAGTATGTCCAAAAATGCCTGGGGCTACACTAGACAAAAAAGGTTGGGAACCACTGGTCTAAACTACAGCTGTAGCATTATTTATACATACTAAGAAGTGGACAATAAATCACATAAACGACTGCAGCCTTTGTGATTTGTTAATTGCAACAATTTTGATTAACTGTGCAGCCCTACTCATCTGTATATTAAATATTTGCAACACCTTCATGTTTTAAAAGTCAACTTCAAACATGTTTTTTATCTCATTGATTAACAAAATTGTTGTGTGTTTACGTATCAGACACCGGTCTCCTGGACCCAGAGTCATGGAAACACAAACAGGTTTTGGAGCTACCAAAACTGTGCCATCCAGCGGAAATGCGCATTAAGTGCTCTGCGTGGCCATCTCTGTCTTATATACATGCTGGCTATCTACTTTTACTTAAAACAGCAAAAGTAAAATAAGCAGTGTGGTTTTAGATGGGATATTCTTGAACTTGAGGCTTGGCCATGGATTAATCATATAGCCTAATTTTGGTTCATTTTTTATGTTGGCTTAAATCAGAAGTAATGCACTGCATTTTTACTGTTAGTGTTTTAAAGGAACATCTTGTTCCAAAGAAACACGTGGCTTGTTATTCTCAGAACAGCAATAAATGCAAAATGTCCATTTAACAATATACATTTGTCCCTAAAATACCCAGAATGCAGTTTGATTAGTCATTCACCTCATGTAATTTGGCGGGGATTAGCACAGTGGCTAAAGCCCTGATCTGAACAATTGATGTCTATGCTCATATTGATTGTGCTCCTGGCTGCCATGTTCCTCTCTGTTCTAAGATGTCTGTTACTTCTGCCTTGCTCTCACTAAATGTCTCATGTTCCAGCTGCTATTTTTCTCTCATTTGACTGGAGAAACGGTATGCCCCACCCTGTGGTCTAAAGTTGTGCACTCAGCCTTGTCCCAATGCCAGGTCTTAGAGGAAGACATTTTCCTCTTTGTGCTCTAAAACACATGGGCCGCTGCTCCTGCCTCTGGCCCTCTGCTCCCCTTTACTATTTCTCTGATTGTCGTTACACACACTTACATAAAGCTTCATATTTATTCACACATTTTCAGGAGGTCAGACCACTCTGCACCAGAATCCATCAGTTGGAGTGACTAGTCAACAATAACAACTGTTTGCAGTTCACTCAAAAACCTACCTTATCCTATAAGATACCTGTCCCGTACTGTATCAAGGCCATTTTCCCAGTGTAGTGGTCTGTATGTGTATTGGGGCTCTGATCACTTCTATGCTCTTTATATACAGTATAACACTGGGGAATTTTACAGCGAAGGGTCCTATGGGTTTTACAAATGTCCACTTCTTTACAATAAGTCTATATATTCAGGTAGGAGGAGTTTGATTGATGAGAAAGTGTGTGCAAATGCCCAAAGAGCAGTAACAGAGTGATGTAAATATTTAAATTAATTGCAGGTAGATGCGTATGAATATAGTGCATTTACTTAGGGGTGTGTAGTTGTTGTAGTACATGCAGATTTGATACACTGCTAAAAGATCTGTAAAGTTGTGCTACTGACAGCTGTGTGTATGACAGAGCGGTAAACTCCAGTAGGACAGTGGTGTTTCTCAGGAGGCCAAGGTCTCTCAGGCCTGTCCCCCACTGGGTTTTGCACTACACTCTACAGCTTTGGCCTGCTACTGTGCATGTGTGCATGTACTGTTTGCACACGTTTCAGCATAAAGGGAAAACGTAATCAATCTTGTGTCTGCACTCAGCAACGCCTATAGGCTGATAAAGAGTGAGAAGGACCTACAGTTTCTACAGTGTGGTTATCTATAACTGGTATAAGTTCATCTTAGTAGTAAACTCAGCATTATAGATGGTTGTAGCAGCGTAGTAGACGGTTTAACTGGACAAAAGTTGCAATATAGCTTTAGTTTCAATTGAGTTGGTTTTCTTTTACAAAGTCAAATAAATCAACTGAACCTAATACTATTCGAATTTTTAAGTATATTTTGGGGAATTTAAACTTTTCATCAGAAACAATAGTGATAAACAAGCAACAAGATAAGAGAGAAGGGAAGGACACAGCGCAAATCCATCCCAGTCTGACTTAAACCTGGGTCACTCAGGTACATCTACCATGTGAGCCACTGAGGCTCCCCACTATGTAGAATTTTGCCTCAGCAAAAATATAATATAATATCATATAATATAATATAATATAATATGATATATTTGAACAAACTTGGAACCACAAGTAACTGGTGTGGTACAGAACATTGACTTGGTATGTTCCAATCTATAACTTTCAAAGTAAGGTATGGTAGTAGGGCTGGGCGATATTGGTCAATGTCAATTTTTGTTATGCTTTGATTCATCCTTAGGTTTAGATTTTATTGTAAAAGGAAAGTTTAATTTAAAGTATTTCATTGCATGTTTTAGTTTTTATACAATAATAACAATAATAATTTAAACAGTTAAAATTCGCAAGATGATATGCGTTTGAGCCCCTGAAAATGTCTAGTTGCTCTATGTAAGAGCATCTCTGGGCTGCAGCTTCAATGAAGAAAGCAGGGAAAAAAACTCCCGTCTGTTTCTAACTGTCCAGTCAATACACACACTAGACCTAGTTGTAGTATTCAGTCAGACTATTAACAGTAAAATCACATACTTTAAAGGCCGCGCTGATCACGAAACCTTTTCAAGTGACAAATTCGGCATTGACGCACGTCACGTGATGCACCACAGCTGTGCGCTCTTTTGACTTTACTGTAAACCAGGGCATGTGCGCCATGTTTTCAAAGCTCTGACAGCGTTTCTGCCCATTCATCGTTAGGATGGATAAAATATATATAGACAGTTTTGCTCCTTTATCCTATAGATTAATTGCAGCATAAAAGGAGTGTACTGCTGTTTTTGTGCAGCACAGCAAATGTTAACGTTAGTTTAGCTTCTCTATCAGCGCTGTTGCTGCAGACACAGCTGTCATTTTTTAATGCCTTTTTTGTATTTACATGCGTAGTACATTTAGGTGGTTATTCCTCTAAACTCCACTCTTGTTCTCTCTGGCTCAGGCTCTGGCTAATAAACTTGTTCATATCGAATTAAAGGGCTCTATGCTTATCATCAAGATCGACCCTATACTTAATCACAATTCAACTTTATATTTGATTTTTGGCACAGCCCTATATGATAGACCTTATTTTCTGTAGGAAAATTTGTTCTCTGCATTTGACCCATACTTGCCCTGGGGCAACTTGTCATGAGCAGTGGGCAACCACAGTGCAGCACCTAGGGACTTTTCTCCAGATCTTGTCCTAGGCTATACCTCCAGCTAGGTATAGCCCAAACCACCCAGTCTCAAGGTGAACATGCATACTCCACACAGGGATTCAAACCCTGGACCTTCTTGCAGTGAGGCAAGAGTGCTTACCACTTTGGTAAGTGGTAAGCTCACCATCAATCTTGATGATAAGCATAGAGCTCCTGATCTCAACCTCAGAAACCACTCTAACAGTGGCTTTAAGGTCACTAAATATCCAGTATAATACCTAGGAATACAGTACATGTATCTGACTAAAGTGTAACCCTGCTTCAACAGTGTACAATTTACAGAACAAGTACATAAGTACTTGTGGGACTCCTGAATAAACTGGAAGCCTCATATACTAATATAACTGGTGCATTTCTCAGAAAGAGTAAAAAAATACTACATGGCAGTGGAGAGAGGCTTTTCAGCATTTACAGTTTTTTTAGTAAAACTCATTCAGAGACACATTTTACCTTAAAAACCCTGGTGGCTGCGACTCTAAAGTCACTTCCTCCCAGCACGATGTACAGTGAACATGTACACATTTGGCAATACCCAGTTTTAGCTAATTATGTTTTTATTAGCATTTAGAGTGGTCTCATGCGGACACTGAGGGCGCAGTGGGCGAATATTAATTTGGATGTATAGTATTGGAATGAGATGTTTCCTTTCGTTGTCTGTGCTCTTTGTCTCCAGGTTCACCCCCCCTCCCCCTCCCGATTGCCCCCCTACAACCCCATCACTCCCCCTGCACCCGCCCCACACACACACACCCACAGCCCTTAGGCGACAGCAGAGCAGGAATTGATTAGTGACGGCTTAAAAATAGACGACCGGTTGTCATGGTAACGCCCACAATGAGCTGTTGTCTAGTTTAATAAAGAGCAGCGTTGTGTTGAAGGTGTGTGTTGCTCCTACAGGCAGGTGAGCCGCGTGTGTGTGTGTGTGTGTGTTCGACCAACAGCTACCAGCTTCAGACGCCACTGTCTCATTGGCTGGAGTCGGCATCCCACAACTATCAAGTCTAAGCGACCAATTACAGCTCTGTTGCTATGGCCTTCGTTGTTATTGGTCTCACCAACGTCCAAAACTCGCCATTTACAAATAATGATCGTTTTTCCCGCCGCATCTCATCTGCATCCAGTTCAGTCGCAGTCAGTACACTGCTGTTATTGGTAATATTTACAATGACCAATTTGACTTTGAATCGAATTCTCCATCACATAACAAATATTTTTACCAAATTATAGGCCGTATTGAGATGTTTTTTTGGTTCCTAAAAACCTATTTTCTTCCGCAGTGGTGGCTCAAGATCTATTCATTTAAGGCAACAAGTATAGACTTCATCATTACAGGTGCTGGTTGGTGAGTTGGCCTAAGGACTCTGCTGTCATCTAAGCATTGCTTTTGTTTGTGTCTTTGGAATCCAGTTAGGCTATCATTAAAGGGAGAGTATAACAATTATATAGTGCATGAAAGTCAGCCACATTGCAAAAGTGTCAACTTTTCTGTTTCACTGTGGTCTAGCTCAGTGGTTCTCAAACGTTTCACACCAAGTTCCACTTTTTAGACTTTTCAAGTAACAGCTTTTGCTCACTAAAATGAGAATTACTAAATCAGGACAAAACAGACAACTGGGAATTCATCATGTTTCAACTGGACTATAACTATAACTGGAAATAAACCTAGACTAAAATAGTACTAAACTGTGCCTTAACCAGGTCTAAGCACCAGTGGTACACTTCTTGCAACCAGAGCAGGATTAAAACAGAAAGAAAATCACATCTTATTCCTGAGTACCACCAGATGAAGCCTGTGTACCACCAGTGGTACCTGTACCACAGTTTGTGAAGCACTGGTCTTCCTGCAGACTCGTCAGCTGTGTGCTTGTTGTACTATGCCAATACTGTTTTGGACACTTTTTAGTTGAAAACACAATTTTGTCCAAGTTACTATTTCACTCATGGTAAACTCAGAGAGCACAGTCTTCCACTAGGGTACTGGCTCTATCATGCAATGGCAATGATTCAGTGACTAGACATGGACTCAAACCAGAGATTTTCTAGTTCAGGCCAGGGGTAAATGCTGTCTATTGAGACTATCCTTGTATTCCTTATATGGTAAAGAATCTTCTAAAATAAATAATTTGTTCCTTTACTGCCCCTTGTGGCTGGAGTTAGCATATTTGGATTTAGGCGGTGTTCCAGGTCCACACCAAAAAGAGTTCTACCCTGGCCCACTGACCTTTCCTAAAATTATTATTGAAATCTAATTCTTACCTTTTCAGTTATCTTGGTAACAGACTAACAAATCAATGTCAGCGCCAACATTCGGGCTTGAATCGCATGCCAGTGTTCTTACTGCATGGAATGTGCTGAATGCATTCTAATGGGAGGTAGCTTGAGCAACATGTGTATGGATAGTGTCAGTGTAGATGGACACTTTTTTAAGCCAGAGCACTTATATGTTGAAGTGACTTGAAATCTTGTTTATTGTTAATATTAGAATTTCAATGAGGGAGAGACCCAGGCAGATATTATGTTTGCACTACAGATGCGTTTTACTCTAGAAAGAGACATCAGAAAGAAAAATAAGTGGAACTCCCAAAAAATTTACCACTGAGAAAGTCCAGCTAAAATGAATATATCTCTCTCTCTCTCTCTCTCTCTCTCTCTCTCTCTCTCTCTCTCTCTCTCTCTCTCTCTCTCTCTCTCTCTCTCTCTCTCTCTCTCTCTCTCTCTCTCTCTCTCTCTCTCTCTCTCTCTCTCTCTCTCTCTCTCTCTCTCTCTCTCTCTCTCTCTCTCTCTCTCTCTCTCTCTCTCTCTCTCTCTCTCTGGTGGTACAGTAATTTCGGCCGGTTGGCTGATGGTCATTGGTTTATTGAATGTGTGGTTCTTTTGGCCTTGTCTTGGCTACACAATAAGGCTGACCGATTTTAGAAAAACATGGGATATGCAATAGCTATGCTGAATCTGGTGAAAACAAGATTCCTGGTAATTTTTGGATATCCGTTAGTAAGTTCATCTCAGTTTAAGCAGAAATTTAATTCTCTTTTTACTAGTCAAACTAAGTAGGGCTGAACAAATATATTGCGAAATTATCGTTATCACAATATCAGCAAATGCAATATGCGTATTGCAAGAATCTAAATATATCTCATTAATGCTATGGTCTTCCATCTGACAGAGCTTTACACTGAAGAATGATTTTCCCACCAGAGCTCTGAATGAAAATGTGTTGTGACTCAATAAAAATTATTTAAAAGTCCAGTTTTAAAGGTAATTTCCTAAATTTAGTCATAATTTAGCCTTGTTTTATTCCTGGTTTAGTCTGTGTTAAGTTTTGACTTGGGAATACAGGGACTTACAGTTTTGTATTAAGTGAATTTAACTTAATACAATAGTAGGCCTAACCCTTATTCAACATAGTTATCGAATATTGCATGTTTTTCCCCATATGGTGCAGCCCTAACACTAAGAATAAACAACAACGAAAACAAGCCTAACCCGAGCTAAACTGAGGGATCACCTGCTATTTTTTTATGTTCTATTTGGTCCTAATGTAGGCCAGGGTCACTGAAATACAGAGATTCTGATAGTGTAAATGATGTCTGATAGATGGAGGACTATAGCGTTATTGTGATACATTTAGTTTCTTGCGATATAGATATTGCATTTGCTGATATAGCGATACATTTGCAATATTATGCAGCCCTACTACTACATAAATATGTCAGAAAGTCTACCACTCTACTCCTGTACTCCACTAAAGTACTTGTAAGAAGAGACTGACAAAAAATGACAAGAAGAGAATTTTATTTTTGTACAGTCCAATATCAATACATTTGTCTTAAAAGGCTTTAAAGGCTGTACAAAACTAACGAACTGTATGCAGACATTTCTATTGTTTATTACTTGTAAAATGTCTACACCTATTAGGGAAATTATTCCTTACTGAAGTAATATCTAATATCTTTTATATATAACAGTACTTAAAAATTGCAACTCAGATTTGCATAAGACTTATAATTGTGCTGCTCCACATGAAACTACAATTATGCAAATATTTCTCAGTGAAGTTTTTATCAATTAAGTTTTATTACCTGCCTAATGCTAAGTAGATGGATCAGGTAATGGCATAGCACTATGGTGGCTCGCCATTTGGCATATATCAAGCCAATTCCAAACTGGCTCGGCCCAAAACCCAGACCTAGCACTACAAAGCTGATGTTGGGGTTGTAGGGCATTCAGGCATATGAGTTCTTTAGCTGCCGTGAAGCTGGTGACACAAGAACAGTAAATGCCACCACGCAGACGCAAATGGATTTACTATCATTACAGTTAGTCAAATGAGATTCAGCCATTCAGAGCTATTATTCAACTATCTGTGCTAATATGGTGTTGACAAGACAAAAGGGCGATTTTGTAGAATGCTCTTATTAAGACGTGCTGTTAGTTTATTGTAAAGAGGACATTTTAGCAGCAGCAATCTGATCGACAGGGAGCACTGTGCATAAAGAACATGGTGTGTGTGGGGGGATGGGAGAAGGGAATTAAGAGTTGGCATTATGTCAGCAGAGAGCTGCCATCTCTGTCTCTGCTCTCCGAGTGTGTACACACAAACCACACTAGTGTGGGCATACAGCACAAGACAAAGAAATTTCCCTTAGTTCTTACTCTATCTTCAAAGTGTCACTCTTTTATTACACCTCCCTAAAATCACTTACTGAAGTCCCGGATGCCTGCACACACATGCCTACACAGTGTATGTCCGCTGCTGATTGGCCAGTGTAACGTGAACAAATGAACCCCTCCGCTCCAGCCACATTTAAGGGGCCCCTGAAAGTAAGCATGTGTTTATTTTTACAGTGAAAGAGGGAGAGCGACTCGAGGAACTGGGGGAGGGTAGAGGAGCAGGGAGGGGTTTCTTTGTGGTACTTTACAGCTGGAGCATGAAAGGGGCTCACAAAATCCTGCCTTCTGTTGGAATGCATTAAATATTTGGACACAATCAATTAGCCTTTTCATACTGTAACACAGTTTCTGTAAGGCGTCCCTTATATTGTAAACACACTTTACCTGGACAACTTATGCCAGTAGGCTTATTATAAAATGTACTTTCTCTCTGTAAAATGCATCAGTGTCCAGCATCTTTTACCTAACCTTTTTATTGTCTTCCCTTATTCTTGTTGCGTTGGGTTGGCAGAACCCAGAGGGGCTGGGTGGGTAGTCACGGGTGGGAGGGGCTAGAAGTGGGTCTGAGGAGTGAGACCCGAGCGGAGCGAGTGGCTTGTGTAGCAGCTGAGTGAAACAGTCATTTTATTATGTAAAGGCAGTCGGCGATGGTGGCGGGGAGAGGGAGGTGGGTGATGGTGCGAGGTGCCAGTTAGTGACGTCCAGTTCAGAGCCGGCTGTGATTGGCCCGTCAGCATTCTTCCAGGCGCTCTATGGCTCATTAAAGGTGGAGGCTCAGCGGCAAGGTTTTCTGTCAGCAAATGGAGGCACAAGTCTGCTCCCTGCTGCGTCACAAATGAATTAGAGAAGAAGTAGTGTCAGGGAGGGCTGTTTTGTGCCATCATTAAGACTCCTCCTTGCGCTAAAGAGGCTACCAGAGATATGAGCTGGATAACAGAGACATCGGAGGAGTGGCAGCCCCTGTATCCTACTCCGCATGTATACAATACACGAGCGGAAATGATACAATCAGATTTGTGATGAATAACTAGGAAGCCGATTAAGTAACAAAAGAAACAATTAGATGTGCTTGATAGACTATTGTGCATACAAATGGATTAAATTAGTGTATTTGTTATGTCTCCTTCAAGTAAATCTCCAAAGTAGTTTCAAATATCAAACAGTTGTGAGACAACTGTAGCCTCTTCAGACTACACTTCTTCTGATTATTTCACAGGCCTCTGCAGCAAGTAGTGGCAGGTTTTATAAAAACGTTTATTCAGTTATGTTTCTCCATCTTTTTGAACGTGTCCTAGTGTTATAGTGAATGGCCTACATTTTAATATCACATATCCTATTGCATGTTGATGGTATCTGGTAGAGTCGATGGTTAGACTCAGGTCAGGTGCAGTGGAAACAGAGCAGCCCAGAACAGATTCACTACAAACTGTTGAGCTGGTTTAACCCTGGTGGTAGCAGGGTCATAGTGTTATGACTTTCTCTTGTCTTTATTTCTGAGCAGCAACTTCAAAAAGATGTGGGTCAGGCCAGCTCTTCAAAACTAAAAGCAAACCAGTTTTGTTTGTTGGCCAGCTGTACAGCCAATCATAAGCCCTCTGTATAGTGTTTCATTAGACTTGAATCAAACTAACCAGCTAGTTACACATTCTGTCAATATCTTTCACAAGGGAAATATGTTAGACTGTTAATTGTTAATCTGCTGAGGAGTGTTTAAGTCACTATTGAACAGATGACACAATAAATGTCTAATGACATTTTAATTATTATTATGACCTCCCTATATCTGTCCAGACATGGAAAACCCCTAGGAATACATACAACTTATGACATGTGGGAAGGTCTCATATCTTCAGATCTTGTTGTGTCCTTAGGATGGAGCGGATGTCTGAGGAGGCACTCAGGCTCAACCTGCTGAAGAGAGGCTTGGACTCGACCAGTGAGCGTGATGAGGCCCTGGCCAAGCGTCTGAAGATGGAAGGCCATGAGGCCATGGAGCGCCTCAAGATGCTGGCATTGCTAAAACGTAAAGACCTTGCTGATCTAGCAGGTCTGGATGTGGCAGGGCCCCTTGGAGACAGTAAGGGGCCTGGAGCCAGCGCCCTCCACCACCAGAGCCCTATGGGTACTGCCTCCTATGAGGAGAAGATAAATGGAAGCCTGAGGCTTGGGGGGCACAGCAGCCATGTTGGACAGACCAAGAATGGGAAAGAGAATATCTTGGATGAGCCAGTGGATATGAGTGCTGGGAGACGAAGGTCAGTTTCATGTCTTTCAACAGCTCTCGCTTCAAATTTTATAATAAACTGTTACCAGTAATACATTGCAATGTATCATCATCTCAAGCCTGGACTTGTATAACATCACATTCAGGCTACTGTCATCGAAGACTGGTAAAAGATGAGCAGAGTTAAAGAGTCTAATACTGCAACTGGCCACATACTTTACTGACACTTGTGTTTGAAGGCAGGCAATAAACATTCTTGATTAACTAAATTATTGTCGTACCAGGTTTAACTGTTGCATTTGCACACATATCTTAATGACTAATAGATGTATGTTCACAGTATGCACTCATGTTCCAAAAGCCAATAATCCTTGTTGGTTTTATTTTATTAGTGTAAATGACAATGACTGAAAAATGAAAATTGTAGTTAAATGGCATAGTCTGACAATAAACACTCACTGCTTGCTCTGCATTGCAGAAATGACTTGCAGTGCATTTAAGAATGCAAATGTAAAAGTATCATATGTTTCTTATTTTCCCACAAAGTGATGCAGACCATATTAGAAGAACTCCATCACCAGATGTCATCATTCTGTCAGACAATGAAGCATCCAGCCCCAGAACAACCCCTCGTCCTGAAGAGAGGATGCACCGCGCCAACCTTGAAATGTTTAAGGTACATCTGTGCAACAGTTATAATTGGCCTGGCTGCATGATGACATTAGGCAGCTGCCCTATGGTCCTGATGAACATGGTCAAAGCCCTTTCAGACAGTTTTAAGGTAGATACTGTACTACAGCAACAGTCATAAAAAAACAAACAAAAAAAAAAAACCCAAATGTTTCTACATTTGATTGGGGATTTTTAATGGTCCTCATTTATCAAAGTTGTGTAGAAAAGAGTGCAGATTCGTGTGTAAACATAAATACGACAAAAAGAAGCATTTCTCTGAGCAGGAAATAAAAAAAAATGTTGTTTGACATATGAAAAGTATTATAAAGGTTTAATTTTACAGTCAAACCCCATTTTAACATGAACATCTAAAAAATACTTTCCCCATTCGAAGCTCATGAGCCGATAGCCCTTGTTTCATATGGGTTCAGGGGAAAATACAGATAACTACAGCACAGTATATCTTCAGCCTGTACGCAAGTGCCCTGTGCCCTGTGTATCAGCCTGAGCAGCGGCACACACGGGCCAGCACCAGCCACACTCAGACTGGAACCAGACAAACATGGACCAGAATGGGCCCGTCTGCATAAACGCACGTTCAGCTGCAGTATGTGCTTGCCTCTGTCTGCAAGGCAGAGAAAGGAACTCTTTCAGTGTTAAGTGTTTGTGAAGTGCAGTGTATTCAAATTGTCCCCATCCAAAGTTTGCTCAAACACTATAATAAAAGTAGACAGTGGTAAGCGGCCTTTCATATGCAACTAGGGCTGCAATTAACAATTATTTTGATAATCGATTAATCTGATGATTATTTTTTGATTAATGGATTAATAATCGGATAGAGAAGCGCACATAAAGTGGTAAAAAAAATGGAGGTGCTTTATAGCCATTATTCCTGTTAAAAGTTGGTGATAATTCAACCAAAAATCAAAAACTTAATTTTTACAAAATTTTAAACTGACAAAGCTACAAGTATGCCACTTGATACTTGACACTTGGTTAGACCATATTTACACAAAATATTTTTTCTCAAAAACACAAAATGCACATTGTTTTAGTTTCACCAAGACCTCCACAGCGCTGCTAGCTGCTGCTAGCTGCTGCTGGCTGCTGCTGGCTGCTGCTGGCTGCTGCTGGCTGCTGCTGGCTGCTGCTGGCTGCTGCTGGGTGCTGCTGGGTGCTGCTGTCTGCTGCTGTCCCCGGTCTATGTGTGGCTGGTCCAGGGTGATAGTGCACAGGCAGCACGGCTCTGGGCAGGTGACTGGAGCATACAGTGACTTCAATTCAAAGCTCTGTCTAAGTAGCTGCACTAAGTAGCTTTGTATCCTTAGAGCAATCACAGTAGCATATTTAGCTCTGCAACAATAAATTGTCAAATTATATGTTTTGGTATAAGCAACCACTGATAAAAAGATTACATATCAAAACTATAGCTGGAAAACACATACAAACAAACGTTTGTACTGCTCGATAAATGGCTCTAGCTAAAATATGTAAAATGTAGAATGAACTGTAATATTAAATTGATTTTAGGCAGCAATGTGTTTTATGCTCTTATTTTGCTGTACAGTTTGGCGCTGATATGAAACTTGCGTAAATGTACAGTACCTCCTGAACTGGAGTAGGATTAGAGCGTACCATACAGTCATGTCCATTTTAATAAATAAGTTCTGTGTGACACCAGGTGTATACCCATTTTTTGGTTTACGCATGTTTGATAAATGAGAGCAAATGAAAGCAAAAGTTCACAGGATAATAGGGAAAGCCAGGAATGTGTGTTCAGTGTGGGTTCACCAGACTCCCAAGGCCAGCCAGATTTGTAGAGTAAATTGTAACTTTCTTGGTCTTAACTTAAGGCCTGACCAACACTACCTAGTTTTAGAATTTTACCAAAATCTGAAATCATGTCCCATCTAACAGAATAGACAGATTGTCTGTTATAATAAGACACATGCTAAGCAATCACATGATTTTAATAAAATTATTAAGCCCAATAGACCATGTTTTATAAAGTTACAGCAGCATAGAGGCATTTTGTGGTGTTTATTACAACTACTCAATACTGACTCTGAGATAAAACATAATAGAGTTTTACAGCAGAGAATTTGGAGCATCACTGACCTATTCAGAGAGGTTGAGACTGACTCGTCGACTGCTCACACAAAAAAAAAAAAAAAAGGTAAATGGTCGCATTTATATAGCGCTTTTCTACCTTCATGGGTACTCAAAGCGTTTTACATCAAGGAACCGTTCACCCATTCACACTCACATTCATACACCAGTGTGCGCAGACACAGGCAAGGTGGGTTAAGGTGTCTTGCAACGGTGGGAGTGGGGTTTGAACCGCCAACCTTCTGGTTAGTGGACAAGCGGCTCTACCAACTGAGCTACTGCCGCCCCCACTACAACAAATTCAGGTTGACTTGATATCATAATTTGTAAAAACAAAAAGATTGCGGCAAATTGCTTATTACAGTGACTTATGTGCGCATAATGTATCCCTAAGTCTAAATAAATAACAGCTAGGTTTTCACTAGGTAATTAATTGACAGTTAATAAAAGTTGTTATTTGTCAATTGGCCATGAAAGCCCCCTTGCCATTATTGAGACAGAAAATATCACTGTGTTGTGCTTCAGGGGAAAACTGGAGAGGAGAGGCAGCAGATGATCAAAGCCCTGAGAGAGGAGCTTCGTCTGGAGGAGGCCCGTCTGGTGCTGCTCAAGAAGCTCAGGCAAAGTCAGATGCAGAAGGAGAACATGGTGCAGAAGGTGAGTACTGCTGGTCCATTGTTGCTGAATGTTTCAAAGAAGAACCACTTCACTTTCCTACCCAGTTTGCTGTTAAATTATTTATTGTTTATTTGTCCATTCATGTGGGTGTCAGGGGAAGGATCATGAGGGGGGACATCTCAGTTTTGTTCAGGAAGTATATGAGGTATTAACATAAGCGTAACTGAGCTAACTGAGCATCTGCTTTGGATGTGAAGACATCCTGGATGTGTGCCCGTCAATTGTAGGGCCATTGTTTAGAGACAGACTTTTCCGCATATGATGTATTCATATAACCTGCTCCCTCAGTGTGGTGACAAGACTAGCTATCTTTCGTGTTCATTTTTTATGAGAAAGAAAATTAAAAACATTAAATGTACTATTAAAAGTTAACATTAAAAGTTACTTGCAGTTGGCAAAAATGAATGGTTGTTGTTAGCTTAATATACTGTATATTTTAAAATTTACTTTGAATTAATAGGACCCAGATCGGATGGTTAGTGCACTTTGTAAAATTTAAAGTATTAAAGTAGAATTTGTGGTGAATAATTGATTAAATCTGACCATAGATTGACAATCTTTTGTTGTCCCCTCAGATTTCTGTAACTACTTGTCCAGCGTAAAATAAAATAAAAATATTAGCTAAAAATGCTAAAATTATTAATATTAAGTAAAAGGGCTAAACGCTGATACTTTTGCTAACATTTTCTCTCCAGACTCTCCCAATTCAAATAATGGTTGTCAGTTACTCAAACCAACTTGCTTATTCATATTTTGCAATTTATGGCTGCTAATTCTAATAGGAGAAAGCCACAAAGAGGATGTTTATTGTTAGTCAAAATAGACATTTGTTATGCACTGGTGTGGACTAGGTCTCTAAAAGTTTGGTATGGCTTTGGCCCCAGGTCCCAGTGGTCCAGAATGCCGCCTCTGCACAGCCCCCACCGCTGCACAGCTCTTCAGGACTGAGCAAGCTGCCTGTGCGACCCGGACTGCACAACCCAGAGCCCCAGAATCTACGCACTGCTCAGGTCTGTGAACCTCCAGTCACTAAAAGCTCTGCTTGTACTTTTACTTCTAAGTAAGGTGGTTGTCTGAGGAAAAATTCAAGTTTATTTTTTATTTTATGTTTTTTTAGCATAAAAATGTATCAGAATTTCTATTTTACCAATGTGGATAGATGCTGTTGTCAACTTATTTCCATATTGCTGATTTAAAAAGAAACTATTACAAGTTAATCAGCACAGCCTTCTGTGTGGCATTCATTGAGTACAGTGCAAATTATGGCAATAGTTAGTAGTGTGATACAACTATGGAAAATATTTATATTTATATATTATATTAATTTATATTATATTGATTGGGCATAACATTATGATTACTGACAGTTGAATTGAATGACACATTATTTCTTCATCGTGGCACGTTAATGAGTGGGATTTATTAGGCATCAAGTGAACATTTTGACTAGCAGAAAAAATGGGCAAGCATTTCAGTGACTTTGACAAGGGCCAAATTGCAATGCCTAGATGACTGGGTTGGAGCATACTCAAAACTCCAGCCCTTGTGGGGTGTTCCCGGGCTGTAGTGGTCATTATCTATCAAAAGTGGTCTAAGGAACTGTAGGGAACCAGCAACAGGTGCACATAGGGAGTGAAGTGTGGCCCTGTGGTCCGATCCAACAGATGAACTACTGTAGCTCAAATTGCTTAGTTAAGGCTGGTTCTGATAGAAATGTGTTACAGTACCCAGTGCATTGCAGTTTATTGTATATAGGGTTGCATATCAGGCAGGTGGTCATAACATATCATACTATGACCAGGAATTAGGTCTTTCATTTTCTGCCAGCCTGATGCTGCTAATCATCAATCATTATTTTCAATACTGCCTGGTATTAATCTCCGCTGTAGATATCTTTGCCTATGCTGTTGCTAACGCACCTAAAAAGTGCTGTGCTGTGACTATGTTGTAGAGTATGCCCTGGAGGTTAGATAGTTGTCATTATGAGATTTCCTCTTGCTGTGAGTCTTTATTCATGCATGGCATAGCCTCACTCCTCCATTTCATGATAAGCGGTATTAAATATTCAGCGCATCTTTGTGTTTGTGTATAGAGAGGTCTTTGTGTAGTGGCTCATCTTATTGGCTGGTAAAGCACAGATTTACTGTACATCTGCTGCCCCCTTGTGTCCAGACAAAGTATCGCGTGTATTGACCTACAATTGATGCATAAAGATTTAGTTTATGGTGTCATTCACAGTTTTTTATAAACCTGTGCCTGCTTTATTATATGAGCTTAATCATCTGTGTCGTTTTGTGATAATGAAAACCAGAGCTCCATTTTTAGGATGACAGTGCACATGCTTAAATGTGGCAGTCCCATATGCCAATGTTAACTGTCTTTTGTTGTCTCCAGGGTCACACAGTCATCAGGTCAGCGGCCAATGCCAGCCTGCCACCTATGCTGATGTCTCAGCGAGTGATTGCACCCAATCCTGCCCAATTACATGGCCAGCGAGGACTCTCCTCCAAGCCTGGCATGGGCCGCTCCAGCAGCTTGGGCAACGCTGTCAGCTACCAGGTTTGGGTGCCTTCTATTCCCCGATTTACATGGTCCACTCTGCACAGTAGTTTGTAATCGATGGGAACATTTCAATTTGTAATTTCTTGTATTCTGGTGCATTTTAGATGATATTATATTATTTTCATCTGGGTAACCCATTTTACTATTCTCCAAGATTCAAGACAAAACATTATTATAACAACTCTCAACTCAACTAACCCTAACCCTATTTTAAACATGAGCTGCTGCTCTACTCATACAGAAGCATAAAGCAAATTATTAAGGCATTTATATGTTTGTGTAAAAATGACCAGGTTTCTCTTAGTGGTTCATAGAGTTTACCCTCAATATGGGACCCTGAGACTGTTGAACACTCAAAACATTGTGCCAGCACTATTAAAGTCTGGTTATGCTTCCATGTATAAGATTAAGATAAGTAATGCAAGTCTGTAGCTATGTTATCAACAAATAGATATAAACAAGGTAACTGGTACAGAACTTGATGTGTTCATCCTCATCTCATCTTATGTATGTGCCTATGTCTGCTCAGTAGACAAATGTTAGGTTATAAACAATGGTTTAAAGTTTATGTTATTAGGGTATAGTTGGACTATAGCCCCTAAAAATCACATTTATTTAAAAGAACTATGATTTCTTTCTAATTTAGGTATAGCAATTTGGAGTGGATAAGAGCATAAACTGGCTATTTAGCACAGCTATTAACAACAAAAGTGAAGATAAATGAGCTGACTTCTTCATATTGACAGCAATCTGAAATAATCAGAATGAGTCCAGTGGCGCCTCATCATGCAGGATTACTCAAACATGCGTGAATAAAACTAAATACCACTCCAGATATGTTTTTGAGGTGCAAACAACATTATAACGTGCTAAAAAGCTCAGAAAAGCCGATTTAGCATAATAGGAGATCTGCATTGAATGTTGAAGTTAGTACAGATGTCAGAGTTTAGCGGACTGACCAAACTCAATAGGATGTTGTATAAAGCAGGTGTGTTTCTCTCTGCAGACCAGCCAGCAGGTGTCCTCTCAACACTCAAGCTCCAGTGCCATCTACATGAACCTGGCCCACATGCAGGCAGCAGCAGCAGCAGGCGCAGGAGCTCTGGGCGGAGCCTCTGCGGTCAGCCCGTCCACTGGCGTTGGCGCCATAACTGATCAGGCCAGTAGCCAAGCAGCAGCCAAACTGGCTCTGAGAAAGCAATTAGAGAAAACCCTTCTCGAGATCCCTCCCCCTAAGCCGCCAGCCCCACTCCTTCACTTCTTGCCCTCTGCGGCCAACAGTGAATTTATTTACATGGTAGGACTGGAGGAAGTGGTGCAGAGCGTCCTTGATAGCCAGGGTAAGTAGTCATAGTCAGCATTTCATTCTCATAAAGCAATATGATGTATCAGGTTTAGCAGGCATTTGTTTTGGTGTATCTCTAGGTAAATTTAGAGGGTCCTTGTCCCGAATGGAGCCCTTCTATTGCGCCCAATGCAGAACTGACTTCACACCCCATTGGAAGAGAGAAAAGAGTGGAAGAATCCTTTGTGAACAATGCATGACATCCAATCAGAAGAAGGCTTTGAAGGCTGAACACACCAACCGGCTGAAGAATGCCTTTGTGAAAGCCCTGCAGCAGGAGCAGGTCTGTTTTCAAGGAGCTTGACTTTTTTTTAATTTTTTTTTATCTAATAGCAGAGAAAAAATGTCATATGAAAATGATTTTGGCAAAAATAATAAGGTTTTAGAAGCCAATGTTTTGTGATTCTATCTAAGCTAAAACCTTCCTTTAAAAAATTACTAATTTTAGAAAAGTTGTAAATTGCAGTATTGCAAGCATTGGACAGCAAGTACCGCGTTTGTATTTACATAAGTAATTGTTTTATTTAATTCCTAAGCCACAAGAGATGTACAAATTGATGATTTATGTAGCAGCAAGTCCCAGAATATGTGTGCGTTTTTCCATATTAGGAAATAGAGCAGAGACTGCAGCAGCAGGCCACACTCTCCCCCAGCTCCTCTTCAACTGGCTCCAACTCTTCAAAGACTGACTCAATGATCCGACACCATGCACTTCGCCAGGTACTTCACAGCCTGATTTCTTACTGTCTTTTCAACAAATGTACTTGTGTGTTTAGTTGTTTATTATTACTTGTATTTATGTATACCAAATATTTTCAGATGCATTGAAATTGTTTGGCTTAGTAGATAGTACAGTATTTTATACAATGGTGTACCTGTGTCCCCAGGCCTCCCAGCCTCAAGCTCAGGCGTCTCTGCAACGAAGCCTCTCCAACTCTGCACGAGGCGTCCTGTCCAACTTCGCCCAGGCCTCCCAGCTGTCTGTGGCCAGCAGCCTCATGGGTATGACTAGTGCCAAGCACTGTGGCAGTGGGAGCAGCAGTAGCAGCAACAGACTCCAGCATGACAGCCATCGTCAGATATACAACATCCCAGGTAAAAGGCGCATACTCAGTCACAGCACCAAGTGGGTTTGAACCTGTGTACTGACATGTCTGTCCTGCTTCACAGGATTAAATATTGCATATTTGAACCCAGCAGCTGTTGGAGCCCACAAGAGCTCCAGCCTAGCAGACCGGCAGAGAGAGTACCTGTTGGACATGATTCCACCACGGTCCATATCGCAGTCCATCACTGGACAGAAATGAGCCCTATTTGCCCTCTGAGCCCACACTAAAGCACTCCCAATCAGCCAAACCCCAACCTCCCCAACGCATGCAGTGCCTGTCGTGTGCCTACCTTAACCACCCCATCAGTTCCTGCTCAGTCAGAAAATCACCTATTTGTCCATGCATTCAAAGTTTTTTTTAATGTAGGTAAAATTATTTGTCTATGGTGTTTATCAATTATGACTCCCATTAATATCATTCTTAGTAGCACTATTATTATACCTACAGCTATCTTTTTGCTTCAGTTACTTTTGTAGTCATATGCTTTTCCTTTTTATTTTTTGCTGTACTGTCACTTGTTGAGTTTTAGAAGTGATGGTAAGTCATTATAGGTCTGCCTGAGACCTTTATCATATAGGATGTTTTCTCCACTCATAAAGCTTTGAGTGTTGTTAGGAACAAGATCAACAGGGTGCATTCTGGTTGCTATGCAACATTTAACAAATTTAAAACCTTTCCATCATTGTGTTTATTCTCTTGAATTTATTACTGACTGGCAAAGTAAACAGAAATGGACTATTTGTTAGCAACTGCCCTGCATGATTTTGAGGAGATGGAGAAGTGGACAGGGATCAGAGTGCCAACGTTTTTTTTATCAGCAAATCCTGTTTCATAGTGACACCATCAAAGCTCATCAAGTGGATACTAACAGACCGACTTTACTCTTTGGAAAGCTGCTTTTTTTTCCTTTTTCATTTTATTTGTTTCCTGTTCTGTACAACATGGCATCATGATCTTCACATGCAATGGCCACCTCCTCTTGCAGTTTCTGATGGATGTACCTGTTGGATGTACTAACTCAGGCTGCCCCATAGTGGACCAGCACATCATACCATTTGCAGTCAGTGGTGCTCTCTGTGGTGGCAAATGTCCAATCATGCAGTCTACAAAGTGAACTCATTAGTGCTTACATGAGCGATGGTGTCACTCAGAAGCTTCTACCCACATCACATTAGCCCCCTCCAGGTTCCTCCCTTTTTTCTTCACGCACCTTTGCTTGTCCAGTTTGCCCAGTATGCACGGACTGGCCCTTTGATCCCAGCAGCTCCTCTTGGCATATGCTCTTTACAGGACTCTAATCAACAGGTGTTTGCACGTTTGGTGCACACAAACCAGACATTATGTACTTAAAAGCCTTCATTTCTGGGCTTGATGTTATGTAGATTTCTAGTTTGTTTTGTCTTTTTTTTTTTTTTTTTTTTTTTTTTTTGCCCTTGTCTTTTTTCAATTGTTTTACTTTTTGCGGCGTCTCCCCACGTAATGGGGCAAACCTGAAAGGAATAAGTCCCTGGAGACGGTAATCAACAGCTGAAAACAGAAACTATTGAAATATCTGTATGGATTATGTATAGACACTTAGATTCAAAGACAAATGTGGACTTTTTATCTTTTGTGAAAGAGACATGGATCAATCATTGTGTGTATATTTATACGCACAAATTGCCTCACTCCAGAGGAGCACTTTTCATATTTCCAATTGGAAACTTTTTTAAAGTAAAGAATGTTACAATTATGTCCAATTAAGGTCTGGGTTCAAGGTGGATTGTGCATTGCACCATGTATAAAGGATGAATGGCTTTTTTCTTTGTCTTTGCAGATGTTGGATCTCATGTTTTTAGAGAAACCTTGGTCTGATGGTATGTCTATGGTCCCAGCTACTGTACAATATCACTGCAGAGTCCCATTTACCTTGTGTCCTGACCACAGAGCAATAACTTAAAAACAAGCAACTTCTCCACACTGTCTCACTGAAAGGTCCTGCACAGCACTTAGCATTTGACACACTTAGAAATGTGTCAATAAAAAAAGTAATAATATTTAATTCATGAAAAAAGGACTGGTCATTACACCAGTTACTGACTGTTCAGTATTTGCTTTATGCATTGGTGTGTCATCTGATTTTCAAAAGGCCTGTCTATAAATGCAGTCCCACTGGTTTGATAAATTTGACACCTACATAGACAGTGCAATAATAAAAGTAAACATAAGTGTTATGACCTAAGCAGATACTAAGTTTATCTGTAAAATAATGCTGTAGGTGCTTACTGTTGAACTTTGTAAAAGTAATTACTTGGGTACATATCATCTGCCTAAGAATAAATTATATGTATAATAGTACATGTATAAAAATCACTGATGCGAATATTGGGGGCGATAAAAAAATATTACAATGCTCTGAAACACATAGCACTTTGAACATACTAGTTATTTTCTTCCCTGTGTGCAGTTTCACGTATTACAGGCTGTTGAGCCATGCAGTTGCAGTTCCCTACGTCTCCACTAGTGTGTGTTGAGTGTCCAGTATTATCCAGGACTCATGGGACTCTGGAGTGAAGGACACAGATGCTGTTATCTTCAATGTGACTTTATACAGGACACAAACACATTCAGGTGTGAACCATCAAACAGTGGGCTAAAGTTCATTTGAAATCTGCCCAAAGTATACATAGGCTAATAAAAGTTAGAGATTTTTTAAATTGTCACACACAAACACATGTGTCATAGCCAAGCCCAGTCAACACAGTGCACTAAATACTAAGGTGCTGTTCAACCTCAACAAAGACTGGCTATCAGTGTTACTGCAGTTTATATGGAATGTATCACTTTTTGTTTACTTAAAGGGTTTATATAAGAACAGGCTGCCAGTCTGGTATTTTATGTCTACAAACAGCGTAGACAGGTTTTATTCTAGGCACAAAACCCTGATATTGCCGTTAGCCTCCATTAACACTCTGAAAGTTGTAGTTGAAAGCTGAAGCGAAAATAATATATGTAAACAACATTCTATTTGTGGGTTGACAAAAACTCATCCTGGAAGGTGGCTTTCTTTCCTATTCAAGTTACTCAGTATAAAATGTCACAAGACATAATAATAGTGTTGTTAAAAATGTCAAAATGACTGGCCCTTGGCCTCTACATCTGTGTTATTGTGTGTTCTCTAATTCTGTTTTATTGCAGTAGTTGGTATCAATCAGTCAGAATGAGAAAAGTCTGGTTGAGCGACCCAGACCTTTTGAAAAAAAGCACCACCTGATGTTCATGTTCTGCTGGAAAACTTTGATCAGATGCAGATGTAAACACTAGTTTACACCCTTTTTATTTTAGGCCAAGAAAAAAAAACAATGTTTGCATAACTAAAGTGGTTGGAATTAGATTCCAAGATCTACACAAAATTAATGTTCAGTGTAAAATGTACTAGCACTCTATTTGGTTTTGGTAATGCAATTTTCATGCGTCTCATTCAGTGACAAGCTGAATTAAAACCTCGTCTCTTGCTCTTCTGTAGATGCATCTACAAGCTTTTTTAATTGCAAATGTGATCAAATCTAAACTTTTAGATTTCAAAAGTTTTTCTTATGTATTGAATGATTTGTTTTATTTTCATTGCAGTTTAAAATAAACAAATTTATTGAGTATGAAATAAATGACACGATATTTGCTAGGTTTGAAATAATAAGGACTTATTGTACATAAACATTTTTTCCTCCCTTGTACTGAAAAAAGAAATGAAATTGTTGTATATTGTGTAGAAAAGCAAACAAAAAGCCATGAATATTGTGAATCTTGTCATTTCGTTTTGTGATCACTGTGTAATATTGTGTAACATATGTGCAAAATGTTTGGGATTCTTTTTCCTCCTGCTTTTGAAAGCAGTCTCCCTGAATGCATTTGCTTTATTGACAAGTTTGCAGGATTGTACATTGATTTAGACTAAATTTGTATTTCACACTTCATTAGATCCATCCATTTTCATGAAGTCATTCTCAGAGAAATGCTTGCATTATTAACAGCTTCTGAACATCCTGAAAAGGTTTTTTCTGGCTACACATTCTCTCAAAGTTCAAAGAAAAGCTAGTATTGTAACTTTTATTTTGATGATTGGAAGTGAATGTGTGAAAGAATGGCATACAAATACATTTATACGAAGTCGTTACTGATCCGCAATGTTACACAAACGTTTCGAAGCGTGTGCCATGTGACTCTCTGAATCACAGTTCACTTTCTGCTGACCCCACCATCAAACTTGTTTTTAACTTGTAAAATTATTTTGTTTGCCTAATAATGATATTTCAACCAAACATTAAGAAAAGAAACTGTTAAAAAAAAAGTTGACTATTTGAAGTCCTATTGCTTTGCTTACATCAATCCTGACCTTTTGCACATAGTTGATATTTAACAGTCTAAAAAATAGTAAAAGAAAATAATGCTGTTTGAATACTGCCAGTTGTTTGCCAATTATGCATTGATTGAAAAAATAAGCTAATTTTGGAGGAAATAACTTTGTAATATTTATCTCTTGCAAGCTATGTTTAATAAAGGTCAAAACAATTTGCTTTGAGGTGTGACTTCATTGCTCAAATTTTTATTTTTAAGTTTTACCATGACGTTATGAGTCCAGTCAGTACAGATTGTTTTTTCACAGGATACTTGGTGAACACTTTGTTCTTGCAATGCACAAAGCATTAGGGGAAATGAAACCTTTTAGTAAGCTTTTGAAGTCAGCAATGTATTTTTTTCAAACTGCAATAATAAGTAGTACTTACAAACTGGAAATCAGCCACTTGCAGCAACAACAGCTACATCTTTATTGTGTAAGTTTAGGGTATTCCCAAGGCCTTAAAAGTATTAAAATAAATTTGTGTTACAAACAAGGTCTTAAAATGATTATATATTTTATAGCCAGGTATTATTTTTTCTAATTTTTAAATTGCAGATAAACATAATAGTCTTGCTTCTTAAATGTTGCAAATGAAAAGGCAAACTAGTAAATATACAGTATCCTAGTAAACTTTGCCATTTGTGTTCAGGTCACTGAAGTCATGGTCCTATTCCTAATGTTATGCTCTTAGTGTTGTAAAGTACAGCTCAACCAAAAGATAGAGAAAGATATGGCTTTAAGGAAATAAATTGTTAGTGTGAATTGTGCATTGAAAAAAAATCACAAGTGGCCTTAAAATAGTTACTAAAAAGTCTTAAAATTCACCTGGAAAAGCTTTGAGTCTTTCCCTTTTGTTAAATGTGTTGAAAATGCATTTTTGATTGGATAGACCTGTTTAAAATGTGCAGCTATATGACCTTCACTCACTCAAAAACATGTTTATGTTTCCTTTTACCTGCTATTTTTACAAGAGATCTTGGTGTACTAAAGAACCACAAGAGAAAGGTTCAGGTTTTTAAATGTGTACACCATGCAAAGGCACACTGGTGCATAGTGTCCTCACCACAAAGGGAAACCTTGCACAACTGCATGTCTGAGGAGTCATACAATGAAGCCTTTGCTTTACTGTAGCTTTCCTAACAAACAAGGTCACAGCAGCTCAGGACTGTGCTTTCGAAGAAGTAAATACATATGACCACATATCATTTAAGTCTTCTATTTCAGCTGTTTATTTTTTAATTGCCACCTCTCTTACCATTTTTTTTTTACCACTTCCCTGTGATTAACCTTTGACTTAGTTCTTCTAAAGCGCTCTATTCTCTATATGGCCTCAGTATCTTTAGATTAATGAGTAGCCTAGCACTCGTGACTCCCATGACTTAACCACTTGACCATTACTTCATGGTTAAGGTTATTGATTGGTCACTATCATCTCAAGCTCGGAACTGTTGTTGACTGATGGTGCAACCAGCCACTCCCCTCAGTGTTAGCAGCTCTGACCAATCCTGTGGGTGGATCCAACAGGCTCCTACATGAACACAAACACAATGGAAATGTTATGGCCTAACACGAAATTCACAAAATGTTCCATATGTCTTCATATATCTCATGACTGTGCTCTAGCCTAGTTTATATAGCACACAGGACTGTTGATGTTTAAAATATTATTGATCATAAGGTTAAGAAGGCAAAGTTAAGTAACATGAGAATAAGAACAAAAAAAAATTAGTCTTGTAAAGGTGAGTCTGTGCTTGGTTTAAAAGGGTTGCTGGGTGTAAAGTGATTTGATATTAGAACTTATTTGGTGTAAATCAGTATAATAAGTGATTATATTGTATACACCAAAGTGTTTATTCATTAATCTTTTTCCGTTCTTTGTTTGTTGTTTGGGTCATTGGTGGCTGGATCCTGTCCCAGAAATTATGGGCTTTAAGCGGGGTACACCTTGAACAATGGCCAGTTAATCCTTGGCGTGTACACAGAGAGACGGCCATTGAGAAGAATCGTCATCCTATTCACTCACATTCATTCACTAGGTATATTAGATTGGACAGTTCAACTGCATGCAAGAAAATAGGAGATGATTTTAAAATAGAAAAATCATTGCTCAAGTGACTTTTGTCTGGGAGGTTGGTGAAACTGCAGTGTAGGTATCTATATTAGTCATGAACAGAACAGTCCACCAGAAGCAGCACAGAATAAACAGCTATTAACAGTAAGATGACATGAGCAGCATGCATGCCTTGTGCATGAACAAAGGCCTCAGCCAATCACAAAGCTTCGGGTTGGGTCCAGCCAATCAGGAAATGTTGTAGGGTTGGTAGATAATGTGGGATGACATTTATGATTCACTCCTGGCAATATCAGGCGTTTATTGCCAAATACAGGAAACATGGTTGAGAAAAACTTTCATATCCATAGCACCATATACGCATACATCATTCAAAAGTCCTGATGGTAAAAATGTATATGATATGAGATATAAATACAGAATTTCTCACAGATTTCTGTTGAGACTATGGTGGCACTGGTGATCCTTAGTAAAATCCTTTAAATTAATATATTTTTGGTGTAAAAATCTCAGTTAATGTCTATATTTAATCTTGAAGCAGTCCTTTTAGCACAGTATAGTACACTAGCAAAAACCACGCCACAACATCATGCATTCATCTTCTTCCGCTTATTCCCATTAGAGGTCAACATGCATGTCTTTGGGCAGGTGGGAGGAAGGCGGAGTACCCAGAGAGTACCAATGGTAAAACAGGGAGAACATGCAGACCCCACCCAGAGAGTTTGTGTGTTGGCTGGCCAGGGATCAACCCACACTCTCCTTTCTGGGAGGCTCATGCCACAACAATGACATAGAGACAAGTGTTTATTGAAATGAAAATATGTTAGATGAAGTGCATTAGATGATGGCTGGGTTGGAAGAGCCTTAGTGTGGGGGTTCCGTCTCAGGCAGTACACCCAGCCTAATAGGGACCCCCTCAGGTCTAGTTGCTGAAGTGAGGAAGCTGCAAGAGAATGCACAAATGATAAGTAGGGGAAGGGTGGGTGGGGTCAAGAGAGCAGAGACAAACTGTTAAATGACTTTTGGTGGGTATAGGGAGGATTTATGGGAAAATTAGAGGTGTGGTTGAGGAGTTGAGATGAAGGCACGAGTGAGATAAGTTAACATATTAACTTTATTTTTAATGATTATATAAGAAGCAAACAATATCACCTGTTAGATCAATTTATTGTCCAGCTAGGTTTTCGACTATGGTAGGAAAAATAGACTATGATGGGGCACCATAGTCCTCTCAATTAATGGGAAACACTGCTTGTGAAGATTTTAAGATCAGTACACAGCTGCTTCCCAACCAGAGTGAAGGCTACACAGGAAATACCCTGTCCTGCCATTGTGCAGCCGTGAGACAGGTTTGTTGGCATTTGAGCTGGAAATGTGTTTTAATTACCGAAAGATTAAAAGCCACAAAAAGCACAGACATGAACTGACCTAGCATAAACTCTTTCTTCACAACAGTCTTTTTACACTTATTATAAAGTTATTCATAACCACTTTGTACCTCTTTTATAAGCATGAAGTGGGCATGTTTGTCACTGGTTTGTGACTGGCACTTGTCACTGATATAAGTCTACAGTAGGCCAAGTAACCCTCAAGTAACCATCACAGTGGATAAGGTGCTGTCCTCAAATACAGCTTTACATAGTGTATGTGGCTGGCATGTTTAAGAGTGGCATCTCCTCTGCTTCACCAGCAGCTCTCTGACATTACCATATCGTGTGTTGTTATTTGTGAACTGAAATCTGAGTTTGTTTCTATTTATGTCAGTGTTATGTCTGCATAACCCTTATTCTAAGCACTGGTGTAAATTGTTCACTATTTTGGCCCTGGGAAGTACTACACCTTATTCAAGAACAGTATGGAACCTTGAGTTTAAATTCACTTGGCTCTGTTTTATTGTGAAGTTGGCTCTTTGTATATTTTGAAGGCCTGAGACTGGCACTGATATATGAGAAAGCTAAATGTAAGCTCCACTCCCAATAGCTATTCAAAACATGGTGTCATAGTGTCACTATTAACAGACCTTGGCTAAGACCTGCATCTCATTAATAGCCAGAAGTCTCTGAAACAAGTACATATTATTCAGCTGTTGCTCATAGCTGTTTTGCTTTCTGACTATAATGAGTTTGTATCTCTTTATGTAATGTTGTTTTGCACTGAGCAGTCAAAATGTATGGGTCATGGAAATGTAGGGGCAAAGGATTATGTTCCACTGTTTTTTTTTTTAGAAAACAGGTGGAGAATGGACATAGGCCTATGTAATATATTTTCCAAAACATGTCTTAAACCTGATTACGAAAACAAAAGCCACTGACCATTATGGTAACACCTTTTTCAGATTCCTAGTACTGCTACTGCTGTAAATGATACAGTGATATGTGCTGCCTGGACAAATGTGTGGAGCAGGTTCTCAGTTATCAGGGTCAGGGCTCAAAGTGAAACTCCTTTCATGCACAGCAACACGTATTCAGGCTTAAGGTTTGCTGAGAAGCCAGAAAGGGGAGTTTACAGTAGACACTTTTGCCTGTACATGCATTTTGTTGCACATAAAAAAAAGGTAATTTATTGATCCTTCGGAGGGAAATTTACTTGTTATAGTAGCTCTTAAAAGATGATAAAGTACTGAAAGCATAAGGTGCCCATGCCAGCAGAATTGTGCAACATCAAATATTTACAAAGAGTATATCAAAAGCAAAAATGTATAGAACTGGAAATAAAACTCTAAATTAGCAATACAACACAGACTATAGTATATTTGCTCTAATGTCAGTATTTGAAATTTATAGTTAAAAATGCCCCTCGATGAAGCTTTCTGTAACTCACTAATCAGTACTTTTCTTCAGTTTTCTGTAACAAACCTGTACAGTGTATGCACTCTTTTTTACCATGTCATGTCTAAGAATATCATTGGGTTTGGGTCCTGCCTACTTCTAAATCTGACCAGTTTGTTGTGAGCCTTCAACTGCCTGTAACAGGTGCTGCTGCCACTCAAATAAACCAAATTTGTACTTGTATAATGTAAATACCCAGTTTAATTCTGTCTTGTGGCACTTCACATACCTCATTCCTTTTGTTTTGACATTGGATTCTATATATATTGATATGCAAACTGCTAGATGATTTGTTGTAGTGACCCTTAGAGGAAACAGCCAAGTTTAATAATAAAAATACTTTGTCATCTTTAGTCAGCAGAGTAAAGAATAATTACATTTTCACTGATTAAGCATAACCTTACAATAACCTCTCTGTGTAAAAGAGCAGACACATTTCATATAGTTATCAATAGTTCTTTATTACAAAACCCATAGGGTGCAAATACAAAAATAACTGTGGGTATAAAGGATACATTGCAAACACAGTTGTTTAATCAGTCTTAAACAATGATAAAACACCATTGAAAAACAAGTTGATACCACCACAGAGGTATCTCTCACAGTGAAATGTTGTTAAGCACAACAGCAGATCAAAAACATTATCCTCATAAAGTGCCCTCCATGACCTAGGAGTGTACATGTTTGTCAATCATGTTTGGCACTGACTGCATCAGAACCTAACAGCTAACAAAACCTGGATCTGAAAAACATGCAAGGCTTTCTATTTACAGAAATTTATCGACTGATTCAAGCAACAGGCAGTAATGGGCCAATTTCAAAGGTGCAATGAAAGTCCCATTGTTCACTGGTGCCATATATACACTGCATGAGGTTCTACTAGAATCCAAGGATTTTTTGTCAATATGGAGTTAAATGAAACGCATTTGTTTACAGTGATAAAATGTTTTTAAAGAAATCCCTTCTCGTATAGGCTGGAATGCAAATGCAGAAGCATAAAGGTTGTGTCAGGCCATGGCCTTTAGTGCTTTAAAAGTCACATCACTTTTCAACATTCACACCCTGACAGCTTGACCTCTTTATGGGACAGCTTCAGAGATGTGCCACACCATAGGCTGTGGCTAACCCTCGGGTCCAGGAGTGAGAATCAGCATAGGCAAATGCAGTTTAAAGCTGAGAAGACAGCTGACAGAACAAGCAAGCCTATTAAGTCCTGGCCTTCTGTGTCCATTTAATGTCCACTGGAGTTTGTTCTATTGCCTTCTTTTTAAGTGCTTCATTTATGGTTCCAAGTGCTGGACCACAATGTCCTCTGGAATTCAGCACACGGGCAGCATGCGTGCATTGCCATTGTATTCTTCCTCAGTCTAGAAATAAAACATAAATCATTACATTAATCAGTCAGAAAAAATGCTGAAGTTAGTAGGTGGTGACCTTTGCTAACACTTACCTCAGTGTATGCAGGTGGCATTGGGTATTCAAAGCGTGGTGGGTTCATGAAAATAGGACTCTCCTCGCCATCAACGTCGTCCAGCAGCGGTGTGAGTGGCTGCTCCAGGCTGCAGTCCCTGGAGATGTCACAGTAGCTGGGGGGGTTTGAGGGCATACGGAGGGATACCCAGCTTTGGGACGAATTGCTGACTGAACCCTCTTGACTGCTCACACTGTTGCAACGGCTGCCCAAGCCAGCTGTTCCAATAACCAAGGGCAGCTCAAGAATCAGCTTCTCACTACCAGGGATGTGGACGTAAATCTGAGAATAGTTAATAATAGTTAAGTAAGACAGTAAAAGTATTTTTGGAAATGTGCCTGGAAGTAGTCGAGGCTTACCATGAGGGCATACTCCACTCGGATAATGTTGCACCCCAGCATGGACGGTTTGATCTTGGGTACCCTGATAGACTTGCCCAGCCAAGCATCGCACATGCCAGAGATGATGTGGTTTCCCCTTACAGGATGACAACTTTTGGCGAAACACTTTTGTACGACCATTGGCCTGGTAAGTGTGCTTGGCGATGATTGCAGCTTTGGGCACCACAATTCTAGAGCAGGTGTTTTCAAACTTTGCATTAATGCAGATGTCTTCACCCTCGCAGAAGCCACGTCGGTCAATTTTGGCATTCAGCGATACCTGGCCATCAGGGATGAACATGCATGTGACTTTCTTTTCTTTTGAGCCACCTGTAGGACACTGATGAAAAATAAAGCAAGGTAAGCCAAAATCAAGTAAGCAGTGTTATGTCATGTGTGTTTGTTGAGCCTGTAGACTTACCAGCAGGTCTGGGGTGTTTACATCCAGTGGTTCCTCCACTTCAAATGTTTTCTTACACTCAAGGACAGGCTGCTGTGGCCTCTCCATCAAGGCCTTAACACAATAGTGGACATAACCAAACTTCCCTTTATATGAAGACACCAGCTGCCTGGGAAAGAAAAACACAATGACAATTTTTTTTAAATGTGATGAAACATATAACAAAGTGTAAAATAATGAATAAAGTCTTACCCCTCCTGAGGCAGCTCAATTCCAAAAGGGTATTCATATTTATTTCCAGGTCTCATGATAACAGATCCATCAGTATCTAAAAAGCAAAACAAATCACTTTCACTTTAATGAGTGACATACTGTGTATCATCTCCCTATCCACGGGCTGGACCAGTTACATTTAATGGGGCAAACGGAAGCCAAGCCTTATTTTAAGAGTATAGCTAGATATACACTACAATAAGGTGGGTAGTGAACATACTTTGTCAAGTCTCTTTACGTTAGAGTTCTGCCTAGTACAACTTACAGTATGTAATCTGGCACAGCAGTAAAACAAGACAGAAAAGTAAGGCACCGTATTCATTAAACAGAGCCATCTCTCCTTCCTCCTATTCATGCGCATCCAGTACTCATCTCATCGGATATGGTACACAAAATCATAGGGTTCATACCTGTGGGCTGGTTATCCAGACGGAGGACCTCCTCGTGCCGAAGGTACTCGGCCTCTTGTCTGCAGCGCTGCTTCCCTTTCGCATATTCCACTTTTGCTCGTCCCAGGCCCAACACTTTCATCGCGGACACGCGAGTGATCTCATTGACTTCCACTTCCACTCGTCCACATATTCTGTCTCCGCCGCAATAAAATGTCTTGCTAGGGTCTGCAAAAATTATCTGAAAAGTCTTAATCCTTTTAGTCATTGCCACCATGGTTGCTTTTCTTTAATTTATAAAGCCAACCAACTGTAAAAACGAAGCGCAGCTACTGCGTACGTGATCTGTAGGGTTCTCCTACTAAACTTTGCTGTAAACAAAGGCGGCGTCTGGTTTTATATGATAAGGCTGAGCTGCACACGAGAACCTGGAATGGACAGCATGGCTCACCGCATGCACACTGCTCCAATTGGTGGAAAAGGGGTGTTTTTGTCGGCTCCAGCCAATCAGAGCGCAAAAGCAACGCGTGGACACTGCGTGGCTGGGTGAATGTAGAACGTGCTCAGCATATGCTATGAATACAGGAAGTCTATGTAGACAGTACATTAGTAGTAAACAAGTCAAGTAATTAGATCCGAATATCATTGACTCATTGTCGACTCTATGCTTTAAATAAAAAAGAACATTTACGCATCTTTCACTGGAAGTTCAGCCGATAGAAGTGGGACAAGTCCTGTAAGCTGAGCTGAAAATGAAAAGACTGTAGACTACGAACAGAGAAATGTCTTTGACCTTGTGCCATGTGGCCACCTACAGGTGATTTAGCTACACATATTATGGGCCACACACTCAAAGGAAATCAAATCTATTAACCCATGGAGGTCTTGATTTGGAGTCACACTCAAAATTAAAGTGGAAAAACACACTACAGGCTGATCCAGCTTTGATGTAATGTCCTTAAAACAAGTCAAAATGAGGCTCAGTAGTGTGTGTGGCCTCCACGCCTGTATGACCTCCCTACAACGCCTGGGCATGCTCCTGATGAGGTGGCAGATGGTCTCCTGAGGGATCTCTGAGGGAAGTATCCGCCAACTCCTGGACAGTCTGTGGTGCAACGTGGCGTTGGTGGATGGAGCGAGACATGATGTCCTAGATGTGCTCAATTGGATTCAGGTCCCGGGAACGGGTGGGCCAGTCCATAGCATCAATGCCTTCGTCTTGCAGGAACTGCTGACACACTCCAGCCACATGAGGTCTAGCATTGTCTTGCATGAGGAGGAACCCAGGGCCAACCGCACCAGCATATGGTCTCACAAAGGGTCTGAGGATCTCACCTCAGTACCTAATGGCAGTCAGGCTAACTCTGGCGGGCTCATGGAGGGCTGTGCCCCCCTCCCAAGAAAATGCCACCCCACACCATTACTGACCCACTGCCAAACCAGTCATGCTGGAGGATGTTGCAGGCAGAACGTTCTCCACGGCGTCTCCAGACTCTGTCACGTGTCACATGTGCTCAGTGTGAACCTGCTTTCATCTGTGAAGTGCACAGGGCGCCAGTGGCGAATTTGCCAATCTTGGTGTTCTCTGGCAAATGCCAAACGTCCTGCAAGGTGTTGAGCTATAAGCACAACCCCAACCTGTGGACGTCGGGCCCTCACACCACCCTCATGGAGTCTGTTTCTGACCGTTTGAGCAGACATGCACATTTATGGCCTGCTGGAGGTAATTTTGCAGGGCTCTGGCAGTGCTCCTCCTGTTCCTCCTAGCACAAAGGAGGAGGTAGCGGTCCTGCTGCTGGGTTGTTGCCCTCCTACGGCCTCCTCCACATCTCCTGATGTACTGGCCCGTCTCCTGGTAGCGCTTCCATGCTCTGGACACTACGCTGACAGGCACAGCAACCCTTGCCACAGCTCGCATTAGATGTGCCATCCTGGATGAGGTGCACTACCTGAGCCACTTATGTGGGTTGTAGACTCCGTCTCATGCTACCACTAGAGTGAAAGCACCACCAGCATTCAAAAGTGACCAAAACATCAGCCAGAAAGCACAGGAACTGAGAAGTGGTCTGTGGTCACCACCTGCAGAACCACTCCTTTATTGGGGGTGTCTTGCTAATTGCCTTTAATTTCCACCTGTTGTCTATTCCATTTGTACAACAGCAGTGAAACTGATGTCAGTGTTGCTTCCTAAGTGGACAGTTTGATTTCACAGAAGTGTGATTGATTTGGAGTTGCACTGTATTGTTTAAGTGTTCCCTTTATTTTTTTGAGCTCTGTGTGTGTGTTTCTTAGATATAACTTGGTCAGGATTCTTTCCAGAAACACAGCAAGACACTGGATCAGTTCCTTTCATTATTTGAACTCATGAGGTCAAACTTAGCTCATCCAGGGAACCCCCACATTCACTATATGCAGCTTTTTAAGGAGTACTGAGAACCAATTTACAAATTAGAGCTTATGCATTGTACCATACATGTTTGAAACTAGTTTAGCCAAATAATTCCAAGACAGGTGAATAGTTAATTTATTTTTATTGAAATATTCAGTGCAGAACAGATGTGCAGGCTCAAGTACAGCCTAAAATACAGAAAGCAAAAGTTACACATCTCAGTCTTGCGTGCTTTTGATTTCAATGTTCAGTGGTTGAAGACAGTAACTCTGTACCCAACAGGGCTTCTCAACAAGCTGTTGGAGAAGTCTACTGGGATGATTTTTTTTCTGGTCATGTCCACAGCAAACCAGGAATAGCACTTCCTGGCAGCCTTGGTATATGACCAAACTCAAGACCCAAATAAAGCCCATCACTCACCAATTAAAATAAGACGTTGCAGTCAATGTTCAGTGTTTCCAGCTATCAAATCTGAAACGACAGTCAACTTAATTGTGCTGTAGGAGGAAAGACCATTCAATTCATAGAAAACCCTTGTACAAAAGGTAGCATGAGCTGTCTCAACATGTTTACCAGGACTCCAAGCACAGGCTGCATGGAGACCAACGATGCCTAATGCTGAATTTCTTTAGCACTGACTTATGAACAAACCAGCAGATAGAGCTGCTGACTGCAGATACCACACAGTGCTGCCATTCTGCAACAAAAACAGTACAAGTGGGAAGAAAAACTTACCAGACAACTCCTACAGCCAATTCTTGATGCCTATCTTGAAAAATACATGTGATGTCAGGTACATTATAAATTATTTGAATACATTAGCACACAGTGAACACTAAAGTCAAGTATTTAGTCACTTGGTAGTCTGTTCTGCAGCAGTATCCCACATGCTCAATTAATAGTGAACATGTGGGTAAAGCGAGGCTACAGATTTACTCTATGAGGCGTTTCCCACGATACAGTCTACAGTTGAGACTTATCGGGATAGACCTCAATTTATGAGAAAAACACTATACCTAAGCAGGCCATTCCTGATCCATTTTTCCTCATGGCGATCCCGCATGGACTAGAAAAGAATCCTACATTTGGAACCAAATGAAGTTAAAATGTTAACACCTTGTGTATGAATAAGTAATTCTTAATAGATTACGACAAATAAATTACACATTACCAATTCATTGTCAGCCATGAGTCACGCCGTTCCTCACATTATGGTAGGATGCGTTGGCACTTTTTGTACAGCTCAACCTAACGAGAAAGAACAAGATTAGGCTTGATAATAGCATATGCTCAGAGCTATTATACCAGCATAATCAAAGGCATTTTTTCAATAAGAGTTTCGATCAGTGAAACATGGTAAGCTAAAGGCGGTATAACAATACAGTAACTGTTGATTTTTTTTACTCCTACAGCTATATCAATAAGCATTACCTTGTACTGAATCATCCCTCTAGGTAGTGTTTATTGATAATGGTTAAAATAAAAAATAAAAAAATGCAAACACAATATTGGAAATAGATATGAGAAACTTGCAAGTTAAAATAAAAGCAGATTCATCTTTTTGGATGCAATTTGAGTTTTTAAAATGACAAAAAAGGTATATTCAACTGTGCTTTATTCCCCTTTCTGCTTGACCTAATCAACCCCGGCCACAAAAGTTGCTGTATCATTATGGAGGTGTTGAACCGGATTGCTCCAAATTAGCAAATATTGTTCTTGAATTGGATCAAAACAATTCAAATAGATGCACGTCATATCGTTGCAAAAATGTATCATTACACCCCTATTAGCCAATCATAATACTGCATTCATATGAAGTGAGAATTGTAATGTTTTATTTAGAATATGGGTGGTAACCATCTTTACAACTTCATTTACTTGTACAAGCCATTTTTATTATAACCGCAAACTATCAAACCCCAACTTAAAAAACATAAAGGACAGTTTCAATAATGATTTAGGATTCTTTCAAGAAACAGAACACTGGATTGGTTTCCCCTTCACTATCTGGACTCGTGGTCAAATGTAGCTCATCCACAGAATCCTCCACATTCACTATATGCAGCTTTTTAAGGACTACATGAGAACCAATTTAGAAATTGGGCCCATTAGAGCTTATATTTTACCATACATTTGTGAAACTTTATACTGTTTTGGAATTAAACAAGTCAAAGACACGAGTTATTAATTTCTTTAAAAGTATTCAGTGCAGGACAGATGTGCAGGCTCTTTAATACAGCAGCCCAAAATGCAGAAAGCAAATGTTACACATCCCAGTTGTACTTGCTTTTGATTACAATGTTCAGTGGTTGAAGACAGCAACTCTGTACCCAACAGAGCCTCTCAACAAGCTGTTGGAGAAGTCTACTGGGATTGTTTTTTTCTGGTCATGTCCACAGCAAACCAGAAATAAAGCTTCCTGGCAGCCTTGGTATATGACCAAAGTTAATCAAGACCCAAATAAAGCCCATCACTTACCAATTAAAATAAGACGTTACAGTCAATGTTCAGTGCTTCCAGTGTTTCAGGCAATCAAATCTGAAATTACAAGCAACTTAATTGTGCTGTTGGAGGGAAGACGGTTCAAGTTATAGAAAACTTTGTGCAAAGATAGCATAAAACAGCTGTCAACACCTTTACCAGGACCCCAAGCACATGCTGCATGGAGACCAACAATGACTAATGCTAAATTTCTCTAGCACTGACTTTTGAACAAATCAGCAGATAGAGCTGCTGACTGCAGATACCACGCAGTGCTGTCATTTTGCAACAAAATGCAGTACAAGAGGAAAGACAAACTTACCACTGATAACTCCCATAGCCAGTTCTTGATCCCAAACCTGAAAAATACATTTAATGTAATTCACATTATTAATGAGGTAAATAGTACACAGTGTATACTAAATTCAAGTATTTAGTAATTTGGTAGCATGTTCTGCAGCAGTATCCCACAAGCTCAATTAATAGTGAACATGTGGGTAAAGCGAGGCTACAGATTTACTCTATGAGGCGTTTCCCACGATACAGTCTACAGTGAAGACTTATCGGGATAGACCTCAATTTCTTTTTTTATTAAGACGAGCTATACCTCAGCAGGCCATCCCTGATTGATCTTTCCTCATTGTGATCTTGCATGGACTTGCGCAGAATCCTACATTTGGAAAAACAATTGTTAAAAGCTAACAATAGTTAAGGTACATTTACTCCAATAATTGGTTATTGGACATGAATAACTTATTTACTCACATTATGGCAAGATGTTTGGCCATCAGGGCACTGCACTGCTCAACCTAACGAGAAAGAACAAGATTAGGCTTGATAATATGCCACATGGTCAGAGCCATTATACCAGCATATTCAGAAAGGCATGTTTTCAATCAGAATTCAGAGCAGTTGAACATATTTAGCCAATCATCATTACATTGCTTTTATTTCAAGTGAGACAAAGGAATGACTTGCCATGCAGACGGAGAGCATACTTGCACTTCTTAATGACGCGTCTAGTAGGAATCTGATGAGGAGGAGCCTAAAAAGCAATCTCAATTTCAGTTGAATACAGAGAGGGCATCATGATAGAACGTCGTCAGAGTATGCAACTTGTCAATTCTCATAAGTAACACTGCTGCAGAGGGTTGACAGCAGTGGGTTGCAAGAGAATTAACTGCTGCTGTGCACTGTATGATCACCATGACCTACTAAAAAGGACCACAGCTCATACTGTGCAAGCCATACGAGTCGTGTACATCCTTATATCTGAGCAAGCAAATATACTAACCATGAGACATCAAATAAGAAATGACCTACTCTAGTTTGTCTCTTGCGCCTTTCTTCATTTTAAAATTCTTACAAGTCTTTTGTTCAGGAGCATTTTCAGGAGTGTTCCTGTGCACAAACACACACAAAAACAAGTACAGTGCATGTTAAACCCATAATTTCCATCCATGTTCAAGCTCTAGTATCTGTATTCAAATCTCTCGTCCACCAATCCTATTGTGGGTCAAATGAACTACAGAACAGCCAAAAACTGTGCCAGGCCTCATTGACACCAGTCAGCAAGTGTGCTGTGATGAAAGCAAAACCTGAAGTACTCTGTCCACAGTTTTATTGGAATAAGCCCATTTAGAGGACAATTCCCTGGCTAATCTCAACTGTGGCACTGTCCTATAAGGGCTAAGTCACTGAGTTGGAAGGTCCAGAATTTATATAGACTGCTTTGTAGGCGTTCATAGTATTTCAACACGTCTGACATTCGTAGATCATTAAATGTTTACTAACTGTTTACTTACTGCTGCAAGGGCTACTATTCGCCATGTGGCACAGCTAAAAAGCTAGCAAGCTAGTAGCAGCAGCTAGGTAGTGAGTAGAGTGAAGAGAAAACGTTGCGATCATACCTAGACACCATAAGTCGAGTTTTGCTCATTAATTAAACCTATTTCTACATTTTTATCTCTACTTGGTGTAAAAATCATGGTAAAACAACTTTAACTACCTGCCACGTATCCTTCTGTTGTTTCGGACCACGAACAGCTAATGAAAGGCAGAAAAGCGGGCAGTGGCACTTTTTATATGATGCGCTGCGACATTTCACACCCGTTTGCGACACAACGACGGGATACGGCATCTGTAAATCAAATTAAATGAAGCAATAAAAGTTTTATTTGTACAAAGCCACACATGTAAAATAACCAAAATAAATGCATTATGCTGACTGTATTAGCCAAGTCGTGTTTTCCGTTCTCCTATAAACCTAAGTGGTAAGTTGGAGTTGCTACTCTAACGTAGGCCTAACTCAACTGTATGGATATCGACCATAAACTAATTTTTAAAAATCATTGTATAGAGCTGTGATCTACAAATAGAAGATTCGTTGGGAGTTAACCTTGTAGGAAGACTGTAAGTAACTTTTACTTCTAATTTATTTAATGTTCTATAGTATATTGTACAAAAAATGGTAAGTATAGCCTTTTATAGATAAAGCAAGGTATACTTTATTGTGCCAGAGCTGAGCAGCGTCTGTAGACCATCCTCCAGATCTTATTGATTTTTACTTTAAACTACTACTTTAAACACATAAACGTGCATGAACAATTCCACCACATTAAACAGATCACAACAAATAGACACTCTCTCTCTCTCTCTCTCTCTCTCTCTCTCTCTCTCTCTCTCTCACACACACACACACACACACACACACACACACACACACACACACACACACACACACACACACACAGTAAACTTGCACAAAAATAACATACTAGTGAAAAAGAAAGCAAAAGAAAAAAACAAACAAAAAATAAATAAATAAAATAAAACAACTGTAATAAAATATAAATGTAAGAATGAGCCTTACCTCCCAGTTTCTATAATGTTTATATATGGTTCCCAGAGATATATGGATTCTTTCTGTTTTCCTTTGGCAATGTGTGTTAGTTTTTACAGACCAATAGAGGTTGAGAGTTCCTTTATCCACTGCTTCATAGAAGGAGGGTCCATACTTTTCCATCATAGTGCAATAACTCCCCTCGCTTGTATGAGTGCAAAATCCAACACTTTAGTCAGTTTCTGTTCTGTTCAGTTTTTGTGTGAAATCCTCACCAAGCACCAAACTTTCAGATTTAGAGGAATATTAAAATTAAACACCTCTGACAGACATTTGATTACATCTTTCCAGAATTTCTGTATCTTCTGACATTGCCATAGACAGTGAAGAAGAGTTCCTTTTTTTCATCCAGACATTTAGTAGAGATGTCAGCAATATTAGCTGACATATTATTAAGTTTTACAGGGGTTTATATTGAAGAAGCTTAGATTATTAATTAATTGTTTGTCTCTGTGCCTTCAAGCAACCCTTATTCCATTTTGTCTATGTTTTCTTGGATGACATCTCTGCAGGCATTTAGCTTATCCATAGCTGAATCTTTAGAGGTGGACATATTTTCAAATGTTTGAGAGAGATTTCTTCTATTTTTGACAATGGGGGAACTTGCACTATTTGTGTGGATCTGAGGTTTGGAAACTGGAGTCCTCCCCTTTTATAAGGCAGATATAGCAACTTTAGTCTCGCCTTTCTATTGTTCCAAATTAACTGACTGAACAATTTATTTACATTTTCAACAGAGCTGGTAATGGTAGAGGAGGTGTCTGGAAATAGTACAAAAATGTGGTTAAAATTGTCATTTTTAGAATGTTTATTTATTTGACCATCGATTTAATGTCTCCGTGACTTCATCTACCAGGGTGTTGTAATTTGCTGGGATTGTTTTATACAGTTCTGGGGTGATTTTAATGCCTAGTATTTAAACCCATCTTTAGTTATTGTAAATTGAGTGTTTAAAGTGAGATTTTCCCTTTCTTTCTTATTTAGAAACATGAATTCTGATTTTGAATTATTTATTTTGTATCCTGAGAGCTCTCTGAAGCTTTCTATTAACTTCATCAGCTCGGGAACACTATTTTTTTAAATCTATTACATGGAGGGGATTAGTCTATATTTACCATGTTTTAGATGGATGGGTGAAACTGCAGTACGCTACCTGGAAAAAACCCAGCCGAGCATAGAGGAGAGCATGCACACTCCACACAGTAAGGCCATGCCATATCTATTTTTCTCATTGTTCTTTATATCATCACTTTCTGTCTTTGGAATTATATTTTCTTTTTAAATTTAACTTCAGACAAATAAGATTAATTTGAAATAACTTTTTATTGCATAGGTACTGAGAGAAAGGATTTAAATGGAGAGAACAGCCTTAATTTCTTGGATGGTTCGCCGTTTAAGCTGAAACCTTGGCTTCTTCTTCTGCTGGACCTGAGTTTCTTTGGTCTGAGCCTGGCTGCAAGTCTGAGGCACTGTGGAAAGAACACAAGTCATGTAAGTCTAGAAATATCCACCACACAACAATGTTTAAGTACTGCATATATAATAGGTTTGTACTAAATGCCTCAAAGAGGCGGCTCACCGTTGGCGTTGTGCTGAATTGTCACAATCTTGTTAACTTTCCTCTCTGGCAAAGCGCAGCTGGGATCAGGAAAGGTTTCTGAGCAGCTTTTTACTGCTCTTTCCTCTTCAGGAAATCTACCCCGTTTTCTCTCAGGGGATTTGCTGGTCTCACTGGCCTTTTGTAAAACTTCAGAATATTTCCTTTTTCTTAAGGTCCCAGATCTGACTTGCTGTTTTTGCATCTGACTTTTAGGGATGTACTCCGGAGTGAAGAGCTGTTTCAGAAAACATTTGAATAAAAGTAAATAAGTAATATGGGAAATCCAATACACCTCTACTTGTTCACTGTAATTGAGCTTTGTCTTACCTCCCCAAAAGGATGCTCCTGATATGGCTCAGAATTCTCAAAAAACTCATTTGCCAACTGGGTCCAAGATTTGACTTGCTGGTCTCCATGGCAGTGGTCCTGACTCTTTGGTGGGCTGCTGATGATGTCATCAATTTGGGTCAACAATGAAAAAACCTAGAAACATATTGTAATTTTAAGAAACATTTGTTAATAACAATATCACAGCTATTTGAAGAAAATGTATAATGAAACTTCCTATAATCATTATTAATGATATTTATTACCTGATTTTACTCATACAATCAACTAAACTTACCCTTGTGACCCGACTGTCCTGGTGTCTTTTTGGGCCCTTGTCAGTTTCATTTGCCTTTTGAACTTGGTCTTGCTGGCCCTCTTGGTGCTGGCCTTGACTTTTTGGTGGCCTGCTGATGAGCTGGGCAGTTTGAGCTTGTGGAGTGGCAAGCTGTTTGAGGAAATACACAATTTGCTGGTCAATAAAGTAAGAATACCTTTATTAGTCCCACAGTGGGGAAACACTGTAATCATAGTGAACTGATTTAAAAATCCTACCACGCAGCAAGTTTGAAGCAGCCTACATAACTAATATGGAAAAATCTGCACTCTAGATGTAGGATGTACACCTTAGTACTATTTAATGGGGCAGTGTGTTACAGTCTGTCTTGACTTATGTGGCAAATGCACAAATAAACTTTGGCTTACCCTTGCATTAGGTGTTGTGAACTCAACAGTCTCTTCAGACTCCTGGGCATCATGGTGCTGTTTGTGTTGAGTTTTCAGGAATCTTTTTGTCTGGTAAATCACTGGCAGTGCAGTGAAGTTTGTCTTCAGCTGAAGAGTTGTTTTTTTTGGCCAGAGAACCGTTGGGTGAGCCTGTTTCAGAAAATATGTTATATGTTAGCTTCACAGACGGATGATCAAAACATTACTTAATAATACTAATGACGGTAGATTCAAACTACTTATCTAACAAGATAAAGTCTGACAGTCAGCATCACTCTTATACTAATATTTATCATATAACAAAGAACTTTTCAGATGCAACAGTAAAACTTTCCATAGATGAACACAATGTTACAACTCTGCTAGACTTATAAGCAACTCGGACACAACACACTACAGTATATAAAGATTCTATTATCTGAAAGTATAATGTGTAACTTGTAAAACAACTAAACTTGTGCAACACATGCATTATAAAAAAGTTTTTTGCTTAACCCCACATTGCATTGTAAACCCATGATTTTCTGTTTCTGTTGGCTTACCCTTGAGACAGGACCATGTTGCTGAGGCCTTTCAAGCTCTGTCTTGCAGGAAAACCGCTTCATAACAGTCATGACGAGTGCTGTAGTAGTTTTATCACAAAATGTGTCAAGTTTAAGTGCAAAGTAAACTCAAAGCTGCCTTTTAGAATAATGTGCTTTTTGGAATGGAACCATTTTCTACCTCATCACATTCTATAACAGTAAATGTTGTCATGATAATGGGATCAGTGGATTTACAGAATTATTTTAGGATTACTTATTGTTTTTAATTGTTTAATTAATTCCATTAAATCCAAATTTGTCTTCAATCTGTTTAGTACATACAACAAACATAACTGCTGCTACATGGTTTGTCATTAAAATAACATTCCAGTAGAAGTCCAGTAGGCCTAATAAACAGTAATTTTGGACATTTTAAACTGCAACGGAGCAGCAGTATGCAGCTGGTGAAAATTCTAAATAGTATCTCTGTACAGTGGCCTTCTCATCTACATTTTGATATCACATTGATGATTTCATAGCAGCAGTATGGTTATCAAATTTGAATAATTTTGATTATTCGAATCTTTACCACTAGATGGCCCTGTCGACACACCCTTAACATCTGAGGGTTTTTGGCGGTGAGGAAACATTTTAGGGAAAGCCCCTAAGTCGTTTTCCCCAGATCTGTCATAGCGCTGCCATTGAGGACGGCTTAAAACAATGACACAATACAAAAACGACATTTAATTGAATAACGGTCTTGACGTCTACATCTAGGTCACTTTGATACAAACATTTTCATGTTGTCTAGGGTGACCTACTTCAAAAAGTGTAAAAAGTGGGACAGACACGAGAAATAAAAGCTTTTAATAGTATACATATCTTACTGGGTCTAAACCTCATTTAGATAAAGGTACTTGCTGTTTATAAAACATTTAATGCGTTTTTTTCATGGAATAAAAAGGTGAAATTGATCTAATCTAAAATAAAATCTCCTGGTCTCATTTTCTCAACACTGTTCCACAGCAGGCCAATACCAACTCACGGCACCCTGGAGAGGCCTGTCCTGAAACACAGAGGCAAACACCAACTACATGTATATATTTCAACTCAGCGAGTTGGACGCCCACAAATATTTATTCTACGTTTTACACAAGGTACAATGATATTGCCTTTTTGTTCTTAACTTTATTCACACTTTTTATAAGATCCTCTGAGAACCAATGAAAAAGTGGGACATTGTCCTAATAAGTGGGACAGGTAGTCACTCCATTGTTGTCCCTTTTAGCAAAAAGAATATTGTCTTGACACATATAGCACACTTTTTAAGTGTTATTTGGCACTGACTGTGGCTGACCTAATGCTTGGAGGAGCTTGAGACTGTGTAGCACAGTTCAGAGGTTGAATGAGGTGGAATTTGACAGCCAATGGAAGTTAATAATGTAAATGCAAGCTGTTTTAAGTTCTTTCACCTAAGTACTTTTAAGTACTTCTGATTCTGTTGTAGTAAGATTAGTTTGATATTATTATACAGTATTTCATAGTAAAATGCAGAATTTTCTCAGAATAATAGCAAATAAAACTATATTTGGACTGTGAACTTTTATATTCTAAACTGTTGTAGTTGTCGACCAGAATAAATAATAATTTTTAAAAATGATCTCTTTATGTCTTTGACTGCTAAATGCTAAATGTGGAGTATTTATTGCACAGATAACCTAAGTGGATCAAGAAAAATCATATCCACATCACCTTTATAAATACAAACCCTAAAAATTTGGGACATGTAAAAAGGTTGAAAAAACAAGTATAAATAAATACTGTATAACTGTAATGTAATAAAATACTCAGAAAACAACTTTTATTATAGATAAAATAGAACATAAACAACAGTTGCTGTTGTATTAAACCCGATATATACGATTTCATTTGGAATTTGAAGCAGCAATCTCTAAACAGTTGTGACGGGGTAACAAAAGGTTAGAAAAGAAAGCGGTAGAAATCTGGTCAGTAGATGGCTGTGATCTTTTTTTTTTTACATTTTCCACAGTGTCAGAGTAAATGCAACATATACCAACCTCTAAATATTTGCTAACAAAGAAACATATTGCATTGTTCGGCTTAATTTTGAAAACAGCATTTAAAACATGAGAACTGTGTTGTATAAATTAGTATGTTCCTATAGCAGTATTGTTGCTACCGAGCCTTGGTGGCAGTGACACAGTAAATTAGGGGTGACATTGGCTAAATGTTTGCAGATGATTGCTTCCAATACCTAATCACCAAGGTAACAAGGGTCACCAGGGTGGGCCAGTGGGCCAGGCCACCCCAGGCACTAAGGTTATTAATATGGCCCAAGTTGTTTACTTCAGAATCATCTATTTGTGTGTGTGAGTTGATTTGTATTCAAGGACTCAATTGTTCCTTGACCATTCGCCTGAGGGGCAAGTGTGTATGACTGCTGATCTCCCTAACTTCACTTAATATAAGCTCATAACCTCTGACCTCTGCTGAATCCACATAGTCACTGCGGAGGGGGGAGAAAGAGGCAGACATTTCCCAAAGCAAAATTACTGTGTCATAATGGTCCTGTTAGCACTGCGATACTGTGGCCACATAGACCACTGTCACACATGTGGAACAAATGTACTAAAAACAGTGACTTTGCACAATATGGGAAAGCAAGTCACATGACACTTGAGGACAAGCAGCTTCCAGCACAATGCGTGTTAAAAAAAAAAAAAGAAAAAAGCCATAAACAGTACTAAACTTTTGTGTAAAACATTTGGGAACCCTGTTTTTTCTTGCGTAGTTACTGTTCCTGAAAATTATATCCAAATCTGACCATTAGATAATATATCAAGATTCTTCACAATGCACTCACTCTCATCTATGCTATTGGCAGCACGTATATGAGTGGTCTAGTTTGTCAGATCCACTAAAGTTTGCTGATTTACTCACATGGGAGTCAAGTTATTTACAAAATGCTACCAAGCTCTTCAGTTTAACTCTAATAAATAACGTGTAGATTTGCTCAGGGATCCTATGACTTTAGATTAGATGAGGAAGAGATGGTCAAATCATTCAGTAATCAGCTCAAAATGAACATAAGAGGACTTCACATATACCATCTCCTGCTTCCATGTAACCCGATCTGTGCCATGTTTACTTGTTGTGTCCTACCTACCTCCCTATGTAAAAGTTTGAAGAAATAAGAATGGATTATTAAAAATATTGACAAATCCACTGGTGATGTTTTTGGTTTAAAAGTTGTTTTTAAGTTTCTAATTTGTGATACATTTCATACGTAGCTCATTATTGTGTAAAGCTGTTTATTAAGAAAATGCATATGACTTGTATCATTAATTCTAAAAATACCAAAAGTGTTTTGTTGTGACCACTTTGGTGGCAGCAGTTAGTTTTGAGGTCAGTAAAAACATGTTTTATCACCCACATTATGTGTTAAACTGGGTGTTTTTATTGTTTGTTTGTGTATGCTTGTAAAACCAGCCTAATATATATTTTTGTTATTTTCAGGTCAGTGCTTAGTCTGTAAAGTAATACGTTCGTGGAGATAAGGATGAACTCTGTTTTACTTTCAAACTAGTTTAAATAAACCTGCTTTTCATCCATTTAGGAAATTCCATCAAAATGAACTGGGGATACAGCGGGTAGGAATACCACACATCTTCAGGGAACACCACAGGCAGATATTTCCGGGAATTCCAGCCCTATGTAACCACAGCAGCAGCTCTTTTTGCTCAATTTTGTGGCTCAGTTTGAGATAACGCAGGTAGCAGAGCTTTTTGTCTCCTCTGACTGCTCCTCTCTGGAGAACAAGAAATAAAAACAATAGAGCGAGTGAAGAAGACAAGCAGAGAGGAGAGGGGCAGAGGGGAATATAGGGTGGGGAAAACAGTGCATTTTTCAAATGGTGAATAATTTGTCTGGCCTGACATGATGCTGCACAGGACCACTTCCTCTGGCTCAGGTTTCAGCCTGCTCTGAGTGTAAATGTGAGATGGGGGGAGGGCCCTCTTCCTGCACCTATGCTCTGTATCAGGAGACCTGGATTTAGACAAAACTGAGAGCACTGGAACTAGTTCTGAACAGCCTCAAAACATCTTCATTATTCAATATCAACTCCTCCAATGTCTCCATAGTGTTATATAGATGCTCAATATTGTACCTTAATATACTATAGTTAAAAGTACTATACTCAAATATGAGCAGATACTGCATATGCACATACTTGAGCTCTGCGTGTGTTATTTTTTAAACATTTTGAAACATGACATCACTTCCTAGTTTGGATTTATATTGTTTGATTGCTTTTTGCATCAGTTTCAACATTGTACATTCAATATTTCTTTATTTTATACTTGCTAAATGACCCAAAAAAACACTGCTTTAGACAGTTTCACAGGGATACAGGGATAGCTGCAAATATGCCTAGTTTAGCATTAGAAGTAAAACACTTGAAAAACACACTGAAATGCTTTAAAAATGCTGCCTGATGCAATGGTTGAAATCTAATGCCAGTCACATTGCTGTATTTTGGGGTACATTGTAGTCTCAGCAGGCATTTAGCAAGTCTTTTGATGCTGCCATAGATGAGAAAACTATATTGCAAATTTTGATGGAAATATTTCAGACTTGTCAAAAGAAGGAGACATTTACTAATGATCTTACGCCTTTAACCAGCCTTCTCTTTACTGCGGAGGGCATGCAGGTGCTCGGTTTTCGTGTGTGGCCTAGGAAGTGCAGTATGGGCGACTCTAAGCTAAACAACCTTGTACAGACATTATGTTTTCCCTCCCTTTAAATTAACATCAGGCCCAGCATTTAATAGCACTGTTGATATCCCTGTGGTGCCTTTTCCTAATAACGCGTGTTTATCTTAAAGCTGTGATTTAGCACAGCGCCATTGTGTTATTGTAAGAGACGCTTGGTTTCCTCATTAGACACTCTCAACCTGTCTGAGTGCTTTAGTTTTAGCTGGTCCTTGCTGAACGATCGCATTAGTAAATTGGCTCTAGGTGTCCAAATGTTCTGTGGGTTGTATAAAGGGGGTTTGTGGCTGGAGGTATTGTATCAGTCGGACCTGTTCACTTTAACACTGTTAATCTAATGTCGTCCAGATGAGCCAACTATTTATAACTCTCCCAGTGGATACACACATGTTGTAATTCTAGTGCCTTGCTTTTTACTGTGCTAATATTTCTTTAAAAAATAAATTCTTGATCTTTTAGTTTAAGCCTTTTTTAATACCTTTTTACATAACAATTCTCCAGTTGTCTCCTGTTGTGTGCCTAGGCTGCAGTGCAAGTGTTTGTGAGCTGGCACTAACCTCGAGCCTGAAGAAGAGAATTATGAGGCATTTAGGGCTTTTTATGGGACTTGAGGAAAACATGCAAATGGTTCATATGACACCAAACACCAGGCCAGTAAAACTGCAGACAGGCATTTTTTTAGTTTGAGAAACAGTGAGCAAAACAACCACAGCTCAGATAGGGTTGTTGTGCAAAATCAAAGCATTATTTTGAGGGAGTGGTTGATATTAATCTTTACAGTAAGCCATACATAAAACATGTTTCTACAATTTGTACTATTAGTAATTCTCATTAGCAATTGTCAACATTTGAAAATACAAAGAAGAGTACTCATTTGTTTCTCAAGTCAGCACTCTTGCTGTGTTTAAATCCTTTATACAGAGTATTGTCCTTTTATAACTGGAGATATGCCTGGTGTTAAGCCATGTACAACAATGTACCCTGTTTCTGCTTCGCAAGAGGGCACAGCGCAAATACACACAAACCTGATGTACTGCATCTGGTTAAGTGCTGTTAGTTATCAATAACATTAGCAGTAAATATTGCAATCTCATGACCATCAGTGTGTTTACCTTATGAACTGGCACATTATCCCAAAATTCCTTTTAATTGCAAATGTGTTTCCAGGATGACATGTTTAATTACATGACCCTGCAATATACAGCCCACCTCAGATCACCACAGAAAACCAGTCGCACAGTGATTTGGCAGGTTTTTATTCCAGATGCCTTTCCTGCCACAGCCAGCCAAATACTGTGACTGAGAGTAGGCAATGTGGGTGAAGTATCCCCAGGGACCCAACAAAAGTATGTGCACTGAGTGAGGTATAAACTGCTGACCCTGACGACCACTGCACCAATATACAGTATTTTTATTGATATTTATGGCCACCAAAGAGGTTATGTTTTTTGCTAGCATTGGTTAGTTGGTTGATTTGTTTGTTTTTTGTCTGCAATATAAAATACTAATAACTGACAGATTTGGCCTAGGAAGAAATTTTTTATTTTTGAGACAGAGCTGCATTGTAGTGAACACCATGTAGATCAGATATGGTTTCCAAGGATTCTGTGCTGTAAGATATCCAAGTTGCCACTTAAAATAATTCCAACATTAAGGGGTTGGTAAAAGAACAAGCAAGTTACTTTTGTGGCCCATTATGAAACATAAGGCCTTTGTGGCTCAATGGTTACAGCATTTACCCCTGAACTAGAATATCCTTTGTTTGAGTCCAGGTCTGGGCACCATATAGGTACATTTAGGGGTCACTCATGTCAGTACAAGATGGTTTGGTATAGGTGACCCCAAAACAGGCTCATGTTTCCAATACTCAGGCGTCTGTTACGTAAACACTTATGTCACACAAGCACATTTTGTTAATAAATAAGATAAATAAGAAGTTGTTTGAAACTGACTTTTTAAATCCTGAAAGCATACCAACATTTAATAAAAAAGACAAGAGTGTGTGCCACTGTACATCAGCATACCTAGAGCTAGCACCACTGGCTGAAGTACGCTTTTTGGGGACACTTCAGACCGCTACTACTGTTATGAGATGGGGCTAATGCCTTGGTGAAGGTCTGCATATTTTAGTTATAGAATTGTTCAGAAAAAAAAATCTTAATTTCATTACATCAGATAAAACAATGTGTTAACTTGGCAAACAACAATAATATCAGTACCCGCTTACTTAATGCCAAAATAACCAGTATGATTCATTTTTTTCTGGCTGCAAAAGCTGTGGCCCAAGTTTCATCTAGTGCCTTGTTGTTGTGAGTCCAGACTTTGCACACGATGCAGTAAGTGATCCGTACAAATGAAGCTTGCTTTAGTCTGGGAGCTAATGTTTTGATAAGCTATCGTTAAATAGTTTTGCACACTTTTGTTGCTTTAATGGAGCAGAAAAAAGAATACAAACATCACAGTTAGATTTACTACTCGATGTCTACAAGTTATGCAACTGTGAAAGTGGCCTCATTATTTAAGGTATGTACATGCAACAAGTCCTCTTTGTCTAGCCATGATTTTCATCTTTTACTCAACACAGTTACGGCTGACAGCTCAGGGTAAATAATCAGACTGGAGTCCTGTTTTTCTGTTTGTGTGTGGACGTAAACAAAAGGAGGGCAGAGAGGGAGAGAGTTTGAGAGGAAATGAGACGTGGGCAATATTAAACAGGGCCAGAGGAGATTATTTGATAGATAAAAGTCGGGAAAAGATTTATGCAGGACAGAAAAATAGAGACCACCTCAAAGTAATGAGGGAAAGACTGAGGAGGGGTAAGTAAGGAGGTGGGACATACAAAAAAGTACACGCTAAAACAAAGACCAGAAAAAGAAAAGTTTGTATGTCTGCATGACTGTGTGTTCATTGCTTCTTGTAGACTCACTATGTGTATTGCCAAGTCCTGGCTTTTGCAATTTCCTCCGATGCACAACAGATATGGTCAATTTCTTGACCTGTGTAGCTAATAAAAGTAAACTAGAAGTATTTGGAGCAAGCAGACCTCCGCTAAGGCATTAGCCCTATTTTACAATAGTAAAGCTATAGCATTCAGACTCATGCACTCAAACAAGGGATTTTTTTTGTTCAGGGATATATATGCTCTCTTTGTATAGCTCATGAGTGTGGCTCCTGGATGCTAGTAAACTACTGCAGAGTTCTGCTTACTGCTTTCAATACCGAAAAAGGTTGGATGATGCAACACAGGGTCTGTGCAATATGTCTCTGTCAGTGCTCCTACCATTACCATAGTGCCTTCTCTACCACACTGTGTTGTGCATGACAAGGGTTTTCTTCATGCTGCCAGTCCATGATAAAAAGCCACTGCAGTTTTAGAAAGTAAACAATTGGCCAAACCTCTTAAGCTTTCATCAATATAACTTTTAAAGTCCCTTATTTTCAGCCTAAATTAAACATTTAAACAGCTCAAATCCAATAAGGAGACTTTGTATAGGGTGCAGTCTGCGCAGTAATTAAGTTAGGAGAGCATGCCTATGTGTTTCACTGATCCATGCCGTGTCTATGATGAAGTGTATGAGTTTGTATTTCTAAAGCAGGGCCACTGTGATATTGTCTGGTATGTGGAGAGTTATAAGAGGCTCACCCTTAACTCAATCTCCAAGAAAAACAGCCCTAGGCACCAGCACTCAGGAGAATTGCTATATTCCTCTTCTTCCTGTCTTATTTCTTGGTTTGACTTCCTTTTCTCACTTGTGCCTTGCTCAACTTTTTATCATGAAAACCGTCTATTCTCCAACCACAAATAAGATGTTTATTCCCTGAAGGTATAAGGGGAACCAATGGGTCATTTTGTGGAAGTGTATGCAGCAAATCTTGGTCCAGCCGGAGGTGGTTGTGTTCTTGGGGACAGGGTCAGTTGGGGTGGGGTCGTAGGTCAGCAGTGATGGCAGCAGTTGACATTGTCCTCAGGGGAAACGCGTGTTCAATGTAAGTGTTCATTATATCCTTGAAATCTATCGAACAGCTCTGTCTTCTTCACCACTATGTCGCAGCTTAAAAAACTACAGTATAAATATATATATATGTGTTGTGTATATTATTTTTAGGGTTAGGGTTAGGGTTAGGGTTAGTGTAGAGTTGCTTACCTTTTTCATGTCGCACCTATCATATTTCATGATGTTCTGCAAATTTCACTATCTGGTTCCATTAGACAACAGTGTGTAAAACAAGCTTGTCATATTAACAAAAATGGCTTCAGAGACATTTATTTTGGGTTAAGTGACGACCCAAACTTTGTTTTGGCTGTTAAACTTCAGATTTTAAATTTCGGCCTTGAGTAGTAAGCTGTGGGACAAATGGATTCTTGTGAAACACCTTCTTTTATAATCATTATTTTTAAGCTCTTATTGTTTTTAACATCTATACATACTTGCACATACAGACACATGCAAAAGTCAAAGCAGTTCACAGCACAGAAGATGCACACACGGACACACAAACTGTTTCAGGTTTAGATGAAACACAGATAATTAGCTCTAATGGAAACCAGACTTTCAAATATAGTCCTCCCCTTTCCCCCTGTGTGTCAGGCCCACTTCCTCTCCCCCTCTCTTTTTGTGAGCTTGTTACTTCATAATGGGATACTTCAGAGGAAGAAAGGTACCACTAGGCTGAAAGAAGAAAAAAAACTAACAGGTAAACATTGGTTAAACAGCTCTGTGGTCATTTGGACTCTACTCAAACCTCTAAACATCCAATTGAGTTGTTTGACCTTTGGAGAGTTTACTTTTTGCAGTGTGCATTAACATCACCATTCTCAAACTTGGGGGTCCGTGAAAAAAATGTAATTAATTGATAATAATTTATAATCATTAATTTTGTCATGGAAAACATATTTAAACATTCATTAATGTTAATGGAAACACTACAGCAATAAAATAAATGTTCTGAGTTAATTACCCTTACCACTTATATTTGGGTTTAGGACATTTATATCTTCTCATGATCGCGAATCACCATGTAGGTCACATTGATCGGGTGCAGAGGACACTTGAGGGGGTCCTTGGGATTTTTTCAAAATTTGGCATAAAAATAAATAACAAGAAGCTGCAATGGTAAAGATGGTCAGACCTGGACTCACATCAATGATCTTCTAGTTTATGGGTACATTTTCTATCAAATCAAGCCACAAAGCCCTTACCTCCAAAGATAAAAGAATGCACCAAAAGTACTCATTTGTTTCTTTACTGACCCCTTGTGGTTAGAGATAGTATCTGTCTCGCAACAATGCAGAATAAAAATGTCTGGTTCTGCATGGCAGCATAAAAAAAAAAAAATTAATTTATTTTTTGGCCCATTACTAACCTTTTCCTTTTACTTTTTGAGTTATTAACAGACTAACAAATCAACCAATGCTGATAAAAACACAACCTATAGGTTTGATAACCACTTTTTTTCTATAGAAACACCTCAGAAATGGGTGGAGAAAAATAGTTCTGCATGCACTTGAATGGCTTGAGGATGCCAGTGGTCTGTACTGTTAACCCTATAGAAGGAGATGTAATTGTTCATGTATGTAAAGATTTACTGCTACTGGCTTTATTAATATACACAAAGGGTTGCTCCTTTGACTTTTAGATCAGTTTGATGACTACAAACCAAAAAAAAGCGAGATGGTAAGTGTGATTAATGAGCGGGAGAGAGTGTGCGTCTGTGTCCGTCATCAAAGACTCTATAAATCTTTGCATATTTAAAGCTAAAGGGCCAGATGCCTTCACACTGATAACAAGCAGTCATCCCATTACCTTAAACATCAAAGAGGGCCAGCAACGAGTGGCAGGAGCTCTTTTCCCTGGTCTCTCCGTGGAATGCGTTTCCCTGTTTGGTAGGCGTGAGAAATCTCCTTGTGTGTCTATAACCTATATGTGTGTGTTTTGAAGCCTCAGAGGTGACATTCCTGTGTGTCAGAGCAACAGCCTCAAGTTTAAGATAATACGGCCACGGTGATCTAAGGGTGGGAATCGATTCCCCCGGTGGCTGGCCAGGGCCCTGGGTCAGAGCTGATGGCTTTACCTTCCGCACGCAAGAGCAGTAATACAAAAACACAGAACTGCCTCTCAGATCATCCCTCTCCGATGTTATGTGGCGATATTGTGAATATCTGCTGACCCCAGTCTCCTTCATATTTGTACTGTTGCAATAAAAGTCAGGGTTGTTTGTATAGATGTAATTGTAACATTATGCTCAATCAATTGTGTTTGTCTCTAAAACGTGTAGTAGTGTGATTCAGTTTTGTGATTGGCCGTAATTACTCATTTATTGTCTTGACTGGCATAGTCAGAGGTGGAAAGTAATGAGATGAAATTGACTTGGCTAAGTACACATTTTGTACTTTCTGATTTAATTTTATAAAATATAGTGCTTCTACCTTTTGGGGAAAAATTTTTACTTTTAGTCAAGTCTGTTATTATCTCCTAATTAGTGAAGGTACAATTTGCAATCATGGCTTTTGTACATAGTAGCAGCAGCAGCAGTTATAGTAGTGGATGTACTAGTGATAGCAGCAGTGGTGGTACAGCAGCAGACAAAAAAACATTATATTCAGTAATTTTCTTTTAACTTTTCTTGTAATATTTTTGTCAAGTACTTTTACATGAGTACTGTTATTTGACTTTTATTTTAGTACAGATTTTGAATACTTCCACTTTTTGTAATTGTTATTGGCTGTTACAATGTGGTGTTTTTATAGTTTATGTGTAATATTTGTTAATTAGGATAGGCCTAATTGGTTGTCTTGTCAGAGATGTGCTATTTCATAGTTTTCTTGAATCGAGATTGATTTCAACAATGTTAACAACTTTTCATTAAAAAAAATCTGTCTAGCCTTAAGCACAATCAACCAAGAAAGGTCCAAGCTGATTTTAATGCAGCCTTTCTTCTGTAATTTATGCTTTGTTACTTTAAGTTATTTACAGTAGATAAATAAGTATCCCTGTAGGCCCATTTAGATGTGTCCTCATGTTATTTTGCGGTGCAGTAGTTGCCATTATGAGCTGTATCCACCCTGTTATCTGTCAGCTCTTGGGTGATGGCTGGGCCTTAGCACCTGCAGGAGACTCCCATGTTGACCTGTGGTTCAGAGGACATCTGGGAATATCATGCATGCCTCCCACAGCTCCACAACCACCCAGTTCAAACAGACCACCGGCTAATTATGGCTTTCCCAGATCCCTGAGCTCAAGAAATCACTACAGAATAAGCCACTGCTATGAGATGTTTTCTTTTGCCCCCCTGGCTGTGGTTTAGTTAACTGGGGATCCGGCAACAACCAGTGAAAATAAACTATGCACAGAGGCCTTCAATACGAGTGTTTGAGTGTTTCAGAAAATGTCTTCAAGTATTTTTGTGTGCCCAGCTGACGATCCTCACTGGCTTTTTACTGACTTTTACTTTTTTAATATGACACCTACAGCACTAAGTATAAAATTCATGTTTATTCAAAGTCACAACATATTTACAACATCTCAAATGTCTCTGGATCCATTTAGCAATCTGTTTCCACAATAAATACATTTTATTTGAGTGGGAAGGGATTTCAAACCTGTGTAGAAAAATAAATATTTCACTTGCTGAAAAAGTGGAATGGATTGTCATTTTTTCTCCACTAATAAAGCACTTCCTCAGAGTCTGTTTGTTTATACAACATTCATAGTCGCAGTGGTTTTCTTCTTCATGTATGCCTGGTCCTAAGTGCTCCCTTGCAAATATTTCAAGTCTGTGCAAAGGGAAATATGAAAAGGCCACTCTCCTCTGAGGCCCGCAGCTCAGTGACACTGGGCCCAGGACTGAGTTTGACCTGGATCAGGTGGAGGCACTGTGGAGGGCTGGGTCTGCAGTCTGGAACATCTGTGAAGAGAAAATATGAGTTAATTTAGTCAATTTCATAAAACGCATAGAGCAAGTACATGATGAAATAAACAATTTATGATAGCCTAATTATACTTTTAGATGTAGTAGTTTGGTATGTTGAACACTACTTCAACCTGATCTGTTTGTGCAAAAGTGATCACAGGGGGATGGTGTTTACTGTTATTAGCCTAAAAGAGAGGACACCACCCTCAACTTTCACATTTTTAGTAAATTCTTATCCACTTTTGTATTACATTTATCATGTAAGACTTGTAGTAGGATATTACATTAGTTTTATGGGGAATAGGCGCATGCTGTCTGATGTTGGAGGTTATTTTCCACATCAGTCATTATAACACATTTTATGGCCTAATATATATTCTGTTATAAAGGCACTAAGCACAATTTATTTTCCATGGGAAAAAAGTTTGAATAAAGTTAGCTTACCGCGCTATGCTAATAGCACGCTGCTAGTGGGATGTAGTGGACAGGGACCACGCGCCCCCCATCCTCCAAACCGAAAAGGCGTAGCTCAGTCGCTCGTGCGCCACGTAGCTGCAGCTGGAGCTTCGCGCGTCCAGCTCGTCGCTTTGGAGAACCTGGCACAAGAAATCAATGTAGCGCGCTGCCAGTTTTAGAGTCTGAATCTTACTGAGTTTGTCCGAGGGCAGCGTTGGGATAATCTTTCGTAGTGACGTGAACGCCTCGTTGAGGGACTGAGTGCGTTGCCTCTCGCGGATGTTAGCCATCACGCGCTGGGTCTGGAGGTCATCAAATGAGCGCGCAGGACTGCTGCTGGCCTCGCTGCCGCTGCTTCCAGCACTTCCACCTCCGCCATCACTCTTTCTGCTTTTCTTCTTTCCGAGGCTCGGACTCTCTGTGTCCGCCTCCTCCTCATCTTCCGTGCTCCTCCGCGCCGCTCGCCGCTTCCTCGAGCCTCTTCTCGGAATTTGACGGTCCGTCTCTTCTTCACTGTTCCCCGCACTGTCCATTGGGGAAGGGTCCTCTTCCCGCATCCCGACTTAGTTATTTAAAACTTCACTTATGCTGGACTTTGACCCAACACCGTACCCCCTCAACAAACACAACCCTGGGCTGCTGATGTTATGCAAATATTCATAAGCCACAGAGAAGCAGAGGTGGCTGCCAGATAGGAGGACCGGGGCTCTTATAGGGGAGCGGGCAGGAGGATTTTGGGGAGCGCCCTGATTGGGCGAGCGGCTGTCTGTAACTTAATACTGCAGAGAACCAAAGCCTAGCTATAATATCAGAAATATCGGGGTGGAGAATGCGTGCAAAACACTTCACTGTGAAGTGTGCCTGGCCCGCAACATGTTTCACCCCAAATATAGGACTATGGCATATTTTTAACAATTTGTGGGAATAAGCAAGAAACAACAGTTCTGAATTTTAGATTTAGATTATTATTAAATAGCCTATGGTTGGTCGCTAGAAATTAGCCAACACAATTAGTCAGTCCTTTAAAATAAAAGATAAAAAAAAAAGGCTTGCCGCCTGCACCATACAAAATATAGGCTATTCAGGTTTGCATTGCATTGTTTATATGAGTTTCTTTATGCTGGACACATATTAAATATTGGCATGTCCCCACACAGCCTCTGTGCAGGTCTAGACTCAGCTGAAAGGGTTGTCGCGGTAAACCTCTCTCCAGACTTGCTGAAAACTCAGGAGGCTGTCTCTACAGGAGGTCCGGCTCGTTGAAGAGCGAGGTGTTTATTTTCCCGTCGGGCCCCGCGTTGAGGTATGCGCTTAAACGGACCTGACTCCCGCAGGGATGTGGACACCGCGGCTCAGGTTTAAAAGGGAGCGCACAGGGCAGATCTGCGCGCACAGCGGGGTCGCTTAAGGCGGAGCAAGACAAACATGGGTGCTGAGAAGGCCAGAGAGGAAAGAAATGCTGCAGGTATGGGACTATGTGGCCACTCGGCTCCAATAGAATTGGGCTATTTCAAAACTATTGCTAGATTATTGAAAGTGGACCCATGCATTTTCATCAAGGAAGACGGAAGATGTCAGTGCCAAAAAGGCCTGCCACTGATAAAGTACTTGCGTCATGGGTCTAATTCAATTCACACCTCATCGCCAAAGATAACACTGTGCTTCATTAAGTCACCCGTGGATTTGACATTTAAATCCACCTAATCTAAGCTTCATTTGCACTTGTCAGCACTGACAGACCCAATACGGGGTCATAAATCCTGCCTTGTTTTCTCTAGTTAGCCTATCCACTTTGTGACGGAACAGCTGTAACAGTTCAGATGCACCTGGTAGGGCGCACCTGACGCTGTCCGAGGTGCTGAACTAACACACCTGAGCACTTCTACAAAAATGTTTCAATTCCGAACATACTGAAGGTAAATCTGTTACTAAGTTTAGTGTTTTATGTTCAAGATAATACATCCATTATGCAGCCCTTGATGAAGTCAGATAAGTTCAGTCCTATGTTTTTACGTATGTGCTTAACATAGTTTTTAGATCAAATCAGTGGTATCCATATTTTCGATAATAAAGCATTTGGCTCAGTCCGTAAAATACTATTAGAGTCCACGAGTCAGGTGTTCTCCAGCAGGTCCATCATGAAGGAGATGTAGATTATAGCCAGCCGCAGAGTCTCGATACGGGACAGTCTCTTTTCGTAGGCGAAGGTGGGGACTTTTCTCCTCAGTTCGTCAAACGCCTCGTTCAGGCTGAACATCCTCTTCCTTTCGCGCACGTTTGCCGCTTGCCTCTGCACCACAGTGATGATCCTCCTTCGTTTGGCCTTGCTGTTGCTCAACCTCGGCACATCCTGGCTCCATAGTGGCTGGTCCTGGTGCGCCAGCCTGCTCTGACCAAAAGCACAGTCCACCTGCTGTTTAGGTTCAAATGCGAACTTTTGCGTAAAATCCATCTTTTTTTACAAGTTAAAGGTTTTATTGCTTAGTAGCTTTTGCACCATTCCCAACTATCCAACAGCCACACGCAAAATAACTTATACGCACAAATCAACAGGTCAATTTCATTTCTATATCCGGTCAGTACGCACCGGGGGAGATCCTTTTTGGCTCATGTCCAAGGCCTGTCCCTGCTGTTTTAATAAGTCGACTCTTTCATGTTGTCTCTGCCTCTACACTAAGTCCATTTCTGCTTCAGTTGACTGATAAGTGCGTAAAATCCAAGAGAGAGTTTCAAACCTGCAGATAGAAGGAACTGTAGGGCCTCTTCAATTGACGCCGTGTCCTCCGTGGCCCTTAATGAGCTTTTGAAGGACGGAGGCTCTTGACTCCGAGGTCATAGCGACTTGTTTGCACTGTCCTCTCCGCTTTAGAGGCTAAATAATGACACTTTTACCACTTAAACAGCCCAGGAGCAGACCAAATAGGACATTCTCCAACAGTCAGAGCTTTTTCTGTTGCAAATTGAAGCAAATATCTCGCTGTTCCCATGGTAGGGTAGAATACACAGCGCAGGACACCTCCAAGCGTCTTAGGGGGTGGTTGGTCATTATAAGAATATTTTATCCAAGGGACATCACAACCAAAATTTTGAAAGGGATAGTGGTGATTAAGGACTGAATAATAGTGGTGTATATGACTGGCTGTTATGACACGCCTGTGACTGGAAATGCATGTGTCATGACCGGTAACTCATGAGCTGCTCATATTATTACACCTCCTTTGAGAAAGCAAGTGTGTGTGTGTTGTTAGGTATAGTGCCCATTATGTTTTATATAGTAACAAAATAAGCTGTTGTGATATAAAATAATATGCACAGATGGCATTAAGAAATTAAGGATCATATTATTTGGATCCAATGTTTTGGCTTGTCAGCTGAAGGATTTCTAAAAGTTGCCCAGTTCAGACAGTGCAGCACTAACACATTTAAACGCTGCTCCCACCTTGTGTTATTGTGGCAAAATATTGCTGATAAACAAGGTGAATAAGATATTTGTATCTCAGAATTTGGTATTTTTCATATATCCTCTGCCTTTGAAGAAAATCATGTGATATAATTTTGTTTGGATAAAACATAGGCACATATTTTCTGTGTGAGGAAAGACAGTGTAGCTGACACCATTTGAAAAAAAAAAGACAGACTGCAGTAACTGGTTGAACTCAAAACCAGAGAGAAGTGACTTCATGGTAGGCACTGTTTCAGCAAGTAGCCTGTGTCACAACAGTAAGAATTATATGTGAAATGTAAATTGCAGTAGAACTTTAGAGGATACTGTCATGCACTCTGGGGTTGAGAAGCAAAATAGCTGTGTGTGTTGAATAATAATAAGATCTACACATAAAAGATTATACACTGTATTTGGTTTATGCTTTATTAATACTATATAAAATGTTCAGAAACACAGTGTGTCGTAAAGCTATAAACCCAGTTTCCTAAAAGTTGTGACACTTTGTAAAATGTAAAAAAAAAACAAAATACAGTGGTTTGCAAAATTCATGTCATGGTCTTATTCCATGATATATCAGAGGTATTTTACCACCTAATGTGAGCCTGATCCACAAACTCTGCAGTCTGTTTCCCGATATAACACCGAATATATTGTTTATGGTATATTGTGAATAAAATATAGTTTTATTACTTCTGTTTTTATTTACATTTTACATATTATCCCAACTTTTTTCAGAATTGCATGCGTAATTGCCTACTGCACCATTTGAAAAGATCACACCACTGTACACTAAATCAGATCGAACCCAGCCACTTTCAGGGCCTAATTTAAACGTATCCTCTCCATCCCTTTCCTAGCTTCTCTCTCTCTCTGTTTTCCAGATAAACATGATGGGACATTCTGCCGGTTGTCTTGGAAACACTGAGAAAGCACAGCTGGGCAGGAGAATATGAGGTAATCTCACCCTGGGGCTGCTGGGTAAATATTGGTCTTAAATAAGAAGTAAAAGCCCCAAAAAGAAGTACACACCTACAGGGTTTATGGTGGAAACACACAGGACCTGGCTCATAATGACCCACTTCCCGCCCTGCTCTCTTATTAACGAGGAAATTAATGATCGCTCGAGGTGCAACCTGTTGTTTTGTACATGTAAAAAGTGAGATGATCAGGTCAGTGTGAAACCACATTGTGGAGATGCCACACAACAGAAAGGTTTAACAATGTGTAAGATGTGAGCTGCAGTTTCCAAGCTGCAGTGGATGCAACACTGTAGGCCAGAGCACACAGGTGGGTATTTGGGTCAGTAGTAAAAGTTTTAATACTTGCTTTTCTCAAATAAGAAGCATCTTATGATTTAAAAAATGTATCAGGTTTATGTTATTGGGATTTTTTATTGAATTTATTGTAGTTGTTTTGTGTAGGACCTATAGGACCAGTTTGGCTGCACTGAATTAGATCAGTATACAATAAATTATGATTTTTACTTTATTTGACCTTTATTTAACCAGAAAAGTCCCACTGAGATTAACAATGTCTTTGGCAGGGGAGTCTTGGTCCAACTGGGGACCATTTGTGCATGTTCTTGGTGCAAAATATCATAACAAGTATTGACAATTGAGGGTCTATTAAATGTGGAACAAGATTAGTCCGAGCAAACTAAAGCATATGTTTACAATAATAACAGAAACAGAGAAGGGAAAGTATGTAAGATAGTACAAATTTAAAGCAGAGGTTCTCAACTGAGCTGACCTCAGTCTTTATAGTAAACAAAATAAATTGTTTCACAATTGCAACTAGTTACAGCAATAATTAGACTTCAAAATAATAAAATATAAACTATATTCACAGTCCCTATTTTGGTCTCGATCCAAAATTTTATTCAATTTAGACCACTAGCTGTCGCAAATTTGTCTATTTAAGAATGGTTTGCCTGTATATCTATAATTTATTCTTTTTGTCAAAATTTACTATAGTGGTCTTTTTTTGTTGTTGTGGAGCACTAAGTGGTAAATACTTTTTTTGTGAAGACTTTACTAAATGATTGAAAGTGCTAGGGGAAATCTTAGTCTTATCTTTACAGGAATGTCAGTAAAAATGTAAAATCTTGCCTAAATAGTTTGATAATATGCCACATCCGGCTAAAATTTGCTTCACAGTGACTCATTTTGAAACCCCAAAGTGAAATCTATTGGTCCCAACAGAACTTACTCTCTATCCTCTCTCTCTATATATAAAAAAAACAACCCAGGTTTCCATTGATTTGTGATTTTCTGCACAAACCCTTCACAAAACAGTAGAGACCCCTGACATTGCCCCCATACCGAGTCCATTCATCACCCTTTCAGGACAGTATGTTTGTAGGTGGCTTGGGATGGATGAACTTCAGGATGTGTGTGTTAGGAAACATCATTTCACCAGCGCATTTTTCAGTATTGTATTTAGCTATAGTTAATATAGAGCTCACTGGAGAACACTAGTGTCCAGGGTGCTTCTCTGACCCAGCCAGATCTGTTCTCACCATGTAAATCTGTCTTCCTACTCCTCCTCTGGCTCTGTCCACTGTGTGCTACAAAACACAGCCAACTCTCTCCCACCACCACAGTAAATCTGCAACAAGACATTTCCAGACACTTCTTTGCTGGATCTTTCCTTCCTTATGTCTAACACTGCGACAGATTTGATCAACAATTTTTAACAAATTGTGAAAGCTTTGGCGACTACAATACAACAATTTGAACAAAGTGCAAATCTGTTTTTTGAGTGTAAATTTGATGGAGTGAGACAAAAGAAGACAGTGGGAGTAGGGAAGATGAGTTTAACTTCTGACCTATCCACCTCTCCTTCATTATGTCACTTCTACTTCCACACCCAGAAGCTGAGTCACAAGTCCCGCCTTACTGGACTTACTGGATACTTGCTTGTGATTGGCTGCACGTTTGAAAACACCAGCCACTCGTGTGTTGTTTACACAGCTGGGTGGCCAGTGAAAGGTAAGAGCCCCGCATACGCTCCAAAACTTGGATAAACCCCAAAACCACATCATATATCTCAACGCTCCCCCCTCTTTTAACCAGAAGACTTTGCAAAATGCCCTCGGCTCCTCCTTTCCTCACTTCCCTCCCATACTCCCCTTAATCCAAACGTCCCTCCTCCCCGTGCTCCACACAAAAATGTCACAGTGCGGTTCCCCACCCACCTTCACTCATGTCAGCACTTTGTTCTGTGTTTATTTTCACTCCAAAAGCTCGACAATCACTCTTCACTATGTATTTTTGGGGTTCCATGTTTCATTCACCATAGGAGTTGTCTTTACAGCCTCTATGATAATGAGGATGATGATGTTGGTTTGTCTCCAGAGATTGGCCCAAAATCAGCCTCGAAACATAAATTAGAAAATACAGTAGAACATATACAATGAAGAACATATCCTACAGAGGTTAGCACTCCTGCTTCTCAGCAAGGAGAACTTGGATTCAACCCTCGGGCTGGCCCGCACACAATTTCTCTGGGTGGATATATGTCCTTCTTCTGTTAAATGGGTTCTCTCCATGTACCCTGGCTTCCTCTCATCGTCCAAAGACAGGCATGTGTTAGGTGATAGGGTGACTCCAAATTGCCTCTAGTGAATGAATGTGAGAGTGAATGGTTGTCTGTCTGTCTGTGTACGTCTCTGTGTCAGCCCTGAGACTAACTGGCCAGTTTTCAGGGTGTACCACGCCTACAGCCAATAGTTGGTGGGATAGGCTTCAGTCACCCACAACCCCAAATAGGAATAAGCAGAAAAAGATAAACAAAAAGTCTAGCAAAAAAGTTTTATTTACAACAGGAAATATCTTAATCTCAAGGAAATTTTTGGTGGTCATTAGCCATTTTTTTTACAAACATAATGCAGAGATATTAACAGAAGGTTTGAAAACTTTATGCCACTAGGTGGAGTAGTGAGCTACCCCAGGACAGGGAATTATGTCAAAGGGACTTTTTCCCATAATGCAGCGTATCATTCAATACCAACAGATTCAAAGGCTTTACTTTGTGTTTGTGTAAAACCATGGTAGCAGTTCTGTACTGTATATCAGACAGGAAGAGCTATGATCTAAGGGAAACTCTGTGTTGTTTTTCTTTCTGAACACTTTTGACTAATGTGGTCTTTCAAAGTGAAAAGAAGTCGTCTGCCAGAGTGAAACGATTCACTGATCAAGGGAGCTCCATGTTCTTGTTAATGTCTTTCTGAGTGTTTTTCCACCAATAAGCTCTAATGCACATATCGTCATTGGTATCGGCCACCCGTGTTACTCCCGGTCTTTCTCCCTATCCGCACATGCACCTTCAGATCTACGCTTTGAACAAGGTTGTCATAAAAGTGAAATACTCAATTATTTACTTGTGTCCTGGGTATTATAACACAACCAAACATGAGATCATATTTTCCAAAGTCATGCATTTTTTCTGTTGCTCTGGGCTTATTTATCTTGCTGTGGTTTTGGGAGGCTGTGATTGAAGCTGTGTTGATATGCCATGTGTGGTTCCCTACTTTCTTCTACACAGATCTGCACTCATCTCAATTTATACTCAGAGGGTATAAGGGAGGAATAAGAGTAAAAAATAATATATATTAGCTTGGTGTTCCTCTATAAATCACAGATTTTTTTGTTTGCATAGACTTAAACAGACCTGGACATGCTCATATTTGGCCTCATTCTTTCCATGACCTATGGCTTTGTCTTTATATGTGATGATCATAATAGCTGAAAATTTAAGATAGCAACAAACTAATCCTGCCGCTTTTTTATTTATTTATTTATTTATTTTTTACTTTTGCTCCTTTTTTTCTGCCACATTTCTCAAAGGGGTGTAGGAGTGCAGTCTGCACACTGTCTAGACGCCTATGAGCCTCCCATTAACCGCTGATTATATTAAGCCATATTAATCTTATTGCACTGGTTGGCCAGGGCAGAGCACACAAAAAAAAAACGTAAGTTTGGGAGAGCAAAAAATGCAAATATGATGGATAGGTGCATGGATATATGCGTGAAATCCATGGGTGGATGAAGCCTATCCCAACAATTTTGGGCTTAAGGTGGGTTACACAACAATGGCCAGTTAGTTGCAGGGCTGATACTAGTGTACACAACTATTCACATTCACTATGGGCTATTGAAATTTACCTATCTACCTTGCACAGCTGGGGGAAGCTGGAAACACAGTAACACAGGGAAGACATGCAGACTCCACATAGGAATATTGTGGGCCGACTAGCACAGGAATTGAACCCACAACTTTCTTGCTATGAGGCAGGAGAATATATTCCAAAGGTATAAAGTTTTGAATATTCTTAGCCTTTCAAGTTTTACGCTGGATGCCTTCCTGATGTAGCCCTCTCCATTTATGCAGGCTTTGGACTGACACAGAGTAGAGAGTACGTGGCTTGTGACTCACTGTGGCAGTTTTGTTTATTTCAGGATGGCTTCTTTTTGTCTCCCTAAGGTATATTGAAGGTAATAGTCCTATGTAAAAGTTGAAAAACAGTTTACATTTAGTCCCAAACTCTATTCTCCTGGGCATAACATTGTGACAGGAAACACCCGTCAGTCGTCACCAGGGTTACCGAGGGCAGGACCATGAGTGTCGGGTGCCCTGGAAACACAATGAACTGTGGGAATAAGCCTTACTATCCAAAAGTAACGTTTACTTTTGGGGTTAACAGTGTGTTTGCATTTGAGCTTGTATACAAGAGTCTGGCCTCTTGGGAAATCCTGTGTGTGCTTCTTTCTACCTGAGGGATGGATCTGGACATGTGAAGAAAAGCAAAGTGCCAAAAAATCACCTCAAACATCTTTTGAAAATGCCATAAAATGATTTCATGGATGTCAGCAGCCCTGTGAGAGATGTGCTTTGATATAATTCAGCCGTGTTGGACGATATATGGCCACAGTTACACAGCTCTGACTGGTGGAACACTTAAGGTTTTATGACCCGCTGCCATTTGGGGCTATGGGACGTAGCAGTGCCGACCACATAACTAATTAGGCTTGGCCAAACGGGGGAGTGCAAAGATGGAGGATTTGTGGATTGTGGTTTTGTGAGTGTGGCATGTCTGCTGTAAGTGTGTGGCAGTAGTGTCCGGAACATGATGGGATTGCGTCAGTTAGTTCTCCATAACGACTCCACAAGCTCTTTCATGTACAACTTGGAAATTTTGAGATATAAGACGAAAAGACTGTTGTGCAAGTTGGAAAAAGGGAGACAGAGGTGTCCAAAACTAGGGCTGCACAAAATATTACAAACGTGCTGTTATCTGTATCGCAAGGAACTAAAAATATTGCAATAATGTTATGGTCCTACCTGGCAAAAGGTGGTTAAGTGTAGCACTCTCCCCTGCCACAGAGTGGACAGAGTGCCAGCTAGAGACTGACTACCATGATTTGTTTTAGGAAATCACAGCATCGAGTCATATGGCATAGAAAAACAACAGAAATTGCAGTAATAGTAAAACAATGTAATAAAAATGTTGTCTGAGGATTTTTGCAGTGTTTCTAAATGTATAGCAGCATATGTTGTGTTTTTAGGTGAAACCTGATACCACCCAGTTACGGATGTACTGTCTCACCATTCGTCCAAACCACCAGCAGTGTGTCCTCAAACAAATCAGTGCAAGACAGACAAGATGGATATTTGTGAGTTTAGGAACTCACAAATCTCGTGAGAATCCAGCTTGCAGCACAACATAATTATGGTTCTGTAACTGCTGGAAATGTACACTGTAAAAATAAGTCTTAAATAATTACTGATATCTCATGATTTAATCTTAATTCTGTCCCAATTTTAGAGTTAGTTTAGTCTCATGATTTAGCAATAAAGTCTCAAAATATCAGCAATAATATAGTTATTGTGATATTTCACACGTTATTGCATATCTAATGTTTATCTAATATTGTGCAGCCCTAAAAAGATCCTCTCAACTAAATAACACTCCCTCTATTGTCTCATCTCTCTGGCCCTGCTTTCTTTACTCTCTCCATCAGAGGATTATGAAGATAAACGACCGGGCCTTGATATGAGAGTCCAGTGGCAGGACAGGGAGGTGGAGGGGGGCCTGTTGTGGAATGTGTGTGAACTGCACACCGCCTCAAATAAATCAGGCAGACAAGAAGAAGACTTAAGGTGGTGCAGAGCAGGGGTGTAACTGTGAAGGAGTAATGGGATAGACAAATCGATAAATGGGGTGAGGTACAGGTGCAACAAATGTGCACAAAAGTATGCAATGCAAAAAGTGCAGTTAGTACATGTAGAGACATAATAATCCTTTCTTCCATTTAATTAAAAAAAGAATAAATGAGGCTCATTGGTTATTATCTGTTAGTAAGATAACTCAGAAGGAAACAAGATAAATAGAACAGATATTAACTCCAGCCACAAAAAAGGTAGAACCTATGTTTAATAGTGAGTGGCAGTAGCTTAGGTACTTCCTCCATTTCATACTGCCATTGTGTCCTTGAGCAAGACACTTGTGTCTGTTTCACTGGTCATGAATGTGTGTTTGTGAATGGTTACTTGCTGTATTGTAAGTGTTTTGAGTGCCCATGGAGGCAGAATAGATCTATACGTATAAATGCAACCATTTTATTGAGATCTGAGAGCTTTGTTGCTCAATGTATAAAGCATTTAACCCTGAACAAGTAGAGCTTTGGTTTGAGTCTGGGCACAATACTGTATATATATTTACCATTGGGAGACAGCTAAGGCCTTGGTGTAGGTGTGCCTTCTCCAACTTCTTCTAATTTAAGTTTAGTTTGTCTGGCCCATCTTTCTGTGTGTGTGTTTGACAGTAACCACGAGTATGACAGAGCAGATTATCCTGTTAATTAGCACTGTTTTTCTGTCTGTTTAAGCTGCTTTAGGTAAAGCCTTCATCTTAGCACCTCTGAACTAATTAGACTGCCCACTAAAATCCAAGGGATTTGTGCATGTGGGAGTATGTATCTTTCAGGTGCTTTTCAATGATCAGTTAGTTCTTATCAGAGGACAAGATCTTATATTTGCCTTTTTGAACGGTATTAACTTTTTAAACTCAAAAAAAAAAAAAAAAAAAAAAAAAAAAGCATCTCATACACCAAGTCATGTCAAAACATAGAGCTCTTTAATTGATGTGAGTTTCAATTACTCATCTTTGATTAGACTGTTACAGTTGTACATGCAGGGTGGCAAGAGAAAATAATTCTCAATTTTGCATAATGTAGAAAAATATTTACTTTTTTAAGAATTAAGTCAAGTTGTCATTCACTTCTTATAAACTTTTTTTATAGCGTTGGGCCAAAATATGAACCAGCCCAGGACAAGTTATAAGGGGGTATAGCTCCCCCTTTAGGCAGTGTCAAGGTATCACATTTGAACTGTTAAATGATTCCATCTTGTGTTAGATTCAATTCAGACAAAGGTCCCATCGGAGAAGGCACAATTTTCTCTTTATGTTGTAACCATCATCATCTGTAATATTTTTATATCTTAGAATTATATTAATTGAGTTAATACATTTCTTTTTTGGGCTCAGTAAGAGTCTTCCTCTTCTTTTTTCTTGGTGTTTCAGACTCTTCACTAAATCGAGGTGTGATTTCAGTTTGGTGTTTCCTCTTTTTGATAGGTTTGTCGCTGAGGTATCCACTCGAGTCACTGCCATGGACCTCCACTGATGACAGCACAACCTCCTCCTGCTCTTCTTTTATTCGTTTGTCCTTCTTTTTCTTCTTCTTCTTCGTTTTCTCCACGTTGCCATTTGTTTCATCCATTGTCCTGTTCAGCTCCAGTGTTGTGTCCTGCTCAGGGGTAAAGGGATCTGTTAATGGTTGCTCTCGTTCTTCTTCTTTGATTTTTTCCTTTTTCTTTTTCTTCTTCTTTGGAGTCTCCTTGGGAGACATCTGGATAGGTTCTGGGGTTTGTTCTGCTTCAGGTTCATCTGGCTGCTGTACATTAGGTTGTACAGTGGACTCAGCGCTTTCACCTATAGCCAGCAGCTCCTGCACCCTGAAACACAAGAATAAAGACTTTTACTCAAAACTAACAAACAAGTTTTATATTCACATAAGAAGAGAAAAGCTCAATCTACTAAAGTTACCAGTACTATTTAAACTTCTTTGGTCATTCACAAAAGCTGTATATTCATGTAGTCTGTTGGAGGAATGCGTGACATAGTGCCATCTTGTGTCAAATATTTGTAGCACACTTTTTTGGCTACTCCTTTCTGTTGTGATTGTTTGGGTAATTTGGAATAGGTTTTTACACCAGATGCCGTTCCTCTCCATGTATCAAAGTATGACCTTACAACTGAACTTTGTCCTTTGAGGAATCACACCCCAGTCTTCCAGGTGACAAGAGGGCTAACCACTTGCTAAGATTGTTGAAAAATGAAAACACCATTTAGCTTATTAGATTGCTTCAAATTTACTCTTTAATAATGCTTGTTAAGGTTCTGCTTTCCGCTTTCTGTTCTGCTTTTAGAAAGGTCTTTAAAACTGTATGTTTATGTGCTATGTTGTACCAGAGGTGTGGACTTGAAAGTCATAACTTGGACTCAAGTCACTAATTTGATGACTTTAGACTTGACTTGATGAAATGGACTAAGACTTGAGACTCGACTTGGACTTGAACACCAATGACTTGGGACTTGCCTCGGAATTGAGCCCTGTGACTTGAGAAGACTTGATGCTTCTCAAAGAAATAAAGTATGATTTTTTTTAAGTGTGCAAGAAACAATTAGCCTAATTAAACTCCTCGCGCAGTCATGGGCGCTTTCTCTCCCTGCGCATGTTACTAGTGGGTGTTTTCTGATGCACATTTCAAAGTGTATTGAGCTGTAGCAGCACATGACATTTTGACATAATAGCAGAGGAGATTTTAAGCTTTATGTCAGTCTTTGTTTTGTGTTGATAGACTCAGAAATCACAGAGATACGGAGCGTTAAAGTTTTACAACCATTAATGATATCAAATACACGCATGTCTAATTATAACGGCCTTTCTTCGAGAACTCGCGGACTTTTCACACAGTTCCTCCGATGTTTCTGTGTTGGAGCTGGAGCTCATGGCTCTGACCATACATCATGAACCTGCAGTACCCCTTTTGCCCACAGGTGTCGCTATCCAGTAAACTATAGTGTGCAGTATTCACTTTGTAAATCTTCAAATGTGAGCGAATGACTCTTATTTGAAGCCTGTGAACATCTGGCAAGGCCAGAAGAGTACAGTTTATTGGTACAGTGAATATACACTGCTCAAAAAAAAAAATTAAAGTGGAAAAACACACTACAGGCTGATCCAACTGTGATGTAATGTCCTCAAAACAAGTCAAAATGAGGCTCAGTAGTGTGTGTGGCCTCCTCGTGCCTGTATGACCTCCCTACAACACCTGGGCATGCTCCTGATGAGGTGGCAGATGGTCTCCTGAGGGATCTCCTCCCAGACCTGGACTAAAGCATCCGCCAACTCCTGGACAGTCTGTGGTGCAACGTGGCATTGGTGGATGGAGCGAGACATGATGTCCCAGATGTGCTCAATTGGATTCAGGTCTGGGGAACGGGCAGGACAGTCCATAGCATCAATGCCTTCATCTTACAGGAACTGCTGACACACTCCAGCCACATGAGGTCTAGCATTGTCTTGCATTAGGAGGAACCCAGGGCCAACCGCACAAGCATAAGGTCTCACAAGGCATCTGAGGATCTCATCTCAGTACCTAATGGCAGTCAGGCTAACTCTGGCGAGCTCATGGAGGGCTGTGCCCCCCTCCCAAAGAAATGCCACCCACACCATTACTGACCCACTGCCAAAATGGTCATGCTGGAGGATGTTGCAGGCAGCAGAACGTTCTCCACGGCGTGTCCAGGCTCTGTCACATCTGTCACATGTGCTCAGTGTGAACCTGCTTTCATCTGTGAAGAGCACAGGGAGCCAGTGGCGAATTTGCCAATCTTGGTGTTCTCTGGCAAATGCCAAACATCCTGCACGTTGTTGGGCTGTAAGCACAACCCCCACCTGTGGACGTCAGGCCCTCACACCACCCTCATGGAGTCTGTTTCTGACCGTTTGAGCAGACACATGCACATTTGTGGCCTGCTGGAGGTAATTTTGCAGGGCTCTGGCAGTGCTCCTCCTGTTCCTCCTTGCACAAAGGAGGAGGTAGTGGTCCTGCTGCTGGGTTGTTGCCCTCCTACAGCCTCCTCCACATCTCCTGATGTACTGGCCTGTCTCCTGGTAGCGCCTCCATGCTCTGGACACTACACTGACAGACACAGCAAACCTTCTTGCCACAGCTCGCATTGATGTGCCATCCTGGATGAGCTGCACTACCTGAGCCACTTGTGTGGGTTGTAGACTCCGTCCCATGCTACCACTACAGTAAAAGCACCGCCAGCATTCAAAAGTGACCAAAACATCAGCCAGAAAGCATAGGAACTGAGAAGTGGTCTGTGGTCACCACCTGCAGAACCACTCCTTTATTGGGGGTGTCTTGGTAATTGCCTATAATTTCCACCTGTTGTCTATTCCATTTGCACAACAGCAGTGAAACTGATGTCAGTCAGTGTTGCTTCCTAAGTGGACAGTTTGTTTTCACAGAAGTGCGATTGACTTGAAGTTACATTGTGTTGTTTAAGTGTTCCCTTTATTTTTTTGAGCAGTGTACAATGTACTGGTGAGGTATTTAGCTTTATTGTACATCACTGATACTAAAGAACTTGGCTTTACTTTTAAAGTATTCAGAAACCTGTTTTCTGTGTAGGCCTCTTCTAGTCTTAGGGTGTTACAATAAATTGTAAATAACTAAATCATAAATTAAAATAAAAATAATAAATGTAAATAGTACAGCAAACAATTTACTATCTGTTTATCGTATATTTGTTTTTCTAAGGTGGGACATGAGAGTAAATTCAACAATATAAAACATGACAAACATTAAGTTTGGAGTCCTAAGAGTTAAAAAGACTTGAAAGGACTCGAAACAGAAAGTGTAGGACTTGTGACGTGACTTGACTTGGACTTGTGAGGCATTGACTTGGGACTTGACTCGGACTTGCCTGTCATTGACTTGGACTTTGACTCGGACTTGAGGCCAAAGACTTGAGACTTACTTGTGACTTGCAAAACAGTGACTTTGTCCCACCTCTGTGTTGTACTGTAGAATGAGCACAACTCAAGAAGACCATATAGTGGGTGTTGATTCAGTGTTATTCGTGCTTGGAGCCAAATTCAAAATACTGTCATAAACTGATTATATATATGAACCAGCCACACCAATTTGGCAACTCCTCACTTTGGTTTTTATGAACGGCCACTGTCTGCACAGTTATACCACATTTAAAACATTTTAGTTACTGCTGTTGACACTTGCCTGGTCCTGTTCAGCCGTCCTCTGATGAGCAGCACTCCTGCAGTATCTGCGTCCAGTGCAGTCACATCAAACTCCAGCTCTGAGCCAATCTGGGGTCCTGCATCCCTCCACGTTTCCATAGAGACCAGGTTAGGTTTGGGGATGCTGGCATTGAAGCAGCCGTGAACCAGGCAGCCCACGTGGTTCGCCCCCAGCTTGTTTACCTTACCCTAAATGTAAAAAAAAAAGGAAAACTTCCTTTAGTCTTTAGTCATTAGTCTAGGAGAGAAATTAAAGTAATATGTGTATAGTATTAGTAACACCTCCCTTGACAGGCACAAAAAATGTACACACTAAACAATGTAAAGTACCTCTTACCAGTAATTGTTGTCCTTTCTGGGGCTGAAACACAATAAAGTTGGCTTCTATGTTCGTGTGGATGTAGCCACTATCATCGTAGATGTCACCTTGGTGGCCGACAATCCTAATGTTGTCATATGCTAATGGTACTCCGCTCAGACTGCAAAAGAAAGACGGAGTGCTACGTGAGAAGGGGTCACTTCACCAGTCTCAAGAAGATCGGGTTCGTTGACGGACTTCACAAAGTATAGCACACTTAATAAATACTTAAAATCATTTTACCTCTGTGAGAACTTAAGTAGCTCCGCGTCTAGCTCCTCTTTTATTCCAGTCTTCTTCTTGTTGAGGTACATAGGTGACAAAGCTAAATGTCTCCGGTGCGTGTTCATGACCAAACACGAATATGGCGCCGACAGCAGCTCCGAGGCCGTGGCGAACGACGGCACCGAGCACACAGCCTCAGCCTCTCTGCCCGGAGCAGTGGAGACCGGCTCTGGGGAGCTTGTAACCCTCACGTCTCTGGGCATTTTTGCTTGTTTTGGGTTGTCCTCAGCATGCTGAGAGTTCGCCATGCTGCGTGGAGAAACCGGAAGAGCAACAAAAGCCGTCGATGTATAAGATACTGCCAGCTATTGGTTAGGAGTGAGTGTTACATTTACAACTTGGAAATAATTTTGCAAGTCGAAATATTTGTAAAAGTAAAATTTATAAAATGTAATAGTATTTGTTATTACACCAATTATAATAATAAAAACTGGTGTATTAAACTGCTTAGGGTGGATAATGTACGCTGATAAAACATGCTCATATTGATTCTCTCTCCTATTTAGACCTGCAATGCCACTTAGGGATCATTAAGGTGACCCCAGGTGTCAGTGCAAAGACAGATAATGCACAGACAAAGAAAAACTCTTGCATGCCATTAGATTATCAGGATTTCACACATAAATACATACTGTACATGCCCTCTCTGTTGTCACATTGATAAATTGTGACATTGTTTCTTTGTCAGCAACAACTCCCAGCAGCATACACACATACACACACTACAGTTGTGCTTTCTTGAGTACAGCAGATGAACACTGTAATGAGGTATTGAGCAGCATGATGTTGTCAAACCTCCTGTATATTATGGAAGGTTGCAGCTCTGTGTATTTGAATGCACTCATTTACTTTATTACTGTCTTACCTTTTGCTTGGTGATGCACTTTATATTTGGATGCTTGAAAGCTGCTGTTAAATAGATTTACTGACATTGCTTAACTTTACGACCAGACTAAGAAGTTAGAGCAGAGCCAGAGGAATTGTGTTAAATAGATGTCTCAAAGGAACACAGTGACTTCCTAAATCTCGCCTTTCATTGATTTTGTTGACAATACACCATGCAGGTTGTCCACCTGTATGCACTTTTTTAACTAGATAATCATTTTGTTTGCAACAAGGAAAGGAAAATACTGGCATACTACAGAACTGTAAACACACATCAATATTCTACATAAAATGGATCATAAAAGCGTAAAATTAACCCGGACATGAATGTAAGGCAGATCTGTTACTTTAATCAATTACGATTTTATAGGAAGCATTTATAAAAATAATTTTAATTTATAAATATGACAATATATTACATATACAGGCATGGATATACAGTATACTGAGCATCACTGTGTTTTAAAGCATTCCATTATGAGACAAAGATGCATACTGTGAGCTGATGAAAGATCTGCATTCAATAAATCCATAACAAAACAGAGGATAGGATAGCTGTAGCTCTTCAAACAGCGGCATGCTTCTTTGTGCTCATCACTTCGGGGCATCTGATTGAACCTTCCTGGTTATTAGTTTAAAGGTTGCCATGAAGAGGTACTGTATATCACCCCACTTTGGTTTGAATTGAAAAAATAAAATTGCATATATAATTCTGGAGTTTATCAGCCAAAAGGTGGTCCAGCTTTAGCAGCAGACCAAAGGCAATCCGAGGCAAGACACCTGGGCACACTCCCTGCAGTCAAGACATTAATGCCAGAAGATACAAAGAGAGAATTACATGCCGTTTGTCTAAAGATGGGAAGCATATTATTATCAGTCTTGATTCAGTCTTAAAATAAGTGTTTTGCCTTCATGGTGATGTTGCAGTGTGGCCATTGTAGGAGATCTGTGGTATGCTGTTACTAGAGCTGTCCAGGATTTCCTGTTGGAAGTGACAAAAAAACATTAACACAATGCTAAACACTTAACCTTGTGTACTTATAAAAGTTGCTATAGAAAGTCTATTTTTCTTTACATGTCCCATCTTATCGGTCATCTCATGGGAGTGATGCAGTGAGTGTTCCCTTTCCAAAAACATCCTCTGCTGTTCAGAGCTTGCCAGCCGACAGGTGAGCCATGTCGACAATGTGCAAGACGATATCCCTGGACAAGACACAGAGAGTTTAGCCAAAACTTATACACATATACCAAACTTCACAACTATGTTACTCTCTCTGCTTTCTCTACAAATTTTTTATAGTTCCAGATGGCATATTTGAACTACTAACCAGCATTAATTTTTTGGGCCTGTTAGTCTGTTAGCAAGATAACTCAAACTGTAGGTGGTTGGACTTTTATGAAAAGTTCAGTAATGGGTCAAGGAACAAAAAATCCAGGCCACTGTCCATTATATAGCTCTGTGCTTTCCAAGTGCTTCTGATTAAGACATATAAACATTCACATATCACAAAATAGTTAGGTATTTTTTACCCAGGCAAGCAAGAGTCATGGCAGCCAGGTGGACCGAATGCATGGAGTTAGGCCTTTTGTTAAGTGCACGAACAAACTGGAAGTTGAGTATTCCACCGATCAGCCCACAGATACAGCAAGCTGAAAACAGGATCATCTGAGTCAGACAAAGTGAGAAAGTAAGAAGCTTGTGTTAATGGACATGTCCAAATTTATACCCTAATTCCCAAACTGTAAACAAACAGACAAAATGTGATGAGATGCAATAGGAATTTACTACTTAACTTCCATCTCCATCATTTTTCAGTTTGGGCTGATGGCTGCGGTGATGAGTAACGCTTATCGGTCAAAATAAATCTCATTTCCTATTAGAAAATTGGATCTGCCTCTATGCAGAAATATTGCAAGGACTATAAATATATTTACATCACTGCATTTTTGCGTCCTGATGCTTTAAGTGCAAAATTCATCACAAATTCTCACCTAATATAGCAATCGCTGACCATAACTCAACCCCAAGAAATGTCCGTAGATGATAAACAATTATGCTTTGGTTTCTTTGCGACTAGAAAAAACATTTGATTAATTGATCTCAGCATTGATTTTGCGCGCAGCTTTTGGTGTGTGTTGTGCTTTGAAGACTGCCTCATTTTCATTGCTCCCAGCGTAGATGCCTCTAACCGCATGGAAAAGGGCATCTCCGATTTCAGTCATTACCCGGTGAAGTGTTGAGAGCGGCTGGCAGGAGTCCGGAGCCTAACCAACCTAATGCAATCACTGTCCCACAGGCAGACAGGAGGATGCAAGGTGAGCTTTGTGATACCCAGAAGAAGAATGTTGGAAAATAGGGGATCAAAATGAATGGGACAATTAAATCAGACTTGGGATAGGAGCAATAGTGGCAGGGTGAAAAGTGTGAGTGGCGGGACACTAAGAGGTTGATGTTACAGGAGATTGTGCTGACACTGATCTATAGTAGACAAAGGCACATAGACAGACCGACAGACAGGGAGAAACACCCGAATAGGGGAAGGAGAGTTAAGCTAAGCAAAAAAGAAAAAGAGTGACAGAAAAGGCTGGAGAGGTGACAGCATGTCTCTTCTGCTTTCTTCATATAGTAAATGCAGCTGCACTATGGACAACAGCCTTTCACCTTAAGCTGCTGCATAAAGGCTAGCACTAAAGGCATAGAGTCATGAGTAAAAAATATTAGTATTACAAAATATATTGGCCAACTTGATTATTTGTGATGTGTGATTTCAGTGCAGCCAACAGGTATTATTGATAACATGCCTTTTGACCATATTTTAAAACATCAAAATATAACTTTTTTAGTATTTGAAATGAGTATTCATCAGTAGTATCCAACGTCTTTTTTCTTTTCCTTCCCTGAGTTTGCCACAGTGAATCATCTGCCTCCATCTAACCCTATCCTCTGTGGCCTCCTCTCCATCTTCGGTGAACAGTAGCCCAATTTCCACTGGCATTTACGTCACAGCACCAGTGGCAGTCGTTAACCAACCCTGTAGAAGTCATGTCTGAGAATCACATGTTGAATTTGCCTTCGCTTACTTGGTTTTACAGATGCCCTTCCTGGCACAACTGTGCATTTATTCGGACTTGGAACCGGGACAAAGTGTGCACTGGCTTGAAACCCTTTGTCTTTGCATTTTCCAACCACTCTGACTATTGTTATATACATCATAATAGCTGGTGAGTCAAGTGCAAAAAATAAATAATTCTTCCAGTTCCAAATTAAATTAAAGCTAAACATTTAGATTTTTTTGATTTTGGTTATATATTTTCTGGTAAGGTTTTTAAGGTTGTGTCATATTTAGTCCCATTGTTAAGCAAGAAAAACGTTAGAGATGCCAATACATACTGTAAGTGTGCTGTATGAAAACTTTAAGGTCCTGAACTATCTGCTACAGCTACTTCTTACTGTCACGAAAAGCAGAAATATAAAGATAACAGTGTACAAAAGACAAAATGCTAAAGTAAATTTCACACTTCACACTTCAGCTAATTGGAAAAAAGTTACAGCTCTTGTTCATATAAAGTTTTGGTTTAACACTGACAAGTAATGTAAGTTTTTTATAGGTTAGTAAACTGTTCAAATGCTTTGTGAGAGAAATGTTGGAGAGATTTTGGAGCAAAGTGAATAAACATTGAAACAGAAAACCGAAATTCTAAAAAATCTCAAGACATACTTCAACTTTAAGTCAACTTACAATAAGACCTGTCCTCTTCCGAGCACAGAGCACACCACACATCCCACAGACCAGAAACTGCAGAGAGAAAAAATAAGAAGCTCATTAATCACGAAGAAACTTTTTGAAAGTTATTTTTACGGTTTGCATCCTAAAAGAAGCTCAGTTATTTGATTGTCATGATGCAAAGTGAGATAAATATAGTGTGTAATGGTGGGCCCCTAAGGCAGACTTATTGTCCTGGATGTCAGTGATTCTGACTGAACTAGAACAACTTGGTGCTGCCTCAGCATTAAACCAGCAGAGCGGCATTACTTTAAGTTATTTGTTTTGTAGTAACAAATATAGATACTTGAATGGCACATTGGCACAACCAGTTATTATAAAAAACTAAAACAAACAAACAAAAAAAAAAAAAAAACTGTTATTTTGGTGATGGTATACTACTTTTGGGGATTTCTAAAAGAAGAACCATAGTGTTTATGTGCTCTTGTCTGATGTCACCTTTAGATGACCATGAGACAGAAGTGGCTGATTCAGCAGGAAGAGGTCAACAACTGGTTGAACATGCAGAGCACATGATGCCAGTGCAGAACATTACATAGTAAATTATACTACAATGTATTTGAACTGCATATAAACATTATCACAAGAAGATTGACCAGACAGGACACTGGCAAAACTAATCTCCAGTATTTTTTCCCATTCATAAATGAAAATCTATCACATTCCAGAAATCGCGTATAACAGCATATGCTTGAGGCAGGGGTGATGATGATGATTATAATAATATAATAATGACGACTATAATGAAGGTTTGACCCTAACTTTGCATAAATGAAGTGCTCTCTCGTCCTGTGCAGAGGTGCTTTAATGGATTCATGCTCTATGTGCTACGTTATTTCTTTAGAGGCATGTTGAGTAGACTTAACCAGTGTGAGGTTTACAGTAACTGCGCTTGTATTTAAAAACAAATACTGTTCTGACTGTCATTGTGTCCTGCTTTTATAACATATTTAATATTGAACAGCTATGTTGTTTTACATATAGATATTCTTTATTAGGCTACATAGTGGGCTATGCTAAAAATTATGTTTGAAATATATTGATTTGATGAACTTTAAAAATCCTTTAAGCCTGCTGTTCCATTCCTTCACTAACCCTGGACCACCCAAGAGTAAAAAGTCTACTTTGTTCCAGGACTTACACAGAGCCCGCTCCAGACCGGGGAAGCGTCGCCCTGCTGCGGCTTGTGCTCGCCCCGTACCGCGCTGATTCCCACGGCTCCCAGGACGATGCTGGCCACACCCAGGCCCACCTCCAGCAAGGACAGCAGCAGTAGGCTCCACAGGATCTTCCGACTGGAGCACATCGTGCCCCGGGCATCGCTCCAGCTCCAGCGGCAGAGAAGGCGAAGAGACAAAGAGGTTAGTCCAGCTTTGTGCGCTCCAAGTCCAAGTATACTGCACCGCAGCGTCCGCAGGAGGAAACACGTATGATAAAAACTGTTAGAAAGTGTTTAAAACATGTGAGAAGTTGAACGCAGAAGAGTTGGTCCTTCTTGTCGCTGTCCAGGTTCTGACTGTGAGCGCCTCACACGCGCTCAGCTCTAAAAAGCCGAGGTCATCTCTCCCCACTCCTCACGTGTGCGCTCCCCTCGGTCACTGGCGTTGGGCTCGTGTCTGCAGCGCGTCTTTTTAACTGTTGTTTACGTCAGGTAATGTGATGTAAATACAACTTTTTAGGTGTAACCAAGAGTGTACCTCCCTAAAGTTGGACCCTGTTTTAAACGGGCTATGCCTTGTGTAATTTTACTGTGTAATTTTATTTTATAAACATTATAGCGTAAATAAAATACAGCAAGGATGAGTCTTCATACAATAGTCAACGAGAAGAAAAGAAGCAATTGAGGCACCTCTGAATCCTGCACAGAATTCCAGTTAGCTAGCTACAAGCAGGCCATGAAGTAGGCAGCTATTTTACTGTTCTAACTGCCCCATAGGCTACTCTACCTCTGATTAAATTCCTCTTCATTGGTAACAAACTGATAATTCTTTGGTTATGCACATGTCACATGACTGTTCATTAAAAAAGGTAAAACAAGAAGGTCATCTAGACAAGGTTTGTTTTTAGGAAACGTTTTGTGGCTTTGTCCAAAAGACCTTTGTCATTTCAAGTGAAAACTGTTTTCACTGGGAAAGTGCTACAGTAGTTTCAGGAGCTTATATACAGTAGTTTCCTGCAGAGGGAGTGGTTAACCCTGATGAGACTCAGGGCAGTCAGCAGCAATCAACAGCTTCTTGTTTTACCTTTTTACGGAATTCTCCTGGATGACTGAGAAACTGCACAGATGAAAACTGTTTACATGCATTTATTTGGCCAAATCCAAGCCTAATGCAGTGTTTACAAGTGTTTTTCAGTTGTTTTTTCTGATCAATAACTCTTCAGAGTAGGCCTATATGGACTAGACAAGCATTTACACAATGCAAACAGGCTAACCCTCTTAGACCTGTAGTCAAAACAGATGCACTTTACTGAAGCAGGATGTGAGTGAGTGTGTGGTATTTCCTTTCAGCATTAGCACAATTTCTCTGTGTTTCTGAAACAAAATGAAACAAAAATAGAATAAATAATTAGCCAAAGCAAATGCTTCAAGGCTTTATTTATTTGGGCTCATGCATGTTTCATGACTTTGTGGCTGTATCAGTGGTATAATCAAATCCACTAATTTTAAGGTGCATTGTTGTTAAATTGTGCTGAGGCGGCTCTGAGGTTAATGCTGGACACAGCACATTGTACAGCCCTCGTCTGTAAAAGGTACTGTAGCTTTAGTGTAGTCTTTTTATTGTAAAATGCAGGATTAATGACTGGGGGTGTTTTCTTTAACTGTCTCATTTGTTAATGTTAATGAGCTACATGCACTGAAATATTTGTTTCTGCTTAAATATAAATTTTGGGTGTTGTATTATTAGTCATTTTGTTTTGTATTTTTTACTTTTCTAGAACAATTTAAGAACAAATTACATGAATAATTTATTAAGAACTTTACCTATAATTCATTATAGGCCCATGTGAAGTCAGGAGACCAGTTCTTACTTTGTTACGTAAGTATAGTTTATGGCAGGGGCTCGGGCCGAAAGCTGCAGTTGATTGGGTTCAATAGACTTTCATTGGCCTGGAATAAGATGCAGCCATTGGCCTGGTGCCTAAAATGTAGTAGGCCCTGATCAATAGCAGTGAATTTGCTAGCCTTTCTCACTGACTCACAGCCTACACCATCAGACCATTTACTATATCCATCTAGGATCTGCCACATATACAGTATATATTACATTTGACTGTTGCATTATAAACATTTCACAATGCATTTAGCAAGAGGATCCTATAGTTTTGTTATTAATATGTGCAATAGTTAGTCAGGTGTGAAAATGCTGTTGACTAAGAGTGCTTTAATAAAAAAAAAAAAGTTTTATATATTTGATCTTTTCTCGTTATAGACTTTTCAGGGAAGGCCACTAAAGGGCCAAGAAAAAACTTTTTAATTTTAATGGGGATCCAGGTCACTGTTTAGAGTTTAGAATCTGAAGTTTAGACCCAGGATTGTTATAAAGCATTCTGTACCATTTTGAGTTACAGACCAAATATACTAACTCTATTCACTAAATGAACAAATGATATAGAATACTACTGTGAGATATAAGCTTTTTCTGGCTCAGTGGAAAGAGCAGTTACCCTTGAACTAGAAGATCTCTGAGTTCTAGTACAGGTCTTTGCATTATATCTTCCCCATTGTGTCATACTAGGACCAGTGCCTTGGCAGAGGTCTACGCTCTCTGAGTCCTATAGTTTTGTTGATACACCTTTCTTTTTCACAGTGATGCAGATGAATGTGATGAAATGCATATTGTATACTGTTTAGTGTTTATTTTCTTCTTGTTTGAATCACTGCATAATTGAACCAGGCGGTATTGGTGGTATTATTAGACTGAAGAAAGATGAAAACCCCTGAGCAAAAATGACATATTGCTGCAATGGACCGCCTCTCACTCATCCTAGTGGCCCAGGGCTGGAGATATATGGAGTACTATTCAGCTAAGTGGATAAAGACAGGAGTTAGCAGGAGGTGCCTGGAAGCGTGCTGTCCCCAGAGGCCCATTATAAGCTCCTCAGTGGTGCCATAGGCTATTTGTGGGCCCCTGAATCATTAAGACATATATGGTTGCTGGCCTATAATGAGTGTAGCACCAGGTATGCGTCAATCTGTCTTCGGTCCCAGGAGACAGGAGCAGAGAAGAGGATCGAAAGCACCCTCAAGGCTTTTGGAGGTTGTCTTTGTGGCTGGGATGCTTCATTGTGGGTGTGACAGCAACAGGTGAAGAGGCTACTTGAGCCAATGTGGTCTTTTTAGGGATTTCACCATCACAGCTGCTAAGGTGCCTGGATGTCAGCTATATAGACCCTGGATTGGTTGATGTTTTACAGAAAGCTTTTAGTTGGTTCATATTTGTATTCCCCATTTTCTGACCTATAATTCTTTGGAGCAAGTCTGCCGTACAAAGGTAAAACGCAGTATCTGCATATTTTGTCAAAATTGAGTTAAGACTGAAAAAAGGCTTCATAATATCTGTTTTACTTAGGGACAAAGTTATATGGTTCAATTGCATCTCACTTTAAAGAAATCCTGTTGTTAAATTTGCAGTAACTACAAATGTCACAGTAAAAATTTGGATTTACTGTGAAATTTAAAAAGGTAAAGTGCAGTAACTGCAGCTCAGAAGGTTCTAACTGACGAATTCAAACACAGTTACTGCACTTTTCCTTTGTTTTACTGAGAGATCTGTGCAGTTATTCAGGCACAAAACTTTGACACAATACACATACTAATATACTTTATGATTCTGACTGTCAAAGTGCTCAATAATAATAATAAATAATACAGTGAGGCAAAAAAGTATTTAGTCAGCCACCTATTGTGCAAGTTCTCCCACTTAAAAAGATGAGAGAGGCCTGTCATTTTCATCATAGGTATACCTCAACTATGAGAGACAAAATGAGAAAAAAAAATCCAGAAAATCACATTTTTAAAGAATTTATTTGTAAATTATGGTGGAAAATAAGTATTTGGTCACCTACAAACAAGCAAGATTTGTGTCTCTCACAGAGCTGTAACTTCTTCTGTAAGAGGCTCCTCTGTCCTCCACTCGTTACCTGTATTAATGGCACCTGTTTGAACTGGTTATCTATATAAAAGACACCTGTCCACAACCTCAAACAGTCCCACTCCAAACTCCACTATGGCCAAGACCAAAGAGCTGTCAAAGGACACCACAAACAAAATTGTAGACCTGCACCAGGCTGGGAAGAAATCAACTGTGGGAGCAATTATTAGGAAATGGTAGACATGTGCAGGCCCGTCTGAAGTTTGCTAGAGAACATTTTATCCAGAAGAGGATTAGGAGAATGTCATAGGGTCAGATGAAACCAAAATAGAACTTTTTGGTAAAAACTCTACTTGTTGTGTTTGGAGGAGAAAGAATGCTGAGTTGCATCCAAAGAACACCATACCTACTGTAAAGCATGGGGGTGGGAACATCATGCTTTGGGGCTGTTTTTCAGCAAAGGGACCAGGACGACTGATCCGTGTAAAGGAAAGAATGAATGGGGCCATGTATCGTCAGATTTTGAGTGAAAACCTCTTTCCATCAGGAAGGGCATTGAAGATGAAATGTGGCTGGGTCTTTCAGCATGACAATGATCCCAAACACACTGCACGGGTAACGAAGGAGTGACTTCGTAAGAAGCATTTCAAGGATCCTGGAGTGGCCTAGCCAGTCTCCAGATCTCAACCCCATAGAAAATCTTTGGAGGGAGTTGAAAGTCCGTGTTTCCCAGCGACAGCCCCAAAACATCACTGCTCTAGAGGAGATCTGCATGGAGGAATGGGCCAAAATACCAGCAACAGTTTGTGAAAACCTTGTGAAGACTTATTGAAAACGCTTGAAGATTCAACAGATGGAAATTATTATTGATAGCATTCAGTAGATTGGCATTTTTACCATGTCAGAAACTACAAATACAAATAACAAAGGATTATGTTAAAAGTACAGTATGAAAACATCTTTGAACCTACTCTTGAACTTATACTTCTCTGGTAATTTTGATTAGCTGTACTTATTTGTATTTGAACATACAGTCTTACATGAGCCATTTACTCTAATCCAAGTTTCTTGTTATGTATATGACTCCTGGTAACTTAGCTGTTTGGTGTCTTCTTCAGTCATGCAGGAGAACTATGTTAAATGCACACTATTAACTCGCTGTATCACAAACAGACACTCTTGTAGGCACATGTAAGCAGATATATATGAGACAACTCAACAACTCAGCACAAATAAGCACAATCTAACCATAGTGCCCATAGTGTGTCTGTGTGGATAATTAATTAAAACCCCTGGTGAGCTGCAGATGTAGTAACTTCCAATTAAAATGGTGCTTTTCAAAGAGCAGAGACTAAGAGGTTGTATTTCAGGTCTGAGTGTAGCCCCTGAACTTGAGAAGAGGTTGTCTTTGAGTTAATAGTGGCTTGGCAAGAAAGTGTGGAAGGAAAGGTAACAGACAGCTTTGGGATAGTGTGAATCCCAGCAGAGCGCTGTGGCTGGACACAAGCAAGGGACTGGAAAAATTATAGAGGAGTAGGGGCACTTTAGAGTTGGACAGTTATTGCACAATCAGTCAATACATTCTTACAGTATGTGCTTCTACAACCATAGACAACCAATTTAAAAATCAGTTCATTCTCAAGCGCTTACTAAGATTTGTTTCCTCATATTAGCCTATGAGCATTTATCATTACAAAACTCAATAGATACCTATAGATTTTCAGTGTATCCAGTAAGAAATAGATTTGGTATTGGCTAAAATAGACTGCACAAAATAATACATCATAAATCTTGCCATATGTACACATGCTAGGGGTAATGTAATTTATGTTGCATACTGTATTTAAATAACTGCTCAATGCTGAAGCTTGCCAAAGCAATTCAGCGCTAGTGTTCCCTTTGTCAGCACCCAACAGGAACCTGCTAAGCATAGGATGAGAAAAGGTTGGACATGCTAGGTCAAAGGTTGCATGCTGGCTTGCTTAATTAATGCTTTAGAAGTGTGAAAGGTCAACGTAAAGGACGAACTTGCTTGTTAGAAAAAAGGTAATGCCCCCTCTGAATATAGTGGCTAATTAGTGGTTTGTGGTTTGAACTTGTACTTGAATGAGTCCAGCCCAAATACCCATAAAGCGATTTACTATATAGCACAAGCAAATCTCTTTCTATTTGTATTTAGGTTTATTAAGTATGATTTGTGTAACTGTGGGGCATGTCCCTGTTGGTATTACAATTGTGAGGAGGCTGGTGGCAAGATGTCTTTAAACTCTTTCTTTAGCACACCCAGGTGCTGGCCCAGCATTCCAGCCTGAGGTGAACAATGGCCAGTTAGCCGTAGGATCAACACTCATAATTAGCACAACATAAAAATAACATAATTCCTTCAATTAATGTGTACATTAATTACAGTGTTTTTAATTCATTCAGTGTTGTAGTCAATTCACCAGTTTTCAAGTCTAAGTCTGAGCCACTAAAGACTGGTCTGAGGTTGAGTCAAGTCATGAACACCTGAAATGGGAGTGGGTGTTCGCTTCCAGGTCCAAGTCACAAAAAAATGTAAGTCCAAATTAAAAGTCCAGCACTATCTTTCAGCATAGAAAGAAAACTATGCACAAGTGTGACTCACAAGTGCCCAATACTTGAGAGTTTTTGTCTGAGTGACTAGTCAAAAGACAATCACAAAAAATTAACCCAGTATTTCTCCTTCCATGTACAGTGTATGTGTCAGAAAACACAATGGCTATTTCTAATAATAACACACCTCACATAATTGAACAGTTAACACAAAATGCCAACAGTGATCATTTTTACTGAAATCAGTGAGGTCTCTTCTTTCACTGAATGACCTGTTTATTAAGCTCATTATTTATTGCAAAAGGTGCTTGTTAGATATGTCCGTGTGGTATGTCTGTGCTCCTATTCTCCTCATGTTCCACGCATAATTAGTTCATACAGATTGTCCCGACTTGACGTCCCAGTGTGGCTAACCTGTCAGAATGAGGTGGTTCCACTTAAATGATGTCTTTATATTGGCTCTCTGAAATTTTAAACACCCACTCGTACATTATATATGACAATAAAGCACTCAGAGGCATGGGGCACTCCCAAGCCATTTCCTAGTCAACACAACTGGACTTAAACCCATTATTTTTGTTTGCATAAATTGCCCAAACTGGGTTTACTCAAAGCAGTTTTAGACCCAAGTTCTGAGTGTCATAAATAATATAAGTGATTGATGACAGGTGCAATTTGTAAACTCTCTGAAGTCTCCAAAGAGCAGTCCTTAGAGAGGTGTATTGATTAAGAGGCTTATTGATCAGGATTTATTTTCTCAGTCTCAGCTTGTGGGGGCACATAGCACATATGTGTTTAATCAAGTCAGCAGTGTGTATGTGTAAGCTGTTTTTTTGGGTAATAGAAGATAAAAGATATTAGAATTAAAGAGAAAAACAAGTGTTTAAAGCAATCTTTTGTTAAACAGAAAATGCTAATCTCACCTAAGTTATGAAGTTTAATTGGGTCTATGGCCATATCTTACAATAGCACTAAATACTTATTTAATATCCTGGACTCACAAAGTGTTGCAGTTCTTGAAGTTTTTGGGGCACCTTGCTAACAAAAATCAAATAAACCGAACCAAGCTAACTAATAAACCACTTTACTCTATGACTTGATCACATATTCACACACTATGCAGAGTACGCTGTGTAGTGGACTATCTAGTGCACATTATCTAGTGAATTCTATGTAGTGTGCACATCGTAATGCACACTATCTTGTGCATACTATTTGGTGCATGCTATCTAGTGTATATTTTGTAGTGCACAGGAATGCATAGGAATAAAATAATTTCTTGGTTCCCCTTTCATAAACACTGAACTTTTTGACTCATCATCTGCCTTCATCTAACTCTATTCTCTACAACCCCTTTTTCTCATACAGACTAACGTCCGGTACATTCAATAACATAAATATCAGAAGGAATTGTCAGAGCTCAGTCTGGATATCTCTGATTAATACCAATCAGCTAGCATTGAGCACAATGCAAAAATTTACATTTTTTTTTACTCTATTCTATCATCAGTGTAACCATTTCCTACAACTACTGACCTTAAATGCAGTATATTTTGATCTGTTATTCCTGTGTTGAATTTCTCTGCATTAGAGCAGCATCTGCTGTGTGGACAGCAGCATAGCCAAGTAAACAAGACTTATTAAGTATTAAACACTTTACATTAGGGACCACAACTAGCGCATACACACACATTATCAGTGATGCCCAAAGGCAAAGTGGGTCTGATCCAACACAGTCCCATAGCAGAGTCATGTTCTCCTCTCACAGTGAAATTGGACCCATGCTCCACAGGACAGAGGTGCTTCACTTAAACAGCTCACTTCAGGGATGGACAGGGTAAAGCCTTGATAAGCGGATTTTAGTCAGACTGATTCAGCTCAAACAAAGAAGACCTTAAGTTACCTGTCATGTGATTATGTAGGAGAAACAATGTTACTGTATAACCACACATTTGTGTAATGTTTAATATATTGTGGGGATATTTAGCATTTTTATTAAAGGGCCACTAGAGGGCCCCATCACACAGTGGGAGCTGAAATATAGGCAGGTTACTAGTGAGTATAATTACAAAACAAATTTTATCGTCACATGCATATGTATGTGTATATTCTGACCTGTCTTGTCTTTAATGTTTTTTGCTGCCTTTTCTGACAAAGCACATAAAAAAGTGAGGATTCATCAATTGGCTCGTTACTGAATTGAATGCAAGATGTGGGTGATAAATTGGTAAGTTTCTGTTTGGTCAGAAGGGCTGCTTTTTGATGATTTTAACATCTAGACATAAAAATGTGACGTGATTTACATTTGCTAGTATTACATACTGTGGTTACTTGCAGTTATGTTTTGCGTAGATGTCCAAATACAAAGACAAATGTAACTCATGCTTAAGTAAATTGTACATTTAATACATTTTCCATTTTACTGAAGTGATTATTTTAGTACTTTTACTTCAATCTGAGTAATGTTAATTTGCAGTAATAATACTTTTGCTTGAATACAGATTCTGAGTACTCTTTCCACCTTGGTTGGTTATATTGTTTTACTTATGTGCAATCAATCTTAGTAACAACCTTGTACTACTCTGTCAACAGTCCATTGTATTGACTAAGAAAAGCCCCCTTTCTTCTCTGTAATCCATTTATACTTACGCAGTAGTTGTTGAAGATCAGTGTTGTGAAAGTAAAAGGTTGATTTGGTGTTTTTGTGTCCCACCTTTGTCCCTCCTAAATGACACAGTGCTTCACCCAGGAAGGAAACTCCCTGCTTTTCCCAATTCAAGTCCACCAACACATGCAGCTGTGTGTGGACACTGGGACTATGTCAACACACATTTATGAGCTGAATCCCTTAAGTGTAAGGCATCAAAGGCTCAGATTCATTCAATAAAACAAGCTCTTTTTTTCCCAGACCTCTGTTAGTTCAAAGTTTAGAAATGCTGAAATGTAAACTTAAATCAAGGCGTTCAGGGATGACAAACTTCTGAATGACGCATACGAGAGGCATCATTTGAGGGGCGAGATACAGTCACGTGTGGACACACACACACAGTTGTAGAGGTGATGTAAGAGCTTTCTGTAGGTGCTGATTCCCAGAATGAATACCTTTCGGAGCCCGGCCAATTGTGAGCAAGTAAACGGAGCACAATGTAGAGTTACACAAACATTGGGAGGAATTGGACCCCAGTACTACAGTTACAGTTCCTTACTGTACAGATCCAAGCCTATGACTCTATTAGCTTTTTTTAAAGAGTAGCAGTAGATATCCAACTACAGTAAGTATTGTAGCTTACTGTATACTAAATTAGATAAACAGTAGATATAGACATTCATTTTCTTCTGTTTCACAGTAGTATTTTTGTTACACAAATTTGTATATCTTTTTAAGCATATGCATTGTCCTCAGTTTCCATGCCTGATTATTACTTCTACCAGAGAAGTTATGTTTTTACCCATGTTGGTTTGTTAATTGGTTAGTCTGTTAGCAAGATAACTTAAAAAGTAGCCTAATAGTCAGTGTTTTATGCAATTTTCAGGAATGGCCAGCAATAGCCCTAGGTAGTCATTTTTTGTTTTTGTTTTTGGTGAGGTACCTGCTTATCAATGACTGGTTTATACTATTCCAAGATATAGCCTATTTTGTCTGATAGCAACATACAGTAACTCTAAATGTAACTGTTCAGTAGCTCATATAACTCAGTTGATAGGGCAAGATACAAACTCCACCCTCAAGGGGTCAGTAGAGCAACCAATGATCACTTATTAATTATTCTGAGGCAGGTCTGTGCTCTCTAATTGTCTCTAGTTTAATAACAGATACTGTTTCGATATTAACTGCATAAGTCCAGGCCTTACTTCCCATTTTTAGAAGTGAGATGCCAAGTAAGTGACCCATGCTGTTCAAGTAATAACTTGATACTGTTTCACTAAATACGGATAAGGCCTTTATTATCTTGCCTGATACAGTAATACTTCACTGTGTCCTTGGTATGAGCTTGATATCTGAGGAATGAACTGGCCTCCTCTGCTGGGAAGAAACAAGGAAATTTACTCTTTGAAATGTTTCTCCTGAAAATCAATGTTACTGGAATTTGGTTAACAGTGTTCAAAATTACACAGTGTGACTACAAGTTCCCTATTTTAATTAAACCACCTGCAATATGCCCCCCCCACCCCCACCCCCCACCCCTACTCAGGTCAAAGTGACTTTTTCTTTTCCTAGAAGCCTCTGACTCACAGGAAACGCTGGTTAGGCTATGAAACTACAAGACAACACAAGGATAAAGGGCCATATTATATCATACATAAATGCATGCATTGTTAAAGTATGCAAATTTTATCAAATCAAAAATACCACAAACAATTTAATAATACAGTAGGTTCAACAACATTCAGCTAAACATGTTTATCGCCATTTAGTGGGTGGTTGCTTGCCTATTTACAATCAGAAAAAGGCTTGAACCTATCCATTGTCACATATTTCAGAGCAGGATACTACACACTATCCTGGATAGTTTATTTTCTATCCCTTCTATACAAAAAATTAGTTGGTTGATAGAAGAAAACAGGATGCAGTATCATCATAATCAAAATACAAGGTTCTTTGAGTAATAAATAGTTGACTTGTGGAAATTTCTCTGGTGCTTACACATCAGTGACACATTACCGTACTTTTAAGTAACCTTTAAAGTATTCTAGGTGGCAACCCATCCAGCTCACCACCAGAAATCCTTGCAGGAGTAGTAGGAGTAGTGGCAGCAGCATCAGTAGTAGTAGTGTGTACTTTCCCTTACAAAAAACAAATACAGTAAATGATTGGGCAGTTATATAATGCTTACACATCAGTGACTGTTATACACTGGGAAGCAAGTTATAGTATCTTGCCAAAACACATAATGTTATTAGGAAGAATGGCAAATCTTACAGTTAGGGAATAGCCCATTACATGAATACAGCTGTGTAAATCTAACTTGAATCACATTAAAAGAAAATGTTACAGGTAACTCTTTCATGTAGTTTGTTGTTTTGCTTTCTTGATACTAGAATTCCATCCCTCTGTTGTGAAAGGACACAGTACAGCTTGATTCAAAGCAGTACTGGTGAAGTGTCTGTTACCTGGAAACTAGAGCTGCGGTCTGCATGACTGCTGAGGTTGTGTAAGGAATATCTGACCAGGGTGGTGCCTCTGGTGTGAGGGTGTGGGCATATAGATTGGGCTGGATACCGAACCGCACCAGGGTATATCATCGTTACCCCTCCCTGAATTTCAAATGTGTTATTTCCCTGAAGATACAGACACAGTGGCTAAAAGTCCTTGAGACCGTGACCTCCCTCCTCATTCTTTTCTCATTCTTTCTTCAGAGCTGGCACTGTGCCTTGCTGCTCTGTTGACTCTGTTTACAGTGGGCTACAGTTGGCACCCAGGACATGAGTGACATAATCAGGGACTGTCCGACTCCCTGGTGAGAGGAAAAGGCAAAATGAGGAGAAATAAAAAGCTATTTCTATAGGCAATCACAACATTCACTTTCACATTTCAAGAAGTGCACTTCTATTTCCAAAATGTCCCCTAATGACCACAGTGAGAACTGTGACTATTCACTGACCATAAAAAATGTTTGTAGTTTCTCACAGACACAAGCCTATTTGTATGTAAAGATTTAATTATAGACCTACTATTTATTCCCAAATGTTTATGTTTCAAGTTTTATTGGTTAGGAAAACAAGAGGCCTATATATGACTCTGTATCTTCATACTGATTTTAATATTAGCATAACACTTCCAGGTTTATAGGCTAGAGGCAACAGTAGCGTTGGGTTGGTGGATCCCCTCCCGCTTGACCCAGTGCATACCGTTGTGTCTTTAGGCAAGACACTTCACCCTCATTGCCTACTACAGTCACAGTACAGGGATAGTTGCAACAGAAAGGGCATCTGGCATAAAAACTTGCCTTTTTTGCAAACTGTGCGACAGCAAATTAGCTATTTCTTTTTCTCTCCAATTGTCCGGGCTGGGGACAGACACAAAGAGTACTCTGACTTGTGGCTGCATTATTCCATTATCACTTGAGTAAAAGTAAAACTCGACAAAAGTATTGACTTAAGTACTAATTACTTTAAATGCTTGTTTGTTTGTTTTTGTAATTGAACAGCAAAAACTATTCCTACAGACTACAACTACTTCTGCTTCTACTACTACTGCTTGCTGACTCTTACTTGTGAGGCCAGTTGAGCATGCTACCTACTTTGCCATCAAGGTAGAAAAAAAAAATGTTTCTAAATTGGTGATTATATTCATTTATTGAGAAAAAATATTTTTATTTCCTGAAAATAGGAATAAAAGTATATTTCAGGAATTGTGTTCAGAAACCCCCCATGGTTGTATAGCTATTGTTTGAACTGAACTGGACTTTCTGACCACAGGACACTGACAACATTGACCCTTTCTGTCTCACTGTGGTGTTGTGGTATGATGTTTCAGAGTGTCATGCTGATGGTTTAGTGACTTGTAAGTGTACATGTATAGATGCCCTATACTAGTCACACCACAAGGCCACTGACAGTCAACACAAATGTTAGCGTTGACATAGTACAAACCACGGGCTTTCCTAGGTCACATCCAGGAGGTAGCTAACGGATGTTTTTCTTAAATCTAAGTGTATGCTCTCATTCCAGTCATGGAACCACACGCCAATGTTTAGTCCTTGTTCCCTTTCCCGAGGTATTTGGACAAAGTCATTTTTCACTGTTCTATTTTATTCAAGGGCCAACCCAAACAAGCAGACTGAGGTTAAGCATTTCCACAGAAAGTAGACACACTGAAATTTCCATGTAGAACACCTGACATAATTGGTAAGTTGAACAAAAGGAAGTTGGTCACGATTTAGTGCAGTTTCATCACAAAAGCAGTGGTGTATGGGTATTGTGGTCTTCATATGGTAAGACATCTGCACAGACAGTTCCTATGTTCAAGGAGGCGGGGGATTTCTGTTCTTTAACTAGCAAAAGAAGTTATTGTAAAAAAAAACAAAAAACAAAAACAAAAAAACACACATAAAAACATGCACCAGTACTTAATTATTAATGGGGCTATGCATCTCATATAAAGCACTTGAAGTTGTCACTTTCACTTGGCAGTCACTTGTAGCTTAGATGCTGTAGCAGTACAATAGTTAAGAATCTATTGAGTCTATACTGAATTATGTCCATATATTTACATGTGCTTTTTGACGATGAAAATATATCTTTTATACAGTCAGAGATTTTGTATTCACCATTTGCATTTATTACCTTGCTTGTTGCTTGTTTGTATAGCAAGATACATGGGTAAAAATATTTTTGGTGAGGAGCTGGGACACTGACTGGACCCAGGGATTTATGATAAGATTATGTACCATTGCGAAATAGGGTCAAAGATACTAACTCCAGCCACAAGGGGTCAGTAGATAAACATGATTAGTTAGTGGATAGAGCACCTCTGAACTAGATGGTGATATGTTTCTTTTGCAGCAGGAGCTAGTAGTAAATGTACAAAAATGTTACACATAGGTGTTTGATGCGTATTCACATGGACAAAAGTGACAATGTCATAGTAACTAGTGAAAAGTAGCTTTACAAAAGGTTTTCACATCTCCAAATGCAAATGCCAACTTCAGCAATGTGAATCTGTGGTTTCAAGTGATCTTTGTACAATTGGTTCTTATGGTTTTAATTTAGGTTACTTGCACAAAACAGGAAGTTGGAGGGTTTTTAAAATTTGAGACTGTCACAAGGTAAATTTGTTTCTCTTAGTCAAATCCCTCCTCGTGACATTTAAATCAAACATCAACATTTGTGTCATTTCTGCCGAAGTGTAGGTGGGGACTAATGAGGCAACAAGTCTGTCTGTAAATCTTTAAAATGAGTGGGACTAAAGTTAGACATACAGTCTTCTAACAGCAATATTAACATTTTCAACTGTAAAGTATACAGATTTTGATTCATCCCGGAATCAATCACATCCTCACCTCACTTACTAAAGCATCAGCACTTTTCTAAATGTATTATTTTAAAATTAAAACTGGGGGGAAATCTCCACCAAAATACTAATACAAAACATCAAACCTAATTTCTAAGTTTACATTAAAGCATATCAGCAGTATCATTAAACTATGTAATCATATGTGTATCTATGTGTACGCCATACATGGAATAATTACTTTCTTTATATTACTGGCAGTCAGTTGTCATGTGGTGTAGACCAACCAATGAGAGCTTGACAACAAAGCCTAGATATCACAGATCACTCACAAACTCACACAGACTACAAGACTAGAAGTCCTCAGAAAGCGTTGACCAATACCAAAGCATTGCCACTATCTTGCAGTGGTAAAGATAGAGTGCCCATACCTGACCTTAAACTCGAGCTCTTCTAGTTCAGGGGTAAATGCTCTATTCACAAAGCACTTATACCTCACAATGGTAAAGACTCCACTAAAAGTAATCATTTGTTCCTTTACTAACCTCTTGTATCTGGAGTTTGTATCTTTAGCCATATCTCTCAATGGTAGAGAATCTTTAAACAGTCTTGGGCATTCATAACTAAAACTAATCATTTCTATTGCTAACATGTCTTAAAAAATTGTACCAATAAAACCTACTTGTTTGGGTTACTAACTAACAAACTGACAGTCACACCCAAAATATTTACAAACATTTTATTTTGTTCCTGCAGACAAGTCCTGCTTGAAACATTTGCATATTTGCCATTTTTATGCACCTTTCATCTGTTGCTATAATGATGATCACATAGTCCATTTTGCTTTGGGAACTCTCATTTAGCTCCCGTGTGACCTTTCACCCTTACTTTGTTCTCCCCTCAAGTGTGCAAGCCAAAGAATGTGCAGTTATGGGAAAGTGTGGGCAAAACTGACCATGAGGAGATGACTTTGAAGTGATTATTGGGGGTGGGGGCAAGTGGGCAGGTGTCATGGAGGGACTGGTGGACTGTAAAAAGTGTTTGTGGCTGGAGAGTGATGAGACCAGACCAGCGTGCTGTGAAGCCCAGTGGACTGCTAACACAAACAGAAGAGGGGTGAATTTGAAAAGGTGGGGGGAGGAAAGTTGGAGACTGAAAAAGGGATGAGTGTTTTGTGTCGACTTTGCAACGATCTCCTCTCTGACAGCTGTCACTTGAATCCTGATGCTAAACAGTATTGACAAGGCCAGGAATGTTTACACTAGAGTCCATTAGCAACAAGAGGAAACATCCATATTTTCTCTCTGGCTAACTCCATTGGTTTAAGTGGAGGGGGCTTAAAATGCAGATTTTTCACACACTTTATAAAAGGCTGGAGCATGTGTTTGCATCATTAGCATAATTGTGAGTGGTGGGCATGGGTGGATGTATGGGGAGGTGTTGGTACTCCCTCTGCAAAAATCCCAAATCATTTGAATGAATAAGAGGCTTGACTGGCTTTGATCCAAGTGCCAGAGTGAGGTCAAACAGAGCAGATACGGAACTTGTATAAACGTATGCATATTGGCCTGGGCTCCCTGCCAAGTAAAACATGGCTTTTTTTCAGTGGTTAAGCTCCACCAAAATTCCAGCCACGCCAAAAAAGGTAGACTATTATACCCTTTTTGTCTGTCTTCTGTTTTCTTCAGTTGTTTGGCAAAACTTTTTGGCTCGTGTTCAGCAGAGCAGCCGGCGAGGCGAGGTTACTCTATGTCATTGGAATCTGCACAATGGATCTCGGGACCTCCTCCTCCACCGCCTACTCTTCAGCACCAGCCTGCGAACCCCCTCTGAGAAAGCCCTGCTTTAATTGACCCTTTATCCACCCACATCATTTATTCACTATAATTCAAAACACTAAGCAGAATGATATGGGGAATTCAGTTAAAGCTGCTATTGTATCACACTGTAATGAGCACTTCAGATGAGAAGAATGTGAAAACTGCCACTTTTGATAGAGGACTTTTGTCTACCTACTTAAGGTCAGAATGACACAGGTTGTCTTTAGGCAAACTGCAGCTGCTTGCATTTGTGAAAAATGGTTTGTTTTTTATTGTATTGGGCATGTTTAAACAATTTGTGTGCACTGGAGAGGAAAATAAAACATCTCAGAATGCACACAAAGCTTGTTCCTTTAATGTTGCTCTCATTTCACAAGTTGTACTAAATGTCACTTTAAAGCTGTGTTTAGTTTAATTCTTATAACTGTTGGCATTATAGAATAACTGAGCACAATGCTAATCATAACTTGTAGTTGAACATCCCTGTCATTTCCAATGTGGCAATTGCTTATGACGCACGGCATATGGGCTACATGTGTCGTGTTTACAGCAGGAGGCCTATCCTATTAATGTATTGTTATGGTAGACCTAAAGACTGTTAGTATATAGTCCTGGTAGTGGAGGCATAGTGCTCACTCTGTCCGTAGGAGTTCTCGTTTTGCTGAATGGCTCCCTAAAGAAGAAATATAAACAATCGAATTCAAGACCACGGTTTGCTCGGAAGGCTCCCACAGCCTCCAGCGGCTGCACTGTAACTTCTGCTCTCTTCTCTCTCACCGGTTGTCTCCTTCGTCCCTCCCTTATGCCCTCCCTCCTCGTCTGACTCGCCTAACTCGTGCGTCGTTTCCATGGCACACGATCACTGCCCTGTTTTATTGAGAGATGTTCAGTCAGCGTGTCGGCGCAGACCGGGCTCAACTCCTGGAGAGCGTGCGTTCGCGTCTGGCCGAAACTCCGCTCTGAATTAAACTCTTGTCCACGCTGGGGACACGCACCTGCGGCTGGATGGAAATCCACGGAGGGACCCGCGCCTCTGCCGCCACTCTCAGCCGATTATTCCACGTCTTGTCGCGGTTTAAGCTGATTTCACCGGGGATGTGAATGCCTCTGTGGGATTAGACGAGGTTACTGGACCATGCGCCTTCACTCGTGGCTATTGTTCACGACCGGTGCGCCACCACGTCCCCAGCAGTAGCCGTATCCCGCTCTCCGGTCTCCTGCCTTCTTCTGCCTGATGTGGATAGGATAAGATGAATTCTTGGCTGCGCAGCTTCCATCCTCCTCTCCTCCCGTGTCTTCTGTGTTGCTTGATGGTGGTCGCTGCCTGCACTCGAGCCCCCAGACCTGGTAAGTGGATTCTGATTTGCACTAATGATATCACTAATGACGATGACCCCAACCAGAGATTGTTTTGTGTCGAACCTCCACTTCTCAGCATCTCTCAGCTCCTATTTGTCACTCACCATGTTGCCCTCAGTGACCTCTGTAAAGTTTTACAGATGCCCAAATCAGGCAGCTATCAGTTGAGTAGAATTGGAAATACAGTTTTAACATTATGGCTGTTGTAGGCTAGTCACCTTGTTCAGACTTTATACTGTTATTGATTAACTAAAGCTATTAAAAATAAGCTATCTTTCGGTTTTGCTTTTCCCTTTTGAGTCACCACAGCAAATCACAGCAAATTTACAGTCATTCACATAGCCTGTTAATCTCATATGTAATTGGCTTAGTTTCCTCACCCGATGCCCTCCCTGAGACAGCTTGCTCTATTTATCTAAGCTTGGGACTGACACAAAGAGTGTGCTGGCTTATGATCCTCTGTAGCGTCTTAAATTGTGTCATCTGCATAAAAATAAAAAAGCCTATTTATAAGCTACTTGCTCTGTTTAGGCTTTGTTCAGATCTGCTGGTAATTAACTAAAGCTGGTTATTAAAACTATCATTTGGATATAAAGCCTAGGCCTTTGTGACTGTGTGGGATGGGTAAAATTTGCCCTCTCCCTGAATTTGCCACCCAGGCTTTCATTTTCACTTGACTATTGTACTGTATCTATCAGGCACACTCCAGTGTTCAGTCCACCTCTATGTCCAGATGTTTACAGTCCATTACCAGTCCTAACCTCACCTCACTCACTGCCTTCAGTTGTATTGATGAGTTGTAATTGGGAGTTAAATGCTTCATCTATTCAGGCTGCTGCTGCCAGAGGCCACTGAGCTGTAATTGGGTCACAGTAGCTTGTTAGTGGGTTGTTAGTGATGCTCAGACCTGCAGCCTGCCTGTCCCTATCCTACATACCAACCATGTAGTCGCTGAAATATGTGGGAAAATTGGATTTTAGCAGTTAAATCGCCTCCACAAATCAACATAATAAAAGCAGATATAGTGTTGTTTTGAAAGTGGCTGCAGATGCTAGCTTCATTAGGCTACCACACTGTAAACATAAAAAAAAGGGGTTTAAAAATAAATGAGTTTACCTTTTTCTTTTACAAGGAACCTTTTAAGTATCAAATAAGTTAGGAACCATGTGATGTTTATTGTTACTAAATGTGTTTGCGATGCTAGGGTGTGTGTGCTAGGGTTGCTAATGTAGTTAACACTGTTCTAGCATGCTGACATCGTGAAATGAGATTGAAGTGTTACACAAATATGTTAGTTAAGAACCAGTTCTTTACCCAAGTAACTGCTTGACCAAATTGTTTTCCATAATGAAAAGCTAAGTGGTGCTTTTCCATCATCTCAAGTGTCTGTATGAGATCTTGGCACATCCTCGGGCACTCCACATAGATTAGGCAGGCACTGGCACAATCTTTTACACGCTAATTGCAGACTCCTGTCTTTTTTTTTTTTCAGGTGATAGTGTGTGTTGGTCTTCAAGCATCACTTCTTGTACTGAGTGCCTCAGACGTGGACCACAGTGTGCCTGGTGCTTCAAAGAGGTATGGGTCATATTGATTCTTGAACTTTCCACATCAAGCCTACACAGAAAATATTTAGCTTTACAAGTACCATCTTTAGTGGTCTAAAATGAGCCAAAATCTGGACTAAACTGGATCTAAACCAAGGGATAAAATAGGGATTAACTGAAAAAATGTGATTCAAAATAGCTGCAAAACAGGAACTATACCAGAACAAAAAGGACTAAACCAGGACTAACCCAATTCTACAAACCAGATTAGTACTAAACTAGTCTAACTAAACTAGTCTAAAATGAGTCTAAGTCTGGAGTAACCCAGGTCTAAAACAAGGGAAAAATACAGATTGACTGAAAGATGCATTACTAAATAACAACAAAACACGGGCCTATGCCAGGGCCAAGCCAGTATCAAACAAGGAAAAAAACAGGACCAAACAAGGAATAAACCAGTAAAAGAACAAAAGACCAGGAATAAAACTGTCGCTACATTAAACACAAAATCAGGACTTGAATTGCAAAAGACTCCTGAGTACCACTATAAGCAGCGAGAACCACTGGTATAGATTTATTACATTTTTTTTTTTGGTGCTATATGCTTACAAGGAAGACAGATTTCAACCCTTGTCAAACAGCACACACTATATTCTTGATGTGATCCACTAATGTGACAATAATGGTCCTGTCTGACCCTGACGGTTTGCCCTCCAACCCTGGGCGCCTCTGCTGGTGCGTGTGTGAACTTCCCATTGCGTCGTTTCTCAAGCAGCAACAAAAGACTGAGCACGTAAAGGCCGTATGTTTAGTCTACACACTCGAATTCTTTCTTTCATGTCAGCTCATATCATAAAAATTCAAAGCTTACCCTAATCCCAACACCAAATGACCTGAACAACCTTGAAGAGCTGTAAAAAAAAATCTGCATTCACTCTTTGATTAGACTACACTTGGTTTATTTAAAACTTACAGGTGCTTTCCCTCCGGTGAACCCTGACCTTATCTGCCAAGTACGACCCGGGCTCAAAGTTGTGTGTGCCTTTACCCTCCTACACAGACTTGACAGAGCCTGGCTTAAAAATTAAATCTGAGCAGTGAATATTCATGCTCACATTGCCCTCTATGTGGGCAGCTGAAGGGGCAAATTATGTAAGGAAAGTACCAGGAAGTCACAGTTTGTTCTTTTATTGAGACAGAAATAAATTCAGTGTAGCTTACAGGTAGATGCCCTAGTTTATTTTTGGGAAGGTTTTGAAGTGGACAGAGCAAAGCACATGTCTTCTCAACAATCAGTTCGTTTGTATAACGCAAATTAAATGGTCTAATTAGATCTTTCTAGCAGCATTATATTTGTGCATGTCCCAGACTTAAGTACCAAAGGTCACTAATCCACTCTAAAGCTGCAAGGCGTGACATGTTTTTTGGTTTCAGTAAAAGGGGTTGCTTAAAGTCTGATGGTACTTGTTCATGCATAACACACTAATTCTTGTTTGTTTTTACTCCATTTATGTATGCTATCTAAAAGAAACACAACCGTTAGTCGCAGAGCTGGCACAAACACCCATTCACACTCACATTAATTCACTATGGACAACAGATTTGTCAATTCACTGATATACACTATATTGCCAAAAGTATTCGTTTATCCACCCAAATAACTGAATTCAGGTGTTCTAATCACTTCCATGGCCATGGGTGTATAAAATCAAGCACATACACATGCAGCTTTGTGGAAATCTTTGGGTAAAACTTTGGGGATGGCCACTTCCTGTTCCGACATGCCTGCGCACCAGTGCACAAAGCAAAGTCTATAAAGACATGGATGAGTGACTTGGTGTGGAAGAACTTGACTGGGCTGCACAGAGTCCTGACCTCAATTCGATAGAACACCTTTGGGAGGAATTAGAGCAAAGACTGTGAGCCAGGCCTTCTCATCCAACATTAGTGTCTGACCTCACAAATGTGCCTCTGGAAGAATGGTCAAAAATTCCCATAAACACTTCTAAACCTTGTGGAAAGCCATCCCAATTATATATGCAAAGGGTGGGCTGATGTCATATTAAACCCTATGGATTAAGAATTAACTTCATATGCATGTAAAGGCAGGTGAGCAATTACTTTTGGCAATGTAATGTATCTTTGGACAGTGGGAGCCAGAATGACTAGCAAGAACCCACACTTGCAACACCTAATCCTTCAAAATCTATGGGGGGACAAGGCATTGTGCAGAAAATCCTTTACTAATTCTCTACCAATGTTTTAATTCTTCTAATGTAGTTGTTATCAAGCTTTATGAGTTATTGTGCTAGCATTAAAAATTTGCATTAAAAGAGGAAAAAAATGTTAACTTGTATGATTATTGTATGATTGTTGTAATCAATTGCTTTCCTCTAATATAAGCCAAAAGTCATAACAATGTTTGTCTCAAAATTATGCAACATTTAGGACTTTCTGGAGGGCGCAGCTCCCAACTACCGCTGTGATCTGGCAGCAAACCTGCTTTTAAAAGGCTGTGCACAGGAGTTCCTTGAGCAGTCAGAGAGCAAAGTGGAAGTCAACGCCACCACCAGCAGCACACAAGTATCACCTCAAGACATCAGCATCCATCTGCGGCCAGGTCTGTTCTATTTCTAATTATAGTATATTCTATATTATCCACTAAATATCAGCTAAAATTTACCTCTTCGGCCTAACATAATGCTTTGTCTTAGGTTCACAGGCAAGCGTCATCGTGGCCGTGAAGCAACTTGAGCGCTACCCTGTGGATCTGTACTACCTGGTTGATGTGTCAGCATCTATGCAGGAAAACCTGGATCATGTATGTGTTTTTTTTTTCTCCTCAATAACACAAACATTAAGAGACTATTGGCTTCAAAGTACAAGGCTTATGTGAAGTGAATGCTCTGTTCTTATGTTTTCTTGTATGTTGTCTTAATCAGTTGAAGACTGTGGGTGTAGCACTTTCTCTTCGAATGACAGAACACTCTTCAGACCTTTGGCTCGGCTTTGGCTCTTTTGTGGACAAACCTGTCTCTCCTTACATCAACGTTCATCCTTCAAAAATTCTTAACCCCTGCAGGTAAGACACTTAATAATGGTATAACAATATTTAGCAATGTACATGCAAGACTATGCCCAGTTTGTCGCTGGGGATTTAGAACCATGTACTGGAACCATGTACCATTTGCTTTCCCCCTTGTTTACTAGGGCCAAGTTTTCTTCTCTGACACTTTCACTTTTTGTACAGTGATTATGAGATCCGCTGCCGACCTGCTCACGGCTTCCACCATGTTCTAAGTATGACCGGAAATATGAGTGAATTTACACGTGTGATTAAACGCCAGCGTATCTCTGGGAACATGGACACACCAGAAGGAGGACTGGATGCAATGCTGCAAGCTGCTGTCTGCCAGGTATAAATGATTTGTATAAATGTAGTAGTAGAACAAAAATGTATGATTAGAGATAGGAATTCCTTTGCATGAGTTTGTTTATGTAAATAGCTAAAGTTACGTATATTTGTGTCCATGTTGTGTGACCAGTATACATGTATCATTACATCAATAGTATTGTCCAGTTGATAAAAGTATGGTGTACTAAGTATGACAAATTAATTCAGCCACAGGGGGCCAGTGTACTCTTTGTGCTGGGCCGAAGCCCAGATAAATGGAGAGGTTTGTGTCAAAAAGGGCATCAAGTATAAAATCTATGCCAAATCAATATGGAATCACTGCCGACAAGGAGGCAGGTGATTTGCTATGGCAACTCCGGTTAGGGAAAAGATGAAAGGAAAGAATACTAAGTATGACACATGGGTCTGGTACTGACTGCAGTGTTATAAATGAAAACTAACTATAAGCATGTAATGTTTTTGCAGCTATCTAGTTGCAATAATTATGTTAATCATGTTGATAAAGAGATGTTTTTTTCGACTGTATTAGCTAATCTGAAACATTATTTGTATTTTATAAATTGTGGGAGAAACATCTGATCTGAGACATCCATCAACATCCGCAGAAAATTGTTTATAAAACATTTGCCATCTTGTCAAAGAGGCATTTCTAGTGGTGAATGGTGACTCAGCATTAGAGAGTCCCAAGAATTCACCTAATGACTCCTCTGCTGGGCCATGAGTGACACAGAGTGAAGTTTAGACTGCAGGAGGCCAGTGATTCAGAACGTCCAGGGGCCAAAGAAGACATCATGCAGGGTACACCACTGTGGTCATGACTCCAAAAATAGCTTTTCCATTATCTCAGGCTGAGAATAAAAGCGTGTTAGGTTTCCTTAAATATACACTCACGCAGACACAATTTTTTTCCTCTTCTTGTTTGACGAGTCACAGACTAAAAGTGTCTCAGTCAGTGGAAGAATTTGCTGCTCCTCTCTAATTGGCCGGTACAGAAAATTAGCGTGGGAACTAGTTCAATTCAGATGACTAATGCTACATTCCTTACCACATATGTACCCTATTAAAATATAAACAGTGTTTCTTGTTACATAGCTGATTAGTGACATAACAAAGCGATGCTAATCCTTATACAAATAGATTAATTGAAATGATTTTGTGAAAATCTCTTAGTGGTTTCTAGATGTTTTATGTGTGTGTCTCTATGGCTTAGAAAGCTGTGGGTTGGCGGCCTGAAGCAAAGCGTTTATTGCTCTTGATGACAGACCAACCATCTCACCTTGCTCTGGACAGCAGGCTGGCCGGGATAGTGATGCCCAATGATGGACTGTGTCACCTGGATAATAATATCTATACAGCGAGCACAGAGATGGTGAGGGCAAAGTAACGATTTACAAAAGTCTACCAAATAGAAAAATCTATACAAATAAAACAATTATTTTCCTCTTAGGACCATCCTAGTTTGGGTCAGTTGTCTGACAAGCTGCTTGAAAATCATATTTATTCTATATTTGCTGTAGAGAAGCAGCAATATCACTGGTACGAGGTAAGGCCTTGTGTACATTTTATCATCATTTTGAGTACTGCACTTTTCTCTCTATAGGTGAATCATTAATATTTCGTTTTTCTTTCTCTTTTCCAGGAATTGGTACGTTTATTGCCAGGCTCACATCTGGGAAAGTTAGGTCTCTTTCAGGCTTCGAACCTCATAGAGTTGGTTGTGGATGCATATAAGGTACAAAGCTTACTCAGCGTCCTCCCAGAAGAGCAAATCATTTTTAGATTGCTTTCTCTGTGTGTTGTTTATCCTCTGGACAAAGAAGAAAGGAAAAAGGACAAGCGTAGGTTAGAGAGAGGGCTCAAAATCAATGGGCTCTCACAGTATTTAGAGACACTGATGTAATGATTTGCTGAGCCAACAGACTTTGATTGGCACAACTAATCCTATGTGTGCACTTTAAAAATCTAAAAGATGTGAGCTAAATTAGAAAGCCTATACTTTTCACAATGAGACAAATATAACAGAAAACACAGGAGGAAAAATGAGAGGAGGTTAACGAAGGGTAGATGTTGTGTGTGTGTCTATGCGCTTGTTCACTTGGCAGCAGTCTGGGCTATAATCTGCCCTTGGGCACAGTACCACATTGTTTTCTCAGAGAATCTGCAGAATCCACAGATCCAGACATACACACAAGCTGGACGTCCCGGACAGAAGCCCGCTTTATAATGGCAGTCAGATTCCTGCTGAAAACCATGTGTGTAATTCTGAATGAATACAAAGATGCTATTTTGGGCCCCACCTTCTTTTTCCCATAAGACTCTCCGCTACCGCAGAAAGGAAGCACAACAAAAGAGCTTTTTTGGGGACAACTGTGTGACAACTACAATTAATCACGCTGCTCTTTGTGTTTCTGTTTTTTTTTTTACATCCGCCAAGAAGGTTAGGATTTCCACAGTGTTTGCTCATTGGCAGGTCTTCCACTAACTAGAAGTTTGGCGGCTCGATCCATGCTCCTCCAGCTCATACTGCAACTGTGTACTTGGGCAAGACCCTTAACCCACCTTGCTGCCACTGTCTGTGGCACTGGTGTATGAATGTGTGAGTGCTTGTGAGTGTGAATCGATAAATGCTTCCTTGATGTTTAGTGCTTTGTGTGCCCATGGGGCAAAAAAAAAGCTAAATAAATGCGTCCATTTACAACTTTCGGTTTGTCTGATATCAATATACACTGCCTGGCCAAAAAAAAAAGTCGCCACCTGGATTTAACTAAGCAAATAGTTAAGAGCCTCCCTGTAGTCGGTCAGCAACGTTATGCGCCCAAAGAATGAGGTCAGCTGACTTTCTGCATATACTGAATGACCAGGTTACTCCATCCATGGATTTTTTTTCCGTGATGGCACGGGCTTATTCCATGATGACAATGCCAGGATTAATTGAGTTCAAAATGTGAAGGAGTGATTCAGGAAGCATGAGCCATCATTTTCAGACATGGACTGGCCACCACAGAGTCCAGACCTTAACCCCACTGAGAATCTTTGGGATGTGCTGGAGTGACTGCCTGCCCCAGTCACACACTAGTATTTTGTTGGACCTTTAGCTTTGATTACGGTATGCATTCACTGTGGCATCATTTCAATAAGCTCCTATGTATGCTCCTATATAAGCTGCTATGTCACAACATTTATTTCTATCCAGCGTTGCATACATTTTTTGCCAAGATCTTGTGATGTCAGATCAGGGAAAAGTCTAGAGCTGCATGTGGCTCTAAAACCATATGTTGCAAATGTCTGGTCTGGATCATGGATTGTTTATGAAGGACTATGTACCATTGCAAGATAGGGACAGATACATTACCAACTCCAGCCATATGGGTTTAGTAACAGAACAAATTATTAGGTTCTTCTTTACCATTGTGATATAAAAGGACTTTGTGACTCAATGGATAGAGCATTTACTCCTGAACTAGAAGATCATGAGATTTGAACATTATATATTTCTTTACTATTGCAAGAATGGGCCAGTGTTTGGTGTTTTTTTTTTTTCATTTTAGTCTATAAATTTAATTAAAACTGATTTTTCAAAGTTAACAATAATCTGCTATGTGTCCATGCAGAAGCTGCTGTCAGAGGTGGCGGTCGCAGTGTCCTTAGATGACAGGTTGTCCAGCAGGTACTGGGTGTCTGTGTCTCCCCTGTGTCCCAACGGCTCCACTGCAAAAGAACAGAGCTGCTCCAGGGTTCAGCCTGGCCAGACGGTAAATATATACTGACTGAAATAGAGGCTTATGTTACATTACTGAAAATTCCTTGACATAACCTTGCAGGCATATTTCTATTGATCTTGCTGTACTGTATTGACCCATACACACAGGTTTCTGGCTTACATATTACAAGACCGAAAGGATTTAGTAAATAACAACACTTATAGGCTTATACCTATGTAAAATTCCCATGGGAACCTCATATGAGAGTTAAATTTGAGATGCATTTTATGCAAATGGGCCGATCTTTTATTTTTCTAGTCTGTCAAACCTTGTTTACATATTCAGTGCTGTAGATAACTGGATAAGGACATTTTTAGGACACATTATCTTACAATATACTTTACTACTTTGATTACATATTTTCTGACTATAAGTCACTCCAGAGTATAAGTTCCATCGGTCAAAAAAGGCATCATGAAAAGGAAAAATATATTATTCGCATTTATTAGTCGCATTTATTTTAAAATTCAAGTCACAAAAATAGTTTTTGTGACTTGCCCGGATTTTAACCCATTGGTTTTGTTAACTGCAGAGATCTTCAAGAGTCACTGCATTGTACAAACTGCAGTTAAACTCTACTCCATGGACAAATTAAAGTGAATTACAAAAAGCACAGAATCGTTCAGAAAACCGATCAAAGAAAATCAACATAACTAAGATCTCCGGAAAGTGACCTTATAGACTTCCTCTTATTGGTTGGTTTCTTTGTCTGTTAGTAAGATACCTCAAAAAAGTAATGGTCAGACTTAGATGACATTTTCAGGAAAGGCTGGAAGGGGCCTCGTGTTTTTTTTGGTCTGGATCCAGAACAGTGCTTGGATTTTTTTAAGGATTCTGTACCATTGTGAGATAAATAACATATTAAGCCCAGTCAAAGGGGGTCAGTAAAGTACCAAATGATAAGTTTTCTGGATGGATAGAGCGCTGATCCAGAAGATTCCTGGTTTGGGCACTATATCTTTGCCATTGCGAGAAGTCCTTCCAGTTCCAATTATAACACTGATCCACCCCACTCACACTAAAAAGTTTTTAAAAGGTCATCTGGACTTAGTTTTTAAAAGCTGAATACATTTTACCTTTGAGACTGATGAGAATCTTCACAAACATAATGCCGCTGAAGTTTGCTTGCAGTACTTTGTATATATACAGTATATATGCCATCATTCTTATATTTTTTCCTCCATTGCAGGTCTACTTTAATATCACTATTGGTATGCACAGCTGCCCTGATGATGGTAAAGATGAAGATGTAACTGTGATGGTTCGCCCTGTGGGTTACAATGAGTCCACTGTGGTTAGGATCCACTCTAAATGTCGTTGCCATTGTGGATCAGCTGGACACTGCCGTGACAGTAGCCTATCGTTTTGCGAAGAGAGAAGCCAGGAGCAGAGGGACTCCAGCCTCAACATGAACTGCCAATCTGACGGGTCAGACGTGATCTGCAGCGGCCGAGGAGTTTGTGAATGTGGGAGGTGTTCGTGTGACCAGACCCAACTAGGGATGGTCTATGGGAAATACTGTGAGAAAGACGACTTCTCATGTCCATACTCCCAGGAGCTAATGTGTGGAGGTAATAGAAAAATTTACTGATTAGACATAAAAATGACCACTGACAAATGAAATGAATCCCACAGATTATTTCTTAATCATTCCACATGTTTGTGGGTAGGATATACACATGTGGCAAGTGGAATATTTTGTCGTCATGTTAGAAGCAGGGAAAATGGGCAAGTATAATTTATATAATTTACATTCAACAGTAGAGTCCTCTTCCATTACTCCACTATGGCTCAAACTGCGACCTGGACCTTGGTGTTCACCTCTGGTCTTAAAGCCTTTATGTGCTTTACATCCTTGTCTACAATTTTATTTCTAATATCCTCAGACAACTCGCTTTACTTGCTTTCTCTGGTTCATGTTCAGTGTTGTGCACACCTGATACCAGAGACCACTTTTCACCCTTTTAAATGGCAGACTGAATGATCACATGATTGAAGAGACCTGTGGTACTGATTACAAACCACTCTTTAGTTTGAGATGTCACTGTGGTCAAATTATTTTACTTTATCTTTATTTCTAATTTTTCAATCATAAGTGATTAACACATATTGTAACCAAGACAGGTTCACTTTAAGTACACTCTTAAAACAATCCCCCACCACCCATTCGCCCCACCCTCCCCAGGGCCGACATAGTATACACAAAAAAGCAAAACAAAACAAAACAAAAAAAATCAATCTGCTTTTACACAAATACATATTTTGTACTCCCAAAACTGTGAGTACAATAACAGTAGTCTTAAGTATACTTGTAGAACAAGCTCAGAGTTAGGTTGTGTAATCAAACTGATTACGAATAGTGATTATGATAATTATAGAGATGAGTCAAAACATCATGGACATGTCACATAGATTATCCACAACATGACACAGGGGAAAAAAAAGGAGCTGAAATGTGTGAAATTTGTACTGATATATCATCCACTCATTAAAGTTATAGTGTTTTGAGATTTTGCATATACTTTATCAACGTGCCCCATATCGCTTCAAATTTGGATGGTTGGCCTCTCAAATTATACTTAATCTTTTTGAGTCAAGGAAGAACATGACGTCATTAAGCCACTGAGAGGCTTTTGGGGCGGTGGGTGATTTCCATTCCAGGGTTAGGGTTAGGGTTAGGGTTTACTTTCCCTAACCCTAAACTCTTCCATATAAGAAAGGCTGTATCATTACTTGGAGAGAAAAGATGGTTATTATATATAGGACTATAATAAGATAGTTCATTAAGCTTGAAAAACTATCTAAATTGAAACCAGTTTTTTTAGAGATGACAACCGGATTAGATGAAAACTTAGATGGATGAATGGGCATCTTAGATGTCATTATAGACAAAAAGGTGGAACAAGACTTTGTTTCCATTTTGCACCAACTGAGCTTATGTTCATGGAATAAAAAAACACGTTTTATGTATATTGGCTGCCCAATAATAATATTTAATATTAGGTAATGCTAGTCCACCTATTGATGTGAAATTATTTTACATTTCTATTGGGTGCCAACATTATTGTCCAGGCCTTTTTCAAGTTTGCCTATTTAAATAATTCTGTTGAACCACAACTCAAAAGTAAGTAGTCTGATTTATTAAGTTAGTAAAGTTAGTACATTATTATTCATTATTAATTTTGTCAGGTTAAAGTTATTTCAGTGAACATTGTGGGTTTTCCTTTGTTTTATAATGGGAACCAACAATTTTGTCCATGTCTGTATAAAATCATGTTTCACTAAATGTACATTCTCTGTATACTGACTTGACTGTTATCCCTCTAGGGCATGGTGAATGTGTACTGGGTGAATGTGTATGTCGAGACAACTGGACAGGCGATAGGTGCGACTGCCCTGCCTCCACTTCAACCTGCCAAACACCTGACGGTTCACTGTGCAGTGGCCATGGCAAGTGTGTTTGTGGCAAGTGTGTGTGCAACGATTCCAGGCGTTCTGGGAGCTTCTGTGAGAGATGTCCTGCCTGCCAAAGCGCCTGTCAGTCAAACATGTGAGTCTGTATTCATTGCCATAAAATGAGGTGAGAGCAGTCTGCATCTAAATAGCTGGTATTTCACTAGTTTTTGTCAATCTGTCCATCTTTCAGGAACTGTGTGGTCTGCCACATGTCCCATGGCCTTACCAAAAATGAAGCGGGACACTGCAATAAGACATGTACCACTTCAGTCCACTACACAGATTATGTAATGGGTATGTGGTATTTGAGTTCATGTAATACCACAACAATAATTTATCTTCATATATAAGTTACTCATTTTTGGCAGGATTGGATTTTTTATATTGGCAATTGAACATATGTTGAAACACCTTCTGCATACACTGATATATATATATATATATATATAATCTGGAATCTGGCCTTTCTCTGGCACCTTGCTCAATAGCTGCTACCAAGGTTACCTCAAACAAAACTTACCAAATTCTTATCAATGGCAACCAAACATTATCTTCCCTTTTCTTTCCCTTTCCCCATGCTGCAACCTAATACAGTATATATATATATATATATATTATTTTCTGGGCATTGCACCATTGGGAGGTTTTACTAATCCTCCTGTAAAATTGACAAACGGTTATACTTTTCTCAGCAATTTAGTTTTTAGTAGGCTGTTAGGCTGTATTCCCATGGCTGACGTTCTCTATTTCTACTTCTCTCCTTCCAGGTCAAGCAGGGGATAAGTGGGTCCAGTGCATGTATGTCAGTAATAACAACTGTCGCTATCCATTTCAAATAACGACGCAGGCCGGACAGGCTGAGCTTCACATTAACACAAGGGCAGGTATAAACACACTCAAACACACTTCATTCAGGTCACTTCCGCTGCTACCACTGCGCCTCCACTGCACCCAGGAGGATTTGACTCAGCAGTTTGCTGTCAGTGTTACAGCTGTATTTTACATTTCCTCTCAGATCCCAGCTCACTTTAGTGCATTTCCGCAGCCGTACAAACACTTGTGCAAAACTCCAATCACACCATGCCCCAAGTTAAGCACACACACAAACACATTACAGGATTACAGTGTGTGCATGCCTTTGGTTTTTGGAACAGCACTGCTCATTGTGCGTTCCTCCATCTCCCTGATCCCGTTACCCCCTTCCACCAACAGGACAGTCTCTTCCTGCTCACACCCACTCCTCCCGGGTGCAGCAGGAGCCAGGTCTCCATGGTTACTTGTTACCAAATGTCAGAGCACTCTTTGGGCTCTTTGTGTTCAGCGATGAGCCCGTCATCCACACATGCTCCCCAGCAGACTCACTGCTGATAACTAGACAGAGCAGCACCATTTATCCAGCTGCCACTAAGACACCTACACAGATGTACTGTTAAATGAAAGTCATCCTTAAATCATACTTAAATATTTGAATACCTAAATAATACTTGAACTACAAAGTTGTTGAAGTGTTCACATGATCACAGTTTTACCATGTTAACTGTAGTGTACCTGAAAAGCTAATGCCAACTTACTTTAAACAGCTTAGTCGGTAATCTGTAATGGTTTTGTGTTTAAAATCCGCAGAGTGTCCCAGCAGCAGTCAGGTGGGAACCTTCCTGAGTGTCTGTGCTCTGACAGTGTTGTGTGGGCTGGTGATGGTGGCTGTGTCCAGGCTGCTGTTACAGAAGAGGCATCGGCCACCAGGGGGCACTGCTGTCGATGGAGTCTACCAATGCACCGATAAGGTGAGCTCTTCACAACCAAATACAATATATAATAATAATAATTAAAGTGGAGGTTTTCCAGCATAAATGTACCATATTCTCTACAATACTAACACACTGTACCTGCATCTAGGAATCATTGACTGGAAATATAATTAAGCAATTTGACGTGAAACTTTTTGTCTTTTACTTACTTTTGTCTTTTACTCTCACTTTACAAAGCATGCAAAATTCTAGCACCATAGAGATAAAGCTTCATGGATATCTCTTTTTAACACTTCAGAGACTTTCTAACAGTGTTTCTCAGCTGGTCAGGAACCAAAGTGGGTCAAAAATACTGTCAATGATCAACTTATTTAAACTATTAAATTATAAAACATAACTTATATAGCCATAAAGTTTGTAAAATCATTTGGGAATTTGTGTAGAAGTTGTGTCATAATAAAATTGTCAAGAATAAAACTGAGTCCACCAATTAGCCCGCTTACATTATACATTAACTAATGATTTAGCACCAGTTACCTTCTGCAAAATGAAAATATTCACAACAAAGCAGGATTTGATTTGGCTGTATGTCTACAAAAGCTTTCACGTGTCAGCTGAACAGTTTTAGTGTTTCTTTGTTTTACTGGAAAAGGATTTGGACGAATTTGTACCTGTTTGTGCCTCTCTTCAGGATCTCTCATATATACCTACAACCAACGAAAAGACAGTTACTTACAGGAGGGACAGGCCACTTGACCGCCCTGTGGAAATGAACATCCAGGTCCCCAAAATGCCATTTGGTGACCCCTGGCATTAGCATGCAGTCTGTCTATACAAAGACATAACCTGGACTACGTTTTTCTTTATGTCTACTGCTTTCATCTTATTCATATCCTGGTAAATTTACTTAGACTGTGCGACTAAAATGGTCAGTGTCTTTAACTTAAGAAAGCACAACATAAAAGGCTGCCAGACTGCTCTGTTTGTGTATGTATATGTGGGTGTACATTTAAATGAAAGATCTGTTAGCGCTGTTATTTATGATTTATTTTATAATGACAACATTCCCACTGAAGCTAAAGCACTCCAACTGTCTTGGGCTTAGTCTGCCCCCATGTGGTCAGACCAAAGAAGGACACTGTTTTAAAATATTTCTGCTATTTTACTGACCTCAGAGTGGATTCAGAAATTGAGGGTACATCATTTCACGTGATTCATTTATTATTTTTCAGACATTTGGGAAGAGTATTATTGTTTTTTGTTTGTTAATTTGTACTCTTTTGTTGTGAACTAATCAGTGTAGTATAAAGTATGATTTTAGTTTGTCTTCTCTCATTTTTATGTTTTTGTGTTTTAATGGTTAGACTTGCACTTGAACAATTGTTATTGCATTGTACTACTGGGTACTGAGTGTTACATGGACAAGAGTTGTTTTCCAATTCTTTGGGCATTAGACAGCATTTATGCATCAATAGCTGCTTAAGGTATAAAACAGTCTAAAACACTGGAATATTTTAAAATGCGTACATATGGACAGTTTCAAGCATCTCTGAATTATTCACAGCTTAAGGTGCTGCTATGAGAGGTGATCTGAAAAAATGTGTGCACTAAAGCCAGTCAAAGGCATGTTGGGAGACTTCTACTTTTCCTTACTCTTTTTTTAGTTGTATTTAATGCATTCTTGTTTACACCAATAATAGCTATCATAATGATCTTTTTTTAAGAAAGAAACACTAATTATTTATTTTGACATTTCTTTTGTCTGTTAGTAAGGCAAGAAGCTACTACTTGAGTTACATTGTCAGTACTGTTATGGATTGAGTCTGAAGAAGTTTGTATTTTCACTATAATAATTCAGCAATAATCATCTCATCTGATAGGGCACTTTAATGTGACTGTAGCAAATATGTTGTCATTACAATAAAAACATGACTTTTATACACTTTTTTTGATGGTTTCGCGTTTTTTTCTGTTAATTAAAATCCTGTACTTTTTTTCTGTTTGTCATATGGAGGTCTCAATGTGTGTTCTTTCCACAAACTGACAGGAAAGAGCATAATGTGAACGCTAGGTGGCAACGCACACGGTAGTTACTATAACTTTTTAGAGGCTAACAATAAAGATTAGATGCGACTGAGACCATGAAACGTTTTAGGCTACATTATTGAAAATACCTGACCAATATGGAAACTTAAGCATGATGTATAGGCTGAAAATGTGCTGTATTACTTCATATAGACTTTGTGTTGTAAGTAGACAGGCTAATAATCATCATCCACAAAAAAAAAAAAAAAAAAACGTGTGATAACTAGTGGCTTTGTTAGGCATTGTGCATGACATTTTATTTAAAAACAGTTGAGGTAAAGACACACTGAAAGTTAATAAAGTGCCAGAGTTTTAAAGTTCTCACAGTTTACATTTGGAGCTGTGAAACAAACACACTCATCTGTCCAGGATAAAAAGTGCGTTACTCCACAGTGCTGCTCTCTGATCCCGTGCTCTGGTTTGACTCACGCACGCACAGACCGGGAGAATGCCCGGGACTGCCGCACGCGCTGTTGTCCGTGTCGCTGCTGTTTTTGCCCAGTCCCTGTTCAGTGCCCTCTTCTGAGCTGTGCGTTCTCAGGTGCTTGCTCAAGTGGTCGGAGCGCATAAAGCGCTTGTGGCAGACGGTGCACTCGAAGCGCTTCTCGCCGGTGTGCGTGCGCAGATGCCGCTGGAGTTCGTCTGAGCGCGTAAACCTCTTCCCGCAGAAGAGCCAGTTACAGACGAAGGGCCGCTCACCCGTGTGCCAGCGCAGGTGGGCCTTCAGGTGTGACGTCTTCCCATAGACTTTCCCGCAGCCCGGGATGTGGCAGCTGTGCAACCCTCTGCGCCGTGGGCTCGTGCCCCCTTGTCCCAGGCTCTCTGCTTCCTGACAATTGGGACAGTCGCACGTGGCACGCCCGGCATAACGTCGTGAGGATGAACGGGGTGCGGCCGGTGTGGGCAAGACGGGGCTCGCGCTCAGAGCTGGAGAAGCACAGCTGGACTCTGTAAAGGCGGGAGTGGGCCTGAAGCCGTCAAACAGAGGTTGTGCGCCGGGAAGCATCGGCTGGGATGCCCCAGAGCTGAAAGTGGAATGAGACAGCGGGTTGTAATCAGAGCTGTAGCCGCTAAGAGGACCTCCTAACCCGGCTGGGCTTTGTGTGTCCCCCCAACCAGAGCCCATGTCCCACCAGGCAGCATGCCCGTTACCGACCTCCCCAACAGATTTAAACCATGATTCATAGGGATGCGCGTGCACCCTGGGGTAGATGCCCCCAAGTCCCTCTGTGGGTGGAAACTTAGTCAAAAACAGGGGCCTCTGTGCGTGCGGTGCGTCAGGAACGTTGCTCTCTAACGCCACGGTGCTGTGGTACACGTTGAGGTCATTTCCAACTGTGGTGTTAGTGGTCACTGAAAAAGCACTAGAGGTATCCACCAGTCCTGCACTGCCACTTTTGTGCATCCCAGGTGTGACACCAAGAGGCATTAGACAGGTGCCACTGCCACTGCCAGGGGCGCTCAGTTTCCACGGCTGAAAACCCTTAACAAGTCCGGGGGCTCCGTCAGACAAGGCAGGTGAACATGAGGGAATGGGCTCACCGATTCTGCTGCAGGTAGCGGCCAGCATGGCAAGAGGGGTGCTGCCGAGCCGGGGCTCCTCCTGTGGGACAGATACAGACATTATAGGGCTGTTTTCGGGGACTAAAGGAGCATAAAACGCTGTGGGTAAAACAAGGAATAAGTGCGCAAAAATCAGACTAGGTGACTGTTAAAATGCTATCCTGGGAAAGGCAAACAGACAATAAATTAACTGTAGCCAATCTTGTATAACTAGCTATATCAGGCTACTTTAGAAATTTGTTTACGAACGACACTTTTAAAAAGTGAACTTACCCCAAGCAGAGTCGCAGCCATTGTTGGCTCTTTAGAGTCACTGGTTTGTGTGTCGGGTCTGAAGCCGGTGTGTGTGTTCGTCCTCTGTCTGATGAACACTCTGAGTTCCCTCTCTGCCAGCTTTATTAGTAGTAGCTGCCGAGTGGCTTTGAAGTGCCGCGGACAGCCCGTTATCCAATCAGAGTTCAACTTTGAACGTTTCCACGACAGCGCTCTAGAAGGTCGTAAATCAAAACGTGACGTCGTAGCTTACAAGCGTCCTGAACGGCAGCAGGTAAAGGCTGGTGGAGCCTTTTCACCACAACAGCTGATTCACCAGAAAGGTAGCCAGACTGACTGGATTCACTGGTCACTATTATCCTAGAGCAAACGTTCAGCCTATTATGCTCACAACAAACGACTTTTAGCGTAATTTATCTCATTAAGTTGGCTGTGGTGTAGTGGGCAGGGCAGTTAGCCTAGAGTTGTGAGGTACTGTTCACAGATAAAGCAACACTAACAAATAAACTTAGCGTCTGTCATGGTATTCTACATTTAGGACGTGGTGGAGACTGTGGCATCATCTCAGTGTGACCGTGGAAGGGAAATGACAGTACTGTTTTGTCTCAGTTACAGACTAATGTTGTTTTTACTGAAGTCGTGGGACATGCAGAGGGAGAGGCCGATGAATGAGAGGTTGTCCCGGACCGTCCCATCCTGTCCCTGGGGCGTATCCAGTCAGCCCTGGGGGAGGGAGAGGAGGACACCACCACTGCCTCTGCAATTTAATCTCATTGAACACAAAACAAATGTAAGCTTCCAGGAAAACACCCATTCTTGTGCTTAGAGTTTAAAACACTTTAAAACACAAAAAATAAAATCACTGCATGCTCGTATCAGTTTATCTGTTCTCACTGAAGATTATAGTCTGGAGATAGCCTGACATCATCCACAGGCTCTTAATATATGAACACCCTTTGAGTTGTAGAGGGAGCGTTTCATTTGAAATTCAGATTTAATAAAACGGACAGGTTTAATCCATTTGGTTCATTTGCTTGGTGTTAACTGCTTCCCTGCCCTCTCCTCATCTCTTTTGTTCCGTGATAAGTCCAAATGAAGTCAGCTGGACACACATGGCAGAAAAAAGTTAATCAAGTTCTTCATTTGCTTAAATCACCGAAACACAAGCCCACTGATTACGCATGGTGATTGAAAGTGCTCAAGATTAATATTAAAAGCATTATGCAAATACGTATATACTTCAGATAATTGTTTGACTTTTTTGTACTTTTTTATGTTAAGAGTAGAGCAATATATTAATATTGTTTTTGTTGTGCGGTTGGTTGAATGAGGCCAATAAACATACAAAAACATTGCCTTTTATAGTTTATCTTGTAGCTACAGACTTATGGCAGAACCTTACCAGGGCACACTGCATCAGAACAAATGTGCAGTAGTTATGTATTTAACCTTTAACCTTTATTTTATCAGGCAGAACATTAAGAAAAAAATCCTATTTACTGTAGTAAGTGTAAGAATGGTTGGGTGCTTGTAGGTGCCACTGGAGATATCCGACTCATTTTGAGACTGGTCTATGAAATTAATAATTCTAGTTGTAAGTTAAAATTAGTTAAAAAATCTAGTTGTTAGTTGACAAAATGTAATGAAATAAACACCTTAATGTTTAGTATGTACAGTTTTGTTGTTTTATTGTGAAAGCTTACATGTTAAGGGAGAAAATTGAAAAAAAAAAATCTACCTGTCTCGCAATAATGCCCCACTATACTCAATGCAGGTCATCAAATTTTTTTTAACTTTTAACAATAGATCTTTTTGTGAGACTCTACTAACCAGAATGCAATCTTCTTGGTGGATCTAACAAAATGATAGGGTCCCACACTGGCTGCTGCTTTGCCCCAGGCATTGCCAAATGCACAGGTGGACTTTACAGTAGGCCTTCTTCCCCTTAACCTGATCACCACCCTGCGCCACCCAAACAGCTGTCCCTCTTTTAGAAGCTTTCTTTCCCACACTGAAAGTGTGTGTGCATGTGCTTTAAAGGCCCCCAATGAAACCCTGTCTGAGCCCCAACCTGTTCCCTCAGCGATGATAATGACCAAATTATCACGCTCCATTGAACAGCAACAAAACAGGACTGCCGTGTGCTTTCCAATCAATTGGTGGGCACTGAGACAGAAAAGGCCCAGAGAATAGAGTGAAATAAAGATCTGGCACTTCTTGGGGAGAGGGATGGGTGGAGTATTTAACTTCTCCTTGGTTTTTCCTCTTCTTCTCCGTGGTCAATGGTGCACGGTCACAGTGCGGCCATCTTGGTCAGCTGCCCTGCTGGGACAATTAGCCAGAGAATCAGACAGTCAAAAGGCAAGCTGCTAAACATGACACAAAAAATATGCATTACAAGCAGGGAGTAAGCCAATCAATCTGGGTGAAATGAAGGGAAGAGTTTTGTTTTGTTTTTTTGTCAAGAAAAAATACACTCAAGAGAACATTGTACCATTTCTCTTACTGCAGTGGAGGCCTCACCTCCAGCTGAATTTGTCATTGAATGCCTCCAAAACCACAACCCCTAAAACAAACTCAACTTGTTTTACAGTCGAGAAAGAGTCATCCAGGTGAAGAGTGTGCCAGGATGTGCCTCGAGCAGCTCCTCTTAGCTTCCTGTAATTACCACTGCGAGGGGGCGCGTCCACTGTCAGTCAGCACCAGTCTGATCGACAACCATAACGGCACAGACGGCAAAACACATCCAGTGTGAAGTGGTGTGCAGATAACAATTATTAGCAAAACACATTTGTCCACTACACTCTATCTTTTTTTATTTGTAATTACTAACTTTAGCTTCTTTTTGGCATGTATAGTTTCTGAGCAAGAGAGAGCTAAGGTCAAATAGGACAAATTTAATCTAAGTCAGTCAGACCAATGAATTAGACTACGGTATAGCAGTTCATTCCCACTATTGCACACCGGACATTTACATGCATCACTGGACACATTCATTCTTGAAGATGGAAAATGTCAAAGGAGGATAGATTCCCAGCCGTCTGTTTATTGTCTGCGTGTTTGGGCTGTAGTGACTACAAAATCTGCGAGCATTTTCTTTTTCTAGGCCCTTTGTCTGTCTCTCACATACACATAGATAGATAGAGTTAGGTTGCAATTGATGGATGCCTATGGTTTGTTAAGTCATACATCACAGAGGTCATTTAAGCTGCCAGCACATCTGCTGTCTCCGCTTCTGAAAGAGGGGAAGAGGTGTGGAGAGGAGAGAGATTTATAAAGGCAACAGAAAGAATTATGCAGCGTGAAAGAGAATGAGATTAGTAAATGCTGTGGATGAAAAGCTCACATGTACAGTCATGGCTCGATGTGGTGTCTCTTTTAACAAGCATCTGTCCTGAAGCTGCTTGTGTTATGAGTTTCTCCCTTGCCCCATCAACTTTTGTCTTGCCACTCGTAACTACCAACAGTAAAGTCACTGATTTATGCCGTAAAGAAAGCCAAGATATTAATGAGATGCATTTAGAAGACAGCTTTGCACTGATTCCTCTAAACAAAGTTGAGTTTTGTGCGATGGCTTTGTTTAAAATGTTTCAAAGCAATAGTGTGATGATCTATGTACAATGTATGTACTGTTTGGGAATTAACTGTCTTTATGTCCTGTCCATGATGAATTCCAAATTTATTAAAACATCAAATAAATCTAAATTACTGGTTACTTGTTAAAATAGTAGTACAGTAGTTTATATTTTCCTGATTAAAAAAAGTAATTCAGCTTGTTGAAAATGTAAAAAGTTTGGTGTCCCATGTTAGTGCTATCATTATTTTTACCCCATATTTCTTTTAATTTAATTCCCAGTCATGTTTTTTGTAATTAACCTCATTGTTTATTTAATTTTAATGTCTGTTTGATGAAGCCGGATGACAATAAACTTACTAAAAGGTTTTTTATTGACCTAAATAAAATATTCAAATCAAATAAAATGGTGACCCTCTTTTAGGTACAGGCCAATTGTTTGGGAACCACTCCTCTATAGAAACCACCAATAACAACTTTTGGTTGTTGTCAGCAAACTTTATTTAAAGTTGTAAGGCTGTTTTCAAACCAATGTTTGTTCACAATTTTTCTGAGGACCCCTTCTTAATTTTTAGTCTTTTCTACTGTCTTTCTGTTTCTTCATAGTTTATAGTTTATACAGTATATTTGATTAACAACAATAACAGCATCATCATTATTTGCTGAGGGTATATTTAAGACACATGTACTATAGTAATTTAAACTCAGTGACCAGGAGCAGCGTGAATCTCCACAAACTTGCCTTTACTTTCTCCTTGATTAAATCCTTGCTCTGACCGCGATCTTTCTTCTCGTTACCAATAACCCTGCTCATCCCTCTCTCTACACACATACCTCTTGGACAAGAAGATTAATTTGCCGGCGTTCATTTATCAACTTCTTCCTCTGCTCTCTTTTTAATGTGTGGTCAAGTGTGCATGTGTGGGTCTGCATGTTCAATTTGCCCTGTGATTGATGTGCGCAAGCCCCCCAGCATAATCATACACTTCCAGATGTCATTTTTCACTTTCGGTGCTGATGGATGGACTTGATACCTCTGATCAGAGCTACCTCAGTGTGGGGGGTCTAGGTCACTTTTGAGCTTCGCTTGTGAGGGTCTTGCAAACTGGTAGTCTATCTGTCCATCTACACTGATTGAGGAGATTGCCCCTGTGTAACTCTGTAACTATGTTCAGTCCTTATTCTAAATACTGGAATGGCTATGAATGGGAAGCTCAGGACAAGTTTTTCCACATATATTTTTTTCCATATTGCATCTATTATTGCATTACATTATTTTAGTCAAATAAAAGCAAGGCTGTCCTTATGTAAGAGTGCAACAGGCCTTAAATCTTATCTACTACACTATTACTCATTTATTTATGTAAAGGCATACAACAGCATACCTTTCCTATTTTTATTGTAAGTACACAATTTTACACTGCCGTCCAACTTGGTGGTACTCTCAGATCTGTTACCTAATGTTTCAAACACCCACAACAACAGCTAATGTACCTCTCCAGCTATTATTTTAATAAAAAACAGGACAATTTGCCACTGTAAAATACTAATATATGACATCAAATTGAAGTTTGGAGTTTCTAGACTTCTAGAGCAAAGTTTAACATTTGACCGATGTGATGAACATTATGTCTTACATTGGTCATATTTATCTACACTTCACCTTGTTTTCCCTTTTTTATTTTTTGCTTTGTTTCTCTGTCTAAACAGACGTATCCAGCACTATAATACATTTTATTTATTTATTTTCTCATTCAACAGCTTTGTTGGTGTGTGCCAGTACATTAAAACCATTAATAAAAAAAAATCCTAGGGCTCATCTTAAGGTCTTCCTGCTATTAGATCATTAAATATATGTATTTTTTCATACTTCCTTTTTTTTTATATATATATATAATTTTGTTTCTTAGTATGAAACTCATTCTGATTTAGATATAGTTACTAACAATACATTTACTGGGGGCCTCAACCTCCTTCAAAAACATCTTGACTATAGCCTTGCCTGAAAGTCAGTGGCCTTTTCACATGGGCTCAAATGCTGTACACCCCAATATGCACAGAAAGAAGCATATCTAAAGCCACTAAATGTTATAGTTACCTATTGCTCCTAACCCTAACCCACTGGTATTGTGCTTCACTTTTCAACAATGGCTGCCATAAAATCTCTGGGGGGGGGGACTAAGGAGCTGAAGAAGAGAAGGGGTTAAAAAGCCCCAAGAAACAGCTTGACGTTAAATTGACTGGAAAAAAGCTGCTTGCTTTTTCATGCTAATTGCCGCACCACAAATTGTTAATTTATTCCACACAGAAAAGCTAAACCAGCCCACGTTGAACCGAAATTCTCTGCAGTTTGTAAAATGAGAAGGAAGCTTACTCTATTGTACTATATTATCTCTCTCAGCTGCTGACTAAATGGTAACTTTCTAACTTTCTGTCAAACGGCCTTTTTATTGGAAAGCTGTTTTGTATTGTCACTTTTTTGCATATTTATACAGTCTACCGTGGAGGTTGTGTTTTTGTCCAGTTTTGGTTGATTGTTTGGTTTGTTTGTCAGTTAGTAAGATACCTCTAAAGCTAAGGAAGAAATAATTTGTTTTCGGTGTGGATCCAGAGCATATTTGAATCCATCTATAATGGTTTAGTGGATTCTGTACAATTGTGAGATAATTAGTGGCTCAATGGATAGGACATTTACCCCTAAACTAGAAGATCCCTGCTCCGAGTCCTCTGTAAGATAGTTTGTGTATCAGAGAGCTTTTTGTTGTGAAAGCACCCATCAGCCATCACAATATTTGTACTGTATTGCAAAGAAGTACTACAGTATATTGCAACAATGTTCAAGTCTTGTCTTGTAAAGTCACATCCTTAAATCATATCTAAAAAACTAATTTATCTCTATAGGTTTGACGAGTAAGGTTAGAGGCATACTGTACATGGCTTAATATTTTCTAATGCTGTTGCTAAAGGGTGCAATCAGCAATAACATATAGTTGTTGCCGCATTGACACATTTTGCATTTTTCTTTCTATAATGCAAACCAAAAATAAAGAAAATGATCTAAATTAAATGATACTTACTTAACTTATTTTTTAATCTAGCCTATCATATGCACATTCACACAGATGTTGCTCTACACTTTCCCAAACTGCGCTGAGGTGGTTTCTGAGGTGATTTCATGGTTGCTTGTTTTATTGATGGTTCCCGTCAAACATGAAACGCTCCTCTCTTCCTCCTAACCACAGACACATGCACTGCCTCCGGGCCGTCATACGGGACATACACAGACAGCCAGGAACAAGTGGTTGGCGTCAGCACCACCAGGCCCCACAAGTCCCGTCAGGTTTCTCAGCTACTCACGCACACACACAAATTTGACAACTTATCTTGGATCTTTATGGCCAGCTGCACCCTCCACTTAGCGCTACTGCTGCTGTAAAGGCCTTCCTCGACTCACAGAAGAGGAGCATCTTCAAAGAGGGCCACGCTACACACACACACTGAAGAATCATAGAGACTTCTAAGCCAACTTAATCATTTCACATTTAGCTTCAAAGAGAATGTTTAAATACATGCTTGCTTGCGATCTGGAAGCGCAGCATGGGTCCTGTCCTCTTTAATTGTGCATCACTTCAGGTTAATTCTGCCTCTTTATGTGGAGTTAGAGCATCAAAACATGAGAACATTTTTATTGTAATAAATTTAAGATGTGCACACTTTAATTTACACAGCTGTTTAATGATAAAAATAAATATTGGTTGAATTTTTTTAATTTTATAAAAGCAGGTTTTTCTGCTAATTCTGCAATATGTGACAACTTGGTTTGTTTCCTTTTTATACTTTTGTTTTACAATTTATAGATTTGTGATTTTATATAATTACCCATGTCCCATTGTGCCTAAATATTATTAAAGAGGCTTATTAAAGAGGCTGATTAATGATGCCGTTGCCATGAGTTCAGTCTCAGTTCAAAGTCTGGGTGTTATTCCTTCTGTAACGAGGTACATCTTTGAGCATTTCACCTCTTGTCTTCTGGAGTGACCTTTTGACCCTGAGAGGTCAGGTAACTAGCTGACCCATGGTTGACCTCTTACCTTTTCGTGCCTGTAATGTGTCCAGTGTAAAATTTGTGCTTACATGTTGGTGGAAAAAAATATGAATGTAAGTAATTGTGTATATTCACAGGGCATGTGCACACCGTGGTCCAGAAAATATGCTCTCAGTTATTTGTGATGAAAGCTGCCAAACACATTCTGCGCATTCTGGTCACTCGCTGTCTTTGAAGATGGTTTGAGGCTTGTAATTATGTCCTTTTAAAAGTCAGCTTTATTTTGTCACAACAAAGAGCTGCAGGAGCCTGAGTCTGAGAATAATTGTAGTGTTTATGTCAGGGTAAGTGTAAAATGTGATTTATTCTTTACTCATTTTGATGTGCTGTGACTAAAGATTGACAGAAAGCTGTCATTTTTTAACCAGTCACAATACAGTCATATTTGTCATTATGAGTTAATATCGAACCCTGAGTAAAATCATGAATGATGATGCTACATGTGTATCATTAAAATTCTTTTGCTAATGAGTAAGTAATATTATGGAATTATCCATTACTTCCTTACTTGACATAACATTGTTTTTATGTCAGTTTTCCCAATATTTTCATTCTTCCAGCTTTACTTTATTTTAATACATTTGTTACATTATATAATACTTTTTTTTTCTTTACATAACATTGTAAATGTTATGTAAAGAAAAACGCATAATGTTCAGTTTGGTGTTTTTCTATTTTCTGGAGTCAAAGTGAGGAGGGAAGCAGACATATCTGTGTTTGTGTTTTCAAAATGTTTATTAATTAAATCCATACTGGGAATGATGTTTCTAACACTGGATGTTTTACTGTTTCTCTGTTATCTTTGTGCCAGTGTTCAGGGCTTTGGGTAACTGAATAATTTTTTCACAAAAACACTTTGAGTGTAGACTAACAAACAGAACTTTTACACTACATGTTCTGAGAGCATTCAAGTTTTTTATCTCAGTAATTTTAAAAATGTGCCCAGCACTGACATCTCAACACAGAATCTGCTGAGGGTCTATGATTTATTTGATACTAATCCACCATTTCACAAAAGAGGAGTAGAAAACTTCTCTACCATTCTTCCATAAATACGCCAACAATAATAAGAAAGTTTTTGAGACCATTCCTTACAACATTACAACAGTAAACTTTTGGAGGGGAATTTTTGCTCCTATTGTACGTCAATGTTTTCCCAGGGTTTGGCCTTGTTTTTTGTCATTGTCCTGTATTTTCCCAAAGGAGTTACAGTAAGTGTCTGGGGAGAGGGAAGTCTGGTCAACTGTCTCTGGTCCCAGTAAAAAAGACAGCAAGTTGTTAAGTAAAGTCATAGTTCCAACTTTGATACCATTACTAAATTCAGTTAAATGAGTGAGTTTTTAATGTCAACAAGCTCCAGTCTCCCTTTCACAGTCACACAACATGGACATCTGCCAAAACATTAAGTCATGCTCAAAGTCATAAATCTTTTTGTCTTTACAACCTAACTTTAAGAAAAGGGAGACATCCTGACGCCAAGGCTGCATGTGATGAACGCACACCTACGCATAACTATTACACTAAAATACATCTGCACGCAAACATGCACCGACTCACACTCTCAAACATACCTAAAACTGTAGCATCTTATAGTGTGTATAGCTATTGTACACCGTTTATTGTCATGAATGAACAGAAAGAAAGACGAAGTATTTTGTAAGATGTAAGTGAAAGTGTATAATTGAAAATTAAAAATTCAAAAGGTTTACTGTCATATTTTCAGACAGGATGCATGGTATTAATATAGAGCTTCAGGGGCCAACCTTTATTCAATGCTGGTTTTAATAACAAAAAACTCCTGAGTAGTTTACCATTGCCCAAGTGATAGTTGTCAGTAAGCTCTACATTAATACTACTAATACTAATGTCAATAAATCCTAATCACAAAATAAAATAGACCCACTTATAGGCCTGAGTGGTTACTTTTGAGTGTACAGGTAACAGACCAAGGGACAGGTCTGTGCACCAGGGGACATTATTCATCTAGATGGCACCCTCTAGTGGTTTAAAATAAATAGTGAAGTGTAATTTGGGCCTAGACCTATTCCTGTTCTAGCCTATGTAAGGGAAAGCAGGGTTGGTTGTCATAGTCAGTAGTCTGGAAAAGGCCGAGCTAAATGTTCATAATTTGGGTCAAATTCCTGGGGTCAAATTATATTGCTGAAATCAGATGAAAGTAAACTTTGAAAATCAGTTTCTAAGACACATTTTTTTGTCATTAAATATCACTGGGACAACCAAACCCGCAATGGGGATAGCTGTTACAAGTGCAACATTTATTTAATGAGTAATAAGTTTTGAACAGAATAAGATTAATGACAGTATGTTGACTCCTTGGGTACCTGAAACTTTAGGCTTTTGTCATAGCCTACATTGAAAGGGAATCTTCAAGGTATACAGTTTTTGGTTTTTGAGGGATTTAGATCACAACCAACCCTAAATTAATCTAGGCTTATGCTCTGTTAATCTGTATAAATTAACAGCAAAAATTTGCATTAAAATGTTGGCTTCTGACTGACAGTAAATCGTATTTTGCGTAGCTTTCAGACAACCTCTTCATTTACTCTACTTACAACTGTTGTCATAGGACAACATACAGTATGTCTGGCTTGTCAGAGACTACAGCTCTCAGTGCACCCCGCTGCAAACAACAGCTCTCTTCAGACAGACCTGGTTGCCTAGCAACGCCCGGCCATGGCCCAGGGGGTGGAGACAAGGCTCTTGGCTTCCGCAGTAATTACAGTGCATGTGCGTATGTTTCTGGGCCAGCCCAGGTGTTTGTGTGGTTTAGATGTGAAAACATGCTTCTATGTCTCAGTGACAAACAAAGAGATTATGAGAAAGCAGTGCACAGGACATTTAAGCCCACAGCAAGCAGACATGATAGACTTCTGCCACTTCAGTTTACATTTTGAGCTCACACAGGTTATTAGGTTACACAGGTTGAGCCCCACTTGTCAGACAAAATTATACTACATCTTGTCATAAACAGTAGTAATATATGTTACCTATAATTGTTATTGATCTAACCCTGCTCTTAACTTGAGAGCATCATACCGAAACTAATTTAACCTAACAGTATTTTTATTATGTTGTGTAGGTTTCTGTTCTGTACTCCTACTGGAAAATAAAGGCATGTTGTAATGTTATTGGGGTCATGCTTCTGTAGTAGTCTATGCCATGCCTGCAAACCTATGAGTTTAAATATTTCCCTTGTGTGCCAGAGGCATGTCCGCAGTGGGCTACTTGCTAATGATGTTTTCTGCTTGGTGAACTCAGCTAAGTCACACTGCCCTACACTTGGGAGGGGTTTCACAACAGTAGGGTGCAACTGGGATAAGGGAAACTCCAAATAGGAACATTCAGGCCCGCTTCTTCATTATGTAACAGTTCAATATAGGATATTGTTACAGGAGACACCTGAAAAGGGTGTTACAAGACTGCCATGCAACTGTGTGTCTTGTATTTAAATATAATAGCCTAATGTCTGAGAATGCAGATTTTGAGAAATCAATCTGCAGGTTTTTGTTGTACAGATGGAAATAGCTCAACCTACATGACCTCAGCCTATAACATGGTTCAGAACTGGAGTACTAGTCCTGGACCCAGACTCGAGTCCAGTCATTGGCCTAATTTTTGTAACTCGACTTGACCATACAACTGATGACTTGCAACTTGCAACTCGGACTCATTACTTCTGCTACAACTTGCACCCTGATGACTTGGACTTACTCAGACTTGCCATATGACTCGCCATAAACTCAATACAGTATATGCATAATACAGTTAGGTCCATAAGTATTTGGACACTGACACAAGTTTTATTATTTTAGCCTTTTTGCCAAAACAATATTCAAAATACAGTTATATAATTAATATGCGCGTAAAGACTCTGTAGACTCTCAGCTGTAATTTGTCCAAGTCAGAGAAAGGTTTTAGGAATTACTGCTCTCTAATATAGCTGCCTCTTTTTCAAGGGTTCAAAAGTATTTGGGCAGTTGCTTCAAAATTCATTTCTTGAGCTGCATGGGCTTTTCCCTTATTAATCTATTATAAAGTGAGCAGGTAAAAGGTCTGGACTTGATTCCAGGTGTTACATTTGCATTTTAAAGCTGTTGCTGTGAACCCACAACATGCTGTTTCTCAATGGAAGTGAACCATCCAGACTGTGCTTTAATCCAGGCTGGATTAAAAAATGGTGAAAAACCCCTTCACAACATCCACTTTAGTGAAGAACGCTCTCCAGGAAGTAGATCTATCAGTGTCTTGGTCCACCATAATGAGAAGACTTCATGAGAGAAAATACAGAGGGTTCACCACAAGGTGCCAACCATTCATCAGACCTCAACAAGAGAAAGGCCACTTTAGACTTGGCCAAAAAACACCTAAGGAAGGCAGCCCAGGTCTGGAACAGCATTCTTTGGACAAATGAGACTCAGATGAGACTCAGACCAACCTGTACCAGGATGATGGGCAGAGAAAAGTCTGGAGAAGGCTTGGAATGGCTCATGAGCCAAAGCACACATCTTCTGTAAAACATGGTGGAGCAGTGTGATGCATGAGCGTGTATGACTTCCAATGGCACTGGGTCACTGGTGTTTACTGATGATGTGACAGAAGACAGAAGCAGCCGGATGAATTCTGAAGTGTATAGAGATTAACTTTCTGCTCAGATTCAGACAATCTGCCAATTGAGCCCCTAAAAAAAAGGCGGCTACACATTAAAGAGCTGTAATTCCTAAACCCTTCCTCTGATTTGGATGTGAATAACCTCAAATTACTGCTGAGAGTCTGCACTTTAAGCAACTATTAATTATATAATTGTATTTTTTAATATGTTTTGTTTAACAGCTAAAATAACAAAACTTGTGTCAGTGTCCTAATACTTATGGACCAGTGGCGTAGCCACGTGGTGGCCTGAGGTGGCCACGGCCCCTGTTGGTTAGACCTTGGCCACCCCATCGGCCCCCCCTTAGCGGTCCCGCGCGTAGGTCCATAATGACGCTGGCGTGCGTGACTGACATTATGTCTTTGCACAGCTGTTGTAAAACAAACAGCTTGACATAGAGACCTGCAGCTAAACTATCCTGACAGATAAGACCTCAAACTTTGTGTCAGTTTTTATTTCACGTTGATAGGTTCAGGAATCACAGAAATATGCAGCGTTAAAGTTTGTAAAAGCATTTAGGCTTTATTACAAGACGCGCGGTTTATTACCGCTCCATCTGCGAACAGCCACGGTGTTTTTTAGATCCAGTGTCTATTTTACTCAAAAACTATTACAAAAGAGATAATTATTTCCAATAACTTTGTTATTAATTATTATCAAAAGTAAGAGGAGAGATGGAGAAGAGCAGAAGAAGAACTGCAGGCTGGATGGAGAAGCACTGTAAAGTTTCTGTTAACAGAAATCGATCACCTCTTGTGATCCTTCAAAATAAAGCTTCATCCTTTTCCAGCAGCTGAAACAACTTTATTGTGGCAGAGCCTGAAAGGAAAGACATTAGCGCTGCACAAAGGAACTGACAGTAGACTGAGACTGAGACTGTCATGAAAAGTTTTGATGTAGACAAAGTTGTTAGTTAGTAAGTTGTTGTAAGTTTGTTAAAGCAAAAATATTGAACACATTGCACTAATTAACAACAACATGCTTCCAGACAGTTCAGCTCTCTCACACACTACATACAATTTCAGTCCCTCCAGGATTTCGCGATGTTGCGATCGCAACTATTAACGCAAAATCAAGCAAACCCAGTGAATTCATCGCGACCCTGCAACTTTGTCCAAACTCCGCAACTTTTGTCAATTATAGCCGAGATTTTCCTTTAAAACTGCCTTTTGCTGCACTTACCGCTGTCTGCGGGTGGTCCCCTGTTCCAAGCAGAGCAGCTCCTCTCTCACTCAGCAGCAGCACACCAGTAATGCGCGCCGGAGGTCGTGTTGAGCCACAGACAAAGCGACAAGGAGGTGCGACAAGGAGGTGCGATGTGGAGGTGCGGCGCACTCACAGACAAAGTCGTGTGGAGGCACAGCGCGGAGGGCGTACTCACAGAGCGGCAGAGGAGCAGCGTGCAGCTATCGCGCAGAGGTCGAGCGCACGAGGTCGCAGGTGGTCACCAGCAGCAGCGGTGTGGATGGGACTAAAGAATGAGACGAACGCGGTGCTTTCTAGTTTTGTCTGGTGTCACTCTGAAAATCCTGTCTGTGTTGCCATGGTGATATAGTTGCCTAAAAAGTTGAATGGGCAGCATCTTTAGACAACATTAATGTTTTTTAAACGTTAATGTTGCAGGATAATATACGGTGGCCCAGAGAGCTCAAGGAATTACAAAAGCCGAAACACACTTTACAAAAAGAAACTGCTGCACGGCATTACAACAACATTCACCTGCACCGGAAATACCCACACAACATTACAACAACATTACCTACGCGACATTACAACAACATTACCTACACAACATTACAACAACAATTTTTCTGCACCGGAACATGCAGCACCAGAAGCTCTGCAGCCGGAAGCTGCTCATTTTCAGCTTTGTACTTACTTTAAAATATGTTGATATGGGCTATACATTCACTGAGCTGGCTTGCGTGATTATGCCGTCCTCCAACAGGAATCACCAGAGAAGATCTGAGAGGAACAGAATCAGAATCAGTGGCAGTGTAATAGCCCCCCCACCCCCCAATACAAAACAGCCTAATAACACAGTAATATCTTTTAAGTAGGTACGCTTGGCCTGTTCAAATACAGGTATTTTTAATTAGATTAATTCCACCTCACATATGTTTAAAAAACAGATTTTGCTAGTTTTTATAGTTCTAGCTATTTTTTTTTAAAGCTCAAGTAATAGTGTATTTTTATCACCTCTGATACTTTTTACCTGTGAATTATAGACAAAAAAAAAATTGCAACTTTTAGTGCAATGTTTAAACCTCATAACTCCCAGCATGACAGACGTGACTGACGAACATGGGAAAATATCCCGGCGGCGGGTTACTTGGCTGTATGAAGTTAAGAAAATCCCCTGCAAAATCAGGCATTTTAGCCCTCAACAATCACAAAAAATGCCTGCGAAATCCTGGAGGAACTGATTGTTTTACTCACTCTATAATCAGCTACAACACTTTAAAATGCAACAGGATACAGCAAATATTGTCTGTTTATATTGATTTTTTTCCCTTGGGGAGGACCCCCAGAACCCCCTGTATATTTATTTACATACTTAACCCCTGACATCATGGCTTAGCTCCTAACTTCTTTAAATCATAAAAAGGTCTCTGACTCCATCCAAATAACTGTTTTCAGAACAGAACATTTTTTGTGTTAGTCCTATAATAATCTGCCATATGCCACCACAGTAAAATGACAGGACCCGGCTTAAATTTATTTATTTATTTATTTATTTATTTTATTTTATTTTGTCAGGAAGTCTCATTGAGATTGAAATCTCATTAACAAGAGAGTCCTGAGTACAAAGCAGATAAAATGCATATATATTTAAAAGACATACACTTCATACAAGCCAAAACACAATAGACAACATTTAGACATAACAGTTATAACAGTTAGATAAAATAGAGGTCACAAGTGTTTTAAACTTTTCTAATGAGATGACACTACTTAGATTTAACTGCTTTGTGAGAGTATTCCATAAATGTGTTTCCCAACTCTGTGTGTATGTGCAGAACTGATCATGTCAGTTTCTCCTGAGACTTGGTGCAGTAGTGGTGAGACTTGAATTGGATTAAGGAAGTGAGATATGAAGGAAGTTTCAAAAGGATGGCTTTGTAAATAAAAATATAAGTGTGAAAGCGTCTATGGGTGTATAATGAAGTCCACCCAACTTCTATATAAATCACAGTGGTGAGTACAGTAATTGTCAGAGGTAATAAAACGGAGTGCACTGTGATAAATGAAATCAAGATTTTTGAGGGTGTTACCAGATGCATGGTTGTAGATAATGTCTCCATAATCCAGAGTAGCAAGAACTGTGGAACGGATGATTGTTTTTCTATTGTGATATGAAAAGCATGATTTGTTACGGAAAAGAAAACCAACTTGTAATTTTATTTTCTGTGAGAGGTTTTGAATATGATTCTTAAACGATAGTTTATTGTCTAACCAGATGCCAAGATACTTATATTGATCAACCAGTTCTATAATGTTACCATTTATTGTGCAAATATGGTTATAAGAATCTATGGAGTGTGCTCTGGTGAAATGCATACATTTGGTCTTATTGGTGTTTAATACTAATTTTAAGTTGGTTAAGGAGGTTTGTAAACTGTTAAAAGCAGTTTGTAATTGAGAGAAGGCTTGGTCTGCAGTAGGTGCAATTGAATACAGAATTGTGTCATCTGCATAAAAATTGGCAGTACAATTGAGGGATGAGGGATGAGATGAATTTTATGTTAAACAAAAATTTGATTAACATACAAAGTAAAAAGTAACGGGCCCAATATTGAGTCTTGGGGAACACCCTTTTCAACTGTTAAAAGAGGTGAGGTGAGTCCATCAGTGATTACTGATTGAGATCTGTTTGATAAATATGAGGTAAACCAGGTTAAGGCAGATTGATCAAAACCTAAAGAATTCAGTTTGCTCAAAAGAATACTATGGTCAATGGTATCAAAAGCTTTGGACAGGTCAACAAAAAGTGCAACGCAATGCTGCTTATAAATGGTCAGAGCTCACAACATGAACTTGGATTCGCTTTAAATTACTTAATTTGCACTGTGGCTATATTTCAGTGTCTTGGACTTGCGCTGTAAGAGCTGATGACTTAACTCGGACTCGAATCAGACTAGTCCTATGTGACTTGGACCAAGGGTTGGACTTGAACAATGAAGACTGGAGAAATACAATACTGGCATGGTTAAGTCTACAGTATAGCTATGATTAAAACACTACTAAAACTACTTTAAAATATTAACTTTAGAATTACACACATTTTCCAATTCCTTCATCAGTTTATCAGGTGTTTACCCAGCATGCTTTGTGCTAGTTAAAGCACAATTATGAGTGAGGCTGTAGCAAGGCCTCCCAGTTCCTAGTTCAGTTCCTAGTTCAGTTCCTAGTTCAGTTCCTAGTTCAGTTACTAATTGTAGAGTAGTTAGTGTTAACCTATTGTTTATTTGACAGTAGGCCCAGTATTTATTTTGTTTTTCTTTATTTTTAGGCTATGCCTAGGTGTATTTGAAATGTCTCACTGTTTTATTGTAACATTTTCTCCATTAAATAGTAATAAGAGGCCAATGTGTCAAATGTTTAGTGTAGATGAGCAACAATGAATAGGGTAGTCTGTAGGTCATGTCCATCTCTGTTATCTGCTTGACAAAAGGAATTAACCTGCATTATTACTTTACAGGGGTAAAGTTTGTGAATCTTCTGATTTGATCACAGAGTGTGTAATTCAGACTCTTTCAGTAAAAATAGGCTACGTTAGTTATTGTTAGGCTACCCGTTTTTTATATTGGTTGTAGGCCTCTCTCTCAGAAAGGAAATGGAAACTCCTCCGACTGTCACATTGTAACAGAGTTGTCACCCTGGGGAGACTTAAAAAGCTCACAGATTTAACCTCTGCTTTTTGACTACAGTCTTGTGACAGCTCAGTGGAAATAAGCGCTCACTGATACTAAACACACGCCTCCCTTTCCCGTTTGCCCAACCCCCACAGCAAAGAAGTCACCGCCCTTTCCTCTCGCTCTCACACTAACGTGACTACTCATCAGCCGCTTCAACCTGACCGAAACACCGGGGCATCATGGGACTTGTAGTGCTGACCACCCAATCCCTTTTGAGAAGGCGAGGCTTCACCAAAATACAACTCCCATCTCGACCCTCGCACGCCGAGCTCCGTCGTCCAATCTGAATATGTGGGAGGAGCGCGTCCGCCCACAAAAGCCACTGCTATCTCCCCGTATCTCCCTCTTTAAAAATCAATTGTGCAGGAAAAAGGCGGAATACGCATAAAATAAAAATAATGGCAGCGCGTTGATTTTAGTGCACGACCAACAGCGACGAGGCGTCCCCGCGTCGTGTGGCGGGAGTAACGGCGGCGACGAGAAGAGGGTGTTGTCCTGATGCTTAAATGGAAGTGGGAGGGCCTCCGCGGTCACACACTGCCAACTTCTCTCTGGATATCACCCTGACATTTTCTAATTTGCTCGTTTATGGACTGTCTACACGGTAAGGGAGAGATACGGAGAAGGTGCGTGAGAGCGTCTGGGCCTAGGACGTTGACTGTGGTGTCTCTTTTCTCCAATACTTGGTGTGTGCTTGATTGTACTGGCGCTTGGCACCGCCCTTCCTGGCCGGTGGGTGGTTTCGTCAAAGGGACAGATCCGCCACGGCCCAGCGCCGAACATATAGGCCGTCCTCCGCCTCTGTACCCGGCCGGCCTTCTACCGTGAACTACACCCTCTCCCTCTCGGTATATTAATGCGTTATGAGTGGTAGGTACCCTCCCCCTTATGGTCTCCTCCCCTCTGCTACCCCTGGTTCTGTCTTCCAGATAGGAGCCTACAAGCCTTTTTGATATTGATGATGAGGTTACTGTTTTCTCATGTGTTTTATTGACCAGCTTTGTTATGTTTTATTTGCGGTATCGGGTGTATTTTTAGCTTCGTGCCTGTACCTTGTCTTGTGACTTTGTACTACTTAGAAATACAGCATAGCCTACTTGTAATGTTTTACTAAGTAGCCTACTCCATGCTGTTTTCATAGACTCGAAGAAAGAATCATCTGGAACAGAAGGAGGGAAAGCATCTAAAAGGGGGAAAAGTTCCGGATCACAGGTAGGTTTATGTAAAGAAATTATTTTACTTTTGTCTGCTTGTGGGCCAAAAATGTACTCTCCTCCTTCCCTCCCAGCAGCCAACCAGCCAAACACCTCTGGGGGCGTTTCTCTGGTGGATTCCACTTCCTGCTTCTGTGCAGCCTCATGAATAGGCTTATATGGCTGTCACACTTTCAGCCACCGCAATTTTAGTCTGTCTATTTGAATTTAGTTCAGAATAATCTCCACATGATGGAGTTATTTGAGTGAGCAGCAGCACTGATATGAGCCATCATCACTGTAGAACTGGCATCACCTTCTGTTTATAGGTTGCTTTTACATTTATACCTTAGTTAGTACATCTTTTGTTTTTAATGCAGTATGACAGGCATTGCTTATGCATTATTACCCATGCCTGTTTTGCAGTGAATCCAGGCTGCTAATTTCTAATGTCGAGAAATCTATAGTAATAAATATTTGCTTGCGACCTACTTCCTTTCAAAGGGAGGAGAAAAGGCGGCATTTTTCTTCCACTGTTCTGAGAAAAGAGAAATGTGGTTCTCACACGCCCACCCACTCGCTTCCTGTATCACCGCCCACTTCCACTGACAGCTCTCTCTCTCTCTGTGCTTTGTGTTCATTTGAACCATTTTCCCCCTCACATATACAGTTTCTTTCTGAGATATTTGAGAGTATAAGGACAGTCTTACCAGTGTTTTAGCTTTTGTACTTACTGTATGTTTATAAAGGCTGTATAAGTATCTGCTTGTTTCTAACCTTTTACACATATGTCCTCCATCTTCTCCCTGTCACTCTGGTTTAACTGTCTCTGCCCCTCCCATCCATCACATTTCATGACTATTTCTTTTCCAGGATTCCTCCCAGCCCTCTCCGTTGGCTCTGCTAGCTGCCACCTGCAGTAAGATCGGAGGGCAGGGGGGAACAGAGGGTGCTCAGACCCAGGCGGGAACCCAGCAAACCCAGGTCCAGGCTGGTCAAATCCAGCTGCAGGCAGGTCAGCTCCAGGGTCAAATAGTATTGGACGCAGCGGGGGGTCAAACCCTGGTGCCCCAGCAGCTGGAACTGGTCCCAGCTCAGTTCACAGGCAACGGCTGGCAGATCATCGCAGCTGCTCCCACTATGGCCAAGGAGAACAGCAATCAGCCTGTTGCTGTGACACTGGCCCCCACCTTGGCCAATGACAGCTCTCCCGGTGGGCGCAAGGTAAAGCCATGTTGCACTGTGCCATTGTCCTTTAAAATGATAATGTTAAAGATGGTTTAGGTAGGTTAGCAGCACTTTCACATTATCCAAACTTTTTTTGTAGCTGTATTTGTAGCTCCCTTTAAAAATGAGCTTATTACTCATGTTGAAAGACTACTCTTAGTGTCTCATGAGTAGCTTGAAAAAATTGTCCAGTTTTGATTAGGAACTTTTCAGTATTTACAATTTATTAAAATGTTCAAATAATCTTAATTTCCCCTTTGTTATCCCTTTTCCATTGGGCAGGTAAAGGCAGTTGGTGGGACCAACAGTGTACCAGCTGGGCAGCAGCAGCAGTTCCAGATCATTCAGGTTCAGAATTTGCCCAATGCTGGCAGCGGGCTACAGTATCAAGTCATCCCACACTTGCAGACTGCGGATGGACAGCAGATTCATATCAGCTCAGCCCAGCCCACTTCTATTGGGGCTTTACCAGAGCAAGTTCAACTCATCCCAGCCCAAAGTCCAGGCCAGGCCCAGACCATTCTTCAGCCTACCACCCAGCAGGCTATTCTGACAAGTACAGCCAACCAAACAGTCCCACTGCAGATTCGCCCTGCCCAGTCCTTTCCAATCCAGCTACAGACTATTCAGGGCTCCCAGACCCCTGTCATGACCACGGTACCTATAAACCTCGGAGGCATGACCCTAGCATTACCTGTTATTAATAATGTGGGAGCGACTGGGGCTGTGCAGTTAATCCAATCTGCAGATGGCACATTATCTGTCGCTAACGGCAACCAGCTAGTGACAACAGCCATGTCCGGGGCGGCTACAGCTGCCCCAGCAGGGGCTGTGACTGAAGGTGAAAGCACATCTGAGGGGACACAGGTAGTTTCTGCAGGATCAGAGGGAGGAGCGGCTGACACTCAAGCACAAAGCAGTGAGGTGGACCAGAACCAGGCCAATGGGCTTCAGAATCAGTCGGACGCCGCAGGAAGTATCCAGCAGGTGATTGTGGGCCAAGTCGGACACCAACTGGTTCAGCAGATCCAGCTGCAGCCCCAGGCTCAGACTCAAGGTCAGGCCCAAGGCCAGCAGCCACAAGCCCAGCATATTCAGACAGTGCAGCTGGCCCCAGGACAAACACTGCAACCCATCCAGGCTTTCCAAAACCCTGCCCAGGTTCTCATACGCACACCAACCCTGTCACCTTCAGGACAGATCACCTGGCAGACCTTACAGCTGCCCGGAGGAGTGTCACTGCAGGGGGGACTGGGCACTGCTGTGCCACAGCAACTAACACTGGCCCCAGTGGCCAGTGGTACAACAGTAGGCAGCGGGGGGCTGGTGTCCCTCAGTGGAGCTCCTCTTACTCTGAGTGCAGCCCAGATTAACCCAGGGTCTGGGGTTCAGACGGTCAGCATTGCTGGACTGGGCACTGCTGGTGTTCAGGTGCAGGGTGTGCCCCTCACCATCACTGGTCTACAGGGTAAGACATAATTTATAAGCAGCAACATCAGCATTTAGTTTAATAGTTTAAAATTTGAAACTGGGAGCCATTTTACTCTCTGTCAGACACATTATTACATATTACATGTTCAATTGTTCTTTTTAAGGTCAACCACAGAGTCAAGAAGGAGTTAAAGTTCAACCATCTCAAGTGACTGTCACTGTGGGCAACATGGCATCAGGCTCATCCTTAAGTCCAGACCAGCTGGGTTCTGTACAGAGCTCCTCAGACCAGGAGGGTGTGCCCAGTAAGAGGCTGCGTCGTGTGGCCTGCTCCTGTCCCAACTGCAGGGATGGGGAGGGAAGGTAGACAACTTAAAATATGCAGTAGTCTGACTTTTACATGATCTTTGTGAGCTCGCCCATAGCTTTCATTCACGATACAGTCACGTCCTTAACAGTTTAAAATGTGTGTGTTAGGAACAGTGGAGACCCCTCAAAGAAAAAGCAGCACATCTGCCACATGGAGGGCTGTGGAAAGGTGTATGGAAAGACGTCCCACCTGAGGGCCCACTTACGCTGGCACACAGGCGAGAGGCCTTTTGTTTGTAACTGGATTTTTTGTGGGAAGCGGTTCACAAGAAGCGACGAGCTACAAAGACACAGGAGAACACACACAGGTTGGAAAACATTAAAACTATTAAAATATCCACAACAGTATATTCAAGACTAATATTTTAGGTTTGTTACCTTTGGCACTTCCTCTGATCTGTAATTTCTTTTTAGGCGAAAAGCGATTTGAGTGTCCAGAATGCTCCAAGCGCTTCATGCGCAGCGATCATCTGTCCAAGCACATCAAGACACACCAGAACAAGAAAGGCGGTGCGGCGGTGGCAATCATCACCACTGATGACCTGGAGGAAGACACTGCAGAGGGGCTGGGGTCGTCTCCACAGATAGTTGCCGTGGGAACTCTGAATCGAGACTCTGACCCAGCCACACCCACAACCTCCAATCATCTGGAGGAAGAGGACGAGGATGAGGAAGAGGCAGCAGATTCCTGTTTGTACACCGAAGGCTAACTACCTGTTTCCTTGCAGATCCTAAATGATGGCTGTTTATTATTATTTTTAAAAATCATAATATGGACTCAAATGAGACAAGATGATGCAATTAAGTGAATCTGAAAATGATCTAAAAAGGTAAGATATAAAGATAGTAGATAAAATGCCTGCGTGTGAAAGATTAGTTTGGCATTTATAAAATGAATCTATAATAAGTCCATCTGCCGTGAGAGAAGTAAGTCTAGATTAGCACAAGACAGGGGACCTGCTGAGGCTAAAAGCATCTAACAGCAAGAGACTTTCCTAATCGTGACAGAATCTCTATGCACAAAGTTGCGTTCTGTTTCTTATGTACATTTCCTGCAATGCTGAGGGTCAATCATAGTTCAGGTCTGTTTCAGAGCAGTGACGGAGCAGGGGCATCCTCGGGAAGGAGTGAATTGGTCATTTTGACGCATGTGGGTATGAATGACGATGTTTTCCCATGCTGTTTTGGATGAAGATCTACCTAAATGTATGTTGTAAAGAAGGATCAGGTGTTGATTTTTTTCTGACCAGTCAACTGATAAACTTATGGCCAACAAGTGGGAACACGGAGGAAAAAATTACTAGAAAAAAAGCACATGAAAGATTTATTAAAAAAAAATTGCATTCCTAATATAAGGCACAGTGGCCATTCAAAGTAAAAGGTTTCTATAAAGAAAAACAATCTAGCTTTCTACAACTTTGTTTAGTGAAAGCAATACTCTTACGACAATCCTAGTGAAACCATGTTTACATTGTCAGGGGATTTTTCTGTTAATAAGCAAGCCTATACTCTGTGATTAAGGGACTCATCAGATAGCAGCGCCGTTGTCTTAATAAACCAGGTACCACTACTATCTGACGGTTTTTTGTGACAACAGCACTTTCCAGTGTTGCTTTTTACTAACGGCGCTCCAGTAGTGACCCCTCTTTATCCTGCCTTTAACTCTGCTGTGCGGCCAATGTAGGACAATTGCCTTAACACAAGTAGTTGTACACAGGGACCAGCAGAAAAAGGTGGATAGTAAACCAAGTGGGGTCATTAATTCTGAAAAGGAGGATAGTGCTTTTTGGGTGGGTGTGGGATAGGGTATTTATGTGCATATTATGAGATGTTTTCTAGTGGTGTTGCTCTGTATTAGTTCAGTGCGTACATTCTTTAATTTTTTTAAATTTATTTCAGAGTTTATGATTTAAAAAATGTCCCTTTGCATTTTATAAGCACACAGGACTGCTCTGTGTACACTAACTTATTATTTATCCTTGATTTGTAATATTTGCCTTTTGCTGGACTTGTATTGTGAGTTTGTGTACAGCATGTTTCAGTTTTTTTGCGTAGTGCTGCTTATCTGATTATCTCGTGCTTTTTTTTCTTATCTGCGTCTGATCATTACTGTTTATTTCTTATTCTCTTTGCACCACAATGTGTTTTTTGAAAAAGTACATATTGAAAAGAAGAATGCAAAAAAAGCTATTGTTAAAAGTCAAAAAGGTTGATACCAAACAAATTTAGATGTTTTTGGTAATATTTTGTGTGCCGACCAACTTCTTTCTTTGATATTTTGTAGTGACATCTCATTTGTAAATCTTTTTCTAAAGATGTTTGTTCGTCTCCATGACATTTGATAATGGGTTTTTGCCAGGTTAGCCTCAAAGGCTCCAGTTAATTGATATTTTTAAAACTGGTTTGTACAAATGTGTTATGTTGATTAAAAAAAGAAAAAAATTAACAACTTCCAGTAGAAAGGTTGCTTTGCCTGCATAACACTTGACAATAAACTGGTTAAAATGGTCTGATTGTTTCGGTGTGTTACAGCGACGTTTTGGCAATAACTATTTCCACAAGAGCTTGATCATTACCTTGGAACCCCATTTGCAACTTTAGATTACAAGTTATTTTAAACTCAACACACTTTAATCTGACAATCTCAAATCAAATCCCACAGAGTTAATTTGAAAACAGTCAAAAGCTATGTCCACAACTGGGGCAAAGGCATAACAGCAAACCGCAAATCCAAATTGGACATGTCCTAAAACAGGTCAATAATTGTTCTGTCTTTTCTAATTTTGTTCTGACTTTCTTTTGGTCTTGATTGACACAACTGGAGTAATAGAAGAAATGCCAAATGCATCAAAAACCTTTGAGTATGTGCATATAACATGATAAAATTAATGATTATGAATTACGACCAAACTTTATTAAGATATGTGGTGACCCAACATAAAGTGTAGAAAACAAAAAGCAGCAGTTTTGCACAAGTAAAAAAAAAGTCTGGTTTTCACACAGTAACAACATCTACATATGCATCATATGCAGCAATAAAATCTGAATAAAACATATACAGTGTATGTGCCTTGTTTTGAAGTGAAATAAAAATTGCTTGTTTCCCCAGTTCGAGGAACACCATTTTTCATCTGTTTCTCTTAATCTATTTCAGCTCCTTCTGAATGCTGCAATAAAAAAAGTCATAATGTGAATACGACCCATTGTAGACTTGATATAAGAAAGAGCTCATAAGTACATAAGTCTTATATGGCCTACCTCTCCAGATACTCATGAACATTGTCATGACCGTTAAAGCGGGCCAGTCCCACCAGGATCCCAGTGGCACAGCGCCCCTCCTTTTTCCGACACAGGCTACAGTTGCACATCTCTCTGCAGATGGGGCAGGACCATGTCTACAAAAAAAAAAAAAAGCACATGTTGCTACAACAGATGATAATGTTTTAAAGTGTATACTGCATTTAAACTGAGTGATTGGTTTGTGTGTTTCAGATCTGACCGGATCGAGCAGCGCGGCCCGTACATCCTCTCCATAGCGATTCTTCAAGCATGGCCCGCAGAACTGACCTTTGACCCCAGTACAGAAACCACTGCGACACACTGACTTAGTGTCCAGAGTTTTCTGCCTGCACTGGTGACAGGAACTGCCCTGAAGAGGAAAAAAAATACTGTATATAAACAGGTTTTTTTCTGTGGAAGATGACAAGATAACAAATTTGAAAAAAAAAAAAAAAACACGCAACCAACGTTTTCTTTGTCCCAGATCTTGTCCTTGCTGCGGTATGCTATGTTGTCCAGGTCTTCCTCTGTAATCTCGTCAACTGATTTCACATAATACTGGCTCCTTCTGGAGTAGCTCTTTCTTCTTTTGGCTCCCTCGCTGACTTTTTCCTCATTGACCTGCCCAAGCACATTGAGCACTCTGTGTCAGTGTTTACATTTCAATATGATATCCCCATAAAGCTGAGAGAGACAACGTTTTCACATCTGTTAAATGCCTCTAATCAAAGATTAAAAAATACCTCCACCAATGTCCTTATGTCCACAATCCTGGGGCCCTTGCGAACAACAGGTTCACTCTTTTCTTCAATAGCAAACTTCTCAGGAGGACGTGCTTTACGTGATGGGTTTCTCCTTTCAGACCCAGTATCTGGCGCAAACCTGCGTTTCTTAGGTCTTCTTGATTCTTGTGTGGTTTTTTTCTTCTAAAATTCATAAAAAGTTGTTCAGAACAGACAAACAAGTGTTAATTCTGTATATGGTTTAAATGTATGATGCATAACAGTAACTAGTTTGAAGATGGCTATGTGCTTGCAAAATCTCACGTGAGGGGTTGAGGGCGGAGTCAAAACAGCAATAGTAGTGCTTAGATCAGCAAACAGCTTTGCCAGCTATAAAAATGAGGGGAAAAAAACAGTTAATGCCTTCAATATATTGTAGCAGCTCTAAAAAGGTGGCATTTGTTGCAGAGGTGTCCAAACTGTTTTTATTGAGGCCACATACTGAAAAATTAATGTGGAACAGGGCCACTCATTAGAGGTGACATATTGCGACTCCCTAAAAGTGTAGCTCCACCACATTTATCATTATTTATCAGGGCTTGGGACCGGCAAATAGTATGTATCTTTTTTTTTTTCAGTGCCCCAACCACAATTTTTCATTTTTCTACTTTTATGTCTGGTCCACTTCACAGAATATGAAGATTTTACCATGTGATAAGATGTACTACCTGTTGCAAATCGGGCCTATAAGAATGAAGCACAAGGGCCATCAAAAATGGTATGTGGTCAGTATTTATTAGTTTAGACACACCTAGCAAATTGTCCACAAATAAATAGAGCATTGGTTGGGTTCTGTACCATGGCTTTGTTTTCCTGAATGTTTTTGTCTCGCTTCCTTAGGCTATGAGACAAGTCTTCATCATCTTTATCCTCATCCTCCATTTTCTGCTGCTCTACCTTCTGCCTGTTGCGCTGGCGAGGACGTGTTACTTTGTCATTTTGTTCTTTTTTCTCAAGTGCTTGATGTTTGGGGGTGGATGGTCTTTTAATTGGAAACCTAACAGAAACATTGTAAAAACCACTCTGTAATGTTTAAGTGTACCAACTTTTTGTAAAGGCAAGCTTCTTATAGGACAAACACACACACACACACCTCAATGCCACTAAAAGACTGTTTCTCTTTGGGGAGGACGGTTCCTCACCATCAGAATAAAAGTTTGTGTCACTATCCTCAGACTCCACGATCTGAAAAAGTGTGAAGAACAGGCTACAGATTAAATTATCATGCATCCCTGTCATTACAGATATTGTATCATACCTTCATCTGTTTGTTATCACATCCTGTGTCCTCATCTTCACTGAAACCTTCAAACTCTTCCTCACTGTCGGACTGGCTGAACAACTGGGCCAGCTCAGGTGTTATAAACCTGGACTGGAAACGAGAAGTCTATAACAAACAGAGATAAGACTAAACTAACGGTGTAAATGAATAAGACGTGTGATTACACTTATACTGTCTATGGGACCCGCTACAATTTCAAAATAATGGCGTAAATTACAAAAAAAAAAAAATTGTGCATTTTTATATTTTTGGCAGCAGAGGGAGCACTTTGGCATCACTGAAAATGTCCACAAATAATTATTTACAGTTTTACAGTATTTACAACATACATCAGTAATTAGACTTTATAGCCTAATTCGTGTTAAATCAAAATGCTATTTTTTTTTTTTTTTTAATGTTTTCTGTTTTGTTTGTTTATTTTACCCTGTTACAGGGTCTCAGAACATGCCTCTTGTAAAGCCCTTTGAGGCTGTTTTTGTGTTTCTGAGCTGTAAATAAAGTCTTGTCTTGCAAAAGGTATATTCTAAGCCGACTACACATGCAAAGTATCAAAAAATCTCATGTTTATTGCAGGTCACGACAAATAAAACACGGGAGCCTCAATAAGTAAGGTAACTCAAAAAGCACTGTGCAAAACCAAAGTTTGAAAGCCGTGAATGCAGCGAACCTTTTTGTCCAGAAAGTTGTAACGTTATTTGACCGGATGAAACCACACGAAGAGATCTATCCAGTCACAAATAGTAAAGATGTAACCAGCGCATAGAGCCTTACCTTTGATGTGAGAGTCATGTTATAGGGCTATAAGATAAAACTATAGATAATTTATCACCGGTTTAAAAATGTGGATATAAAAAACAATGAGCAGCAATGGAGTTTAAAAACCAACAGCGCAGAAGTTTGGCCACTACCAAAGACAGGTGTCGTCCTCCCTGAGTACGAAACTTTATTGTTTAATTTTATTAATTTCAGGAAGTGTCAGGTTAATTTAAATATTCATAAATAAAACACTTGGTAAATTGTAGACTATTTAGTGAATACAAGTTTTATTTGTATTGTTTGAACAGGCAATTATTTTTTAAATCCCCTTTTATCAACAATGGTGCAGTCCATTCTTTCCCGCGAAAACTTTCAGTGGGCGTGTTTTTTCGCTCAGGCGAACCATAAACTGTAATCTTCTGTCTGAAGTAGCACACCAAAGCAGGTTCAATAACACGGGCAACGGAGCAGAGGACAGATAATTAAAACATAGATAGATAGATAGATAGATAGATAGATAGATAGATAGATAGATAGATAGATAGATAGATAGATAGATAGATAGATAGATAGATAGATAGATAGATACATACATACATACATACATACATACATAGATACATAGATAGATTTGGAAATTCTGCTCCGGATCTATGGATTAATCAGACCACATCGATGCTCTTTCTTTACTAAATAATCCCATTGTATTAGGCAAAATAATGACAGCAAAACTATACACAAATGTTAACCACCTCTTTTATTGTCTAGAACAACATCTTTTACACTGAGTTGTGTAAAAACTTCTGCAAATGACACATTATTGGCAGGGAATGCGATATGCACAGACAGAAGGCCAGGTGTTTGAGCAAAGACTATCATTCCATTCCATATCTGTCCCGTGGTGAGCATGTCCACAATGCTCTGCTGCATTTAAGTTGTTGGGCTCTCTTGTTCGCCAAAATGTAAAATCCACTGGGGACCCATCCGACCACATCCATGCTGCTTCTTTGTGAATGTCACTGAGTCCAATCCAGGTGTGTCCCTGATTGTGATCGAAGTTCTGAATTAAAGTTTTGACAAAGTTATGTTCCTCCGGGCTGTGGATGGACACCAGGTTGGCCTTCTGTGACACACAGTGGAGCTCTGCATCAGCCCAGGCCAAATCTGTGGCCACATACTTGTAACAGCGGTCATTGAATCTGTACCAGAACATGGGGCAGACACCGCGCTCCAGCTTCACTTCATTGAGCTCAGAAGAAGAGACCAGACCCAGGGACAGAGCCAGGGATAGAGCCAGGACGACCATGGACAACTGCATGGTGTTAGAGTGAGCAGGAGCAGGACAAACAAAAACCTTTCTCTCATAGGACATGAAGTGGGCTGTGACCTTTTATTTGTGCCAACACAAATCAACCACTGTGAGATAAAGAAGCTGTTTAAACATTGACAGACTCTTCACCAGTAATGTTAACAAAACTGCTGCATTCAGTTTTTCTTCCACGAATTGTTTTAATTCCATAAGAAAGACATGAATAGTAACTTCACTTTTCAGACTATGTATATGTGTATTACCTAAATTAATCTACTGCACTTACCTAAACTATTTAAATCATATTACTACAAACTTATTACAAACTTCTAAAAAAAAAAAAAAATAACTGCAAGGACCTGCAACTCAAAATAGATGGTGTTGTCCAAAATGATAATGAAATTCTAGCAAATCATTTTAATGAATATTTTATAAATACTGTTCTGTCTGGCACAAACATTTTCAATACCCTATTTCTCCCAGTCTTCTGTATGTGATACATCAACTTTCAGACTGAAACCTGTTAATGATGACAAAGTGAGAACTGTTATCACAAAGCTAAACAACAGCAAAGCAAAAAATATCTGTATGGGCTGGATATTGCATTCTTAAAAAGCCAGAATGAAACACTAGCCTCAGTTCTCACAAAAGCAATAAATCAGTCAATCAAAGAAGAAGAAGGTGTTTTTCCAGAATTTCTAAAGCTTGCTATTATAACACTTGTGCACAAGTCGGGAGATAAACAAGAGGTCAGTAACTATCGACCCATTAGTATTCTCCCCACCATCTCCAAGGTCTATGAGAAGGTTGTAGCTGAGCAGCTGATAGAACATCTTGATGCAAATAAGTCTTTGCAAAGTTCTTTGCTATTTGGTTTCAGCAGGAACTTTTCCACTGAAACGGCTTGCTGTTACTTCCTTGAACAAATAAAATCTAGCTTAGACCATGGAGGGGTAATGGGAGCTGTCTTTCTTGACTTGCGCAAGGCTTTTGATACTGTGAGTCACAGAATCTTGCTGAGTAAATTGGGGTTTTTGGACTTTCCCAACATACAAAGGACTGGATTGCATCTTGCCTGAGTGGGAGGCAGCAGTGTGTGAGAGTAAATAGCACACTATCTCCTCTCAAAAATTGTACCATGGGAGTGCCACAGGGCTCTATTTTAGGGCCGCTGCTTTTTAGTTTTTACATAAACGATCTTCCCTCAGTGTGTGATGTTAAGATCATCATGTACGCTGATGACACTGTTGTGTTCACTCATGGGAAGGATGAAGCTGAGGTGGCCTTGAGATGCAATGTATTTTACAAATAGACGTAAACTATTGAATTATCCAGATATTTTTATAAATGAACAAAGAATTAAAAATGTTCATTAATTTACATATTTAGGTGTCACCTTAGATTCAGCTCTGACTTTTAAAACTCATGTTAAAAAACTTTGAAATTTTCTAAAATTCAACCTGTCAAATTTTAGATATATACTCAATGATACTGTCACGTATTCTTTATTGTGTGACTAGCTGGTCGCAGGTGTGCAAAACAGTTCTCAGACCTGTTGAATTATTATATTAACTTGCCCTTAAGACTCACAATAAGAAACCTCGACAGTATCACCACTGTCCCATTCTTGCTAAATATAAATTTCTGAACTTTGAAAATTTTATAACATACGCTAATATTTGCCTACTATTTAAAATGATTCATGGTTCCACTGCTCCTTCCTTGAGAAGCTTTATCACACTGAGCTCCGAAAAGACAGCTCGAGACACACCCTCAGCTTCCAGGGGAGAGTGCAGGGTTCCTAAATGTAGGACCACATTCACTAAATCAGCCTTCTCTTTTGTTGCCGTCATTGGAATAGTTTGCCAACAGAGATCATTACATGTACCAGGTTCCAAACGTTTGCACGCCTGACAAAGGAATGGCTATTTTCAAAGCAAGTGTGCACTCATTAGTGATGAATGTGTGTGTGTGGATGAATGTCGCTATGCCTAATACAAAGTGTGTATGTGTGTGTGACTGTATTGTACTCCTGACAGAGTGAGTGACAGTGGGGAGAGGGAGAGAGAGAGTGTGTGTGCGAGTAAAAGGTTGGATGTTGGAGTCGTTTTAGTGTAATGTTTGTAGATTGACCCTGTGTTTGACCCATGTTGCTGTATGTGTTTCTGTTATTTACTGACTAGTCTACTTATCATTAATCAACAATCTCTGTTATTTATTTCAATAACATCAACCTGTCCAGGGACTACAGGTGGAAATTAGCGTTCTTTTGCTAGAACCTGGCACCAAGCGTCTCTCCTTGTGACTTTCTCGAGGTTAATGTATTGTTGTGTGTTGTAACTGTATAAATAAACCATATACTTACTTACTTACTTATTATGCATATCCACTGGGCTGGCAAAAAAAAGTATATACATGTGAGATGTTTGCCTGTCACACAGCTTTTTAGTGTAGTATCGAATGTGCCCTGTGTACTTGTGTTATTTGTTTATTTTTTGCCTACACCTTACATAACTGCTTAAAACAACAACACCTTGCCACAGGGGATTGGCCATTTAGCCAGAAACACTGTGCCAAATGCTATTGTGAATGGTGGAGAGAATATCACACTTTTATAAGATTAGACTCCACTGTAATTAAGCTTCCTCCCATCGCCCCAAAACATGCATGTATAGGAGAAATCTGAAGTATCTGAAATGTCCCTAGTGAATGAATGTAAGAGTAAAATGGTTGTTTTTCAGTCTATGTTTCTTATGTCTTGGCCCTACAATTAATTAACCAGGACAGCCAGAATCTAGCCAGCCTCAAGCCCTAACAGGACAATGTGTGGGAAAAGGAATTAATAATATAACTGTATATCTACTGGCTGTATGTAAATATAGGTTTTGTCTTCTCTTGTTGTGGTTATCAGTATAAGTGAGATACAATAAGAGCCATAGCCAATAGTTTGATTTAGCCTATGTGTATGGTGTATGATGTAAGCTATGTTCAGCTGTATAGGGACATGTTGTTTGACGCAGTATAGGACCAGGACAGCTGCATGGTGATGATCTAAGAGTCATTAAGTGAGCTGTGACCTGTTAACTTGAGTCAACTCAAATCAAGCAGGCTGAGAAATAAGACCTATATTACATTTAGTTTTCTCTCCCAATCATGGAGCATTATACATTTAGCCAGAAACACAGTACCAAATGTTTGACTGTGACTGACATCTGTATACACACTTTATTGTTCACATGCATGGGCCATATCCAGATGTGTATAGATATAGATGTAATTGTTACTGGCATCAGTACGCCATGGGTCAGCTGAAAATACTGTATGAGCGAGAGACCGTGGTGGAACGGTGGCAAAGTGGTTTGCACTCTCACCTCGCAAGAAGGTGCCAGCTTCGAATCCTAGACTGCGTGAGGTCTTTCTGTGGAGTTTGCCTGTTCTCCCCGTGTCAGGGTGGGTTTCCTCTGGGTGCTCTGGTTTCCCCCATCAACCTAAAACATGGACAGTAGGCTAATCCTCCAGCTAGGAACTCCTGACCAAGATCCTGATGGAGAGTTTTGGAGAGCTGCACTGTGGGTGCCCACTGCTCCTGAAAGGTTGCCCTAGGCGCACTGAAGGATGGGTCAAATGCAGAGAACAAATTTCCCAAGGGGACACATGCTGAAGTGCAGGCTTCAAACTAAATGCTCACAACATGTTTATACATCAAGCCAGAAACAGTTTCTCAGAAACATTTGATTGTGAATGACATGACGACAACCTAAGAATAAACATTTTATTGTCATCTTTGCTCGTCAGGACAAGGTGAATGAGACTTTACAACCCAGGGCAGATAATACGAGATGCACAGACAGAGGGGAGCTGGGCTGAACAACGAGCATCGTTCCATTTTAAATCATGTGGCTGGTTAGTGTTACCACAGTGTTCGACCACACCCCCTAACCCGTTATTGGGCTCTCCATCATTCCAAAAGACAAAATTCACTGGGCAACCGTCAGACCACATCCATCCTCCTTCCTTGTGAATGTCACTGAGTCCAATCCAGGTGGGTCCTTGACTGTGGTCGAAATTCTGAATCAAAGATTTGACAAAGTTATGTTCCTCCGGTCTGTGGATAGACACCAGGTTGGCCTTCTGTGACACACAGTGGAGCTCTGCATCAGCCCAGGTCAAACGAGTGGCCACATACTTGTAACAGCGGCCACTGAAGCTGTACCAGAACATGGGACAGTCACCGCGCTCCAGCTTCACTTTAGTGAGCTCAGAAGAAGAGACCAGACCCAGGGACAGAGCCAGGGACAGAGCCAGGATGACCATGGACAACTGCATGGTGTTGGGAGTAAGAGCCAAAAGAGTGCAAAGAGAAAATCTTTCCAGTGTGTAAAAGCCTGCTTACTTTTATAGGCCATGAAGTGGGCTGGTACTTTTTATTTTGTGCCAACACAAATCAACCGAAGCAACTGTGTCCTCATACACAGGTGTGACATTATTTACCTAGAATAAAGATAAACTTTGTTCAGTTTAACACTTGTTGTTACATGCAGTTCTTTGATTTTAAGTTGTAAAGTTTAGCCAATTACAAAGTTGTTGTATAATGACTTAAACCAGAGCAGGATTTGCACTCAGTCAATAATTAATATAACTGCACTGTTATATGATGTGATCTCTTTTTTATGACATTTTAAATATTTTATTTACCACTGGTCATCCATCTATGTTGTGTCTATCTCTATTATTCTAATTTACAAATAGTCCCCTTAAAACTTCAGTATGTCCTATCTGCATTATGTGCAGTTTTATTATATATATATATAATTTGATTCTAATCAGCAACCAACAATAATGGGTGAAAAAAGTTGCCTTCTTTATAACATCAGGTGGAAAATGAAGGCTTCAATTTAAGCAGCTGAGTACACATTGCAAAATTCAGTGACCCTTTACAAGATAGCGCTGTTGGCTCGGCTGTTCTCACAAATGTTCTGAAACACCATTTACCCAGTTCTCACTAACATGTTCAGGTTCATACAGGTTTAAACTTGGATAATAAATGATAGATTCAGGCATCAGTCCCACTAGTACAGGCAAAAACAAAAACAACCATATGCCATTATTGTCACATAAAACCTATAATTTATTCTTTTTCAGTAAAATTTTCACATAGTAAAACGCTGCTTTAGAAAACCAGGTGGAGGGACACAAGGGGAAACATATTGCTTTGTGGTCAACTTTTTTTTTCATTTACAACAGATAAATAACATAACCAAGGAATATATTTACACATGAACAATATTACAGTAGTACAAAGCCTTCATTGTGTCCTCTCTCACTCTGTGGACAGTGTATGTTTTTTTCTTTTATCATGCAAACAGCTTTAAAACAACATTAAAAAAGTAACTTTACACATGACAGTGGCTGTTCAAAGATACACCTTGTGGCTGGTTCCCTCCCTCACAGTATAAAGTGAGCATCAACACGCTCTTAGCACTAGACATGGCATAGAAACCTTTTAAATAAACAGTTTATTACAATAAATAACCAGTAACACAAATGCTTTCTGGAACAAAATGTGTTGTGCGTGTATAATCATGTGTCGTATGGTAATAACAAAGACCAAACATTGTATACTGTAGCTAACATAATAAGTCTACTTTCTGAATCTTTCGATAGTTTTGGGTGGTTTATCAACTACTCATAAAGAGATACATTATAAATAAACTATAATATATGTAAAATTCCCATGTAGTTGACCTGTTAAAAAAATGATTGTTGAATAAAATAGGAGCTAGCTACCTGCTTCTAATGCTGCTTAGGATAAAAAAAAATTGCTCATAACACTGTAAAAATCAGTCAGCTTTTTTGGCACTAACACAAGTATCAGTATATTCTTGACCTAATGCACAAAGAAAGGTAGCTCTTCTCTCAGAAAGACTTGGTCGATAAGAAAATAACAGTGATCATAAAACATGGTCTTGTATTGCACATTCAGTCTCCATTATGTGTTGAGACAGACTGTGTAGTTGGTATGGCTAAAAAAAACAAAACAAAACACAATACTAATAAACAAGTTATATTCTAGCAGCAGAACTTACTGTAACATTTGGCACAGTATATAGTGGTGACTAGGTCAGTAAACACAAATCAATAAGAGAGGAGACAGCAAAACTTGGTTAATTCAGAAAAAAAAAAAAAAAGTTTTTCAAGCATATTCAAACTATGTCCTAAACCTGCACATAGTCGAGCTCTGCATTGTCAGGGAATAATGTCACCCATAGAGAGTAAAGTATAGATCATGATCAAGACGTCCAAACTAACCCTGACTAGCAGGAGTTCGCCTTAACATTGAAAAGTGGTCGGGCCTCTGAACAGTGACAACACTAACAGAAGTATAAAGTATTCAGCTGCAGAACAGACTAAATAAATAACCACAAACGCACAAAACAATGGCATATTCAGTCAAAAAGATACTGTACAAACTAATTACAAGTATTTCTTATTTTTCTCTTTTTTTTGGCAAATCTGTGGCTGTGCAGAATCTCTTCTTACTACAATTCGTACACAATTGGCATATTCATAGCTTTGAATCCTTTGTTTTCTTATCGTTAGTGCTATTAAGCCTTCAGACGCCAAAGTAGACTTCCTGGTAGGCGTCTTGCTGTCCGCTTGGCAACTCTGCTGGTAGTGGGATTTTGGATCTTGTCACATTAAGCGTCCTTTATGTCACACCCACTGGCTGCTAATAAATCAGGATCCTTGCTTTTTATTAGGTGCATTCAGGCACGGGGCTCCAGTTTGTGTGAGAGCTCGAATAGCGTTTGCTGATTGTCAATGATGTGAAGATACTGAACGCTGGCTCTCACCTCAGGGCTGTCCATGCCGATGACCTCATTACCTGAGAGACATACGTACACATAGAAAAAGATTGTCAAACATCTGCCTTAGTAGTAATATAGTTTATTTCAAGCACATAATAAACAAAATTACATGCACACATACACAATGTACACATATACAAAAGGATACAAACAAAAAACAAAACAAAAAAACATCCTATGCCTTATAGGAAGATTATAATCCTAGAGTCTGTCTGGAAATGGTTGCTTGGAAACTGTTAAGATACACAACTCTAACTGAACAGCAGATGGCGGTAGATGCCTGAAAATTAACTTTAGACAAAACAGTAACTAACCTGGCTGGTCACTTTGGCAGTGGCGAATCATTCTCACTGTGTCTGCAATCATGTGCTGTAAAAGATATTTTAAATAAGTATTTTTTATATATTTAGTTAAGGTTTTACACAAACTTTTTACACAAAGTAAAAAAAGTGACTCGACTAACCAGTTTTTCAAAGTTGACCAGGTTGTCATGAAAGGTTTTATTCCCCTCGTGGATAAAGGTGATGTCTAAGATAAGAAAGTATACATAATTAGTAAAACCAAAATCAATAATGCATATTTTATAATGTATGTATAATGTATATGCATATGTATAATGTTGATGTATTAAAAGTGATACCTTTTAAAAGAAGAGGCATGAAGGGGATCTTGGGAGGTTTCATCCTCTTAAAGGATTCTCTATAGGCTTTGTGGTTGAGAGATGGATCCTAAGTCCCCACAAAATAGGAGAGGAAAACATTTGGAAAAAAAAACAAAAACTATGCATCTTGCAAAGAATAAGACAGCAAAATCTTACCGTAATAAGCTCCAACTCAGAAAAAAGCTTCTTAAACTTTCCTGGACATTTCTAAAAACATGCAGTCAAAGTTTTGGTTAAATAAAAAGGATGTGAACATACTTTTAAATGGTAACTACATGCTTACCTCCCAGGTTTGGTTCAGTCGACTGACAGCTGCTGTGTTCAGACCCATGATGATGGCAAACGCAGAGTTCAGGTTTCTTTGGGCTTTACAGCTGTGAAAATAGACTAATGTTCTATAACTCTGTAGATATAGATGGCTAGGTTTAGGTTATTTCTGAAATAAGAAGTGAGCTTACTGAGCAGCGATCTTGATAAACTTCTTGAGCAGCTGGACTCTCTTATTGAGTGACACACACATCAGGACTTCCGACATGACCCATTGCTGAACCTCATTACAGCGCTGCAACAAGAGGGACAGCGCCGCCGTGTGGCCTGAACCAGGAACTCGGCTCAGAGTGTAGTACACCAGCTCCTGCTACAAGAGGAGGGCAAACACAGTGTAAAAATCTACTCAAATTATTAAGTTATTAAGTTATTAAGTAAAAAATAAAAATAAAAAAAAAAACAAATAAACAAACAAATAAATAAATAAATAAATACATTTGTTGTTAGAGTTATAGTTGTTTCTGAAAATGCTTGGTACATGATACTCATTGTGTTACAGAGCAGTAAATAAAACTGATTGGCCTAAGCCAGGGGGGCCCGCGGGCCAAACTTGGCCCTTCACAGGGTTTGATTCGACCCGCGAGGGGGTGCTGTGATTCAAAAAGGGTATCTATTGAATTCTTTTGTGCACTGAATAGACTGTGGTGGTAGGGAGTCTCCCAAGTCTACCTAAATAATGTAATAGTTTAATCATAGATCTGTTTGCATAAGTTCTCATTACATTCTCAACATTATTGTGTTTAGCCCTTGGCTTACTAATACATTTTCATTTTGGCCCACTGAGGGAAAAAGTTTGGGCACCTCTGGCCTAAGCCCTTCTTGTAGAATTTGCCTTCTACTTTGTTGCTCACAAAAGGAGCGCTCTTCCTGACAGCCACTGAGCTGCAGGAACACTTTCTGTACTCATGATCCAGCAAATCTTATGGCATTTTCATATTTAATGCCTGTTCCAGCGACATCTTGTATCAATATGAATTTATTATGGTGTGCTGCTGTGTGCGTTAAAGTCCCAAGTGGTACCTCGTGGATGGATTTGAAGAGGGTCCAGTCTAGGTGGGTTAGAGCAGTTGCCACGTCCCATGTGTTAATACCTAAGAGTCGCACTGGCCTCCTGCTTAGTTCAGTGCAGTCTGTCAGTGGAGGCTACACAAAAAAACAGACAGATAAAAGTCAAATATACTGTACGACTGAGGTGTACACAATATCTTAATTTTTACAGAAAATAAGGCCAAGAAGTGCAACACAATCAGGCCTCTTTTATAAACCAAGAACAAAAAAGCCTGTAGGGAATTCAAGTACAACACTCACTAGAAACAATATATCATAGTAGGAAGAACCTTTGGCATTATACAAGCAAATACAAAAGAAAGATGAGAGGGGAGTGGCCTCTTACAGTATACCACAATTTTATAACTATCAGTTACAATTTTAACCAGGTACGTGCAGCTCTTTAAATGCAACCCAGCCTCTTTGTACATATTTGATCACAAAAACGGCCTTGTAGTTTAGATAGATACTTTTTTTTTGTGGGACAGTATTTTATTTCATGCCCAAATGACTCACATGATGATACAGATGCATACACTGTTATTTAAGCAAGTATAACTATCTTCCTGAAATGTTTGATATACCACTTTAAGCATTTGCAGTTGGGAAAGACCTGACAGAGAGAAGGACAAAAGATACAAACCAAGATTTCAGTGAGATTCCTACGACAGGCCACCAGTTTTCCCTGTGGGGTTAGCGACTCTGAGTAGACGCAGTCACTGGGCTGTAACACTCTCCGCTCTGCGCAGGCGAACACATGTGGAGAAATGACAATCATAATGGAAGTCAAAGGTGGAGAAAATGAGCTTTCACAACAGGGACTTTGGACTTATTGAGTGTGTACCTCCATTGTGCGACACCACTGCCAGCACCATCTCCTCATCGGTGCGGTCTAGCTTCAGGCCGACAATCCTTAGCAGCTCATGGGCCTCCAGCAAAGGGTGTGTGTGGACGCTTAAATACGAGTCAGGGCTCACGTACACACAGCAAATCACTACGGCAGATACACAATAAGCTGTCAATGTTTAAGAGGAGCTAAGTCAAAAAGCACATTTTTCTCAAGAGCTAAAACAGAGAGAGTGCCGTTTATCAAATCTGCATATGCATATTGAAATTAAACTCACGCTGTCATTATCAGCAATTTTCTGCAATTCTGTGCAGAGATTCTGTATGAATGCTCATTACTCACCCTCTCTAGTTTCAGTCGGTGGACTTCGGTGTTGTAAACAGTTTTCCTTTAAACTTAACTGTTGGTACATTTGTTTACTCTGTACCAAAAACAAACAAACAAATAACATTAAAATGACTGACGTAGACTTGTTAAACTGAATAAAGTTGAATTATAAATCTTTATTAACTGTAAACATCAAAATGAATTCACCTATACTTGTGGACTTTACTGTACTTATTGCCATTTAAAAAGGGCAGTATTATACCACAATATTTTGAAATATCCCCAGAATAACAGCTTGATGTTACACAAACCAAGTCTTTTGTGTATTGTTACAAAAGACTTCCAAGCAGTGATGTGTTATTAGCAAGCCAGGGTTTAAAAACGACCTGTATTGCACTACAAGTAGTTAAGAGTAAATTCAGAGTATCCGGAGTACTGTATGCATGCTGGGATAACACATTCCTACATATAATTCCTTTAACCACAAATTTAAGATACAGCCATGTAGTATTTCTAGTTCACAATCATTTGCATAGTCCTACCTTTTGGTTTGGTGGACAATCATCTACTGTGCTGTAATGAACAAACAGAATGATGTTAGAGAGCAGAAGTACATTTCAAACATATGCATGGACATACTTAGGTTAATACACTTACTGTCTTCTGCGTAGAAGCTTCTGAAACTCTTTAAGGTCTTTCTCCAGAGTGGGAAACTCATACAAGTCTTCTAAAACACACCTGTAGAGTGTCTATAGTGGGAACAGAGAATTAACATGCGTATGAACTTTCAGTGGCATTGCAGCAACCATTTAATAATGTTGTGTCTACTCTGTGTACTCTACTGTTGTGTGGATGTGGCAGAAGATTTAGTAACAACATAAAACCTGAGCCATGTTAACACAACTTACACGGAGCACACACCTGCTCATCCCCGTCACTGACCCGCCATAGCCCCTTTCCCCATTCCCCATCGTTCCTCTGTTACTAGGCAACCATCACCTGGGTTACGCACCGCATACCAGATAATCTCCATGCCAACCCTCACATCCGGTTGCCATGGAAACTCAGCATCATAGAACTCGAGCTGTCATTTTACAAAGAGACAAGTGATGGCCGTGTGCTTGTTGCTAGACAGATTTGTATGTTTTGTCATGTACAGTATAAATGTAATGATGCCATCCATGAACATGCAGGGATACACAGTGAGCACAGGCTCCATTTTGACCTTAAGAATGTCTCTTTAATGTTTCATTTGTAGGGACTTTTCTTCTTTGGTTCCTTTAATTGCACATATTAGAAAATAAATTCTAAAATTTGTTATTTTCAGGGTGCATCTTTTGGTATAAAAGAAGTAATATAGAGTGAAGTTATAGAGTTGATATAAAAAATGTATTGTAAACAAAATAATATAATATTGTAATAGTAATTTGTAATTTGTGACTTTACATAATGCAACTCCTCTGTTCTGACCTTTGAATTTTGGGGCCTTTTTGCATATCTAATGAACATAACTGTCTGTGCAAAACCTAAACAGCATGACAGTGGACACTGGCTGATGTAGACGTTGATAGAGGATGTAGATGAACAACAATCTGTAGAAGCAGTAGTGTTACCTTCAAGAAGCTCCGAACGTGCTCCTCTTCTTTGAGGAAGTCCTTATAAAGCCTGCTCCAGTGAGAGACTAGCTGTAGCACCTTGCGCTTCCTGAAGAGGGCGTCCTTGCCCTCCTCCTGTCCCCTGCCGCGGGCACTGCTGTAAGTGCAAGAGGTCAAGGACAAAACCAGGGTGTAAGAGTGTTACCTAAAAGGCTAAAAGGATGTGAGTGGTTTTTGTGTTGGTTCAGTAAGGATATTGTCCCAGCAGTGCTTGACAGAGGTCAGGGGTGGACATGAACACCAGGTACGTCAAAAGGAAGTCATCCAGCAGCATTTCTGAAAGGCAGGAAATGTATTGTTAACAAATGGTCACTGGGCCTCTGGCTGCAATGCTCATAAATGGTGTTTTTTGTGCATTTGTGAAATCATTCTTACTCCCGATATTAACTTTGTATTATAAATAAACAAATTACTTTTTTATCAGCTGACAGGTCAGATAGTAAGGCTTTGTCATATTACCAAACCCAATTATCAAATAGTGTCCTCTTCATTACACTTTGACATTTTGACATTACATATGACTCACATAGTCTATTAACTAGCTGTACCTGTAATTTATTATTTTAGCACATAGACACGGGATTTACACTGGATATTAAAATATATAACATACAATGTCTAGGCATAACAAAACAAAACCAAGAACATTTTGCAAGGTTTAGAAAGACTCAGGACATTCCATGCACTTGCCACAAAGTTTAAACTTCCAACAAAGAGCAAAGAAACCTATCAGAGTGAAGCGGGCTAATGCAAGGCAGCACCAGTGTGTGCGACCCAGCAGGTGCTGGATGGGTAAGAAGCGCGCATAAACAGCTCCAGTGGCAGATGGGTAATGAGCCATTGTCAGAAATGTGAAGGCACTCTGATGTGTGTGAGAGTGGGGAGTCAAAGTCATTCCCCGGGAAAATGTGTGACCCAAATATGGTTCTGTTGGGCAGAGAGCAAAGGAATCAATTATAGAAGACTAAGCACAGGCCGGTGCATTAAAATTTGATCAGCTGTCTTCTCTTTAGAAATAAAAACAACTTTCTGGGGAAATATCTTCAGGCAGGCTTGAATGAGCTGTTGTGTTTATGGTTTATGTCTCAGTTAACATGCTTCCTTTTACCTTCTACCTCCATCTTTCTCTCGATCCCTAACTATCCTTGCCCCCCCTACGAGACTACCTCAGTTAGTCATTTTCTCTTTCCAGGCGGCTCCAATCCCCCGCTATGTCTGTCCCCTTCTCAGCACTGTGTGATGATAAATATCCATTTTCATCTTCAACATATGCCCTCTGTGTTTGCCCGCTGCGCTGTACACACCCAATGTCGAACACACACAGTTGCCCTGGTGAATAACTCATTGTGGTTTGACCTTCGGTAGTGCACTCTTGAGAAGAGAGAGGAAAAGAGAAAAACGGTGTATGCGCTAAACTAATCGCAGTAATCTGCTGTTGTGTTTTATGTTAGCTGTGTGTTTTTTGGTTTATGCGGGGAGGGGTGGCTGGGATAATCGCTCTCTATTCAGAAGCATGTTGGTGCCTGTTAAACATGCTGGAGAGCTCAGCATAGTTATAAAGGCATACTGATGCTGAGCACCCTCCAAAGGGCGAACATACAAGTAATACATGAGTTTTTCACAAGTAAGCAACAAATACATCTGTTCCATATCCTTAATCTCCACCCACATCCTAAATCACAATTAAGCAAATTATAAAACACTTTTTCTAGCATTTGGTCTTCACAAAGACCATCTCAGTTCTCTCTCTCTCTATAACTCTTCCTCTTTCTTCCTTCCCTTCCTGCGTTTCAGTGTGATGGCTCCCAGAGGAGAGCTGGGAACTGGTGGTACTGTTGATGCATAAAGACTCCTTGTCTTAAAACGGTGTATACAGGCAAGAGCAGTATTCAGTAGGCCTGGATGCTGTTAGAAAAAGATGTAATATTTAATAATAATGTTGAATACACTGACTTAAATGAATTGACTTGTTTGAATGTCCTGCATAGTATAAGTTAGATTTAATTCAAATACAATAATATAATATGTTTACATTCAATTGCTCATTTGTGTTTTAATCCTCCAAGACAAACAGGCAATAATAATATTTCATTTTGCTGTGTGAAGCTCTAACATTCAGACAGAGTTTGGCATCGTCAATTTAACAACTGCAACAGTCCGAGTTGACTGAAATGGTCACTGACCATGATTATTACTGTTTACTGAACAAACAGTTAATGCTTTAAATCAGAAGGCATTGTACTTATTGTAGAAACAATCAAATACAGTATTTCACATAATCGTTAGAAAATCAATCTAGCTAGTCATATAATCAATTAAACATCATCTTGCCAGGTTTCCCTTCAGGAGAAGTTCAGACAAATTAACACAATTTAAAAGTAATCGGTGCTCTCCTGTAGTGCATAATACATTGATTACAGTAACAGTATAATAAATAAACAGGATATGGTTGCACTATATAGGACTTGTACATTGTAAAGGTGAGTTATGGCTCTTAAGTGAAAATGTTATCAGCACAGAATGCCAGAGACGCCTCGAGGGAATCATTTCACAAACTCATTAAAGCATTTAACCTCTTGTGTGTTCCTCATATTTACAGGCAGAGACATGGCTGTATGAATGCACACCTGAATGGTTGACGCACAATTTTACAAAGAAACAATAATTGACCTCAAGTGCATTCCTGCTGGGTTCGAACTTCATACAAAATAAAACTGGCTTGAGCCATGTTGGAACTTGTTTTGCAACACGGCAATGTAAAATGAAAATAAAATTCCATATTAACAGTGATTAAAACATTTTTGGTAAACACAAAAGAAAGGAATAGAAATTTAAGTTTTTACAGGGCTTTTTAAATAATCATAAACTTACCACTCTCTCTATTTTCCGGGGCCCCTCTCTGGTCGTCCAGCCGGAGGTCGCTGAGTAGATGCTCCAAGATTTTGAGTGGTGTTCCTGACACCACCACATACCTGTAGGACAGCAGGTCACTGTCAGAGCAGTCATCCTCATTGGGCCAGCAACCCCAACCTAATCCATCTCTCCATTCACTGCCCCAGGCTCCTCTCCTCTCCTCCTCCTCCTTATCCGCCTCATCAATATAGCGAAGATATGGTACATCAAATGTGGGAACCTCAAAACTGTCTTCACTGTCTTCATCTTCATCATCTAAATCCTCCTCTGCCTCGGCAAGTGTAGCACGCTCAGCCATCTTCATTTTCATAGTCTGACATAAGAGCCCTCATCTAAGATTTCTGTATCCATGAATGGTGCACCTCTGTGGGGTAAAATGCCTTGTTGTGTTCCCTGTCAGCAAAAAGAAAACCTCCAGGGACTCAACCTGCTCTGTGACTGCTCCTACAGTAGCACTGCTGCAAGACTGAACTGATTCCAACTGAAGATAGTGAACACACACATAATCGCACACCCACTTAACCTGCCTGTCAGTGACACTCCCTACATTGTGCCTTAGGTCTTGGCACATATTGACTTAACACAAATGTGCACACTGAACAGTGTATAATAATTTGCAATAGCTCTTGGTAGCAACATTTCCCTTAGTTAAAAACAAAAAAGCTATTCTTTACCTCCTCTGTGCTAAAAGCTGAAGCATACATTATCCTAGACACTGATAGTATATGTGGTGGTTGCTACTCAGCGAAAACGACAGGATGCAACAACAAGCAGGGAGGGGTCTAATGATTATACATTTGAAGATACAGCTGGGGTTAAAGGCACTTATTAAACTGGGAACTAACCTCTTGTCGCAATCCTCATCTCTGTAGCCGCCTCCTGACGAGGTCGGCGAAGGCCGATCCGAGGGCGATGTCACAGATGACGTCACGCGCTGCAAAACCAACACGTCCCGACCCCTCTCCTTCAGGCAGACCCGGCCCACGTTGTCCTGAGAACCAACAGGGAGTAAGTGAGACAAGGACACCACTGTCAAGGGGTTAATGAGACAGGCAAACCAGTGAGGAATCCAATGGCTGTAAAATGAAAGGAACTCACGGCAAGACAGGAGCGAAGTCATATATAATACCTACATAAAATAAAAGTACAGACATCGGCCAAGGCACTGGGTTTATCTCGCACCAACTATGCACACTCTTGGCACACAGGGTAAGAATATTAAAGTTAAAATAAAAAAAACCATTAAACATAGTTCTACATTAAAAATATAATCCTCTTTCGGTGGCAGAGATTTGTGGTCTTGTGTGCATTAACCAAAAACAGGTTGTGATTGGTGTTGCATTGGTGTGGTATACACGCCTGCTGAGAATACAGAGAATACATAAAAAAGAAAAAAGAAAAGGCTGCCCTAATAGCACAAGACTAGATTAAAGGTTTGTTTGTTTAACATAAGCACAAAAGCTGACAATGATTATCTTGGCACCTTAATCGCGAAGTTTTATATTTCCCTTCTGAAGTTTTTTCTTTATTATGTAATAAATAACGGGGGAGAACTGAATGCAGGCTGAAATGGTGTCCTGTTACAGAAAAAAATGAAAGGCAATATGATCTGTGACTTTAGCACACACTTGCAGTGATGGTACAATGAGAACAGGGCTCCAGATGGACAGAGCGGCACAATAGGAACAGCCTGAGGAGAACAGAGAAGAAGATCAAAGTAAAAGAAAAAGAGCGAGAGGAGCGGGACAGGAGCAACATGTCTCCTCCAGATGCTCACTGCAAACTTTGTTTTCAAGGAAGAAGTAATCAAGTATGACACAGCTTTCTCAAGAGCCCTGTGTTTCTGCATTGTTGTTTTTTTTTTTTTTAGTTTAAAGGCAACAGCTATAACATAAAGATGGTAAGAAGCATTCCCTCACACACGTATGCCGTCTGTGTGACTGGCAGATGAAACGACTGGCTAATCTATTCAGACTTGGGTCAACCTTATCAAAATGCCTAAAGATAGTTTTTTTATTATTTGAATGAGTACTTGCAACTATTTATCAAGACAGTAGAGCCATAAAATTAATGTAGCAGAATAAAGATTATTTTGGTTACAATGTCACTGGGGGTGTCCAATTTTAGGAAACTGTGTTATTTAAACTAGGGACAGATGAATGCTACATAAAGAAACAGCTGAAAGTTGAAACTGTGATGCATAAAGATGGGCAAAGGGCCAACCCAGAACAAGCCATTAATTACATTTTGGGCTCCAGACCACACCCCACAGCCCAGATATAATATTAAGATACCATGTTTGGTCTCTGAGTGGTCTAAAGCCACAACCATAAGACCACATCATGCAGGGTTCAAAAAACGACTAGAACACTTTATCACAAGCCTCCCTCTTTATCTCAGCTTTTACGTCCTGTTTCTTTACACTATCAACAATGTACTAAAGTAAAAACCCTTTAATTATAGTAAAATGGAGTGTTATGTAACCAACATGCGCTAAAGAAAATGTGTTGTTTTTCTGATACAGTAGCAAACTGTTGATGCTTTTGATAACAAGCTCACACTTCTTTATAGTGGGGCCAAAACAAACAACACTGAGCCAACATAGTCGGATAATAAAAAGTGTGCATTAGTAACAAACTGTACTCAGTAACGGTAATTTAGCCTGAGAAGGAATGTAAGGCACTAAAAAGGAAAATATACACACACAAAAAAGAGGACGAAGGGTCATGCAGTTATGCAACAGTGATGGCGCAGGACAGGGAGAAACAAAAACAGAGTGGAGAGAGACAGGAACATGAACATGATAATACAAGGAGCAGTGACCAACAGTCTGAGGAAGGAATGTGTAAAAATAGCGAGTTTCGTAATGCGTAGGATAAACACTGGAAAGATCAGAGTTCACAGCAACACACAAATAAGTTTAAATAGATGATTTTATGCGGTATGGTGGAGAAAGTAATTATGTATTGTTAGCAATCGCATTCTTTTTGGAGGTTTTCGGACAGAGATGCAAGCTTATATGCATCTTCTTGTTTCTTTTTGGCTTTTCTCATCCGCAGTTGCGACAGCAAATTTTATGCCTCCTAGTGTGTGCAATGACTCACATGTTTATTTTGGCATGGGTTTTTCGTTGGATTCTCTAGGTCGGATTCCCTTCCTGACACATCCCTCACCATTTATCTAGGCTTGGAACCAGCACAAAAAGTAAACTGGCCTGTGACTTTTACAAGCCTATACAAACACTAAAACATCATCAAAACCTTGACCACTCGAGTTAATTTTGTGGTCGTCAACTATTATGCAAGAACTAACTCTTCCTTTGACCCTAAGGGGGACATACACTGTCCCCTGGTCTCACACTTGTTCCCACACAAAATTAAATATTGTACAGAGGAAAGGTGGGTCTCAAGCACAGAGGAAGCACTCTCTGTTTCCTTCCTGTTTTAACCAGTACGTCTGCGTCTGTCTGTGTTTTTGTGCCCCCTGCTCCTATCTCTGTTGTGATAGCTCTAGGCCGGATTCCTGGAAATAATGTATACAAAAGCACTTTTAGGTCACATACATATTATCCACACAAACACTGTAATCTTTCAGTAACAAATTTTATGGCTATTACAAAATGACACAAGCCTCACATATGACCTTGTATAATCCCTAGTCCTGGATGACCTCTGCACCATCTGCAGCCTGTGATGGCAGAATTAAAAGTAGGAGAGGACAAATACCAAGTCTAAAGCACCTCATGCGCCACAGTGATGAAATGTATCTCTATGGAAACAGCCGACACCAGTTGGTCTGAGCTTGTCTGTCACAGAGAAAGGAAAGAAATGAAGAAAAAAAAAAAAAAAAAAAAAAATCACCATGACGACTCAGTATCAGGAGACTGGTCTTTGTGAGCTGTTTGTTTGGTTTATAATAGGATCTGCTTTGATTACCTAACCTAAACTGGTGCAGTGTTGTGATGTCTAAACTATATACAATATAAGCCCAAGACATTTGTAGAGTACTATTGTATGTACATACCCTCAACATTCTCATGTGTGTTTTCTTCTGAAATGAAGTGAGTGAAGCGGTCTGGGCTCTCATGAAATATTACTATGTGGATGTAAAGAAATAGTATTATATATGCATTGTATTTGATTTGACTGGGTGTTTCCACCATGGTAAATAATGCTTAATTAATTAATGCTTTATTTTCTTCTATACCACACTGGTCAGCTCTTTTATAGCCTATTTGGTAAACTAAAGAATAAAATTCTGGTGTAAACAAGTTGCACAAATGCTATATTATTAATATAGCAATGGTTTTCAACTGGGTTTCAATATTCAGCTAAGTGCAAATCTTGTTTTATTACATGAATTAATTAAACAGATTTTAAAATATAGTGTGAGTGCCATAAAGGTTGTAGTAAAATAATTTGTATATACAGGTCAGAATAAAACGGGACTCACAATCAGACCAATTGATGACCACTGGTTTATATAGTATAGTATTTTAAGTAGAAGTCATTTTATACTGAACAACAAGGTGCATTTGGGCAAAAAAAGCACTCCAACACAACACAGTTATTGCTACAAACATCTGCTCTAAAACACCTGATTTGAAGTGACATGCTCCCATTATGTCTGTGAAAACTCATACAGGAAGGATAAAACGCCTTCTAAGGAGCATAAAACTCAGCTCTCTTACAGGTTTAATTTCAGAATTGAGAAAGCCTCATGGATAAGAATTGAAACATCTTCAAGTCCAGATTTTAAACCCTTTTGTTGTGATCATCCCATTATGGAAAAATCTGTTTGACTGGGACTTTACTCAACAATCCAATGTGTGATTAATCCCACAAACACACAACACATCAAGTCTGTGGAAGCAGACAGTACTCACTTGATTTGCTGCCCTCAGGTGTAGTGTAGAATGGGATTATACAGTACAGTGCTTCACTAACACGCGGCTCATTATGTGTACACACCGACTCCAGCCGACCATGAAGACATCCACACATGATTGGCCACAGCCGGCAAACTTACAGAAACAATCCAAGGCACCAGGCATGTCTGCTCCTTGACAGGCTATAAAAGGAGTATCACATTGCACTAAACAATCATTAACACCCACATTAGAGGAGGTGGTCCAGAGATCTAATTCAAGCAAGACTCTGTGTGCATCTGCACTGTAACTAATAGCACAGATGTGTTCTCACAAGCAGATAATGTGTAGAAGTGAGTGGGCAACTGGGGATTTTTTTGAAAGACCTGACAAATCATGCCAGCCCCAATAGTTAGAGGCAGCATGTTTATGTGGGTCCACACAGCAGGAAGTCAAAGAAGCAGAAGATGATGCAAATTTAAAGGTACATTATCTAGAGTGTTCTTTATATGTCCCTCCCAAAAACAGCACAGCTATGTTTCCTACTATTATTTTATTTTAAAAAAGAGAAGACCAACTGACCACCGCAAAATACTAATAACATTAAAATTAAGGTTTGAGGTTACCTTAAACTTCAGTCTCTGAAGTTAAAAACAATAACAGTCCCATCTTTCCAGTTTATTAACAAAATGACTTGACAATTAAATAATACATATACGTACATATTCAAGCCATTTAAGAGATATTCAATATACAACTAAGGCAACAGGTTCACCTTCTTTTCTCTGACTGTGTGACTTAATAACAATTGATACTTGACTCAAAACTCTGAGTAAGACAGCCCTAAGGTGTGAAAGTATAATGTGTGTACTTACAAATGACAGGGGTAATAACATCTTTAACCACGTAGTGACGTCCTGTACTCTTTACTCACACTAACCACACAACCACAACTCATGACAGATTACACAGTAGGACTTAGTAGGATGATATAACAGTTTTTCACAATCAAGTGTGAAAACTTCACTCACCGTTGGGTTTCTCTCCGGCAGCTTGTAGTTGTGGTTCTGCAGTAGCCTACATCCATCCTTGGCTAAACGTTGAACAGCCTCCAGTCCTAGCCGACTTGTCAGCTCTTCTCGGCCACACACCGTCCCACTGCCACTGCCACCGTCCCGTAACGCGCACACGCCACCAAGCTGCAACACAGGGGGCATGAACACAAATCTTAACCCGCAGTCCCAAGACATGGTGCAAAAGTTGGATCCAGGGACAAGTTTTTGTTGTGAAGAAAATAAAATCTTTCTTCCTTATCTTCTGTTCATTTAGAGAGTCTCTCTTTCAGTGTATCTACAGCAGCTTGATATCTGGACACCTCTCATTGTGGGATTGCTGTGTCAGAGTAACTGCTGGAAAAAGATTAGAGGTAGAAGTGGGCGGGAGTTTGTGTGGGATGGGTGCATGAAGGGGTGTGTAGTAAGATCCTGTCTCCTCCTCGAAACAATTTGTACAATAGAAGGGGTATCTTACACTGATATCTATATTAAAAGGAGCAAATAGTGGAGTGGAAAAGACTGCACGCTGACAGAGAAATAAAGAGCACTGCCTTTAATGGCTTTATCCTTGAACAGCCCGGTGACACAGGCGAAGAGGCTGCTCTCCAGGGTGCTGCTAGCGTGATGTTTATGGCCAGTGGCAGGTAGCCTGGTCTGTTTATTTTCTTTGCAAGAGAGAAATGGGTGTATTTATTTGGCCAAGAGCTAGGTAAGTTCGCCCTGTAGATCACCTATACCACAGTAGTATGTATACAAGCGGACTCCCACACAACATTTTGTTCAGTGAGAAATTTTACCCAAATGACAATGTGTGCTCTTATCTGACAGAGGAGCTGCAGAGACTCCTGTCGTCTGCTGCTTCCTGTAAATCTGTGTCAGCTAAACACTAAGATAAACCTCTAGTCAGTATGTTCTTATGGCTCTTTCCTTCCATCTTCCTTTTTTCCCATAGTGCTTCAATCATTATCTAATACCTCTGATATCCATTTTGAACTAAATTAAACACATTTTTCATTAAATATGGTATATTGTAGATAGTTATTTGTGGGATAAATAACATTTTAATAACAATTTTGCATATTGGCAAACCTCTATCCATCTTTACTTACTTTCCAATATATTACATCTATACCCACAGTAATATCACCAACCTGTTGCCAACTAAAAATAAATCTGGTTTAAAAAAAAAAAGCGCGTTGTATGTGCAACTATGCATCAAAAAATCTTTTCCACTCTTCCCAACAACACTCCCTGTTGTCTCTGGTGTAAGCAGAGGATAAATAATTGATTTAGAAAAAGACATTTCTATGGCACAAAGACAGCACCAGAAAGCCAAGCACACTGACCCTGCTTTCAACATTTAGCCACCACCGAGGCACACACTGAGACACACACACTTGCACTTAGTGACCTTTTAACAGAAAGCAAGGCAGGCACAAAATACAGTAGTCCTGAGGTCCAAGCCCATTGTATGCTGTAAAGATTAGTTTGGATAATGTTGTCAACTCTAATCTGATTCAAACTGATATACTCTACATCTGGCCTATGTGAAAGAAGTAGGACCTAAAGCAATAAAATGAAATGAAATAAGTAAAGTGAAATGAATTAGTGACTAGGAAAGTGTTGCGTATTGGTGTTACATACTGGGCTACTCTCTTCACTGGGAGTTCGCGCCTCCTGGTGGCTCGTCTCTGTCGTCTCAGAGTCCTGCTCTGATACTGAAAGTAATCGCGCACAAAATGTTGCATTAATAGATGGAGCTCATTTTGGAATTGCTAAACAGACTACTTTTAATTTACTTACATGCTTTCCGAGTCTTTCGAGCGAGAGCTGCTGCCAATTCACTTTGTACCTGTTCAACAAAGTCATGACAAATTTACAATATCAAAAGCTAATCATCTAAGTAGGAAGGCTAAATCAAACCAACATAATCAAAATAATCAAATAATCTAAATTAATGCTGACCGTAGAAGTAAGCCTCTCCAGTGCTTTCATCTGAAGTATCTCACTGCAGATATCCCTGTTGCCTTCGGAGTCCTCTTCTGACCTAAGAAACAAACACAACACAAAATTAACTGCAATATAAAAATGTATTATTAAGTATTTTAATGTTTGGACACACTGCAGAGAAAAACAGTGGTCCCTCCAAACTCGTACTCTTCTCTACGCTGCCCCCTGGTTCCTAATAAAATGGCCTGCAGCCTACAGTCTGCTCGAGTTTGGTGCGTGGTTCATGTTTAGCTCGTGTCTGAATTAATCATCATAAATAATACAATTAAAGATCAAGAATGACAGAAACATGTTTAAGCACATTTTTTTAGCAGTAGTATCTGTTTATTGCTTTCTTTCACATGCATCTTTCAAGTTTTTTTTTCTGCCTTTATGCTCAGCATCGCTCTGTGCAACCCCCTCTGCTCTTTTATGTGGTTTCATTTAAAATAGCTTGCAGACACACCCTTGTATTGATGTTAGTGCGGGGCTGTGTGTGGCGCCTTTGCGTACATGTGTTCACCATGTAGAAAGATGTGTTAATCTTGTGAAGGGATTTTGGAGCCTGAGTGCTTCTCCGAATACATTTGTGTCTTCTCGTATGGTGTTTGCTGTATAAACAGGTGGCTGTGTTGGGGTAAACGCTGTATTATTCCCACAGCAATAACACTAGGTTGTCTCCAGCAGCCACAGAGTACACCCCTAAGGCCACTGATCTAATATGTTTCGCTTAGAAGTGTTTGGTTTTCTACATACTGCCTCAGACACACAAAAAGAAGGTACAAATTTCCTTCCTCTCATGCGCACACCCAACCCACTTTGCATATAATTTGGATTTTATCAACAGTTCCCACTGGCACGTGTAATAGTTGTGAGGGGAATACGATGAAAGTGTGCTACAGCCCAGTTTGTTGTTTGTGTGTGTGTGTGTGCATAAGTACAGCGTAATCTGATAAAAGAAAAAGTAGATGCAGAGGCTGTGGAGACTGTGATAAGTGGCCCTCAGTTGACACTCCAGCGATCCAGGAGGAGAACAAAGGCAGAACAATATATAAATAAGGGATAATAAATAATTGTATTTAGTGGAAATTGCTCCCTAATTTCTATCTGTACATCCTGTACAGTTTTCTTTTTGCCAGCATTGATTGGTTTGCTAGTCTAGCAAGAGAACTAAAAAAATAATGGTTGTTTTTTAATTAAATGTTGAGGAAAGGTCTGCAATGGGCCAAGAAATAAATTATAAATTTTTGGTGTAGATCCAAAGCATTATCTGGATGCAGGAATATTTTAAAGGATTCTGTAGCATTGAGAGATAAGGTTTTCCCTTTTGGTTGCGTACTGTGAAATGTTAAACCAGTTGGAAGAGCAGAAAACCCAAAGTCAAATGCCACCTTCCACCAACATTAAAACTTCAGTAACAAAAGGAGCAATTGATGTCTTAATAATTATGATGCTCTGGTGGCATCAGTAGTAAGCCAATCCTCCAATTTTGCAGCTTTACTAGGGTCATTTTACCAGGAAGTTCCTCGAGACAAATCTTTTTTTTTCCAAGTAAGATCTGGTCAAGAGGCACCGTTAAAATGCCTTTTGTAATGCTTTATATTTATTCCCATATTTCTTACTTTTGCCTAATGCTTGTGGTTTACTAAATAGTCAGTCATTGAGCTTTGGGGTACTGTCATTCACAACAAACCAGAGGTAAATGCTCCATCCATTAGGACACAAAGCCGTTAGATTTGACAATGTTAAAGAATAGACTACAATAAAAAATGTGTTCCTTCATTGTCCCATTGTGGATAGAATTAGTATCTTTTGGGATATTCCAATCTTGCAAGGGCAAAAATGTTTTCACTGACATATCTTGTTAAATGTAAAAGAAACAACTAGGGAGACGCGAAGACATGCTACTCCTGCAGTGTTAATATCTGACTAGCTCTTCAACCTGTAAATTAACAACAGCTTCAATGATTTTTAAATATTAATTTGAGCTGATGCAGTACTAGGCAGGAGACAAAAACAATTCTTGTAATTGTTATTTATGCCTTTCATAGCTGCAAGCTCTTTTGTTAGGCATTGTGTACAAATTCTACACAACATCTTAAATTATACAATGTAAAACCAAATTCATTATTTCTAAAGAGTCTCAAAAAGCCTACGTGACTCAATTAAAATTCTTGCAGCATAAAACTGAAAAAGCATGAGCAAAATAAGTATGAAAACAGTTGACCCTAGTGCAAAACTGTTGCGTGAGACTAGTCTATAATGTTTATAGTTTCTGTTGAAATATATATCTCAGTTGGATGCTTCAATATTAACTGACAGAAAAAGATACAGTGCACCATGGTTAGGGCAGAGCCAGTATTATATAAATATAATAAATAAAGTATCAATGTCTTTTTGTAAGACTAGAGCAAGACATGCACAGGTGTCTCTTCTCACAGTTAGCATCATTTTTACACCAAGAACAAGAGTGAGTGGGTGCGAGTCAGAGAGAGACAGAGATGATGCCTTCAGGGGAATCATGGTGTGACAGTCAAATAGAGGCACAAGCAGCACCACAGTGAAAGTGACAGACAGTCTGCAAGCACTGAACGCATGATCTGATTTTATCTCTCTGCATTCTTCTAATAAATGTGGGACAAATTTGAACTAATTTGGTATAGAGAAGCACTTGGAGAGCAAAGACCTCTGCCAAGGCATTACAGTTGCTTCCTGTAAAATGGAAAAGAATTATGTAGAAGAAATTCTGGATTTAAACCAAAAACTAAAGATCTGTTCCTTTACCCATTTGTGACCTTTCCTGAACCTTTGTGAAATCCATCAGTAGAATTTTCTCAATACTGACTTTTCCTAACACAATCATAACTTTTACTGTTATGCTGCTATCAGACCAACAAATCAATGATGACAAAAAACACAACTCCCAAGATAAAAAAAAAATAAAAATTGTTGTCTTCCAAATGCTGATGAAGCCAGGAAGTGTGCACAAGTCATGAACTATAATGTAGAATCAGATGGAGAAATGACATGATATTTAAATTAAAAAGCATGATATGTATAACCCTAGCGACTGTCTGTAAATACACTTTTTGAAGTTCACAGATGGATATGTCGACATGTGCTCTATCCCACACCATATACTGTATGCTCTTTTTTTTTTTTTTTTAAAGCACTTCTGCCACCTCTCACTGGCACCTTCCCGCCATTTGTCTGAGTGACAGATTGAGTTCAGTCACAGCCTCAGCAGGAATCCCACACAGAGGAGCGGCAGAGCGGGGAACTCTGGCTGACACCTCTGTGAATGTGTATATCCGGGAGTGTCTGTTCGGTTCACAAGTGTTATGGATGTGGAGGTGTGTGTGAGTGTGTCTTTTACATAAGCAGATTGAGGATTTAACTGACTAGAGATTAGGTTTCTCCTTGGGATTTGAGCAACATCTTGAAGACTATAAAAATGAGTGTATTTTACAGTGCTAGAAATGCACTTGGAAAAGTGACAAAAACTTCCAGCAAATCAGACACAATCACTTCTTGTCATGATTCTAACAAAAAAATAAAAAATAAAAAATAAAAAATAAAAAAATAAGACAAGACAAATGACCTCAATCACTAACCTAAATGGGAACACTGTCACTTCAGCTTTGATATTTCACCACAGCGATGAGCTTCCAATTCCAGGTCAAAGAAAGTCAGCCAGCGCACCATAACTAGGTCAAACTGACCAACTATCATGAACACACTTATTCAATTGAAAATGGACATACAACAACTATATATTGCAATAGACAAAAATGTCATTATATTGTATTTTACTTTGTATAGTGGCATGTTCATTGATAGTTTGGACTAGAGGCAGGTAGTGGATGCATCATTGTTCACCTATACAGCTTATTATTTAATCTGAAATGTCAATAAAAAACAAATATGTAGCAAATAATTACCGTATTTTCCAGACTATAAGTTGCGCTGGTGAAAAAGTCACACTAGCCAAAAAAAAACCTATATAAGTCGCATTTTTGGGGGGAAATTTATTTTACAAAATCTGACACCAAGAATAGACATTTCATCTTGAAAGGCAAGTTATATTAATAATAGAATAGAGAACAACAGGCTGAATAGGTGTGCGGTCTGCTAACGTAACACATTGATGGTTATTCAGCTACATGAAGCATAAACAACGAACTGAATAGGTGTCTCGTATGATGACGTAATATATTAACAATTATTCACATAACTATAGCATAAAGAACATAATATAACAAGTTCACCAAACTTACGATCTCACTCCTAATCGCTAAATCCTTTAAATTCTTCATCCTCGGTGTCGCTTCTGAACAACTCCGGAGATAGACGAAGCGCCGCTTCCTCCTCTGCGTGGCTATCGTCAGACTCAGCATCAGTTCCATTTCCAATTATTCCGGTCTTTCTCAATTGTCTTTATAGCCTAAGTTGTTACCAGTAATGTTTACATTTTAAATTGTCAGTGGTACAGGTGCAGCAGATACTGGTACACAAGCCTAGAGCGCCCTCTAATGAACACGTGAAATATTTTAATATATAAGTTGCACCTGACTATACGTCGCACCCCTCGCCAGACTATGAAAAAAAGTGTGACTTATAGTCCGGAAAATCCGGTATCCCCACCGAGAAGGGTATGTTTTGGTTTGATGGTTAGTTTGTTAGATAAGCAATGATCAGATTTTTTTAATGAATTTTCAGAAAAACAATGAACCAAGGATCTGGAATACCATTTAGATTCAGGAATGTTTTAAAAGGTTCTTTATCAATGCAAGATAGGGCCAATTTTTAGCAGCATAATTATAAATGTTAAACCAGTATAGCTACCATACTGTAGTACAGATCAGTCAGTTGAGCATCTGGGCCAAACCAAGAAATGACTGCAACATTTTAATACAACCACATCTGTGTTTAGCCACTTTGACCACATATTCATAGCTTATGCTGCATAGTTTGAATGTAAACACTTACGGGCTGTTTGTCCCGCCCCCCGATCGGAACTGGACATATGGCGCAAGTTGTAAGAGTAGCCGAACCGCTTCTGGCCACTCCGCCTCATTGGAGCGAAACTCGCAGGATGCAGAGTCGCACTCCTCAAAACTGAACTGGTAATAAGTGTTGGAGTCGGAAAACACCACGCGCTGATCCACTGTGAAGACACACGTTGAAGGAGAGTTTAAACATATTCTTCTTACATCATGGCAAATATGACAACATAGGAATGAATATTATTTTGCCTCATTTAAAAATAAAAAAACAAAGCTGGCACTGAATCGCTACTGTTTGTTAGGAATAACTTTTGATCTACTGCAATAAAAATAGGAGTTGCACTGTTAACTATGATTACAGCATCAATTTTATCCTCCTTTTACTAGACTTAGACCACTTTGATTTGAAATTACTGTAATTTTTAAAAACATATTGACCTTAAGAGCAGTGTACTTAATTTTAGCCAAATTAAATGGTTCAAAGCTTACTTATTAGTAAAAAAAACATTTGGCTTTGAAAGGTAGCTGTAAATCCACTCCAAATAGTGAGTGTGGTGGTGTTTTTACCAGACAGCAGGACTCCCAGCTCCAGCAGCACCTGCCAGACGCGCACAGCGGTGGTCCGGCATCGCACATACACACACTGTTCACACAACCACTGCACCAGCTCCACGCCCACATAGCTGCGCCTGGTCACAGAAACGCACACACAGTCAATACACCCTCAAATGTTACATAAACTTTAAAATGATCAGGCACATATGCCAAGATAAACACACACTTTCTCCCTTGGCACCAAGCTTGTCTTCTTTATTCAATCGAAATGTATTGATTGTGCTTCGCAGGCCTTTTATTTGGAATCACTTAGTATCACTTTTTGTCAGGGGCATAATGTAATTACAGAAAGTTCCACTGCAATCTTGTGTATAAACCCTTATGCTCTAAGATTTTTTTAGACCTATGTTAGTCTGATTGTTCATTTGATTGTTTTTGGTGACATTTAGTTTCATTGTAGTATTTTCCAGTTAACATCTTATAACCTCAGGTATCAAGTCAATATAAACCAGTGTTTCCAAAATGCTTTTCATGAGACATATTTTGGCCATACCGCCTTGTGGATGCCCGATCCCGTCAGACCTCGGAAGCTAAGCAGGGTAGGGCCTGGTCAGTACCTGGATGGGAGACCGCTGGGGAACACCAGGAAGCCGGTGTGAATGTGAGTGAGTGGGGACTACGGATGGAAATTAGCTCTGAGCTATAATCCGGTGTATTTACGGCACTAGCTGCTGTTCATTAATACAGGCTGTCCCATATAAATAAATAAATATAAAAAAATATTTTAAAAGATGAGTATTGTGACCCAAATTACTATTTTTATTACTATTTTTTCTAATTTATTGCGATTTTGGCCATTTACATCTAGTGTTGTTTGCTTGTTATGTTATCTTTTAAATGGTTCTTCACATATCATCATCATTATATTATTTTTCTTTTCCCTGTTGCATCTCCAGAAAATTCTTATGGACTACTACAAATATTTAAAGTGATCGAAATTTCTGGGTACCCAAATAAAATCATTGGTGACCCACTTTGGGGAAACGACTCTGTGTTTGAGACCCCTGATCAAAATCGATATGCTTTTTTCTGCTTTAACTTTGCTCATGTGATTGTGTTAAACATTGTTAACCATAATTATGTCCAGAAGGATGCAGTTTTCCCATGCATGTGTAAGCATTGTGAGCATGTTACACAGCAGAAGATAAAATGTAATCTTATATGAATTCCTTTCTAGCTGCAGTAACATCTCAAGAAGCCAATCAGACATGGATTCAACAGCGACTGGTGGGTGAATCAGTGCATATGCTTCACCGGACGCATTGATTTAGCCCTGTGCTCTGAAAAGCACACAGTTACATGGAGACAGGTGTACCGTATGATTCTGGCCAGGTGAATCTTGTCTTTGGCTGGGTACGGTCCATGAGAGAGGAAGCCGTTCCTTACAGCTCGTCCGGCGCAGGGGAAACTTTGGGAGCAAGACTGACACACACAAACAGTATACATTTAATATTAAAGATTTTCAATTATTATTCTCTACTGTAAATGGTAAAACAACAAACAGAAGTTTATTATGTTTATTTTATTATAAATATGAGCACTGAGGTTTCATTTGCTTTGCGCTTCTACCTCAGGCCACAATATACGTAAATGCAATGTTTATTTTAGATGCTGCATTTTCCCTTCTTATATTACATAATATAGCCTAATGCTTTTAACAGGAAAAGACAAATAGATTACATGTTAAATACTAATCATATAAATCTTAATTCACCTTCAGTTCAAGGTAATATTCCCACTGATGTCATCTGTGTTGGCTAAACAAACAACCAAACTAAAGGGATGACATCACCTTTGTGTGCCTACCTTGTGTACAGTTGGTCCGCTGCTTGGTCCGGGGATGGTGTCAGGTGATTGCTGTTAAAACACACACACACAAAAAAAAAAATTACGTCAGGGACAATCAGGAAACACTTGAACGGTAAATACAACACTAAACCTACATGAATGGGATGATAAAGACCAGTTTTATCAATTTCAAAACTATTAGTCAGATCTTTATATCAGATTTCTACAGAAGTAGAAGAAGACCAAGTAGTCATTGTCTGAAAATGCAGGAAGACTGAGATGGTTCACTGAACACTTAACAAATAAAGCATGAACAACAACAATCAATTGAAACTGTACTGATATTAAAAATGATTAGCACAAAGCATTGATTTCATCTTATTTACAACTGCTGTGCCAGTTTTTTTGGCTCTAAGCAGTTTGCCCCACCTCCCATTCACCTAGCAGGAAAAAAACACTCCTCCTAATCTTTATGGATTAGCAAATTGGTGCCAGAAGAGCTAGATGACTAAGCGTTGACACTGGCGACACACTGCTCATAAAATAGATTAAAAATCAAAGTAAGCAGTTTGACCGAGTGTAAGAGGAAAGTCACAAAAGGCTCATGCCATGCTGTAATACAAAATACCATATGTTATTGGGAACTAATACAATATATAACACAATATATATAACATAATACAATAACCTTATACAGGTACAGCATATTATGGTGAAAAAAGCAACATACTCATTCATCTTATCTGGCTGTTACTATCCAGACCACACACCATGTTGTTTTATTGTTTTACAACTCTGAATCGCTGGTCTATAAACGGCTTTTTTGACATAGATCAATAGGGAACTTTCTTTGATGTGGAAGCGGGAAAAAAAAAACAAAAAAAAAAAAACAGCAGACTTTCCTTAATTAGAAATCAAAATAGAAAGCATAGAATGATTTTGCTATTTTTCATCCTGCTCAAATACATCAGTACTTAAGGGGAGGTATTTTGCATTGAACTGACATCTGCCTAATTCAAAGAGATTCTCTGTTAATTGGGACTTTATAATCAGTGTCAATATCTAGCCGCTGAGTCTCAAATCAATATAGTTTTACATATTCAGATGTAGCTGCAAGAAACGTGCAAGATGATAAACTGTAGAAGTGTGTTAGCATGAGGATCACGTCAAGTCTAGGTTCATTAAAACCAGACCAGATCAGTACTACATTCAAATCTACTGCAACAGTAGTGCAACTGCTGTCAGGGGAACTGCTTCCAGACTGACAAGTTTGATTCACGCTGGAGACAAAGGAAAAAACACACTTAACTCAACTTTGCAGTGGTCAATGGTGAAAGGCAAGATATAGAGAAATTTAATTTGAAGAAAAATTCTTGAAAGGAGTATAATAAAGTGTATGAATGTAGCGCAGCAGGATATCAAGATGACAGATGGAAGGGGCGAGATGAGGCGTGAGAGACGGAAAAAGATTATTTTAATTGTGATGAGGAACGAGAGAATGAGGGAGATGAAGCTCGGCAGAGAAAATGGAATAAGAGAAATAATTAGAGGAGAGTCTTGTGTGGGATCCTCATTAGAGCCATGATACTGTCTGGGATCGTCTCTCACACAAACTGAGTCCGAAGAGACACGCTCATGATTAAGACAAGATACTCCTGATACTCAGCCCCACAAAGTCACAGTAAAGTCTTAGCTGTAATTACCATAACATTGTAATAGTTCAGATCTTGTTTTCCAAAAGAACTATAGCAATTAGATAAACAAAGTTAGTTTGGTTGCACAGGGGAAGGAGAAAACTACTCATGTTTCCAGTTTGATATCACTACAGCCAGAGCCAAAGACCTACTCAACAGAGAGTAAAGTTAGTCTCTTTTTCTCTGTGTATTGACAAGAATATACACTATATTTCCAATAGTATTAGTATTATAGTATTATATTAGTATTATAATTATAATAGTATTCCAATAGTATCCCAATAGTATCCAATAATAGTAGCTCATCTGCCTTTATGAACTTAAGTGACATCCCTTTCTTAATCCATAGGGTTTAATATGACGTCAGCCCACCTTCTGCAGCTAGAACAGCTCCAACTCTTCTGGAAAGGCTTTCCACAAGGTTTAGGAGTGTTTATGGGAATTTTTGACTATTCTTCCAGAGGCTCATTTGTGAGGTTAGACACTGATTTTGGACAAGAAGGCCTGGCTCGCAGTCTTTGTTCTAATTCATCCCAAAGGTGTTCCATCAGGTTGAGGTCAGGACTCTGTGCAGGACAGTCAAGTTCTTTCACACCAAACTCGCTATCCATGTCTTTATGGACCATGCTTTGTGCACTGGTGGGGAGTTATGTTGTATAGGAAGTGGCCATCCTCAAACTGTTCCCACAAAGTTGGGAGTATAGAATTGTCCCAAATCTCTTGGTATGATGAACCATTCAGAGTTCCTTTCACTGGAACTAAGGGGCCAAGCCTAGCTCCTGAAAAACAACCCCACACCATAATCCAAATTCAACTATTTGGGTGGGTGAGTGAATAGTTTTGGAAATGGTGTATTTTTGTAGTCTGCATTACTTCATAAGAAAAACATTATGCAACTCCAATTGTTTTCTTGTCTGCTGTATTTGCTGTACAGCTTTGTAGTGTTAAAGTGTAATAAAAATATTGGCCCCATCTCACAATGGTAACGAGCTGGTGCCCAGACCTGAACTCATACCACTTATCTTGTAGTTCAGGGGAAAAATGCTCCATCTATTGATCCACAGAAGCCTTATATATCACAATGTGAAAGATTGCCCTTTGGCCCTACCAATGCTACAACATCCTTTAAAATTTCCTGGATCAAGAAGGTATTCCAGACTCACACCAAAAACTATTACTGACCTTTCCTGAAAATGTCATTATAACTTGAGTTATTCAACAGAATAACCAACTAACATACCAACCCCAGCTTAAACATAACCTCTTTGGTCGGGGTTATAAAGTCTTCAGTTGTGAACAAGGCTGACTCAGAGTAAGTAGAGCACACCAGCCAGCCGAGCACGCTAGTTATCTCTTTCTCTTCTCACTCTTTGTCCCTCTTGTGACTATCTTATCTCTGAATCTCTTTGTCTGTGTCTGGTGAGTGCAGATCTTTGGAGAGGCTCTTTGTTTCCCTGCCATCATTGTCTCCTCTCACTAAACCCGGCACTACAGGTGTTGCATTAAACTGTATCACAAATCTGTCTTCTTTTTCAGTGCACAGCCACTGTTGCACCAAAGGCCAAATAAGACTGCCCAAAAAAAAAGAGGAAAGGACAAAGATATTGCTGCCATAAAGAAAGCCTGCATGCTGACACACTTATCTATGTGATGACTTCAAAGTGTGTACATGCAAAGGGATGGGGGGGGGGGGGGGGGGGGTCATTATCTGCAAGAAATGGATTACTCTCAGATTAGATTGCTGAGCACAGTCAAGAGCAATAGCACGGCATGCTTGGCAAGCCCCACGTAACACTTACAGATTCACACTAAGCCTCTGTCAGCTCCTAGACAGATATGTCCTACGAGGAAGCCAAAACGAAGACGTGAAAAACCAGCTATGAACCAACAATAGTGAATCATGAAGAAGTATAGTTCTTTTTGTTCATAAACTTTTAAACCCAATGCCCCCCACTCCATATTCGCCACCATCACAAACCAGTGGGAGCCAAAGGTGAAAATATCATGGATACTAACAATTTAACAAACATACTAAACTTATGCTCTTGTTCATGTAATCTACAGAAACACAAAACACAACCCAGCAATTTTGTTTTTGTTTAATACACGGCTTCTTCCCCCAGAAATATAAGATTCCACTAATTTAACTGACTTATGGCCTATACACCAGTGATTAAAAGATAATTATGCTATATAGATATAAACTAGTCATCTATGCTGTTTTAAAGCATTACCTAAACCAAAAGATCCAGCAAATATAGAACACAGCAATGTAGACAGCATTTCTTCTGACCACTTATATTTACTCTATTCTAGCTGGCGTTTATCTAGTAGTGGAAAGTTACTCAGACTGTTTAAATTTCCAAAACTTTCCACAAAATATAAAATTCCAAAACCTTTGCAGGGCCTGGAAATTGTATTTTAAACTTCCCTGATTTTTTTTTAGGTTTTCCATGACTGTATGAACCCTGTTAATAACAAATACAAATATTGTTCATATAATCTAGTGTTTTGGTCCTAATTTCAGACTCAATGGCACAAAATTGTACAGACAAAACAGATGCAGTTTTATGACAGTGTGGCTGGTCTTAAACCATGCATGTTATGATGGAAGCTTTATGACCCTGTGCCATGACTGACCGCTGGACCGCACTTTGGACATGTCTGTCTTAGACCATTAAATACTCATTCATGTATTATTCATACTCTAGCCATCTCAGCTGACCCAGTCATCCTTGTACTATGGGGCACATTGACAGACAACACTCACCCTTTGAACTGTCAGTGGCAACCTCAGAAGCCAGATCCGCACCAGGATCAGCAGTACAGACATGCCAACCCTTCAGGTGACACTGAGAAACACTGCTGCTCCCTCCTATGCTCACTTTAATCAGAATTAGTAGTTATTTCATACGCTGATCCATGTAAAAGTCAGTGTAATCCAATGGATAGTTCTTCATTATCAATAATTTCAGTGGAGATGTCTGATTTAATGTTTGGTCACAATCATTTTTATCCCAGCCATAGGGGGTCACAGGCCAGTGTACTTTTTGTGCCAGTCCAAAGCCTGGATAAATGAAGAGGATTGTATCAAGAAGCGCACCCAGCGTAAAACCTATGCCAAATTAATATGCACATCACTGCACGCTTAGAGGATGACGACTGACTGTGATGACCACACAAGGGAAAAGCCAAAAGGAGAGAACAACATGTAGCAGTAAAACTTTTAAAAAACCAAAATGCTGCTAAAACAGGTCTTGATTTTTACATGTTGACTAGTTAGCATGCACGGGCTTCAGCCAAAAAAAGCTTCACAATCTCTCCACTCTTAGCTTTCATCTCGCTTCTTTATAATGCAGTTATGGATGTGAAATATTGCTGGCAGACATAAAAAACACACCACTCGCTGCACATTATGCTGCACTTAGGATGCAGAAATTAGATCATCTCCCTGGGAATATCGTCAGCTTTGCTCCAAGATATTAGTTGGGAGATTTCATAATCACGTTTGGAATGAATGGTGTTTTCAGAAAGACATGGCACATAGTAGCGGGTTAAATTAGTATGCCAGTCTGTGTGTCATACAAGTAATTAATAACAGCATCACAAGGAAGCTCAAACCAATCAGAGAAGCAGTTGATTCATTGGAGTACAACGGACTAGTTTTTCTTTTGTAAATACTCCTCGAAGGACTGGCAGCTCTTAAACAAGTGTAAATCAACATTGGACTATTAATTAAATACCAAAGCAAGTCACAACACAACAATAATGTGATCTTTAAGGTGAGGCCGCTCCGGGCAGGAACCAAAGGCAGCAGATGGCTCAATATCACAGATTTATATGGCTCCAAACCTGTCAGTGAACATCAAACTGGACTATTATGTCATGAGAAAAACTGCTCAACATGCTAATGTTTTACAAAGCAGTGAGACTTTGGGCATACACTTAACATTAACAAAAAAATGCTTAAGATGCCTACCACCATATGGCAGATTATATAGCGAGTCTAGCATGCCAGGTGGAACAAAGCCAGAGAAAACTAGTCGGCGCAGAACTTTGTACATTTTCACAACTTACCCACGCCTTGTCACACTCACCCACACTTATAAACACTTTGAAGAAACTGATCTGTTCACATCGGTACAGAAAAATTAGCTAAATTTTATGGAAATCTGCCGCAAAAGTCACTTAGGGCTGAGCTGCTAAATTAATTTTGGACTGTTACCATAATGCATTTTCAATTTCTCAAGGGGTCATAAACCAGTGTACTTCTTGTGCTATTCCCAAGCCTGGATAAATGGAGAGGGTTGTGTCAGGAAGTGCATCTGACATAAAAACCAATGCCAAATCAACATGCAGATCACTGCACTCTAGGAATCAGGTGATTTGCTGTGGCAATCCGATGTTTATACAGTAGTTTCACAATGGTTCTGATGTTGTCTCCCCACTGCATGTAATGAATTTGAATAAGGTAAATGTTTTCAAACAGAATGCTGCCTATGGTGCGAGTGATTTCAATGTCAATTACTATAACAACAGGTAACATTACGCATGCAGCTATTCCCCTTGGTACAAATTGACTTTACACTACAGACGTTGCATATTTCAGTCCCCTTGGGCCGAGTGGCACTCACAGACAAGTCTGGCACAGGTTTTTTCGCAGTCTTTCACGTTGCTGAAGATGAGCAGAGATGACACATGAGCACCCATCAGGTGTGCTCCTTCCACACCAGAGCACACCAAGTCATACAGATTTAACATGTGACTAGTGACTGCTCAGAATGACAGACAACCAGACAAGATACCTCTCATGATTGAGTATAAATATTGTCCATTGTTGCTGCTCTCTCAAGCAAGGAGTGAGCAATATTTAATCATCAAATCATTTGAAGGTCCAATCATAAATGGATGCTGCTACCTGTACATGAAACTGTGTAATGTGTAAGGTCAGCTTGATAAAATGCTCCCAACCACATAACAACATATTTTAGAGCTGCTGGAAGCAAACCACTGAAGTACTTGCTTATCTTTATATTCATCTTTTGGAAAACATTTTTTGGCAGATGTCTTCTGGCATGAGTTGGTTCTGAATGAAAACAAAACCCACGTGGTGAAATGGATTTTTCTGCTTTAGTCTAATACTTGAGCAACAATGACATAATTTAAACAACCTAAAAAAATATATCTAAAAAGACAACATAATAAGTAGCTTTATTTATGCAACCTCATTAAATAAAGCTAGGCTACTACTATTTTCAAAAAATTAATGTTTATAGTGTCCTACTGGGGTCTGGGTTATAACAATGTAGGCAGGTTTTTGGCAGTTGGCAAATTTGTTTAAAAGCAGTTTACCCAGTAGTTTAATGAGATGACTAATAGGCCATCCAGAGTCCAGTAGTTCAACGAAACATTATAAACTGTACATTTTTAGTTACATATCCCAAGATTAAAACAACAAGAGAATAGAGGGAACATTCATCACTGTACTATATATGAACGCAGGTGTGAGTATTTTAGTCGATTTTTGTGCAGCCTACGTAGGTGTGTGCGTGTGGACGTACGTGTTGCCTTGACTACGGTAATGTAAAGGTATGGTGGCCAGAAGAAATTGTGGTGACCGTGGATGGATGTATCCCTCACCAACATGTCCAAAAATACAGTGTAAGGGCACGCGGTGCATTGGGAGACTGTGACTGCGACAGTGCGTAAAGCCTGTGACAAAATGAAAACACCTGGGTCGTGACGGGCTTATGAAAAAAATAAAAGAGAGATGTGCAGGGTAAAAAAAAAAAGAAAAGGAAAAAGCAACCGTTACTAATGTCATCAAACATTAAACACGGAAGGACGGACAAACAGTCGTGGACAGCGAGGGTCCTGAGAGAAAGGGAGAAAAAAAACTCACGCTTTTTTTCCGCAGGTGCAGTCCGTGCTTGAGTAACCCCGGCAAATCCCGTATTTTATGTTTGAGTTGCGCCTGGTCTCTCGCGCTCCTGTTCCAACGTAAACCCGCGAGCAAACCGTCCTCTGCGGGCTCCGAGTCCTCCATTCTGGATCTCCTTCTCCTTCTTCTTGTTCTTCTTCTACTGTGCGTCTTCAAGTTGTAGCCTGGAGTCTCCCGTGTCTTCTTCCTCTTCTTCTCCCCGCTGCTACAACTACCACTGGCGATTCCTCCTCACACGGCGCCATTACCCCCCCGCCTCGCTCTCACACTCAACGACCTGCATCTGCAACCGAGTCGTGAAATGTGTTCCGCAGCACAGCGCGCCACGCCAGCTCCCTCCTGCTCCACCCTACGGCTCTCGCGTGTGCTGTGGGTGTGCGCGCGCGTGTGTGCGGGTCACAGGTGCACACACACACACAGAGAGACGTTGCATCACTTCCACTAAGCACCCATCACAAAAAAAAAACAAAAAAAAAAACAAAACAAAAAAACATTTACATCCAGCATTTTCATTTTGAATTGCAATTGTTATGATAATTAATTATTTAAGGTGCAATGAAATAGGGCCCTAAATTTGGCTACGTCACCGCATTACCTGGCTCAGATTTCCATAGGTAAACAAAGAGCAGCCAAAGAGTGTGGGTGTGTATGGGGGTGGGTAGCCTGCACTGCAACCCTCGGGTTTCATAGCTCAGCTGAAATATAAGAGGGTGCATCTGTGCATTTTTGGGCGTTGAAGCTCCCACGTTATAGGGTTTTAGGGTGACCATCTGTCCCACCTTTGGTACTGCACAGCCATATAGGCCTGTCCCCATATCCCACTTCCCCTCTTTTTCATTGGTGCTCAGTGGATCTTATAAAAAGAGAGACTCAAATTAAGAACAACACAGGCAGGTCAGTAGTCCTTGTATAAAATGTAGAATAAATATTTGTGGGCATCCTATCTTGAAAGGTTGGAATATGGTTGGTGTATGTCTGCTCTTGTGTTTCAGAAAAGGGCTCTCTCAATGAAAAAAGTCTAAGTCTCAGTAAAGACATTACTTTTCAAAATGTGTGTTTTTGGGATAACATTTATTGTCTTGCGTACCCCTTGGGCTTTTTTTTCATGCTGCGAGTAGGCTACCCCCTCACTCATGCTTGTTGATTTTTCAAAAAGTCACCATTCAGTATAAAACCTCTGTGTTTATTTGTACAACGACATTTATAGTTACCCTTTAATAAAGCTAATTCTCTGGCATTTTTTCTTTGATAATAATAATAATAATAATAATAATAATAATAATAATAATAATAATAATAATAAAGATGAAAAATTATACATAAAAATATAACAGAACAACAAAATAATGAATCAAAATATAACAAAACAATTATTTTTTATGTTCAAAATATAAAAAACTAAATTTACTACAACACAAATTAATCAAAAATAACCACTATTTAAAAAACTCCTTAAAACCAGCTATTAATAAAACTAAAAATATGTAACAAAATATAACAGGCCTATTCAAATAATTTTTTTTAGCAGTTTTGCGTCCATTTCCTCACTAAATGAGACACTTGAGCTTGTTTTTCATAAATTTCAATAGTTTAATATCAAAATTTAGCAAAAATGTTCTTATCAAATCATAAAAAATAATTCCAAGTACCCCCTGCAAAGTGTTTACGTACTTTTAGGGGTTCCCGTACCCCTGGTTGGGAAACACTGGCCTACTATACATAATAATAGTAGGCCTAGTTTCTATCTATCAGCTGCATCTAAAAGATAATAGATTGCAGTGAGTCTGTTGGATTATCACATGCCCTAAACATTAGGTATTGGAGATGGTTTCCAAGAGAAAGTACATTTTTATAGCAATCTAATGAGCACAGACCTAAAATTCAAAGGTGGCATGATAAGAAACATTGCGTTAATCATCATGCTCTATTTTATTATAGATTTTAAACATTTCAACCAGTGTGGAGGTGACTGTTTCCTGCTGGATTCTGCCTGTATTTGATGGGAGAGATGATTTTGAGTATGTATACCCATCACAGCACACAGACACACAACAAAACTTCTCAACAGTGGGTAGCTTTCAAAGCTATTACTTATTTGGCTTAGCTTGATTAACAATGCACAAGGACACCAAGATAGTAGGCTATTTATTTGATATAGGTACCCTACTAATCCAGCCACATGTGATCAAATCCAGTGTTCCCTTTATGCCGGTCTATAGCCTGGATAAATGGAGAGTGTTGCATCTGGAAGAGCATCTGGTGTAAAACCTAGTCCCAATTAGTATGGAAATCACTGCTCACTAGAAGACAGATCATTTGCTGTGGCGGGCCCCAAAAGGGAAAAGGCGAGTCTTTAGTATTGTGCTATGTAACTCTTTGTTCCAGCCTACACCAGAGACTCATTTACTTGTCATCATTATGAAATATATTTTACATTCAGTTCTTTGACCGCATACAGTAAAAGCCTTTTCCTTAGTGCTGCGAGGGACTCAGCAAGAACAGATCAGTAGTATTGCCTTTTAAAGAACTCATTAAGCACAAGTGAGAGTGCATCAGATTTGATTAGCGTGATATGAAGAAGAAATAAGGATCAAAAAGGTTGTGGGTTTGAAGCCGAATGCAGCTGGAGTCCAGAGGAGATCAGTTGTTAGTACAGATGTGAGGCTGCCTCCCTGATAGGACGTGTAATCTGGGATAATTGGCCCCTTTCTGGGACTCAGATTATACCAGCAGTGACACTGTCAGTGCAAACAGCCCATGCAGCAGATGAACTGTTTGGCAGCTGAACACAAGACAAGACTGTGTTTGTGTGACTCTTCCTGATGTAACATTGGATGAATTTATTTGTTAAACTAAAGTCTGGAGCTGGTTTTCTAAAATTAGGGAAACAAACAAGAAAGTGTTGGATATGTGATGTGCAACTAATGTGGGAGTTTATTCATAATGCAACAAGATACTTACACTTTGAGATAAAATTACAAAAAAAAAAAAGTTATATAAGGTTAGTTAGGTTACTAATTTGGTCAGGTTGTTGCACTGACCCCTGTCTAGTCCACCAAAACAAATTAGATAAGGTTTTTGTGGCCAGAGCTGTGGTCGCAGCTCAGTGAGGTAATTTATTTTCGATCAGCTCAATCACTAAATTAGGATAAAACAAAAGTCCTGCAGAACTGCATGTGCCACTCTTTAACTTGCACATTTAACATTTTAATCTGCCTTAAGATGCATCTGTGCTTCCATAGGCATTCAAAGTGAAACCAATAGGAGGGAAAAACTGAATTGCTGAAGAAGCAAAGAAAGAAGGGGGGACTTTGGGGTTTTCTTACAGCAGTCTCTGCTGGTTGATGAAATATGCTCCTCTGCTGCTCCCAGGGGGGGTGGGGGCACTGAGACCAGCCACTGATCAACACACCCAGAGAGCTGCATCTGCACACACAGCAAAATCAAACAAACTTGAGTGCACTGTATTTGAATGAACCAAACCAGCGCCTTGTGGAGTATACTCTACACCAGATTTACATGATGAAGCACAGGGGAAGAAGAATAATAGCTTTCTGGGGGTGGAGGAAAATGTGGCAAGAAGTGGCACAAGAAGGCCGGAGCATGGGGTGAGAGATAGGAAACCAATTACCATAGGGCCGGGAAAGCCTTTCATCACTAAACTGTCACCATACTTCATAAATACAGCGCCGTTTCTCCTCGCATACAAACAGCTACGCGCATGGTCAGATTCCCACGTTATCAGTCATCCACACGCATCCAGGCCCTCTTCAAACACATGCACTTTAGATGAAATATTCAGAAGTGCCTGTAGCGAGAGCAGAGATAGGCCTGGGCTATACCTCTTCTTGGAGTCCATCAGAAAAGAAAGGGTTCAGAGCATAACAGTAAAATGAGACGGATTGGAAACGTTGAATTTTAAATATGGTTAAAAATGTGAACTAAAAGTGGTCCACATCCATGTCTTATTGCTGAAGTGCGTGGGCTAGGATAAGGTCTGAGCCGTCTCTTCCACACTGCTCCCTCAGCTTCATTGGCCGTCATTATTCTGAGCCGTCATGCTGCGGTGCTGCCATCTAGTGGAAAACCGGTTGAAATGCATAACACAGCATAATTACTGTTCCAAAATATTTACCAACTTGCCCTTGCATTAGATAGATGTTACAGCAGATGTTTAAAAGGTATAGCTGCAGCTTTGACAGGATGAAGGGGCTTGGAATCAAAACATTCATATCATGAGAATAACTTTAGCAAATGCACTACATTATGTGTTGCTCTGTAAATCTATGAATTTTTGTTTACCTTTTAATTGTTCTCTAAAGCCATGGCATGGGCTCAGGTCATAAAAATTAGGAATGTCCAAAGGTGGGAAATGTACTCAATGTATGTACTCCAGTAAAAGTATTGTTAATTCAATAAGCCTATTACTTAAAGATACTATGAGCACTATTTTTTTTAATACTTCATAAAAATGACCCACGTGTCCCCAGATATTATGTAAACATGTATAATATAAGTATAAATATAAGTTTCACTGATAACAATGGTTGTTGTTTTGATTTAGACTGTAGTACTGTTTTCAAACCAGCACCAGTGCATGCTGCTTACAGAACCTTTAAGTAAAAGTAAAAGTAAAAGTAAGCAACAAAATCATAATTTAAAAGTAAATCAGTATCAATAGGCCATGTACAAGTAGTGAATGAATACTTTTTTATTTTTTTACCTCCACCGCCCTCATAAAAAGCCTTACTGAATAATTCTGTGACAAAAGTGAATTGAAGGGAACCCCAACAACTACCATTTCACACATTCTGTGAACATTTTCAAATAAACAAGGTTCCCCCTTAAATTAGTTTCATCTATGCTGGAAAAAAAAAGAGGATGTAACTTCTGTGGTTACTCTGCATGTTGTTAAGATGGGGATGCCATTGAGCACATCTGAGGGATTCCATATTAACAAATAAAAAAAAGTATTTCAGTAAAAAGGTCCAAGAGAAGTGACAAGACAGTGAGTTTAGAGTGCTTCCTTTTCAGAAAAAAAAAAAAAAATATATATATATATATATATATATATATATATATATATACAATGATTCACAGTTAAGGTTTTGTCAAGGAAGCTCTAGGTTTGTCTTGTGAAATTTAAGACCTTTTAAAGACTTTTTAATGCCTTTTAAAATGAAACTTAATGCTAAGATAGCAGGCAAAAAAACAATAATTGGTATGAATTTTAAAATAATGAAAGAGTTATATTTCAAAAGGCTAATACAGATGAAATATAATAATAATATATAATACTGAACTATTCTAATTACACTTATATCTATAGGTAACAAAAGCAATAACACAATGATTTAAAGAATTTATTTAAAAAATGTCAGAGTTTGCTAGCCTGTATTCACTAATACATTACTTACAACATTGGATAGACTTAAATATTATTTAAATGTCACAATTTGACCATTTAAGGCCAAGATGAACAACATTAAATACATGTCCATAGAACTTTTTAGGCCTTGAATTTGACAACGTCAAATTTAATATCTTTTAATACTTTCAGGAGCTTGGGGTTATTAAACCCTGTTTGTTGTCATTGTAGGGGGCCTAACAGATAAACTACATTCATCTTAACACATTTGTGGTGCTGTACACAAAAACGTTTTGCCTTTTAACAATGCCTTTAAAGATGTACTCTTCTCCACTGATCATATAGTAATATAGAAAATAAAAGTTCCTTGCAGCTGCTCCCTTTCTGTCAGGAGTCCCCACAGTGAATCATCTGAATGGGTGCTTTGGCAGGTTTTGCTGGCAGGACTAACCACTTCACTAATGGGGAGCCCTATAGCTGTTATCATATGGGAATATCCCTGCATGCAACATCCTTCCTCAAAAGTGACATTATTAACTCACAGTCTCCATTACGGTGAAGAGTGTTTTTGTCTTCTTTTTTTTTCTACTGCTGCAAAATCCCTTTTACTATGCAAAGAAGAAAGGTTTGTGGCAAACAATAATGGCTTATTTAATAAATACATGCTACTAATATTAATCATGGTTAACAAAGTGCATTTTGTGGAGTTTTGAGGTGGTGAATAAATAACTACGCTCAACTTCCCATTTTTACAACATTCTTAAAATAGCACACAATGTATCTGCTATAAAGCTTAGTCTCTCCTTGACACAATCTGGGAATTCTTTCATAAGTAATCAAAAGAGAAAAGGGTAAAAGATAGGGAAAAAAGAGAAATAGAAACTTAAGTATTGTAAATTAAATCTGAACATCATCAAGAAAAAAGGCTTCATAAGAGTACTCTCACCATAAATCATCCATTCATTATTCTATGTGCTATAATGTAAACTAGCAGTTCATGTATGAACAAAAAAAAAAGATTTTAAACAGTTATATTGCAGTTTTCCAACACCAGATCACATCAGTACTGTACACGAGCCTGCCAAAGGCCGCAGCAGTGGCTCACAACTTCCTGCTGTGGTGTTAAGCAATGTTTACTATAAACATCTTACAATAAGGCCAATCTTGTAATTTGCCCAGATAATCTATCAACTCATTCACATGATGGGCTATGTGACTTTACTGACTTGATCAAAGGGTTGGTGAACATTTATTTATGCCTTTTAAACTTCTGAGTCACGTATGCACTATAATTCTGTATCTGGTTGATTCTCAGAAAAAGAAAACAAAAACTTCTTCCACTTTCATGGGATTTTGCAATGCAAATGACTAGAGAACAATGTTTGGTATTAAATTATTTGACTAAAATACATATTACTTATTAGGGATTTTCATCTCAGATTTCTAAAAATGCTGACAATGTTCTTTGTGGGTGTGGGTGTGTGTATGTGTTATGCACTTTCACGATTTGCATCACCTTATCCCAAACTCTGAATTAGACACCAGAAGACGTATATAGGTTATTGGGAAATTCCTGCAGTCTGAAGGGTATAAAATGTCAGGCCACTTCAAATACAAAGCAACTCCTGGACTTCAGGCAGCTTTAGTAAAACGCAACAAGCTATCGGCTGCAGACCATGCCTTCTAAACTGAGTGAGTAACTCAGCTGTGGCCCTGTATTATTTCCTCTTTTAATGATTCATTAAGAAACATTTTCTTTGACAGATGCTGCTCTGCTCACTGTGGTGATGCTGGAAGTTCTCATGGACTCTTCTCTTGGGGCACCCGCTGACTTACTCACAGACGGCCCCTCAGGTGAAGAGGTTGAGGGGGGCACAGACCTCCTGAGTGAAAACCCAGTGTGGAAGTCACTGCTCGATGCCACTAACCGACACAAAAAAGAGGTAAGTACATTTGAAGTTAAAATGTAAATGTAGGTGGCGTCAATCGTACTTTTCCAAACACATTTTTTAGGTAACTTAGGGCCATTTCAAATTATATCCTACAACAGAAGTACTCATATCTGTACTCAACTAAAAGTGCTGCTGCTGTAAATAAGAAGTAAAAATACTCAACATAATTATTTGTGTAAAAAACATAACAGCCCTACATACAACCTGTCATTGTTTGTAATCTTGTGCTCGCATAAACTCTTAATTTTAATCATATGCAGACAGCATACTACAAAAATATTTTTCAGTGTCACTTGGTGGCCAGCGACTGACCATTGTCCAGGGAATATCTCACCTCATGCCCATAGTTGCCGGTAGCTTCATCCACCAATAATCTTTTTTGTGAATAAGTGGAATAAGATGAATGAATGTCACATGGTCTCACTTTACTTTTCATTGTACTTAATAATCTTTTATTTTAGTTTGAAACAGAATTCCCAGACTCAACTCTATATCTACATTTACACGACTTCCACATTGACTCGTTTCCAGAGGACTGTCGGAACACATCACTAAACATGGTAGGCCTAAGACTAAATAAGACAAAAAGACTGGCATTTATTGTATGTCTGAAACTGGTGCTTTCTTCAGGAGAGCTGTTTGAGGAAGCTGGTCCATGGGCTGCTTGTTTATCAAGTTCTTCTCGGACACGTAGAAAAGGAGTACCCAGACAGTGAAGTCCTTCCTAATGCCAAATATTTTAGCAGCCTGTTGATCAGTGTTACCAGACAAAAGGTTCACTAAACATTTAAGATAATCTGAATGTACAAGTGTTACTCACCAAATAGTCCTGTTATAACAAGCTTTTTCTACTCCACAGATGAGAAAACCTGGCACAGTCAAAGCACTGAGCAGCAGTGAAAGGGAGAGTCTGCTAAAGGAAGTGGACCACCCTGACACTTTCCACAGAAAGATGTTTGCACACAACATTCTCCGAAAACTGCATGAGTTTCTCAGAGACACCCAGATTGACATTAAACGGAGAGAAAGGCGGCCAAGATATGTGTCTTCAGTATAACTTTGGAAATGTTACAAGAGTTCTTAGTTATGCAAGTTGATGTTTTGTTTTTAATTAGAAATGACAACTCCTTGAACTGTTTTAAGTTATCTTACCTGTTTATACTTGAGACAATGATATTTATTAAGTATTTGTGATCAGTTTTCTACAACACACTATTATATAGTGTTGATTTTATATGGTAATATTTATTTAGTTGGACATTAAAGTCAGTATACAAAATAAATCACTGGTTGTGTTTTCAATAATAAATGCTTCTAATAAATGAACCAAAGAGTTTTATATACAACATTGGCTACCAACATGAAACAATAACTGGCATAAAGTTAGCACAAATTAACACAAATGAAAGTTGGTTTTTTTTACTATTGACATGCAAAGTTGTGATATTCAATGACAAAGGTGTGATCATTGTTTATTATTAACAAAAAAAATCAAGTTCAACACTTTTTCTACAGGCTTCTGCCCTCCATCTCTGAACTTCACCTGGCTCAAAGTGTGCCATTACAACCAAACCACTCCTACTACAGAGACAAATTTATTGTGACAAAATTAAATATGAAAAAGAAACAGAAAAGTCCAGAAAACACTTCACATGTTTAGAGACCAGTTTGTATCCTCAGTTCAATGTGTACAACACAGGTTGTAGAGCCTCTCACTTGTTAAACAGTATGGGTAATGAAGAGTTGCAGAGTCACATGACCATGAGGAGGAACAGAGAAAGTGCTGTGGCAGAGAGACGGTCTTTAACCCCAAAGTAAACTAGAAAAGAAAACAATTGAAACTGGGTCAGTATTTGGGCAGACAGTGCCTACAGGCTGGTGTGACTTTAGCAGAAATATAGTATAACATTAAAAACAACAAAACCTCCTTGATTTAACTGAGTAAAAAAATACTAAATTACAGAGGACCTCTTGCTGTATTGTAATTACTGTGAGCAAATACAAGATGCAAATACAGCAGTTTTCTTGATTTTTCAGATCTAAGTTGGGCAGCCTCCACAGGCATAAATCTAAACAGAGAAGGAATGGTGCTGAACAAGAAAAAAACACTTGTTACCTCAGTACTGTGGGTTCAGGCATCCCAGGATCTGCTCCTCGCTTAAAACCTGAAAGTAAACATATTATATAGTGAAAAAAACAATGAATATTTAGTTTATTAATGTAACAATCAGCACACAAACACACCACCTGTTTACCATCCAACCTCTAATAATAATAATAATAATAATAATAATAATAATACATTTTATTTATATAGAACTTTTCTAGACACTCAAAGAAGCTGTAACTAGTTATGTGAAAAAAAACAACATAAAAACAAAGCAATCAATCATTAAACATAGACAGAGTTAAACATTAAAAGCAATTTTAAAAAGGCGGGTCTTGAGGAGGCTTTTGAAGGTGGGGAGGTCGGAGCAGTCTCTGAGGTGTTTGGGGAGTGAGTTCCAGAGGGTGGGGGCAGCAATGGAAAAGGTTCTGTGCCCCCAGGTTCGGAGCTTGGTCCTGCAGGGGAGGGACAGGAGGTTGGCATCGGAGGAATGTAGGGTGTGAGATGGGGTGTGATGATGGAGCAGGTCTGTGAGGTAAGAGGGGGCCAGATTATGGATGGCTTTGAAGGTGATGAGGAGGATTCTGAAGTGAATTTGCTGAGGGATAGGGAGCCAGTGGAGGTTTTGAAGGACAGGGGTGATGTGGTCGCAGGTGCAGGTGATGAGGCGAGCGGCAGAGTTTTGGATGTAATGCAGTTTATTGAGTGTTTTGGAGGGGGCACCATAGAGAATCCTATTGCAGTAGTCGATTCTGGATGTGATGAAAGCGTGGATGAGGGTTCAGCAGCAGAGAATGAGAGGGATGACTGAAGTATGGCAATAATTTTTAGATGGAAGAATGGAGGTGATTTGGTTGATGTGCAGTTCAAAGGTGAGGTTAGGGTCAAAGAGAATTGATGATTGGATGACACTTGGGGACAGAGACAGAGACAGAGAGAGACAGAGACAGACAGAGACAGAGACAGAGAGAGAGACAGAGACAGAGAGAGACAGAGACAGAGAGAGACAGAGAGAGAGAGACAGAGAGATTGTGTTGTTGATGTTCAGGGAGAAATTAAGGGTGGATTTAGTAATGTTTTTTGGGCCAAACCTCTGACATATTCACTTGTTGCAAAGCAGGCTAATTTAAAAATAAGAGCTTATGTTAGCCCAGAAGACATTGGGTCATTCCATGCCAAATCACCCAGGGGTTCCCAGGTCACCATCTCAGAAAACAATTGGAAAAAAAATCTCAGATGTGTTACTACCAAAGTTAAATAAGTGTGCAAAATTTCAGGTCCGTATTGACAATACTTACTGAGATAGCATTTGAAATATAGGCCAATTTTTTAAGTTTTTTGAAAATGTGTTTTTGTTTGATTTTGAAGCATTACAAGCCACTTGGTGCAGTTACAACCTTGATTTTTTAAGTTTTTTACATGGCAATCTGAACCTATATTTATAAATATAAATGACTGAACCTACATTTTATAGGTTCAGTTTGCCATGTAAAAAAAAAAAAAAAAAAAAAATCAAAAAAAAATCAGGCTTGTAACTTCATCAAGTGGCTCATAATGCTTCTTCAAAATCAGACAAAAACACATTTTCAAAAAACTTTCAAAAATGGCCTTTATTTCAAAGGCACATATCTCAGTAAGTATTGTCAGTACATGCGTGAAATTTTGCACACTTGTTTAACTTTGGTAGTACCACATCTGAGATTTTCTTAATTTTTTCTGAGATGGTGACCTGGGGTGACCCCATTGTCACTTCACCAGAATCACACTGAAGCTGATGAAACATAAAGATACTCTTAAGACCTTGAGTCACTGCTTTAAATACAAGAAAAAAACAAAACACATTTCCCTTTTTTGTTTCATTGTTAAGTCAGAGACACTATCACTGTGATGCAACATATTCTTAAGAACAGGACACACTCTGAAAGCATACTTCTACCTTCTTGGGCAATCTTAAATAGTTGCTTATATTGTGGGTTTTTAATAGTGACACAGCAGAAAGTATAGTGATTGGTGCAAAGAAACAGATGAATAAGCATTTATTAATATCTTCTACTGTGTGATCACTGTTTCTTCTCTCACTGTCACTACTCTGTGTATAGTTCAAAGTTTAGAACATCTTTTGGACAGGCTAGCTTCTCTTCTAAAGGGCCCAGACTTCCCACTGAACTAAAACTGCAGACTGACATTAACATCTTTAATAGAGGTCTAAAACAATGGTTGAAGTCAGGACAGAGCTGTTCACGTGACATTGTAAATAGCCTATATAAAAATGTTCTTTAAATCTTTATTGTTCCTACTGTAAACTGATTATGTGTATGTTTCCATCTTAAACATTACTGCTATAAACATTTTTCAACTGATACGGTACTAGCTCTCTCTAAACGGGTGTTGATAATTAGCATGTGTGCTACTAAAACACTTAAACAATGCATCTGGTTTGTCCAGTGTAATTGCGATGTCTATATCAGACAAATAATAAATAAATAAATTCAGTAGGCCAACAAAAAGAAGACACTCCGTGTTCAGGAACATTTATAAACTTACATATTCGGGTTGTCAAAAATTGAATAAACAAGATCAAGAGGTATTCAGAAAAATGTGTATAACTAGGGTAAAGATGACGATACATTTTTTTTTTTTTTTTTTGTGACACTTTCCCATCCTGACCAGAATGTCAACATTGCATAATTTCCACATATTACAAATTTAAAACAAAGAACCAAAACTTACCTAATTTAGCAGTCATAGAGGCGTTAGTTTAGTAGCCTACTTAAATTATCATCATCACACGCCATACTATATGCATAACATCAGGGGTTTTACCAGTTTATGAATTTGTCATTTCCGATTGCCAGTGACGCACTAACCGCGCAACTCACCACACAATGTATACCTGGTAAAGCTCGACTTCAAAATCAAGTCACTAATATTACTAATACTACTAATATTAATTTAAATATATTGTAGCTGATTCATACTAGTCACAAGCAATGCAAATGTAGCTAATAAAGCTAGCCGGCTAACTGCACCTCTGCGCGGCTCAGTCCACTACGGCCTGTGAGTCATAACATTATAATAAATTACATTTTTATTATACAAACCCAGGTAGAGCACGGTGGGAATGAAGCCCCATCGGATGACGAACTGGCCGCATTGGAACAGCTGCAGCAACCGCTGTTTAGTTTCTTTGCTCAGTTTAGCCATGTGTTTTTGAGGTACTGCTACAATACCGCAGCCAAGGACAAGAAAAAGGACGTGACGAAGAGGAAACTGTGAGCGACATAGTACGCAAGCTTAGCAAAGGGCTCCATCCAGCGGCCAAACCTCTAACCACAGTGTAGCACCCAGGGTAGAGACGGTACTGGGCACAGAGGTAGTCCCCTCTTTCGTTGCTCTGTTTTTTAATACATTTTGTCAGATTTACTCTGCTGAAGTGAGTTGTCCCCACAGGCCTACAGTGAAATAAAAGTACACAGACTTTTCGAAAAATACGTATAGTAATTAGCCTCTCGACGGAGGCTAATCAGCTATGTGGTGACCAACAACTCGTGACCATAACACGAACAATTTCTATAAAAAATATTATCTGAAACTTAATTCAGCAAAATGCGTTTGTAACTTTGCTTTTTTACAAGTTTCAAATACGTGTTTATAGTGAAATTATTCGTTTTATGGTCATGAGTTACCACATAGCTGATTAGCCTCCCTCGAGCCGCTGAACTCTTAATATACATATTTTTCGAAAAGTCAATGGGAAAAATGAATGGAAATTCAACTTCCGGAACCGGGGGTGGGCGGGCACTGTTGAGCTCTGAGTCATGGGTTTAGATTAACAAACGCTTTTCAATTCGTTTTTAGAACAAATTCAGCAGTTTGCGCTCAAAACATTTACAGACTATAGTGATGTCAAAGTAACAAGTACAGTTGTTCGCTGTAGGAAGCAACAATTTAATTAAATTTGCTGCACAAAACTCTCCTCAATCCCACCAACATGTCTTCCGTCGAGGAGGCAGAGGCTGGGGACTCGGAGGTGGACTCGTTCATCACCCAAGCTGAAGTCACTGAGGTGGTTAAAAAGCTCCTCGGTGGCAAGGCACCGGGGGTGGATGAGATCCGCCCTGAGTACCTCAAGTCTCTGGATGTTGTGGGGCTGTCATGGCTGACACGTCTCTGCAGCATCGCGTGGCGGTCAGGGACAGTACCTCTGGACTGGCAGACTGGGGTGGTGGTCCCTCTTTTTAAGAAGGGGGACCGGAGGGTGTGTTCCAACTACAGCGGGATCACACTTCTCAGCCTCCCCGGGAAAGTCTATTCCAGGGTACTGGAGAGGAAAATTCGCCTGATAGTCGAACCTCGGATTCAGGAGGAACAATGCGGTTTTCGTCCCGGTCGTGGAACAGTGGACCAGCTCTATACCCTCCATAGGGTGCTTGAAGGTTCGTGGGAGTTCGCCCAACCTGTCCACATGTGTTTTGTGGATTTGGAGAAGGCGTTCGACCGTGTCCCTCGTGGTATCCTGTGGGGGGTGCTCTGGGAGTATGGGGTCCGAGGCCCTCTGCTAGGGGCTGTCCTGTCCCTGTACAAACAGAGCAGGAGCTTGGTTTGCATTGCCGGTTGTAAGTCAGACCTGTTCCCAGTGCATGTTGGACTCCGACAGGGCTGCCCTTTGTCACCGGTTCTGTTCATAATTTTTATGGACAGAATTTCTAGGCGCAGCCAGGGGCCGGAGGGAGTCTGGTTTGGGAACCACATGATTTCATCTCTGCTTTTTGCAGATGATGTTGTCCTGTTGGCTTCATCAAGCCAAGACCTTCAGCATGTGCTGGGGCGGTTTGCAGCCGAGTGTGAAGCGACTGGGATGAGAATCAGCACCTGCAAATCCGAGGCCATGGTTCTCGACCGGAAAAGGGTGGTTTGCCCTCTCCAGGTTGGGGGAGAGCTCCTGCCTCAAGTGGAGGAGTTTAAGTATCTTGGGGTCTTGTTCACGAGTGAGGGAAGGATGGAGCGTGAGATCGACAGACGGATCGGTGCAGCGTCTGCAGTAATGCGGTCATTGTATCGGTCTGTTGTGGTGAAGAAGGAGCTGAGCCGAAAGGCGAAGCTCTCGATTTACCAGTCGATCTACGTTCCTACTCTCACCTATGGTTATGAGCTTTGGGTCATGACCGAAAGGACAAGATCCCGGATACAAGCGGCCGAAATGAGTTTTCTCCGCAGGGTGGCTGGGCACTCCCTTAGAAATAGGGTGAGGAGCTCTGTCAGCCGGGAGGAGCTCAGAGTAGAGCCGCTGCTTCTCCACATCGAGAGGAGTCAGTTGAGGTGGCTTGGGCATCTGTTCCGGATGCCTCCTGGACGCCTCCCTGGGGAGGCGTTCCGGGCATGTCCCACTGGGAGGTGGCCCCGGGGAAGACCTAGGACACGCTGGAGGGACTACGTCTCTCGGCTGGCCTGGGAACGCCTTGGGGTGCCCCCGGCAGAGCTGGAGGAAGTGTCTGTGGAGAGGGAAGTCTGGGCATCTCTGCTGACACTGCTGCCCCCGCGACCCGGCCCCGGATAAAGCGGAAGAAGGATGGATGGATTGCTGCACAAAACCTACACGGCCTTTGCAGAAGCCTATAAATTACCCAAACTTATATATTTCATTTAAGACTCATTAATTTTATCTTAGGTTATTCACTTAAATATTGAAATGAATTACACATGTTCAAAAAACTGTGGGTGATGATGTTCTTTAGTAAGAAACTATATATCAAGAGCCTTCGCATATGGCCTAAAGGAACTTATAAATGAGAAACAGAGTTAATAGAAAATAATGATGAACAGGGCTGAAATATAGAAACACTTTATTCCAAGAAGACATAGCAGTGTGTTATTGTCAGACACAGAAAGGCCAGTATAAACCAACTTTAGTACAACATAAAGGTTTGATGTACAACAAGAGCTTATATGCACATTCTGTAAACCTGCATACAGAAACACTATGATTGACACTCAGCTTTAGTATGCTTTAGACAAAGGTATACAATTTGCGCAAGGAGATTCTGCACCAATGTTTTGATTTCACAACATCAAATGTAGAGGTTGGGTCCACTTTTATTTGTTCATGGATATAACCGTAACACCATATTCCTTGAAGTAATGAAAATACAGGGAACAAGTAGACAAACAGAACACATCACCAACTTATTACAACATCTGGAATGGCAGCTGGTTAAAAAATGTAAGTGTTTTTCTGGCCTTGCACGTCTTCCCACTGATACATGGGTTAAGTACAGTTTTGGGGCTCCATAGAACTTGAACAACTCAAACAATTTTATATGTGCCAGGTGCTAACAGATTTTATTACCCTATTTGGGCAGGTTGTACATTTTTACAACAGTAAAGATGTAGAAAAGATATAAAGCAACACATAAAAGCCACCTCATTGAAACTAACTACAGTTCAGACTCAAACCTCTCTCATTCATCATAAGAAAATACCACAGTGAAAAACACATCTCTTAGCTCTGTCAAGTGCAAAATGTAATACTTTACAAATCTTACACAGTCCACAGTACACCTTCTCCCAAATCTAAACCTATTTTTTGTCAAAAGTTGGATTTTACAGCAATTGGGAAAAGTGCTAGAACTGGAAATAAACTATATTGCTTCTCAATTGTAATATTGTGTGATTGTAAACATAAAAACAATTAAGTCAGGTTTGCTGATTAGTTAGTGGCAATTATTCTTTGTATATTTAGCAATAAAGCACAGCAGTATTTGATGACAGTGAAGACAGAATCTTTCCAAAAGATGGAAAACACTAAGAAAGAGATTCGTATTGCTATGGGTTATATCTTTATAAAATAAGTAGAAACACTAGGAGGATGATACGTTCATTGTATCAATCAGCAGCCTTGATTTTAAAAACAGACAGATACATACAAACAGTACATAACATACACAAACGTGCATGCTCACACATACTCAATTTGCCCGCTGACAATGGTCAAGATGGGCATATGAGAAAGCCATGCAGGGCAGTGACTTCAAATACAAATACAGTTTTGAGTTCTAAGTACACCCATTTACTGCAGTTGAGAACAGAAGGTTTTTGTGGCACAATTTCACTGCAGTACACCATACTGACATCTTGACTCCATCAGGCTCACAAGACGACAGATTGGACATTTAGATGTCTAAATGGTGCAGGGCCGCAAGTGGAGACACCTAAAATGGAGTGACAAACTAGCAGGAGTGTTCATGTTGTTGTCGTCACTGCTGCTGTTGACATGGCTTGGAGTTCCAGATCACAGGTACAGGGTCACACTTTTGTGAGGCATGTTGTGGGTGGTAAGAAGCCCTAAGGGTTTTTAAAGATCAGAGCCAAGATGGACACTGATGCTGGGAGAACGCTGGGCATGGTTTGGCCCAGGACTAAGGTAGCCCAGCCCTTCCTCCTGCAGACTGCATGAGTAGCGGCCTGCTTCAGAGGCCGTATGGTTGCCGGTGGGAGGAGCATTGCCACTGGCCACCTGCTCAAAAGAACGTGAGAACACAGCACTGGCAGTGCGGGTCAGACTGGTGAGAGCTCCTGCCTTTGGGACCGACTGGCTGGACGTCAGTGTCAGTCGCTTGACAGACAGCTCTGCATTCTCACTGTTGGCCCGGTTTGTTATTAGGGGTGCCATCTCTTTCTCTTTGTCCTTGTCTTTGCTGGTGCGTCCACCAAGCCGACATTTCTTCATAGCCTTAGCCCCAAGATTCAAGGTGGTCACACTGTTGCTTATAGTGATGGTAGGCGGAGTTATTTCAGTACCCACTCCTCCTGACCACACCCCTTCATCAACCTCTGAAATATCCATCAACTCGTCCGGGGAACCCAAATCCACTGCGTCTATGAGCAGGAGAAACAAACACTGAAATTAGTCAGGTGCTGGCAGAACCCCCCCCCCCCCCCCCCCAAAAAAAAAAAAAAAAAATCTCATCTGTCAATTAGCCCAATCAAATTTTAATTTTTGTTTTGCATCAAACATTTGCATCTTTATTGGGCTGCATGTCAGAGGAGCAAATTCACCATCTTCCAGCAGGTGGCGCCTTCACATTGTAATGTTTACTACAAGCAAAGAAATTAGAATCAAGTTTTATATTCTGCCCAGCAGACAGGTTGAGTTAACCGGCTTACTGAGAGACAGCAGCATTGGCAAAGAGAGTATATTCAAAGCAGGAGAAAACAGCAAAAGCCTAGGAAAGACCACGAGGGAAAGTCAAGTGAAGGAAGGCAAAGTCACTATGCATTTACAGGATGTCTAAGTACAAATTAATGCCTCAAATCTAACCTGGAAACACAACATACATGGTGCTTTTCTTTAAGGTATACACCCAACAATGTGTAAGCTGGCACCCCGCCGACATCCGTAGACACAGACACAGTTGGATGTGATGCTAAGACTGTAACAAAACACCAGTAAACAGTGGGCAAACAGACAGATAAACAGGTCCTGTGCAGAGAGTGGTCAGGTTTAACCGGTTTCAAACAGGGTTGAGACATATGATTTGTTTAAACATAAGACCTGTATATCTTTCTTTAGCCCTCACAATATTAATCAGAAGGAAGCCATCTGTGTCCAGGTGTAACCCAGCAGTAATGTGTCAAGGCATACCAAGGTGTGCTGTGGAAACTAAAAAGCCTGCCCTTCCCTCAACCAAAATCCTGTTAGAAAATCAAAACACTTCTGGATTCTGAAACAAATACTTGCTCAATCTTTCAAGTAATAGTGTCAATACATTTGTTTATGTAATTAAAGCAACACTAAATAACTTTGTACACCCACATAAACAGACAGAAAGCGTCTATGCACATTTGTCAATAAAATGTTCACTATATTTTATGTCAAGAAATGACCTTACTTTTTTTTTAGGCTAACTGATGTAAAAAGTTAGTGTTGCTTTAAGCAATTCCCAATTAATTAGCAAATAGTTAAAAAAGTTGCTTTATTGGTTGTTATTTCAGCGGGAAAGTGTTGTAGAGTTTTAGACTTTAGCCACAAAGAAGAGAGTATAGTACATGATACATGGCAGATGAAAGTAATGTTATGATTGAGCAAATCAGGGAGGTGGAGCCCAGCCAAAAGGTAAAGTGGGAAATGATAATCATGCAGGTTTTTAGACCACGCCCCACACATGGTTACCTAGGTTACCCCGGGATTGTTGCAGGGGGAAGGTAGGGCAGGACCTAGTGCTGGCTTCTCCCTGTGGAGGCTGACCCAGAGCCCTCATTCTCCACCATTCGCCTTACAGACTTCTGCCTCCTGACCTCCTGACTCCGCATGGCCATGTCATGACCTCGGGGGTCCATGCTGACCTCAGAGGTGCCACACAGTGTTTCGCCATCAGCACGTGACCGCAGGGAGTCTCCGTTGGGCATTCGCTCGCAGTTCACACTTGTCACATTGATCTCAGGAATGGCCAGGCCCCCAACCGAAGCATCATTGTCTACACTCATTTCCTGGGATTCTGGTTGACAAGCATGGGGGTTGTGAAATAATACATAGATATTTATGTATACAAACACATATATATGAACAGAAAATGTCATGCATACAACAAAAATATGACCATGAAAACATTATCACAAAGACACAGATGTCAATGTAATGGCATAAAAATACAAATAATCATAATCATCCATGTAAAAACTGTTCAATGTGCATGCAATAAAAGAGAATACAGAAATAATTTGTAAACAAACATCCATTAAAAATGGATTGTCTTAAGAGACCCTTATCGCTATCTACATTTCACCTTTCACAACCAAAAGGAGAAGGGGCAGGACTGATGAGATAAAACAGGGTCATTTGGCTCAAAATGAAACACGCTCAATAAAGTAAGGGTGCTCCGATCGATCGGCGATCAGCCGATCATGGCTAAAAATGGAGTGATCGGTGATCGCTAAAATGGGCCGATCAGAAGGGCCGATCGGCTCTCACATCTACTGTCCTGCAACTCCGGTTTGATTAATCAGTAGTTGCGTTATTCTAGCATTGTTTGTTAAGTTAAGCCCGGGTTATAACTTTCACAAACCTGCCGTGGAGCTGCTGCTTTATGTCCCCGCCTGCTCTTGGAGTGCACAGGACAGAATCGAGGCGCAGCAGTGTGTGTATTTGCAAACGCCAACGCAAATAGAGCTACAGCTAACCCGCTAATATTCACGTTAAAAGCAATAAGAAAGTTCAGAGTCTGCCTGTGTCTTGTTACGCGGAGAAAACTGCGTTTTGTTGCTTAAACTGCACCAAATGGCTGCTAATGGAAAGAGAAAGTAAAAAGGCAGCCCATGTGTCCGTGTGTCTGAGAGGAGCACCTTTCATCGTTGTCTTCTCTGCTCTCTTTGCAGGTTTTCTTCGTTCAGACGTTGTCAAAACTGGCTGCAGGAGCTGTCTGCTCTTTAGTCCACTGTGTTTCAACCTGGTTTGGCTGCGTGTTACGTGGACACAGCACCCGCGGACTCGCGCTAAAGGCACCAATTTAGAACAGCTGATTTTTACATCAGCGAAGCCTTCAAACAAATCCACACAGACTTTGTGGGCACACACGGAAGGTCAATAATGCAACAAAACCTCTTCTAAAACAAAAAAAGTTGAATTTTGTTGTACTTTTACTTTTGGTTTTAGTATTTTTCAAGTGGAACTAATAATAGCCTGCATACATTACATTACTGCATTGAAGACCACGTGATCGGTATCGGCCATGATCGGTATCACAGCAAATGCTGATGGTGATTGGCCTCAAAAATCCTGATCGGAGAACCCTTACTATAAAGTACACAAGGCCACCATTAATATGCCTTATCACTTCTGTGGGGCAAGGAATAGGCTCTTTTTAATTTGTTGTCTGCACAAGAATTTTATTATCATTTAAAAAAATGTTGAATATTAAAGCAATAACCTCTATCAACTACATTTAAATGCTTTTTTTTTTTTACTTTGTCAAACTACATCAAATGTTTTGTACAGCTTTATTAAAAATGTACGAGTCACAAATTGTATTGACTGATGTCCTGCATGTTGAATGAATAACTGATTTTCAATTTTTCATATTAATCATAATAACTTTTTTGAGATGTTAGGATGAGACTACATCCGACTACAGAACTCTCATTCGGAACAAGGACAAACTGGACACACGCCAACACAAGGAGTTAACTTAAAAGACGACAAAATGTTTTGGTGAATAAGCTGTAAGAAAATAAAGCTTCAGTTCTCTCCTCAATAATTTTGTAATTAGATTTGGAGAAATTAGGTATTGTTTGTTCCTTAACTAAAACAAATTAAAGTTTCTCCATCTCAAAGTGCTTTATTTAGTCTGTTTGTGATGTGTCTTACCATGACGTTTCCACCGGTGGCCCCTGATTGAGAGGGAGGTGACAGCATTGCGGGATATCCTGGAAGAAGTAGGTGTGATCTCTACCTGGATACTCCTGCCACCATCTTTTGCATTGTTTTTTAGAGCTGCTCCGTGCAGTGACGACTTGATGGCATTACCCACCTGAGGGCAAAACAGTTAATAGTGGTTAATTAGTGCCAAATGATACAGTGTGTGGCAGATATCCTATTCCCAGTAAGCCAGCAAAAGAAGCAACAGTAGGATGTTAGGTTTGTTGTTTGAACAACACAGTGGTGCAGCCTGTAAAGTTGAATTGTTATAGAAAGTAGCACTGAGGAAAATGCAGGAGAAAGTGGAGCTGGAGGTAGCAGAGCTTAAGATGTTGAGGTTCTTTTTAGAGTGACAAGCTCATGTTAGATGTTCTGGAGATAAAGTCAGAGAGGCTGAAGTCGTGAAAGAGGACATGAAGCAAGTTGTTGCAAGAGAAGAGAATGTTAAGATAATCATTTCATACTAGCACTAACAATAGTCTGATTGCAATATAAATAAATTGCCAAAATTACAAAATCCTTTTCATTCCACTCCACTTACACAACTAATTGTAAAACCTCTTACTAACCACATGAAACAATGATCAGTTTAATACATCATAAGCTTAACACAACTGGACCTTTGTCTGTGTTGGACTCATGACAAAAAACAAAGACCTAAATATTTTTGACCGCCATATTTTGTGTGAATCCTGTCCATTGTGCCTGCAGTTATTTATATTTAAAAAGATATTAACTGTTTATTTTTTTATTAATGTGAATCCAAAAGTATATTCATATTTTTATTGTAGAGGACCATGCACTTTGACTTGTGTAGTAATACTCTGAGCTTAGGTCCAATCCTCTACTCCCGAGGCCTCAAGGATTACGGCTTAGCAGAGCAGAGTGGAAAGCATGTAAATAATCTAGTGGGATTACACCCTGCCATCCCTGACACAAACAGACCAACAATACGGCATAGTGTGCTGAGCAAGACTTAAAAACATAAGCGAGCATGTGCATTAAAATCACATGCTCCCTTTCTTGCGCTCTAAAAATATGCCACAGGTCCAAAAGTACACAAGATATGAAAGATAAGTAGGAAGCAGAGCCCACCAAAAGAGCTTCAGGGAACAATTCTAGCTGGGCTCGGTACAGAACATCTTCCAGGGCTTTGGATCCCAGCTCCACTTCACCGTTACACCTACACAGACATACAAACACATACAGGAGTCAAAATGTGATTTATTTTTATATCAAAGTGAACATCTTTTGTAAATATGACTAAAATAAGGTAGCAACAGTATGTAAATGTTTTGACAAATAAAGCTATATTTGAGGGCACTTACAAAGCATAGTGGATCCCAGTGATGAGTTGAACCAGAAACTCTGATGTGACAGTCATCCGAGTGCTAATGCCTTTATATCTCCGCATCTGTTGCCGTGGGTAACCGCATATACACACCCTGGAGAAAAAGACAATAACAAGAATAAAAGGCCATTACTAGAGACAAGCTTCAATCAAGGAGAACAAACAACTGAACATCATTTGCATTAATGCAGCAGCTTCCTGTGGTGCACTGCTGAGCTGCTAAGGGAGAAACAAATCATTTCGGCAATAAACACAAATGAATCAGCCATTTTAAAATAATTTAGAACCATTTATAAACAAGTACATTTTCTTAATAATCAAATATATTGATGATGATGACTTCAAAATAGTTGAGCAAGATGGGTTTATGATGCTGCTCGCAGTGAAAAGCAGTATGTTGGCCTTATGTGGAACCAAACTCTATAAGAGGATCAGATAAGCTAGTAAGGAAGAGAGTGAGAGTATGGGAGTATGCATGTGTGAGCCTAAGTGTGGCTACAGAGCTCATTTCCCCAAGAGAAAGTGACCCACTACTCTATATTGACTGTGGTGGCGGATGTTTACCTGGAGCTGAGCTGGCACAGAGACTGGAGAGAGGTTGTGCTCATGTAGCTCAGGGCAGCATTGTAGCACAGCAGCAAGAAGGTCAGCACCTCGAATCTCAAGAGCACAAATAAACCCTTAATATACTGTGACTCATGTTTACTATACATTTCAATATCAAATAAACAATCAAATCAAATAAACAATGAATCAAATAAAAGTAAGTAAAATTATATTGTTCAACTTCAGATATGATGCAAATGATTTTTGGGTTCTACAATTCAAACAAATTCAGCCATACAGGCACAAAAACTGGTTACAACATGATTCATTTATATTATAAGCCAATAGAAGCCATTTAAGTATGCTGCTAATCTAGATACATTGCAAATCCTCCTGCACTTCTATTTTAGTTGTTGGCTTCATCCAAATGTACCAGGTCGGTACTTGGTAGTCAACTGAAGGAAAGCCCATTTAAGGAAGTAGCATTAAACGCTGACCAGCCACAGCAGTGTGCACAAGAACTCTAATCAAGCCTCTTACCTGTTCTGTGCTGTAAAGGTTTCTCTCTGTAAATGTGGCCCACTGTACACTACCCTGGTCAGCCCGTGATTGGCTAAAGCGCCTTCAGTGAGGGCCATGGAGCCAATTGCTGAAGGCTGTAAATGAAAACGGCGTAAGATATTTTCAAAATGAACAAAAATTTGAATTTTTGTGTGTTGTGTTTACTTACCTCGTGATACACTGATGGTTTGGAGAGCGAGGGAACAGTAAAAGATAACACTTTACTTTGTCCATCTTTGTCAACTATTTCCTGTGAAAAAGGAAGCCATATTACTGAGGGAAAACAGACTTAAAACAGGATTAAGAGTGTGTTCTTATATTTTCATGCACTCTGATCCATTTTGTAGGCCTGTGCAATAGAGACCCTGGTTTTGGTTTACTCAATCCCACTGTCCTATGTGTGCTTGTTATTAACACATTCAGTCACTAGTCACAACTGTATTGAGTGACAACTAAGGAAGTTGGGGAGCACTGCACTTTGCTGATAGGCTTTATGATACTCCAAACATACAAAGTCATGGCATTTCAGTTCCTCTATTTCGATCAGATTTCCGGTCTCCCTTTACAGTGACTAGAAAAGTACCAGAGCAAGAACACAGGAAGTAACACAAATCCAAAATAATTAGAGGGATCAGTCTACTTTGGGAGTTTGTGGATTAGGTAACAAGTGTGTTGCAGATATTGCTACATTAACTCCCAAATGCTGATTTGATCATTTTGCAAATTTGTTTTACTAAATCAATACTACTTTAACATGGATGCAGCCCATTTTGATTTTGCCTTATCAACAGGTGCATCACAAATCCATAAACGCAACTTTTTTGTAAAAGAACATCCCCCTCATTACCCTCTCCCCTACCAGGTTGTAAATGCCCAGCAGGAGGGCCTCGATGCAGCCAGGAGGTGTGGGGGTCTCTGGCTGCGCTGACGGACAGGAGACTCCACAGGAGCTCTGGCAGGAACTGGAGTGTGAACCGCTGCAGCTGTGGCTCCCCGCTCCGGTAAAACTCAAACAACTGGTGACACACTGGCTCCAACAACTGGAATACAGTTGAAAGAAAAAGTATTGGAATCCCTTGGAAATACTAGGATTTCTGCATGATTTGGTCATAAAATATGATCTGATCTTCATCTAAGTCACAACAATAGACAAACACAGTCTGCTTAAACGAATGCTGCAAAAAAAAAGTTTTTATTGAGCATTTATATAAATAATCACAGTACAGGGTAGAAAAAGTATTGGAACCCCTAGGCTAGTGACCTCTTCAAGAGCTAATTGGAGTTAGGCGTCAGCCACCCTGGGGTCCAATCAGTGTGAGAAGATTGGAGGAGTGGCTTAAAGTGGCCCTGACCAATAAAAAATGCCCCCCAGTTTTGAGTTTGCCATTCCGAAGAAGCATTACTTGATGTGAACCATGCCTCGCATAAAAGAGCTCTCAGAAGACCTACAAGTAAGAATTATTGACTTGCATAAAGCTGGAAGGGGTTACAAAAGAGCATTGATGTTCATGAGTCCATGGTACGACAGATTGTCTATAAATGGAGAAGGTTCGATACTGTGACCACACTGCCTAGGAGTGATCATCCTGTGAAAATGACTGCAAGAGCACAGCGCAGAATGCTCAGTGAGGTGAAGAAGAATCCTAAAGTGTCAGCTAAAGACTTACAGAAATCACTGGCACATGTTAACATTTCACAAATCTACAATAGGTAAAACACTGAACAAGAATGGACTTCATGGGAGGACACTGCAGAGGAAGCCACTTTTGTCCCAAAAAAATATTGCTGCCCGTGTAAAATTTGCAAAGGAGCACCTGGATGTTCCACAGCACTAAATAAGGTGGGCAAAGCAAAATATTCTGTGGACAGATGAAACCAAAATTGAGTTGTTTGGAAGAACACACAACGCTATGTGTGGAGAAAAAAAGGCACAGCACACCAATATCAAAACCCCATCCCCACTGTGAAGTATGGTGGAGGGGGCATCATGGTTTGGGGCTGCTTTGCTGCCTCAGGGCCTGGACAACTTGCTATCATCAACAGTAAAATGAATTCCCAGGTTTATCTAAACATTTTGCAGGAAAACTTAAGACCATCTGTCCAGCAACTGAAGCTCAACAGAGGATGGGTGATGCAACAGGACACTGACCCAAAATATAAAAGCAAATCAACAACAGAATGGCTTCAACAGAAGCTGTTGCCTCGTTCTATATTTAGACCTGGTTTAGTCCCGGTTTTGACCAGTTAATCCGGAGCTTTCTCTTTTCAGATCACCTTTTCATACATTGAAATTAAACTATATGTAATTATTGCTAATCATATTGTGATCTTGATAGTCAACATAGTTTCTGCATGTTTTTTAATGTGCATCCTTTGCTAGGCTTGAACCACAAGCAAACAGTTTGGCAAAAAATTTCAAGCTCAAAGTCTAAACTGAACACACCAGAACACCCTACTGCACAAAAATGAGCAGTCTTGTTTTTTAAAACATTGTTATATAATTAAATGTGGGTTCATACATCACTGTAGTTCTCTCTGATGACTTTGTAAAGTGCAGGGATCAGGGCGCCTTTGTCCTTTAGAGAAGCAGCGTAGGTGGACACAGCACTGTCAGGGAGCGTCTGCAAAAGGTAAAAAGGAAAACAGATACAGCAAACATAATTAGTTGAAGAGTTAAATGTCTTATCTTATCAGTATGTCTTTAAGTTCGGGACATTTGAAGGTTACTGGCCATGACACAAGAACTCACTACACAAAACTCATGCATAATTTAACTGAAAGACGTGTAAGCAGCTTATCGGACATCATCGTACCTTATATTCTGACAGCCATTCCTCCACCACTCCTTGGTCCATAGCCAACATGTTCCCTCATCTGCAGTGGAGTCACTTCTACCTGAGAGAGGAAAAAAAGTTAAGACATGTTCTGAATGAATTATGAAGTGGTGCTGTGTGGAAAAAAGGACATACTACAAATGACAAATAAAATAACTGCAGGGGTAGAGTATGTGCTCTAGACATCAACACAATACTAAAAGCATTCCCAATCCCAACAGTGCTTCCACCTGCCTCTTTCTCTCCTCATACACCGCTGCTACAAACATCTAACCTGTTGTCCACATGCAAACTGAAAACTCACACCCACACACCTAGAGGCTACACTGTTCATAAATAGCTACAGACAGTCTAAGGATAAATGCTTTTACTGCCAGATACTTCTATTGAACAAAAGCTTCACTCCTTTCAACACTTCTATCCATTTTTCCTATTATTATTTCACATATTTACGGTATCTGTAAGCAATTTAGGACGCATATTCAAAAACCTCTATTGTCATGTCTTCTCATCCTCTTTGTTTATTCTTTCCCTTGCCATTGCTTAAAATTTTCTTTTTATCCCTGACATGGCTTGCTTGCAAAAAGAAGAAAATTAGTGTAACAAAATGGGGCTATACAATGAACAAATAGAAATCTTTTCAGCAATATGACAGATTTGGATTGAAATGGCTTTTGGACCCTTTTTGCATTCTAGATTCCTTATGGTCTTAGGCCTTAGCGTTGGATTAGGGTCACTTCAGATGAACAACAGCAGCACAGGGGTTCACTGGTCTCTGGTTTTCAGGTGAGTGTGTACCAAGATGCAAGAAGGAAAAGGCATAAGCCATAAGAAATTGTTACTGCAAGAAAAAAATCTATATCTATTGGGCGGCATGGTGGCATAGTGGTTAGCACTCCTGCCTCGCAGCAAGAAGGTCCCAGGTTCAATTCCTGGACCAAGTGGGGCCTTTCTGTGTGGAGTTTGCATGTTCTCCCCGTGTCTGCGTAGGTTTCCTATATCTATAAAAAGGTTTATGAAAAAAAAATCCTACAACTGAGTTTTAGAAGTCCAACAAAGCCTAAATAATTCAGAAGTAAAAAAAAAAAAATACAAACAACCATAGAACATTATCTTAGATCCAGCACTGAGAATGTTAAATGTCAGAGTCTATGACAACAAAAATAAAGAAACATGTATAGTTTCTTTGGGAGAACTGTGGGGAAAAAATTTGTATAAAGAACAGTAGCTAGATTCAAATATTTGCAACAAGGATGATCATATACAAATATAGATGAGAATGGCTAAACAGAAATGTTATGACAGGACATTCACTGAGATGTAGATAAGCAAATGCTACAAACCGCAAATGAACTAAAACAATGTTGTAAAGACAAATGGGTCAAAATTTCCCTACATCTTGAGACAATGTTTTCACATTATTTTATTTCAAGAAGTGCTCACAGATTTATTGACTGCATATTGTAAGATAGTCACTTTGTTATCCAAATCATCTCTGATGTTTGTCTAGTTATGATGGGCAGATAAACATCCTCTACATACCCCAATGACTGATCATGTTTTCAAATAGCAGACTGGTTTCCTTGTGGGATATATTGTGTCACTGCTATTGTTGCATCTACACACAACGCCAAATTGGCTCTAAAAATACAGTCCTTGTTTGGTATGTCTGATCAGTGAGAAAAGAGAAAAGTGGTAAAGTGGGGTAAGTCCTTCTATGTGCACACTGTCAAGCAAACATGCTCAGGCTCCATAACGCTGGAAACCACATTATTAACCTCTCCAAATCAAACTACACTTCCTCATTCAGCTGTTCACGCAAAATATATTTATAAGTAAGCATTTTTTTTTTTTGTTATGAATACTAATAAAGGACCGAGGCATGTTTTCTTAGAGCAACAAATATATTCTCTGTATTGTAATTGTTATGTTGGGCAGTGTAATGTAGATACCACTGTTACGCAGATTTCAGCCACAGTTAATATGGTTTACTGGTGCATAATTACAAGTAGGACTGAACAATTTTGTGGAAAAAAAATGCAATGAAATGTTTTACAATTGTGATCAATTGTTCAGCCCCAATTACAAATAATACTAAAAATTTTAAGTGTGGGTGTCTTGGCTTGGCTCAATCTGTCTTGGATCCATTTGCTCAGTTTATCCAGCTCTTTCTTCATTTTCTTTTCTATCATCACTAACATTAGAGACAAGCAATAAAACAAAACAAGAAAACTCTAAGTGGTGTTTCTTTTTGTCATTTTGTTTCCCCATCAAGCTGCGCAGTCTCTCTCACATCTTCAGTTTTCAGTTTCCTCTTGTACCACCATCATCATCTGTCCTTCAAAAAAGCTTTTGTGCTTTACTTCTGTACGACTTCAGTGCTCAGTCCGTTCATGCCAGCCAGGGGCCTATTTATGGATTGTACCAATGACAAAAAAATGACATGGGGAGGGGGAGTTAGTGAGTCATGAAATTATGAAAGGATTATAGAGCAGAATAACCTCCATTTAGAGACATTAGTCTTTGGTGGGTGCCCATTGTTCTGTTCCTCAGAGCTGACGAGGACCGAGAAAGGAGGGCGCCATCTGAACCCAGTGTGTCCGTTGTAATGGCAGACATGCTGGCTAACATAATAAAGACTGTTATTACAGAGTGGGTGAGTCAGTGCACTAACAGACAGGGCTCTCCTCCTACATGGCCCGCTTTGAAATGACCAAATAAACTCTACTCCTTTACTGTCTGGGTCATCTTCACAGCATCCAGAAACAGCATCTTGAACGCTGCTGGCCTCTGTTTCCTGGTATGCCTACCGCCTACCTGTGGGGTATAGTTTGAAACAGCAACAGCACAACAAGAGAAGCACTGCGTGGACTGTAAGGATTATAATCTTCATAATGTGGCTCTAAAACAGGGGTGTCCAAATTTTTTTTTTATTAAGGACCACCACATACTGAAAAATATATGCAGAAGGCCACACGCTAGAGATGACTTACTGTACTTCACATTACCATAAGATAACGTCCCAATCGCGTGTTCCCTTTCCTTTAGGGGTTTCCACACTGAATCCTTTACATAGGTACCTAAGCATAAATTTTATTCTGGATTCCCTTCTGCAACCACACATTTATTCAGGCTTGGGGGAGGCACACATAGTATGCCTGAAATTTTTTACGCCACCGACCACTAATTTCCATTTTTTCGTCCATAATGCAAGGTCAATCTCACATAGAAATGTTTGTTACGGAGCTTTTGTTAACTGCTGTATGAATATGAACTTAAACCTGGCTACACTCATTGCTACAGTGCCACTAAGAGGCAACAGCTGCAGCAGAAGAGGTCAAAGAAACCTATGCACATAATGACAGCTTCTTAAAAATTTGGATGATAGATGGCACCTTACACAGCATAGAAAGTCAGTCACATGGAGCAGTCATATGAAGCTTTTTACCTTGCAGTGCAAAGTGCTACCTGTGGCAATGTGGGCCAATAAAGAAGGAAGCCTGAGGGCCAATAAAAATGGTTTGTGGGCCTCATTTGGCCCCCAGGCCATAGTTTGGACACCCCTGCTCTGGCATTTGTTAAGGTAAAAGCAAACAAGCCACAACAGCGACATAAAAATACACAATAGGTACACATTTTGCAACAAGTTCCTTCTTGAAGGGATTAAATATGCCTATTCATTTATGAACAAAGGCGTTTTTGTAGCAGTTTTTACCATTAATTCACTATGATGGGGACCATAGTATTCCACCATAGTGTAACAGTAATACTAAACTACAGCCAGTTCCAAGGCCGGATAAATAAAGGGGGTTGTGTCAGGAAGGGAAGAAAAAAAAAAAAAAAAAAAAAAAAAAAAAAAAAAAAAAAAAAAAAAAAAGTGAGCAGCTGAAATTGACCAAGTCCAATACCGAGCTTACAACACACAAAAAAAACTATTTTAAAAGTAAAAAATATGTAAAAAAAAAAAAGCTAGTAAATAAATATAATACAAAACAATACTAGATTTTATTTCTCAGAGTCTCAGGACTGAGAGAGACTATAAAACACAGCTTCAACTAAAACAAGACCGCTAGTATAAAAACAAACTACTTAAAATGCCAAAAAGATAGTAAAATTCCCTTAAATTTGCACATTTTTCATAATGATTACAGAAAATACCCAAAATCTTGCTCACATAAAATGAGCTGAACTGATAATAATTATCCCTTAAAACATAAAATAACCGTGCTATTGCTTGCAACCAGAACAGGAGCTGCTATGACATTCTCAGTCACCTTGAGAAGAACTGTTTTTCTTTTGCACTAGTTCACGTCACATGATTTGAAAAAGATGAATGATGATTTGTGCAAATACCCTCCCATTACCCATAGATACTGGTCCGAGCACCCAGACAGTGATTCTTGCAAATGGCGTGAGCATTTAGGTGTGAAACGTCACACACTCCAGCAACCAATTACCTTATTGCTATTGATGAAGGGATCAACTGTAATTAGACCACAAGAGATCCAGGGCAAACAATTACATTATACCTTCTTAACACAGACAGCTGCAAACAACTAAACAGCCAAGGAGGTCCCTTTAGACTGTAATTAAGATTATGCTATTGGGAGCATATTTGTCTTCTTTCTAAGGCATTGGTCTTTTGAAATCAGTGTCAGATATCAGTGTGCAAAATTAGCAGCTGATGATAAGTGCTATCTGTGCTTTTCAGTGAAATGGACCAACACAATTACATGTACATGCATAAATGAATAAAGCCGTGGAGAGAACTGAAGTGGCAGAGCAGGCTCAATGGGCTGCTTTACCCCACAATAACAAACCTACAAAATGCAAGCAATAGAGCATAGATCAATGGAGAAAATGAATAGAGCAGATGTAAATGGATGCATCGAGACTAGAGGATAAAAAGGTATAATGGCCCAAGGGAGAGATAACTCTGGATGAAAGGGTCGATAAAAGACCAGAGTTTATTAGGTTTCCAAATGTGCTGCACCAAGCAACCTCATCGCAGATCTGACAACAGGAGATAGGTACTGCTCGTGAAATCCACACCATTGTTGTCAAAATACACTTGTTTTTAACCAGAGCATTTAGTGACCTAGCTGGAGCGCGCTCTAGCAAAGGAAGAAGTAGAGAAGATCGGCACTTGGCAATGAGTGTCTGGGAATGTGTCACGAATCGCAAAGTGTGTATTCACAAATGTGTTTATTCCATTTTTCAAAACCTGTTCCTGTGAGTGAGAAAACTTGACAGCTCTCCCTTTCCTCCAGCATTTACTCCCACATTTGTCTTGACTGTTGCACACAAAAAGAAATGGCAGTGTAAATGAGCTTATTCTGACTCTTCCTCCTCAAGGTTTGACCCAACAACACAACAGGTCTCTTTTGAGTTTACATTCCTAATCGTTGTTGCAACTGTACAAGCCACATCTTGACACAGTGCCTGTGTAACACCCCAGACTAACGCACCTACAGATTCCCAGCATAGAGTTAAATAAAAACACTGGCACACAATACCATTACAACACAACAAGCACAATAATGGAGACTTAAACAAAAGAAAAACATAAAGAAATAAGAGAAAAAAACATCTATTCTCTGTGATTACTTCATTTACACATATTATGGAATCTCCTATTTCTTCAGGAAGTGAGTTGGCTAATAAGAATGCAGCAGCAATTCAAAGGGAAAGAAAACAGTCAGCGAGAGATGAAGTGGGTGGTTTTGAAAGAGGCAGAGCTGCCCCAGCTGCTTTTTCCTGTGGTACAGGGTTTAAACCACACAACAGATTATAATAATGACTACCTACATTTCTAAGACTACCTACATACAAGGGAGTATAGAAGTTGCAAAATTAAAAACACCAACCCTTCTTTTGTATATTTTTTTGCTCCTCTGGCATTAACCCTCTGGCATTAAAGTTTCACCAGAACACGTACATGTTGTACATAATTAAACTATTTTGAGATGTTGTGGGGCATCCAAATAGGTTGGGGTGGTCTTATATAACTGTGGCGGATATTCAGACCCTTGAGCAGCAGCCAGCAATCGCAGCATGACCTGCCCTCACATTCATAGGCACCGCTCAGAGCGGTTCACACTGCTTGTCTGTTTTGGCATCTCTCTTCAGTTTGTGTACTGCCCTTTTTCCAGGCCGCCTGTTTCCATCTTCTTTATTTGGCATGTTGTTAACCCTGTTGCCCCACGACTCCCACCTGGCCCTGCCCTCAGGCTTTTTTCAGCAGCAGGTTGTCTGTAAGCTACAGAAAGAGGCAAATGTGGGGAGCATTGTGTTTTTGAACTTGTGCTTTATTTCACATCTGTTACTAGAAAGTGCCTGTAACTGAACATGACAACAGAGCTTTGGTTTGTGTGCATGTTTTTTGCTGCCGGGGGAGAGAGATCTGACAGGGAGGAATCCTCTTATAGCAGCCTATGTGCTCTCTCTGTTGCCTCTAAGCCAGTGATGCATCTTCATCCCATCTCTCACCCCTCCCATAACCTGTCTTCCTTCAAGTAAGTGAGCCTAAAGAGGCCCACAAATCCACAATTACTAGCAATTATCTGTGAATGCAGCTTCATATTACTAAAGAAGCATTTCTAAATAACACAAGAACAAGAATAAATTCAGATATTGTATGGCTATTGTTCAAAAATGCTTATAAGCATAATTCAGACATAGATGCAATGCAAAACTCAAACAGTGCAACTATTCCACAGGCATGGGTGACAGTCTGATGCTAGATGACAGCAGAAACCACACAATTGTCCTGCTCCATGACCCGCAAGGCTTTTCTGTCAGAAAGCATTAATAAAGGCAGGGACACTAGCAGCCAAACATGCTACACATTTAAAGGTCTTTTCATACTTTTATATATGTGCGTGTACATTTACATGGACATCCTAATGGCACTACTTTTATTATAGAACAATGACTCACCAAACAAACTCAAGCAGTGATTAAGGGCAAGAGCTTTTAAAACAGCTGCAAACATGTGTATGTTTGATAAAACAAATAAATAATAAAGCCACATATCTAATTCAAATAATAACTATCAGGCCATTAGAAGTAGAAGTCCTTGAGAAGGACATGGGCTGGAGAGCAAATACTGTTCAACATGGCTTGGGGTCTGTGGCACAGTTTTACACTAGACTCTCTCATACAGGAAAACCCTCAGTCTGTCAGCCTGTCAGCCTGATACGGAGGAAAGCTGCATCACATGACAGCTATTTAAAAAACCCAACAGCAGCTTACACAGGACTCGGCCAAAGTGAAACCTGAGACATAAATAATGAAAACACCACAAACATACAATATAAGAGCTAGGTAGTGTTTCTGACAGATAACACAGCCTGTCTTGAGACACACCGTGAGGACACCAACGACATTCTTTATTTCCACTACTACTACCTTTTACAATGTTTATAAGACAATCAATGAAGTCTTAAGGATACTTGAAAAACGGCTCATTTGGTAGTTTAGACACTATCTTAAGTTTAATTGTCAATTCTAAATAAAACCTTTGTTATCAAGACTTCATATTCACCAAACCAAGAGTATGCTACTGTAGAAAAAGTAGCGCCAAACGTCTGCTTCCTCAATAATACACGTTATCATTCAGGTAAAGCAAGTTAAATTTAACATGCAGGAACTACCGGCCAGCTAGTTTGACACACTACTAGCATCTGGCACAAGTAGGTAAATTGAAACCTTAGTGTCCCAGTCCAAGCTTCCTTAATATTTATTGACTGGTATCGACGGAAGATGGAAAATTAATCTTCACTTAACCTCGGCTCACTGAATGACTACGACCTGTCACTGTTGTTGCTTACAGATTAGCTAGTTAGCTAACTTAGCTCGACGAGGGCGCGACAACAAAAATACTAGAAAAGTTAATATACTTACTGGCATGCTATCTGTATTTTCACCCGTGTGGTTTTCCTATATTGTGGCGAGCAAAAGTCTATCACATCGCTACTCCACAAATCTTCTGAATAATTCAACAACACCAGCTCCCTCCACCTTCATTACTTTCTCCACTCAAACTACCTAAAACGCAGAGACCCACTGGAATCTGATTGACAGTTTTTTGAGCCAATGAACAGCCAATATTTAAAAGTAACGGCCGCGCCCCCAGGAAAAGCAGCCAATCAGATCCCAGCTCTGGCCCGCATGCTAATAATTTCCACGAACACGGTTGATTGTCGCTGTCGCTGCTCTTTGACAGCAAGATCGATCAAAGCTCCCCTTAATGGCTCATAAATGATTAATGCAATGGCAGTTGACATTTCACAGCGATGATTTACAACCTGCAGTCATCATAGGTGTAGTTTTAAATATGTGGACAATATTTAAATCAATTAGGAAAAAAAAAAAAAAAAACATATAAGATTTTTTTTATTGATTAAAATAATATCTGTGGTTTATAGTCTACCTAAACAAAGTAGGTTATTTTATGTGCTACAATAATCATTCAGTTACATTTAAATTTATTTATTTAGCCTAATTTTTAAGACACCGCGACCCCTAAAAGGATTAAGCGGTAGGAGATGAATGAAGGAATGATTAAGATTTATTCATTTATAGCACAATTAGGCTAAATTGATAAAGAAACCCTGGGGCTGGGACAATGGCTACCAAACAATGGATTTTTCAAAATTAATTATCAAAATGGCATATTACCATGCGCTTGTTGTCTGCTTCGACATAATGGCATCTGAATGGATGTCAACAGTTTTAATCAGTTTATGGGCTATTCCATAGAGGATGCTGACTGTCGATAACAAAACAGATTATCCGGTCCCAGCAATTCACTAAATCACAAAATAATGTAGGCCTATTACTGCTCTTTCCAGTGTTGAGCTCAAGGTTGAAAACTTTGCTTCAGTCAATATGAGAAACAGACTATTCTGTGTCATACAATATGATAACCATGAGGCCTATTGTAATATTCAACTGTGATACTTAGAAAAGTTAAGAACAAATAATGTGACTGGGCAGAATAAGTGATTATGCAGTGCCCCCTTGTGTTTTACAGGAAACCTACATCTAAATACACAATTTTCATTTGTCAAGTGCTAAACAAAATAATGATCTAAAATTAACTAGGAATTGCAAAAAATGTATCAAAAAGTAGCCTATTATTCTTAGTCAGATTGTTGTTATGAAACTACCTAGAGCCTAGTCTTCGTTTGTCACGTGACCTTGTTAATAAAAGGTCGAAGGCCAGTTGGTGGTGTTTCGCTCAATGATAATAACTGAAATCTGTGCTTTACTTTGGATTTGTAACTGTCGTGTTAGGGTCAAGGAGGCGAAGACTGCGCAGAACTGTTTTACCTATGTTTTTACTTTGACATATCTAAAATGGCTTCTCCAAAGAATAGGCCTACTCCAGGCCCTAAAAAGAGTGAGAGGAAATGTGAGACTGGGGAGCATGAACAGCTGACCACCATTATGGACAATTTAAACAACATGAGGAAAGAGGTAGGTACAAGTCTTGCCGTAAGCATGACAGGACCGAGGATGCACTTAAGCCTTTCATGATTTGCGGTTGTTCGACAGGGCGTCCTTTGTGATGTGACGCTGTTGGTCCAGGGGAAGCACTTTCCTGCTCACCGGTCTGTCCTTGCGGCTGCGAGCCATTTCTTCAGCCTCATGTTTACCAGTGAGTGTGTCCAGTTCTCTCTTTTTTTTCCCAATCCAAGCAAATACACACTGAAGCACACTCTAGAAGTTTAGTTTAAAAAGTTCACTCAGGAAATTCACATTTAAAAGGCTTCTGCCATACAGCTCAGCTTTCATAGCACTGTTTTAGCTACTCAGACTTCACACTGGTGATGTGTACAGAAAGCCCACATGAGACTCACAGTTCCTTACTACATGCATGTTCTGACTTACAATTTAGACATAAAGTTTCAGTGTCAGTTGTAGAGCGAGTTCAAGTAGCCATCGTGTGACTGCATTTAGTAATGTCTTTTTTTTCACTTTGTGCAAAGGTATTTTTATATTAATTTACTAATTTAAAAATGATGCATTCCTTCCTTAATAATAATAATAATAAGTATCTGACATCAATCCGAGATTGAACCATCAGTCTCAGATTTCTTTACACTTTGAATTTTATATATATATAATTCAAAGTGATAAGAAATCTGAGATTGATGTTTCATTAATGTCAGATACTTAATAATAATAATAATAATATTATTATTATTATTATTATTATTATTATTATTATTATTATTATTATTAAGGAAGGAATGTATCATTTTTAATGATCAATCTCAGATTTCTTATCACTTTGAGATATTTATTTTTATTTATTTATTTATTGTTTCTTGAAGCAAGAATGATGGAGTCCACATCACATGAGGTGGAGCTCAGGAGTGCAGAGCCAAATGCCCTTGAGCTGCTAATTGAATTCATCTATACGGCGAGGTAAAGGAAAAACTGCATATATAACAACTCTATCAGCCTCAAATGCACTGTACTTGGTGTGTGAGTAGAAATATTGGTGTTTGTAAAAAATGAGGAAACTGCGGCACTCAAAAAGGTAGGAATTACTAAAACGCCTTTATTATAACATGGCTAGTTAAACTGAACTGACCTTAGGACGGTATTGCAATCGGTGGGTTTCCTGAAAATAGTGGTGTAAATCTCCCTTATGGTCCTGTAAATTTTTAAATCAAGAAAAATTATTTCTGACACAGAATTCTAAACTAAGTTTTATATTCTTATTGACATTGTTTAGGTAAAAGTGAAATTGTAACAGTTCATCAGATCCTGACCACAGAAGAAGCACACCATCTATATAACGTCCCCACCACATTTTATCAGAAACGTGTTCAAGTTGGAGTAGACAAATTTTTCTTCCCAAAAGCCAATATAAAGATTGGCATAGATGGGTGAAAAACATGCACCCATTGCTATGCCTTTCTGCTGTCTATACAACTGGTTTTGAAACAAGAAAATGAAATTGTTCAATGTCCATTTAGTCAGTTCCACAATGAATCCAGCAGGGGGCATCTCTTCTGGCGCCCTCCTTTTTAAATGGCGTATAAGAGCCAGTAACCCATCTTCATGATCAATGTTTGTGTATGATTCTACATCCATGGTCACCAAGTATCCAGATTCACTTTTTTTTAATATCTTTAGGTTTATTCAAGACTTGTGTACTGTCCTGAATGAAGGCTGGTAAAGTAGAAAAATCTATATTATTGGATAATGGTTCAGTAACTGATCCATTGACACTGATTGTGAGTCTTCTAAGTTTTTTGTGGACCTTGGGGAGCATATAAAATAAAGGAATACGTGGATTTTTGCATAAGAGTCATTCTTTTTGTGTGATCCATTCTTTAGTTTTAGCACGAGTAGTTCTGTGAGTTCAGTTTTCAGGTGTCCTGACGGGTTTAATTGTAGATAGAGGCTTATAGTACTCACGATTGCTGAGCTGTCTCATGGCTTCTGTGATGTACTGGTCTCTCCCCCAGACCACCACAGCTCTGCCTTTGTCTACAAATGAAAACAGTGTTAAAATGAGCAGATAGCCAATGTAATGCCTCCTTTTCTTTGAAGTAAAAAGTTTATCAACTTCACAAGTCACTTTTTTGTAGAAAGTATTTAAAGTAGGATTAAAAATATTTGGCATAAATGTGGACTCGGGCTTGAACACTCTGGCTGTTTTCTGGTGAATCTCAGAACGAAGGAAGGCTTTATTTATTTTACTTATATGGGACAGTGTGTATTAATGAACAGCAGCTAGTGCTGTAAATACACCAGATTATAGCTCAGAGCTAATTTCCATCCATAGTCCCCACTCACTCACATTCACACCGGCTTCCTGGTGTTCCCCAGTGGTCTCCCATCCAGGTACTGACCAGGCCTTACCCTGCTTAGCTTCCGAGGTCTGACGGGATCGGGCATCCACAAGGCAGTATGGCCGTGATTAGGTGTAGTATGGTACCAAAGTTTCAGCTGAAGATTGCAATAGAACTTAAACAGGTAAATTTTTGTCTGAAACTCATTGGTTTTATTTGTAGGGGCAAATGGGAGTCCTTTTAGATAAAACAGTTTGGCTAGGTGTAAGTGAAATGCCTGAGACATTTATCACTTGTTCATTCGCGTCTTGCTTCTGGTGTACAGGTGATGATTTGAGGCTTTTTTTTGGCCCTGTCTCTGCCTCTTCTGGTCTTGTGTCTAGGTGTCTCCATGTCCTGTTTTCTTTTTGGTTTTGAGTCTTTCACTTCAGAGTACTCATGTTCACTGCTGGGTAGTTGAAAAGAGACGGTTCTGCTTCTTTATGATTTTGAATTGTGGTTAGTCTTGTCCATAGTGGTCCTCCATCTGTATACTTTCTGTGTTTGGTTTGGTGAAAGGATCTCGGTGAACAGCAGTAATGTACAGTCGTTGCTGGATGCTGCCAACCTGTACCAGATTGAACCTGTGAAGAAGATGTGTGCGGAGTTTCTTAAAGGACAGCTTGATGCTACAAATTGCCTAGGTAAGACCAATATATTGGAATATGTTCGCTAGAAACTTAAACTTAAACCCAACAACTAAACTCTTTTTAAATCAATTGTAGAACGCATTGTTTTTCATTGCTTGCCACCTATACCTTGGATTGTTGTCTTGCAGGAATTTCAGCATTAGCTGACTGTATGGGCTGCCCAGAGCTACAGTTAGCTGCAGAGGATTTCTTTCAGCTTCACTTCACCGAAGTTTATAGACTTGATGAGTTTTTGCAGCTCGATGTGAAGCGGCTCACTTATCTACTCCACCAGGACAAACTCACAGTTCGATCAGAGGCCCAGGTAATCTCCACAATGTGCAAATGTAATCGGAACGAAATAATGTAAATTATATTAAAATTAACCATACAATTCTTTGTGGTGGTGTTTGTTGTTCGGTTGTTGTGGTTTTCTTCAGATCTATGATGCAGCGGTGCGCTGGCTGAAGTATGACGTCTGTAACAGAGAGCAGTATATGGTTGAGGTGTTGGGTTGTGTTCGTTTCCCTTTGGTCTCCAAAACCTTCCTGTCCAAGACTGTACAGGCTGAGCCTCTCATACAGAACAACCCACAGTGTCTGAAGATGGTCATCAGTGAGTAAATGTAAAATAATACCATATGATCTCTTCTTCATGGCCCCTGTTAGTGGGTGTGAGAGTAGGTAGCATAATATATTAGGCAATATATTTGCTCTTAAAGTTGATGTTGTAGAAGCAGAAATATTGGGCAAGCATAAGGATTTGAGTGAGTTTGGCAAGGGCCAAAGTGTGACTACTAGACTACCATGTCCGCATCTCCAAAACTGCAGTTTTTGTGCATGGCGTGTCTCCATGGTGGTAAAAGGTAGGAACAGAGGTGGTCCGGCGAAAAGCATGTGTGTGGAGTGAAGGGGCCTGTTTGGTCCGATCCAACAAGAGCGCTGTAGCTAAAACTGCTGAAGGATTCAGTTTCTGATACAAAGGTAGAATACAAAGAGTTTCACAGTTTGTTGCATATGGGGCATAACACACTACTTTTGACCAACAATAATAGGCAGGTGGCCAAAATGTAGTGCCTGACCAGTAGGGGTGTAATGATACAGTAACTATATCAATGTATCGCTTTTCTTTCCTATGATACAACTATATCGATATGCATTACCTTGTATCGAATCCTGTTGTTTTTTTAGGTAGTGTATATTGATACACAGGGGGAAAAAAAAGATGATATTCAAAATGTGTTTGTTAAAATAAAATAAAATAGATGTGTCTTTTTGGATATAATTTTTGTGGTTTTAAGGAAATGTATTCAACTTGTATTTGCTTTCTGACATGCTGACATAATCAACCTGGCCATGGTGCTACATTTGAAAGTTAACTTTTATAACTTTTTAGCAAAAAGTTGCTGTATCAATTATTGATCTGTATAAACTTTATCAATGTCGTATCGACTCGTATAGTTCAAAATTAGCCAATATTCTTAAATCGTATCATATCATCACAGAAACGTACCGTTACACCCCTACTGACCAGCGTATAAAATGAAACAATTTAGTAAATAGACTGTCATCAACAAAACTGTCCTAGGTGGAATGAGATACCACCTAACCCCTGATGAGGAGATTCTGAACTCTGGCGAGAGCATCCGACCACGACACAAGAAATGGAACAACAACATTGCTGTGTTTGGAGGCCCCCATTTACAGACTGCATATTTCTTCAACCCAAAGGTACATATGGATATGACTACATAGGAAGTACATGTTAGTCTACACTATTTTTTTTTTTTTTTTTTTGCTCCAAGATCTCAGCTGTCAGTTCTAGAAAAGATCAAAAGCTTTAAGGTATTCCTAATCAATATTTATACATGATCTCAATTAAGGATTACACCTGGACAGAAATCTGCTGCTCCTCTATAAGGTGTCAGGAGGGTGCAGCTGTCTTCTGTGACTATATGATCTATATTACTGGTGGACGCAGGGCCTACCACATGCCTGCATACAATGTCTTAAAAAAGGAATGGCAGTTGGAATCTGCCCCACCCATAAATAGAGACTTCCTAGGTGCCTGTTCTTCAGAGGGAAACATCTACACATCTGGTGGTTCTGTTGGTCAGTCCAGGAATAATGAGGTGTTATTGTGTAATGCCCTTAGACTCTTTAATCATGAAGCAATGTTTTTTTTTTAGGCAAGTCAGCCCTGGATGTCTTTGAGTGTTTTGACACAAAGACAGGCTCATGGCAGGTGAAACCCAGCATGTTGATGGCGCGCTGTTGCCATGGTTCAGTGGAGGCTAACGGACTTATTTATGTCTGTGGAGGAACTATGAGCAACAATGCAACAGGCAGGGTCTTCAACGACTGTGAGGTCTATGACCCCAGCACACAGCAGTGAGTCACACAAATGTATAGTACATAGCTTTCTAGGCTGTATGTCCAAAACTGTCTGATAGCTGACTTTTTGTTTTTTCCTCTTTTTAGATGGAGAAAGTTGCGTGGGATGAAAGAGGCTAGGAAGAACCATGGCTTAGTGGTGGTCAACGAAAGGATCTATGCTGTTGGAGGGCAAGGGGCAACAGGTAAAATGGTTACAGCATGAGCATAATGTTTTAGAAAGTATTTTAGGCCATCTACCTAATAACAGATGTGCACTTCCTAGGGGGACTTGACTCCGTGGAGTACTATGACATTGCCAGTAACAAATGGTATAGTGTATCACCGATACCCTGGCAAGGTGTAAGTCTAAAGTGTGCAGCTGTAGGAGAGATAATCTATGCGCTGGCTGGAAAAGGATTTGAACGCAAGCCACTGTTTAAGTATGTACTGGAGTACCATACCCGTACTGACAGGTTAGTGCAAAGTGCAAAAAAAATTAGGAAAACCAATGTATTCATGATTTTATAGTTATCTTTTTAAATTGCACTTATTACTAACATTTTTTAATATTTAGATGGGTAACTTGCTTCAAAGCTCAAGCCTGTCCTTTTCCCATCTGTATGATTTGTGTGATCAGTGTGCCCCACAACGATGAGGAATCAGACCATCAGAAGTGCACTCCATTTTTACATTACACCCTAAAATAATATTTTATATGGTTCAAGGATGTGAATGAACACTGCATGTGCATACTTAAAATAAAGTAGAATGTAAAATATTTTTATTTATAATGCACAATATGTATTTGCAATAATAAAGATTTTACATAAAACATTGAACTCTTGGCTGCATAATTTTTACCTAATTTCACCAGGACAACTGAGAGAGAGATTGAGACTGTAAACTAAAAAAAGCTAACTTTTTATGACCATTTAAAATAAAAATAAAAGGTTATGTCAAGTAACGTAATGGAAGTTAATAGGTCACTGTTTCCTTTCCTAAGTATAAAGTCAACAGAGTCCTCTGTGAAGCTTAAGTTCCTTTATACTTCTTTCTGCTCACTAGCTTCAAGGAGATGCTGATTTGATCATCCAGCAGGATTTGGGATCTGGCCCACACTGCTACACCAGGCAAATGACCATGGTATTACTGGGACAGTTTGAACAATATCTCCGGACCTGAACCCAAGAGAGAATCTATAAAGTATTGTCCAGAAGAAGATAAACAGATGAGCTGAAAGCTGCTATCAGGACGACCTGAGTTTCCACAACACTTCAGCAGTGCCACCGGCTGATCTCCTCCAGGACACCATGCTTGCTGTCAAACAAGTACTGAGTACTTATGTACTTATATACTGTACATGCATCTCAGAGCTCCAACATTAGTTTTAATCATTCTATTTATTGGTCTCTGGTAATCTTATTTTTTTAATTACTGAATTTGTGTTTTTTATCAACTGTAAGCTATAATTATCAAATATAAGAAATCACTGCTTGAAATTTTGACTCTGTATGTAGTGAAACTATAAATTGTATTTGAGTGAAGCCTTCTTGTAACATGGTGTAGAGGTAAATGGACTAGCAACTGGGATAGGCTCCAGTACCTGTGACCCCTAAAGGGAGTAATTGGAAGAAGATGAATGAATTTAGTAAACTTTCTCATTCTAGAAAAACAAAAATAAACTTTGTATCAATGTAATATATTCACCAATTAGTATCTAGGAAAGTTTTTTTGTCAGCACATTTTCTGATCAGTGCAGCATATGCCTTTTGATTTGTTGTAGATTACACTGAATCTTGTTGAAAGTAAACTACATGTGAGGTCCTGCTACATCTGCAGCTTCAATAAAAAGCTCTCCAGCTCTTTGTCTATACTCCATAGACAACTCCTTTGCCCTCACCACTTCACTCATGTTCTCCTTTAGGTTCTCTGTCAGTCTTCCTTGCTCTTGATAAGTCACTGCAGCCCCCTTTACTTGCTCAGCCATGTGATCTTTACTACGGTGCAGCCAGCCAATCAGCTCCTGAAGCGCTGTGCCCTTTGAGATGGTGGCCTTGGCAGACTCTGAAATGTTCTTAAATTCATCTTTAGCCCTCTGCAGATGAGAGGGCAGCAGTTCTGCATCATTTTCACTTTCTGATCTTACCGGAACTACACACAGAGAGAAATCATAACCTTTCAGCTTCAGGGAAATCCTGTAGTTGGCCTCTGTAAGTGGAAAATATGAATTTAGGGAAAAACCGGCAACCAAAAAAAGTCATAGTGTGCTACTACACCCTGGTAACGTCTGCATCAAACTGACCATGCTCATCTCTGATTTTTCCCAAAACTTCTGATAAAGCCAGTGTACCACACTGTGAACAGCCGTATCTCTTTTGCAGGGAGAGTAAGAGTTGCACTGTAGTCTCAAAACGATGCTGTTGCTCATTAAAAGTTTCAGCGACATCCAAAAACCTCTGGTCCAACTCTTGCACACCCACTCTTCTTATCACCAGCTTGCCACTCCGCTGTACATTGTGTCCATCTACAAAAGTAAAAAAAAAAAAAAAAAAGATTTATTGAATATGCACAAAAATATATTAATTGCTGATGATAATAAACAGATTGAGGTAAATAAATACTCCACCACTCTGTGCTGTGTGAATCTGTCTGGCTGATTCTGCTACATTCTGTTCGGATTGTCTTGACCCCAGTAGAGGCTGCCTCTAAAATTATTATGAACACAGTATAACATAATAATAAACACCTTCAACTGTTTTTCCGAAGTGTCAATACTTAAAATAATAAAATGAAAAGTTTGAATTAAACTGCAATTTCTATCTATGGCTATTGTGCTTTTACAAACTTTGTTATGGTACAATCAACTTATGTTCACGGCTTACCTTACGTACTGTACATTTCATATTGGGTGTACAACTATAAATTTGATACTGCGCAGAGTAGAACTAAAGTTACACAATGTGAAAAGTAACACATACCTCGTTGTCGGAGTTTTCGCACGAGAAGCAACAACAGCATGGAAATCTAATCATTTCGCTATGCTCCTGGGACCCTCACTTGTTTTCAGGTCAGTAATTTCTGACAATGTCGTTTATTGTCTGTATCTGTATATCACATGACGTCGGGGTCACGCGACTCTCAAAGGCTTCCTGGCTGTACTCATTGAAATATGTGCGTACAGTATTCTTGTTAAACAGGTGCGTGCGCGTACAGGTGAGGTGCAATTCAAAATACTGCGCCCGCTCAATGTGGATACTACTCAGAGTAGGCTATATACCGTACAACTATTGTCCAGCTCCTGTACAAAATTAGATTCGAGTCATAAAATAGTTTAAATAGACTAAGCTTATACAATTATGTACGGGTTTTTGTAGTCCCATGAAAACATGTCATATCGCTAGAGGGCGCTGTAGAGGCAGAATTTGAGACAGCAGTAGAAGAAGAACCCGACCATTGTCTTTGTTGTGTGTAGCAGGCTGCTCACTGCATCTTAAAAGCTAACATACAACTATTTTACGCAGCTAAACTTTTAGTAGTCATACTGTCATGACTGGAATGGCCTCCCCAGAGAAAGCATCAAGCTCTAAGAAAAAGAGTGAGAGAAAATGTGTCTCAAAGGAGGAGTACAGGCAGCTGTCCGGGATCATGGCAGTCATGAACAACCTAAGGAAACAGGTATGTGGCTGTCAAACAGGCTGTATTGCAGTCACTGTCCTGTGAATGAGGGGTAAAACAGCACATTGTGATATCAATGTTTCACGTACCACGCAGTCAGATTACAATTGCACAGATAAAGTTGTTCTGCTGACAAAGTGTGTGGATTTCAACAGGGCACTCTATGTGATGTGACACTGCTGGTTCAGGGGAAGCACTTTCCTGCTCACAGAGTTGTCCTGGCTGCTGCCAGCCATTTCTTCAGCCTTATGTTTACCAGTGAGTGTACTCATACAGTCATATTATACAGTTGTTTTATGTATCATTAGCATTAGTTCTGCTTACCTGCAGCTAGAATGATGGAGTCCATGTCCCATGAGGTGGAGCTCAGGAGTGCCGAACCTGACATTATTGAGCTGCTGCTTGAATTTATCTATACAGCGAGGTAAAAGAAATCTATATGAATATAGAACAGCTCAACAAACACACTTCTGTTGATTTCTAAATAACTTATGTTATTTACTTTATGTTATGTTTCAATTTGGTGAAAGGATCTCAGTGAACAGCAGTAATGTACAGTCATTGCTGGATGCTGCCAACCAGTACCAGATTGAACCTGTGAAGAAGATGTGTGTAGAGTTTCTAAAAGGACAGATTGATGCTACAAATTGTCTAGGTAAGACCAATATATTTAAATATGTTTGCTAGAAACTTAAACCCAATAACTAAACTTTGTTTTTCATTGCTTGCCACCTATACCTTGGATTGTTGTCTTGCAGGAATTTCAGCATTAGCTGACTGTATGGACTGCCCAGAGCTACAGTTAGCTGCAGAGGATTTCTTTCAGCTTCACTTCACCGAAGTTTATAGACTTGATGAGTTTTTGCAGCTCGATGTGAAGCGGCTCACTTATCTACTCCACCAGGACAAACTCACAGTTCGATCAGAGGCCCAGGTAATCTCCACAATGTGCAAATGTAATCAGAACTAAATAATGTAAATTATATTAAAATTAACCATGCAATTCTTTGTGGTGGTGCTTGTTGTTCGGTTGTTTTGGTTTTCTTCAGATCTATGATGCAGCAGTGCGCTGGCTGAAGTATGACGTCTGTAACAGAGAGCAGTATATGGTTGAGGTGTTGGGTTGTGTTCGTTTCCCTTTGGTCTCCAAAACCTTCCTGTCCAAGACTGTACAGGCTGAGCCTCTCATACAGGACAACCCACAGTGTCTGAAGATGGTCATCAGTGAGTAAATGCTCTAAAAGCACTGTAACAATAAATATATCTGTAATGTAGACAGTCTTAATGATAATGTAATTCTTCTTTTTGGAATCTAGCCTTTATGTTATAGTGTACTTTTTTTTCAGGTGGAATGCGCTATCACCTACTGTCCCTTGAAGATCGTGAGGACTTAGGAGAAAGCAGTCGCCCTCGACGCAAGAAACACGACTACCGCATTGCTCTTTTTGGAGGCTCCCAGCCACAATCCTGTCGCTACTTCAACCCCAAGGTAAATACTGTATATTGCTATTTTGTTCATTTATTCTATACTATAGCAATATACTATTATATGAAGACAAAATGAATCTATTAAACCTAAATACTGTATAACTATATATAAAGAAAATGTTAAAGAATATTATTTCTCATATTTTAAAAAATCTAGATGCTATGGTAACAAGTCAGAATGAATAAATAACATTTAGAAGAATTTAAGTACATTTTTCTCTTCTCATCTTCAAGGAATCAAGCTGGACAGACATTCGTTGCCCCTTTGAGAAGCGACGGGATGCCACCGCAGTTTTTTGGGACAATGTTGTCTATATTTTGGGTGGCTCACAGCTGTTTCCAATAAAGAGAATGGACTGTTACAATGTCCTGAAAGACAGCTGGTACTCAAAGTTAGGTCCACCCACACCTCGTGACAGCCTAGCTGCCTGTGCTGCTCAAGGAAAGATCTACACATCAGGAGGATCGGAAGTGGGTAAGCAATATGGTAACATATAAGGGAAAAAAGTTGGAAGCTGTGTTCTGATGCCTATAAAATTATGCTGTTTCAGGAAGTTCAGCACTAGATCTTTTTGAATGTTATGACACAAGGACAGAATCATGGCAGGTGAAACCCAGTATGTTGAGGGCACGTTGTGGCCATGGCTCAGTGGAGGCTAACGGCCTTATTTATGTCTGTGGAGGAACTGTAGGCAACAATGTTTCGGGCAGGGTCCTCTACAACTGTGAAGTCTTTGATCCAAGCACACAGCAGTGAGTCACTATTGCATTGTTTATCTTTAAACATTGGCCTATACAATATTTTTGGGTTGTATACATTTACATATCTTGTTAAGAAATTGTTCTCATGTTTATGTCTAGATGGAGGGAACTTTGTGGGATGAGAGAGGCCAGAAAGAACCATGGATTGGTTGTGGTTAACAACAGGATTTATGCTGTTGGAGGCCAAGGGGCAATAGGTAACAACTAAAATTGACAAAGGTTCTTGTAGGTTTGTTGTTGTAGGTGTAGGTGTAGTTTTACATTTTGGATTACTGTGCTTGTACCTAAGGTGGACTAGACTCAGTAGAGTACTATGACATTGCAAGTAATGAATGGCGCCCCGCCACACCTATGCCCTGGCGAGGCATCACTGTCAAGTGCGCTGCTGTGGGGGAGATAATCTATGTGCTGGCAGGCTTTCAAGGGGTTGGCCGCCTTGGACATGTATTGGAGTACCATACGGATACTGACAGGTGTGTTCAAATGATGTTTTCTTTTACATTTATGGTCTTTTAAGACTTAAGCACATACAAACGGAACATTCTCTTTGTTTCTTCAGGTGGGTAACTTGCAACAAGGTGCGAGCATTTCCTGTCACAAGCTGTTTAATCTGTGTGGTTGACACATGTGGAGTGAACGAGGATGAGGACATGGACATGATTGACTCTCAAACACATACCGCCTCTGCTGCATCTTCTTCTTTGCCATCAACATCCACATAGAACATTAGAAAAAGTGGAGTGGATTTTATGTAAGTGCCAAATGAAGACTTTTATGTTCAAGTTTGTGTATATATTTTAGGGAGCATAATCTTCTTTAATCATCAATAAAAACTGAGGTGGATTAAATAGATCTTTATTATTTAGGGCGTTTCAAAGAGACGGCAACAACAAACAAGTAATGTTGTATATTTATAGTTTATTATTGATTATCCAGTATAATGGTAGTTGCCATAAATATGGTCTGTATTGATAAACAGTGGCATAATTTAATCCATGTGAAAACCTCATAAAAAGATATTCTTAAAAACTTTCTGTTAAAAAGTGCAAGCATGTGACATTTTATCCTTGAAGACCGCTTAAGCTAAAGCAGTTATAGCACCAAGGATAGGTAGTGCAAATCGTAAATGTTAGAAACTCAATGTAAATTTCATTACTTGAATGTCCTTTTAACTCGGTGCATCTGTGGTCCTTTCAAGTGCAATAAAAATGTCCCTTTACATGTTCTACATCACTCGTCATCATACTCTTCTTCACTCATTAGCAGAGCAAATCTGTTGTTTATCTCTTCGGTAGCCCTGTTGCCCCTTCCTGTTCCTCCACCACGCATGCTTCCTCGGTTTCTGCCACGTCCACCTCTCCTTCCCCTGCCTGATGCTGAGGGACCTGTACGACCTTTAAAGATACACTTGTTCACAGCATCCAGAAGTGAGGAGTAAAGTTTCTCAGATAAGGAGCATTTATGTAAGAAAGATTCAGGAGCTCGGCCTTCTTTCAGATACTTGACAAGGCCATGCACCAAAGTACCACTGTACAACCTAAGAAAGTAACAGGAATCATTATATAATAACACATTTTTGTAAACATTACATACATTTTAGGTATTAATAAACAATTTCCAGTTAGACGTTAAATTAATTCAATATTATTAATGAAGAATTATGAATTGAGGGAAATGAAATGGCTTGAATCATAGTGTAATATGAACTGACTTTGGCTTACCATGATAGATACGGTTCAGGCAATGGTTGCAGCAGTAGTCGATTGAGACACAATGCTGCCCAGAGACAGGCCTGCCACTGGCTGTAGCTGTGAGCATCGCTGAGATCCAAGCCCCTTCTCTCCCCAGGCCTCACGCGCCGTCCATTCATTGCCGCACACAAACTGCTCTCTGGAGCCCAACTTTGTTGTGAACCTACAAAATAAGTGACAATTAGTGAACACATATAATCTCAGATTGATATTTTGGTGTGGTAAAATAAATTACAGTAAAACCACTTTACAAACCATTGTGTTGTTGCACATTCAGCTCTCCATACACAAATCCCAGAAGCAGAGCATGAAGCTGAGGCTGTGTGGGTGACGGTTTGGCTTCTCGCAGCCAAAAAACAGTTACTGCTACAGCCAGCCTTAGATGTAGACGAACAGGACTTAAAGCAGACTCAGTCACTCCTAACACTTCCAAAAGAAATGCAAGTCGAGCTGCTGGAGAAGCCTAGGAAATAAATCCAGTCATGTTAATACTGTTATAACAGTATTACTTTATACTGTCCCACTTACCTGGCCTATTGCATCTAGGGACAAGGGCTTTTTGAGCTGATGTGCCTCCACTTGGTTTTTCTTTAAGTTCAGATCCATGCGGTCATATTCCTCTACATATACTGGTGACTTCTGACCTTGGACTGTAGCTCCTTTTTGCTGCACAGGCAACATTTGGTCCCTAGCCACAGAAGGATTCTCGAAGCCCCTTCCTCTACCCAGATCCCTTCCACCTCTTGCACTTTTGTTACCCTCACTGCCTAGCCTCACATCACTTGTCACTTGTCCACCTCCACCTTTCCCTTGTGTCAAATTGGTCTGGCCTCTGTGTAATAAAATCCCATACATAGACTGGCGTATAGATTTAGCACTACAGTGGCTACTTGCCAGTTTGCTATTTTCCACTTGTGGAATGAGCAGAGCCCTCTGCATCACCAAAGCATCCACAGCACAAGGAGCCAATAGCCCCTGCGCTGCAGTTCTAACAAGGCACTCTGGTAAATCAAGACTGGTCCAGCCTGTGGGTGGTTCCATTCTTCTCGAAAACCAGAGAGCTAAAGAACTTTGCCTGGTGATGTTATAGTCCTGCATACATGCCCATAATTTTGAACTTACAACTCCCTGTTGTTTATTCCTACCCTGAGCATTATATACACAATCCTGTTCAACAAGCCTGCTAATTTCTGACAGTGCCTCAGCTGGACCTGAGAAAGAAGAAAGCCAGACAAGTAGCCCTTCAATGCGGGATGCAGGTGCCCCACCTTTTCCTCTCCCTCCACCTCTCACAGACATATTCACATCTATTAAACTCAAAAGAGGCTCAGCTTCTTTTGGAATGCCATAATCATTACCAGTCAGGACAGCACACAAGGGAAGCAACTCCTTGTTCATGCCTCCAAACCAGCGGCAGAGTGCACTGGTGGTGTACCATCGAGCTGAAATATAGCGTTGGTTTGCTTTGCCACTGAGATTGGTCCATTGAAAATAATTGAAAGGAAAGTAACCCCCTAAGGGGAAAAACATGTTAAACAAGTGATCAATATAACTGTAATGTTAAGAGTGAGAACGCATACCTGGCAGGTCAAAAATGTAAAAGTCGCTGTCATTGCTGAGAAGAGGGCAGTTCCACTGACGAGCCAAACATGCAATTTCCCAGTCAGCTTCAGAAGGGCACTGCACCAGAGGAACACCACTCTGTATGAGAACTTGAATGAAGACATCTCTGGTAAGGATTGGCAGAACAGAGCCATGGCGGCCGTGAGAGAGGCTGTCTGCCTCCTTT